>OU342742.1:294169079-294769079 GCA_910589775.1 Avena eriantha
AAAGGCCTCACCCTGTTCTCCGATGGATCTCGCTACAATAGGCCTGGTCCACCTTCCACTATAGGTACCCTTCAAGGCGGGCACCGGCGCCTTTACACAACTAGCGGGGCAACAACTCCACAACAACTTGGAGGCTCCCGAAATGACAACAAGTTGCCATAAGAACAAAGTTGTCAAATACAATAACAAGATCTAGGTATTAACAAGAATACTAGATCAGGGATTTCTCCAAGTGAATGGAGAGGAGTTGAAGCGCTTGATTCTTGATGATGATGAACTTCTCCTCCTTCAATTCCACCAAAGATCAAGACCTTCGGGTGGTTGAAGTGGGAGATCGAGATTTAGAGCTCTTGCACAAGGTCTGGTTAAATTCGAGTGAATCAAGACTTCTGGACGTTGGGGAAGAAGGGGTACTTATACCCCCTTCCAAAAACCAGCCGTTGCACACTTTGGGGGGCCGGATTATCCGGCCCAAGTGGGGGCCGGATTATCGGGTCTGGGGAAACTCCGCCCTAGACTCGGAATCTCCGGTAGAAAATCCACCCCCTCACAGTGAGACGCGCTGAGCTTGCCCTTGATCATCTTCTGGGGGCCGGATTATCCGGTCCTATGCGAAGGCCGGATTATCCGGCCTGGGGAAGAAAAACCGCCCCAGTTCGGATTTCACGGAGAAAATTTGACCGGATACCGAGCGACGCGCCTTGGCTCCTTTGCTCGAAAACTGGGGTCGGATTATCTGGCCCTTGCGAAACCCGGATTATCCGTCCTGGGGAGGAAAAAACCGCCCCAGTTCGGATTTTCCGGAAGAAAATCCGACTAGACACAGAGTGACACGCCTTGGCTTCCTTGAGAGATGAGGTAGGCCGGATTATCTGGCCCTTGGAGGGGCGGATTATCCGCCCCCCTCAAAACTTCCTGCACACTTAGCACACATGAAAAGTCTCCATGGTATTGGTATCTAACATGCAAAACAAAGGAAACATGAAATGTTCTTTCAATCTCCCCCTTTTTGGTGTTAGATGACAATACCAGGATTTGCAGCAGAAAGACACAAGACAAACAGCGATAACTATGAAAGGGACTCCCCCTCAATGTGTGCATAATAGAGTTTTGCATTGGAATACAAATGCACACAAATAGGTGAATCTATTCCATAGACATAAGGGCAAAAGCACATACCACCGAAGTAGAGAATAGGCATCCTTGACAAAAATCACAATTATTATGGGATAACCATTATGAGCGCGCGCCTTCCGTGATAAACCTCCAGCAATAGGATATGAATAGATATTGCCATGAGCATAATCTATGATATGAAGTCCATAGGTACCATCCAGACAACTACATAAAGTCTCTAGACAGTCACATAAAGTCTCAACCACAAATCACAAACCACGAATTTAAAAGTTCTAAATGGGCATAAGCAAGAAATAACGAATAAAAGTGCAAGTGCTTATGCCCGACCCATGCAAATCCACGGACAACCTAATAGAACTACTTCTCCCCCTTTGGCATCAAGACACCAAAAGGGAGAAGAGCGATGCTAGCGCCCCAGGGGATCACTCATCATAGTCCTCGTCCTCGTCCTCTTCTGCATGCTCTTCCTCATCCTCATCCTCAAGTTCCTCAGTGTCACCTTCCTCATCATCAGCATCAACAGCAGGCGCAAAGGGGAACAAGTGACGCTCTAGCTCACCATAGTTCAGCCCGGAGGAAGAGTTCCACCGAGCACACGGAGTGGGAAGTGTAGGAGCCGGAGGAGCACCCAAAGCACCAGACACATGGTGGAGAATTAGCTGCTGGGAGTGAGCCAACTCATGGCGCTGCCTGTATGCCTCGTACTGACCCTTGCGCATGTCCACGCCCATGCAAAGAATGTGACGCTGGGAACCAGTTTAGTTGCTTGATCTCATGGGCCACGGGAGGCACTAGGGGCCGGCGAGCATCCCTCATGAGGCCCTCAGGAGCAGAGGAGGGGTGAGCAGTCTTCCGAACCTTGTTGTATATCTTCTTGGCCTTGTGCACTGAGTCAATGTGGAACTCCTTGGAAGGAAGTAGGTGGCGGATGAGCATCATAATGTATGGCGCATATGGAATGGACAGACGGTTGAACATAGCATCACATAGCTCATGGTAGATGAAGTCCATGACATCCAGCCTGTACTGCACTGACTCGTCCTCGCAGGAGGCAACCTCATGAGAAAATTGAAGTAGCTGAATAAGGTGACCACGGATGTTGTCATTGTTGCCCCCACTCGGTGTAATAGAGTCACGGAAGAGACCCACCAAGGCAGCACAAATGGGGGCAAGACCAGCCACAGTACCGACAATTCCATTGTCCACAGTGCACGGAGAGAGAGCTGCATCCTTGTTGGGCTTCAACTGAGTGATGATGCGGTGGCCACTGGCTCTATCCCTGCTGTGGAAGGAGTACCCAGAACCTCAGCAAACACGTGAAATCAGCAGTCATTGGCCTATCATGAGTCATCCACTTCATAGTGCGACGCTCATCCCCACAAATCACCAAAGTGGAGAAGAACTGCTTCACCACCTCAGAGTCAAAGGAGCACTGGAGAGACAAGAGATGGTGCAACCCCATCCTCTCAGCCACATACATCGCATCCACAAGATGCGCCTTCTCCAAGGCATCAGCAAGTACCAGAGGGTGCATAGGCTTAATGTTCGGCCTGGCATAGATGTCTTCATAAATCCCCTTCTATTCGGCACACCAAAAGCGGGTATCCCCCAGCTCATCATCACGAGGGTAGCTCAGCAAACAAGTCACGGTGACGGATGGCAGAGAAGGATACTGCATCCAAAGCCCTGTAGTTGATCTTGGGCTCCTTGCCCTTCCTCTTGGACACCCCCTTCCTAGTCCTCTTGGATTGTTCAGCCGTTTGCCTCTCTTCATTCTTCCTTCTCCTCAATTCAAGTTCGTCCACTAGGTTACCTTGACCATCATCCCGAAAGTACTTGACGTGAGGACGGCGCTTGTAGGTCTTGGAAACACCGGAACCACCTGTGAGGAGAATAAGGGCGATAGCAAACACACAAGTCTAGGAGAGAGCATGGAAAAAGTAGTCAAAAAGTTCATAGGACAAAACTACTCAATGCATACACATAGTGAAACTAAAGCAGAATTGAATCTGTCAGGCCGGATTATCCGACCTGGCCAGGGGCGGATAATCCGGCCCTGGCAGAAATTTTCGATTTCACCAAGAATGCATGCAAAAAAGTAGATCGGGCCTAGAAACTATAAGACTACGAGTTCTATGCGAAAACACATCCTTCTAGACAACGTTCCACCCACCAGATACACATCTAGCCAAAGATGGGGAGAGGGGGAGTTACCCTCACTCATTGGAGGAAGAATGCGGAGGAGAAGGTACCCGGAGGCGCGGATAAGGAGATCCGGGGAGGCCCAGAAAATCCGGTGGCCGAAGAGGCTCCGGGGAGGGTGAGGGGCGGCAGGCGGCGGCTGGGAAGAAGGAGAGGGCTGGGGGAGAAGTGTTGCTCGATATGAGCCCTTCCCCCTGAGTCATGCCCTTTAATATCGAATCCGCCAGGGCCGGATTATCCGGCCAAAAATTGGGCCGGATTATCCGGCCTAAATTCTGGGATTCTGTTATACACAGAACTAGGCCCGCGTGTCCCCAAACAACACCCCGCAAGGTGTACAAGGAACTTGTGTGCAAGAATAGATGGCTTAGGGGTAGGGAAGGCTTAGGATTGAGAAAGCCAAACTGAGATGGTACTAGACACTCAAAATTGCAAAATCCAAATCAAATAAAAGCCAAGATTGAGTGTGATTCCCATAAGAACATGAGAGAGCAAATAACATCCAAAAAGATCCAATTCTCCACAAGGGAGAGGGCGGTGGCCGAAGCCACCTTGTTGGAGTGTATAGTGTGACACCGTGAAGATATATCTTGGGTTCACGACCAATACTCATCAATAAGCTCACATATCACAACATGATATTAAGAGAAATGATATAACTTGATATTGGCATTATGGGGGGAGGGTGAGCCCAATAAGTTAGGACCACACTCCCCCTATTTTTATGCCCACACCTAGACCAAACAAGGATTGAGACGTACGAGTGACTGCATGGGTAATCAAGGCAAACTCCCGGAATCAATGATATTTAGCTCATTCCACAAATAGCAGAATCTTGCTTCATCAAGTGGATTTCTTTAGGAGCTGCTTGATACCTTGGACACACTCCCACACTCAACACAATATCGGCTCTAGATGCGCAGAGGTAAAGAAGAGAGCCGATCATGGACCGGTATACCTTTTGGTCCACATCTTTACAGTGAGGGTTGAGTTCAAGATGACACTTTGTCTGCATCGGAGTAGCGACACCATTTAGATCCGTCATCTTGAATCTCTTGAGCATGTCTTGGATGTACTTTGCTTGATTAATAAAGGTTCCTTCTCTAAGTTGCTTGATCTCGAATCCAAGAAAGAACCGTAATTCCCCCATCATAGACATCACAAACCTGTCAGTCATAAGCTTTGAAAATTCATCGTTAAAAGCTTTGTTAGTAGAACCAAAAATGATATCGTCTACATATAGTTGGCATACGAAGAGCTCCCCCTTAACCTTCTTAGTAAAAAGAGTGGGGTCGATTTGCCCAACTTCGAAGCCACGATCTAACAAAAGCTCTTTAAGGTGCTCATACCACGCACGTGGGGCTTGTTTAAGGCCATAGAGTGCCTTATCGAGTTTGTAGACATGGTTCAGGAAGTTAGGATCCTCCAACCCTGGGGGTTGCTTTACGTATACCAACTCATGTAGAGGACCGTTAAGGAAGGCACTCTTCACGTCCATTTGCTGCAACTTGAAATTGTTATGAGCAGCATAAGCAAGTAGGATATGGATGGACTCAAGGCGAGCCACAGGAGCATGGGTCTCGCCGAAGTCGATGCCCTCAACTTGGGAGTAACCTTGTGCCACAAGTCTTGCCTTGTTCCTCACAACAATGCCATTCTCACCTTGCTTGTCCTTGAAAATCCACTTGGTGCCGATAAAATTGCGGCACTCTTTGGGTTTCTCCACTAGTTTATAGTCTTTGTTGCGCTCGAAATTATTCACTTCTTCATGCATAGCAACAACCTAGTCTGGGTCTTCAAGAGCTTCAAAGACCTTCTTAGGTTCCACCATGGAGATATGAGCATGATGCTCAGCAAAACTGGCCAATTCTCTTCTTGTAGACACCCTTCATCGAAGATCACCAACAACCTTGTCGAGAGTGTGACCCCGCAACTCAAGGTTATGATCCGCCCGAGCCTTGCGACGAAGTTCAATAAGTTTGTTGTCTCTTGGTGGAGGAGATTCATCACTTGAGTCTTCATTGGAAGCATTTTCTCCGCCTCTATCAGTAGCTGGAACATCAGTAGCAGGTGGTGGAGATGCATGCCGTTGAGGTGAATCCGAAGCCTTAACCGGAGGTTGCAGAACTGGAGAGTCAGGGTCAGATAATCCGGCTGATGAAGAGGCCGGATAATCCGGCCTGGGAGAACTTGGAGTAGCTTCATCAGGAAGCCTGGGACTTGCTTGAACTAGCGAGTAGCCGGATAATCCGGGGTCAGCCGGAAAATCCGGCCTGGAGCTTGTATTGATATCTTCACCACCAGGAGCTGCATGGTCAGCTGGAGCGGTGTGGCCGGATAATCCGGTATCCACCGGAAAATCCGGCCTGGAGCTTTCTGGAGCATTTTGACCTTCAGCAGTTGATGGAGATGGTCTAGACGTTGCCCCCGTGGTTGAAGCATGTTGCGTATGTGTAGATGAGGGCTCTATATGAGTAGAGCATTGTCCTTCCTGGTCCGCCACAAGGGGTTCCTCAATGGGGCGGAAGAATCCCACGCCCATTTTTCTTATGGCATCTTGGGGTATTTCAACATCTGCATCACAAACACCAACTTGCTCCGCACGGGAACCGTCATTTTCCTCGAACACCACACTACAAGACTCTACAACAGTTCCAGAGAGCTTATTGTAGACTCTATAAGTGTGGGATTCGGCACCATAACCAACAAAAATACCTTCTAGAGCCCTAGATTCAAACTTAGATAAACGAACTCCTTTAATAAGAAAGAAACACTTACACCCGAATACCCGAAAGTATGAGATGTTTGGCTTGTTACCGGTAAGTATTTCATACGGAGTCTTGTCCAAAATCTTGCGGAGGTATAAATGGTTGGATGAATGACAAGCAGTAGAGATTGTTTCAGCCCAGAAATTATATGGAGATTTGAATTCGGCCAACATTGATCTTGCCATGTCCATTAGAGTTTGATTCTTCCTCTCGGCTACACCATTTTGTTGAGGGGTGTACGCAGCGGAATATTGATGTCTTATCCCCTCTTCACTTAGGAACTCATTTAAGGTGTAGTTCTTGAACTCCGAGCCGTTATCACTCCTTATAGCCAGAATGGGGACGTTGTGTTGACGTTGAACCTCGTTGGCGAAGTCGATGAGAGTTTGTTGAGTTTCACTCTTCAACTTGAAGAAATAAACCCAAGTGTATCTTGATTAATCATCAACAATCACAAGACAATACTTCTTTCCACCGAGGCTTGCTCGAGATGGAGGTCCGAAAAGATCCACATGAAGGAGCTCCAAAATCCTTTTTGAAGAGATAATAGTTTTCCTTCAATGAGGAGAATCATGCATTTTCCCTTCAACACATGCCCTGCAAACATGATCTTTTGCAAAAGAGACATTTTCTTTTAGTCCAAGAATGTGGCCACCCTTGTGGAGACTTTGCAAAGTTCTCATATTGACGTGGGCTAGTCGGCGATGCCATAGCCAACCCGCGTCAGCCTTTCCGAAAAGACACATCAGACCTTTAGTGGTTTTCTCCGAAAAGTCCACCATGTACAGGTCGTTTTCGACATATCCCACGAAAGCGACTTTTAGAGACTTGCTCCACAAGAGTACCACCAAATCAGCATCAATGTAATCTGCAAAGCCCATCTTACCAAGGGCACGAACTAAAAGTAAGTTATACCCGAGGGTCTCAACAAGCATGACGTCCACAAGAGAGATATCGTGAGCCACCACAACTTTGCCGAGACCCAATACCTCAGATTTTGACTCGTCACCATAGGAGACGGTAATGTGATCAAGGTTTGGCCGCATCTCCGTGATGATCTCCTTGCTTCCGGTCATATGACTCGTACAACCGCTATCTAGTACCCATTTAGACCCACCGGAAGCATAGCCCTGCAAGAAAATTACTTCTTGGTTTTAGGTACCCATTTTTCAATGGGTCCTCTCATGTTAGTAACAAGGGTCTTGGGAACCCAAATAGACCAAGGAATGTAACAATCATAAGGCCCTACATAACTAGCATAAACATCACCATAAGAATCACAATATAGTTCGAAGTTAGGATTGTTGATCCCTGCCAAAACCATCATAATTAGTCTTGTCATTGGTAATGTTGCTAGTCTTCGATTGAGCAGTCTTCTTCTTTTTTTTCTTGCTCTTTATCTTGGGTATGTAACCAAGACCTTCTTTACTGTTGTTTGTCCTTTGCCTGCTAAATATCTCATCAATAATCCTTTACCTTTGTGTTGAGAACTCCTTGCAAGATCTTCTTTTCCAAAGGATTAAGAGGAGGTACTTGGCACATCATACCGTTTCAATTGAGTTTGGAGCGGGTCATGAGACTCATTTAGATTAGAATGATCACTCTTCAATGCCTTGTGGGCACTTTCAAGATCATCAAATTTCTCCAAAAGTCTAGCATGAACAGCCCCAAAATCAATCTTTTCTTTCTTTAGTTTCTTTACCTTGGAAAGAGCATGGTCACGTTCTTTAATGAGCTGAGCTACAGCTTCTTCTTGTGACTCCTCTAGGGATTCGAGTCTTTCTTCCAAAGAAACTCGAGTTTCCTCTTCCTCTTCCAAGGCATTTTTCAAAGAGGCTATCTCCAAGGCATCTTCTCTTTCAATTCTGCCCTTTTCTTCAAGGAGATCTTCGGCTTGAGCAAGTTGACTCATAAGAGCATCAAAATGGAGTTTGTGCTCACCTTGTAGGTTAGTGATAAAAGTATCCAAGGCAATAACTTCTTCTTTCATTTCAAGACTGTCATGATCATCCATATCCAAAATTATGTTAGTCTTAGGAAATGAGGAGTTAGAAGTTGATACCTCGGATCCTCTTGCCATTAGACAAGTGGCGTTGTTGTTGATGGCGTTCTCGTTCGGCGAGTCGAAGAGAGAGAAGGGAGTCGATGTGGTGGCTATAGCAGCCACTTCATGAGAACTATCATCATCCTCTTCATCTTCACTTGCGGAGGAGTATTCCTCTTGAGCTACAAGGACCATCTTGGGTTGCTTCTTAAAAGGGCCATTCTTCTTAGCAAACGGCTTCTTCTTCGGAGCTTTGGATTTCTCTTTGAGGATGAGCCTGCCACCATTGTCTTCTCTATTTTGATACGGACACTCGGCTACAAAGTGCAGTCTATCTCCACAGTTGAAGCAAGTTCTCAATCTTGGGCCACTTTCTCTTCTTCCATTTGACCCATTCTTGCGCTCAAGTTCAGACTTGGCTTTGGCAGGGTCCTTCCAAAAGTTGCTTGCATAGAATGCCATGTACTCACCATGAGCACGTTTAACCTCATCGGGGAAGTCCATGGATACCCTCTCAAAAACTCCTTTCATCGTCCTCTTGCTCAACAACATTGGCTTTGAGAGCCATATTGACACCCTTTTGCATTCCAATGGCCCGAGCATGGGCATCTTCAGCATTCTTTACCGCCACTTTGAATGACGCCATTTCTTGCATGACTTCATTGGATGTCATTTGATGATAGTTGTGTCTACCTTGCAAGCTCTTCAAAGCCGTCAGTTCGAAAGGCATTAAGGCACTCACATACTTTCTTTTTATCCATGCATCATCAATGTGAGTGGCCCCATGCTTCCGAAATGTTGTTGCGATGCCCTTGAGTCTTTTATACATGTCCTTATGGTTTTCACCATCCAACATGTAGAATCCCTCAGCTTCGTTACTAAGGGCATCATACCGGTTTCTTCTCATGCTTTCATTTCCAACAAAAAGGTCCGTAAGAGCATCCCACGCCTCTTTAGCTGTGTTGAGATGTTCAATGTGTGGCATGTCCTTGGGACCCACACCCAGCTGTATCATGTGGAGAGCAGTGGCATTCAACTGGCTATCCACAACTTCCCTTATTGTTAGTTTGGTTTGATCTCCAATATGAATACCTTCTTCAATAATCCTCCACAATTCAATAGAGGAGCTGCAAACATGAGATTTCATTAGAAACTGCCATTGGTTAAAAGAAGATGCAGTGAGCTTGGGTGGATCACCCCTATTGTTTATATGAGGATGAGGGATAGGTGGGTCGAGGGAATATACGTGGCGAACCTCACTATATTCCTCCTTACCATTTCCCTTTTTGGAGGTGGAGCCATTTAGTTTTTCACCTTCCACATCATCATCCTTGGATCCGGTGTTACCCTTTTCCTTAGATGATGGTGTGGGAGCCTCAGAGGAGGATGGAGATGGGGCTATGGATGATGTAAGGCGAGCAATCATTTGATTCATCTCCTCCATCTTGGCCTCAAAGGATTTCAACAAGGTTGTTTCCAACGACTTGAGATCATCCATTGTGACCTTATCCACAACCCCGTTTCCATCATCCCTGGTACCCATACTACTCTTAGGCTGTTAAGCCCGAATTAAGAGCCGGGGCTCTGATACCAATTGAAATGGATCGTATGGGCACCTAGAGGGGGGTGAATAGGTGCTACACCAATTTTTAATTCTTTTTCAATTTTAGGCTTAGCACAAAGGTAAATTCTCTAGATAAACTAATGTGTGGAATTTCCCTATATTCAAACCTATCTACGAGCGAGTAAAGAGCGAGTGGAAGAGGAAGGAGTGAACCGAAGTGAAGCACGCGGAGACATAGGATTTGTTTGACCGCAGTTCCTTCCTTGTTAAGGGAAGTACGTCTGCGTTGGACGGGTGGGCGGTACTAAGACCACCACGTCACAAAAGACCTCACCCTGTTCTCTGATGGATCTCGCCACAACAGGCCTGATCCACCTTCCACTATAGGTACACTTCGAGGCGGGCACCGGCGCCTTTACACAACTAGCGGGGAAACAACTCCACAACAACTTGGAGGCTCCCAAGATGACAACAAGCTGCCACAAGAACAAAGTTGTCAAATACAATAACAAGATCTAGGTATTAACAAGAATACTAGATCAGGGATTTCTCCAAGTGAATGGAGAGGAGTTGAAGCGCTTGATTCTTGATGTTGATGATAAACTTCTCCTCCTTCAATTCCACCAAAGATCAAGACCTTCGGGTGGTTGAAGTGGGAGATCGAGATTTAGAGCTCTTGCACAAGGTCTGGTCAAATTCGAGTGAATCAAGAGTTCTGGACATTGGGGAAGAAGGGGTACTTATACCCCCTTCCAAAAACCAGCCGTTGCACACTTTGGGGGCCGGATTATCTGGCCCAAGTGGGTGCTGGATTATCCGTTCTAGGGAAACTCCGCCCCAGACTCGGAATCTCCGGCAGAAAATCCGCCCCCTCACAGTGAGACGCGCCGAGCTTGCCCTTGATCATCTTCTGGGGGGCGGATTATCCGATCCTATGCGATGCCCGGATTATCCGGCCTGGGGAAGAAAAACCGCCCCAGTTCGGATTTTCCGGGTGAAAATCCGACCGGATACCGAGCGACGCGCCTTGGCTCCTTTTGCTCGAAAACTGGGGGCCAGATTATCCGGCCCTTGCGAAACCCGGATTATCCGGCCTGGGGAGGAAAAACCGCCCCAATTCGGATTTTCCGGGAGAAAATCCGACTAGACACAGAGCGACGCGCCTTTGCTTCCTTGAGAGATGAGGTAGGCCGGATTATCCGGCCCTTGGAGGGGCGGATTATCCGGCCCCCCTCAATACTTCCTGCACACTTACCGCACATGAAAAGTCTCCATACTATTGTTATCTAACATGCTAAACAAAGGAAAACATGAAATGTTCTTTCAAAGGTTATGTTTGATTATCTGCATACTCAGTATGATGATTTAGGGTTATCCCTGGCATATGTATCAAATCTTGTGGTGAAAGTGTACCACCTCTGCAGAGTGTCAAACTATTTGAAGAGCCGCGTCCACGGTTATGGACAGTTGGAATGGCCATACTGTTTCGTTGTTAGATGTTTTCTAAATACTTTGAAATGAATGATGAATCTTGACTTGACCACAATAGGGTTGTGTTTATGACAATAGCTTCCCAACTTAAGTGATTTTAGGACTTCGCTTTATCTTTCTTTGCTTCTGAACTCAGCTTAGGTTTCAAACTTAACTTTATAGTTAAACTTAGAGTTAGCACTTTAACTTTCAATTATAGTACTTGTTAGTGGTAGTTTGCGAGTACTTAAAGAGTACTCATGGCTTTTGTCCCTGGCTATTATCATGGCCAGACTATGAAGGAGACTATCAAGATGATGGCCAACAGGACGGCTATGATAACTAGGACTATCTGCCTTCGTCAGCATTGCCTGTGCCCCTGAAGATGGACCCCACCACTACGCTTATCTTTTATTTCCGCTCCTTGTTGTATTAAGACTGGATCATGAGATCCTTATTTGTGTAAGACCTTATGTATGGTTTGTAATGGATGATGTACTGTGATATCCAATCCGTTATGTCTCGCAAAAATGGTAATCCTGGGATTGTGTGGTATGGCATAACGGGCATCTGGGATAAAAACTCCGGGTGTTGACATTGCAGGTCTGTTATTTTCATGAACCACACCCAGTGTCATTGCATGTGTGTTCTTTTCATGAACCACAGCTAGAGTCATTGCATGTCTGTTCTTTTCATGAACCACACCCAGTGTCATTGCATGTCAGTTATTTTCATGAACCACATCTAGTGTCACTGCATGTCACTTCTTTTCAAGAACCACATAAGGATCTACTAGTGTCATTGGATGTGTGTTCTTCTCATGAACCACACGTGGATCCACCGGTGTCATTGCATGTCTGTTCCACTAAACAAACCACATAAGGATCCACCAGTGTCATTGCATGTCTGTTCTTTTCATGAACCACACATGGGGATCCACCAGTGTCCTTGCATGTCTATACTTTTCATGAACCACAACCAGTGTCACTGCATGTGTGTTCTTTTCACGAACCACATCTAGAGTCATTGCATGTTTGTTCTTTTCATGAACCATACCCAGTGTCATTGCATGTCTGTTCTTTTCATGAACCACACCTGGTGTCACTGCATGTCTGTTATTTTCATGAACCACATAAGACTCCACCAGTGTCATTGGATGTGTGTTCTTCTCATGAACCACATGTGGATCCACCAGTGGCATTGCATGTCTATTTCTCTAAACAAACCACATAAGGATCCACCAGTATTATTGCATGTCTGTTCTTTTCATGAACCACACCCAGTGTCATTGCATGTGTGTTGTTCTTAACAAACCACATAAGGATCCACCAGTGTCATTGCTTGTCTGTTCTTTTCATGAACCACACCTAGTGTCATTGCATGTGTGTTCTTCTAAACAAACCACATAAGTCATTTCATGTCTGTTCTTTTCATGAACCACACCCGGTGTCATTGCATGTGTGTTCCTCTATATAGACCACATAAGGATCCACTGGTGTCATTGCATGTTTGTTCCTCTAAACAAACCACATAAGGATCCACCAGTGTCATTGGATGTGTGTTCTTCTCATGAACCACACATGGATCCACCGGTTTCATTGCATGTTTTTTCCTCTAAACAAACCACATTTGGTTTGTTTAGAGGAACAGACATGCAATGACACCGGTGGATCCACGTGTGGTTCATGATAAGAGAACACATCCAATGACATTGGTAGATCCTTGTGTGGTTCATGGAAAGAACAGACATGCAGTGACACTGGGTGTGGTTCATGAAAAGAACATACATGACTAGGTGTGGTTCATGAAAACAACAGACATGCAATGACTCTAGTTGTGGTTCATGAAAAGAACACATATGCAATGACACTGGGTGTGGTTCATGAAAAGAACAGACATGCAATGACACCGGTGGATCCTGATGTGTGGTTCATGAAAAGAACAGACATGCAATGACACTGGTGGATCATTATGTGGTTTGTTTAGAATAACACACATGCAATGACACTGGGTGTGGTTCATGAAAAGAACAGACATGCAATGACACTGCTGGATCCTTATGTGGTTTGTTTAGAGGAACAGCCATGCAATGACACCGGTGGATCCACGTGTGGTTCATGAGAAGAACACACATACAATGACACTTGTGGATCCTTATGTGGTTCATGAAAAGAACTGACATGTAGTGACACTGGGTGTGGTTCATGAAAATAACAGACATGCAATGATACCGGTGGATCCATGTGTGGTTTATGGAAGTAACAGACATGCAATGACTCTAGCTGTGGTTGATGAAAAGAACACGCATGCAATGACACTGGGTGTGGTTCATGAAAAGAACAGACATAAAATGACACTGGTGGATCCTTATGTGGTTTGTTTATTGGAACAGACATGCAATGACACCGGTGGATCCACGTGAGGTTCATGAGAAGAACACATCCAATGACACTAGTAGATCCTTATGTGGTTCATGAAAAGAACTGACATGCAGTGACACTAGGTGTGGTTCATGAACAGAACAGACATGCAATGAGTCTAGCTGTGGTTCATGAAAATAACACACATGCAATGACACTGGGTGTGGTTCATGAAAAGAACAGGCATGCAATGACACTAGTGGATCCTTATGTGTGGTTCATGAAAAGAACAAACATGCAATGACACGGGTGGATCCACGTGTGGTTTGTTTAGAAGAACACACATGCAATGACACTAGTGGATCCTTATGTGGTTCAGGAAAAGAACTGACATGCAGTGACACCGGTGTGGTTCATGAAAAGAACAGACATGCAATGACACTAGGTGTGGTTCATGAAAAGAACAGACATGCAATGACTCTAGATGTGGTTCATGCAAAGAACACACATGCAATGACACTGGGTGTGGTTCATGAAAAGAACAGACATGCACTGTCACTTGGCGTGGTTCATGAAAAGAACAGACATGCAATGACTCTAGCTGTGGTTCATGATAAGAACACACATGCAATGACACTAGGTGTGGTTTATGAAAAGAATTGACATGCAATGACACTAGTGCATCCTTATGTGTGGTTCATGAAAATCACAGACATGCAATGACACTGGTGGATCCACGTGTGGTTCATGAGAAGAACACACATCCAATGACACTGGTGGATCCTTATGTGGTTCATGAAAAGAACAGACATGCAGCGACACTGGGTGTGGTTCATGAAAAGAACATACATGCAATGACACTGGGTGTGGTTCATGAAAAGAACAGACATGCAATGACTCTAGTTGTGGTTCATGAAAAGAACACACATGCAGTGACACTGGGTGTGGTTCATGAAAAGAACATACATGCAATGACACTGGTGGATCCTTATGTGTGGTTCGTCATTAGAACATACATACAATGACACTGGTTGATCCTTATGTGGTTTGTTTAGAGGAACAGACATGCAATGACACCGGTGGATCCATGTGTGGTCCATGAGAAGAACACACATCCAATGACACTGGTGGATCCTTATGTGGTTTGTTTAGAGGAACAGACATGCAATGACACCAGTGGATCCTTATGTGGTCTGTCTAGAGGAACACACATGTAAAGACACTAGGTGTGGTTCATGAAAGAACAGACATGCAATGACTTATGTGGTTTGTTTAGAAGAACACACATGCAATGACACTAGGTGTGGTTCATGAAAAGAACAGACAGGCAATGACACTGGTGGATCCTTATGTGGTTTGTTTAGAAGAACAAACAGGCAATGACACTGGGTGTGGTTCATGAAAAGAACAGACACGCAATGACACTAGTGGATCCTTATGTGGTTTGTTTAGAGGAACAGACATGCAATGACACCGGTGGATCCACGTGTGGTTCATGAGAAGAACACACATCCAATGACATTGGTAGATCCTTATGTGGTTCATGAAAATAACTGACATACAGTGACACCGGGTGTGTTTCATGAAAAGAACAGACATGCAATGTGTAGCACCCCGGTAAAACCACTACTACACCCGGTGTCACTGCATGTCTGTTCTTTTCATGAACCACACAAGGATCTACCGGTGTCATTGGATGTGTGTTCTTTTCATGAACCACACGTGGATCCACCGGTGTCATTGCATGTATGTTCCCCGAAACAAACCACATAAGGATCCACCATTGTCATTGCATGTTTGTTCTTTTCATGAACCACACCCAGTGTCATTGCATGTGTGTTCTTCTAAAAAACCACATAAGGATCCACCAGTGTCATTGCCTGTCTATTCTTTTCATGAACCACACCCAGTGTCATTGCATGTGTGTTCTTCTAAACAAACCACATAAGTCATTGCATGTCTGTTATTTTCATGAACATCACCCAGTGTCATTGTGTGTGTGTTCCTCTAGACAGACCACATATGGATCCACCTAGTGTGATTGCATGTTTGTTCCTCTAAACAAACCACGTAAGGATCCACCAGTGTCATTGGATATGTGTTCTTCTCATGAACCACACATGGATCCACCAGTGTCATTGCATGTTTGTTCCTCTAAACAAACCACATAAGGATCCACCAGTGTCATTGCATGTCTGTTCTTTTCATGAACCACACTTAAGGATCCACCAGTGTCATTGCATGTATGTTCTTTTCATGAACCATACCCAGTGTCATTGCATGTGTGTTCTTTTAATGAACCACAACTAGAGTCATTGCATGTCAGTTCTTTTCATGAACCACACCTAGTGTCAGTGCATGTCTCTTCTTTTCATGAACCACACCCAGTGTCACTGCATGTCAGTTCTTTTCATGAACCACATAAGGATCTACCAGTGTCATTGGATGTGTGTTCTTCTCATGAACCACACGTGGATCCACCAGTGTCATTGCATGTCTGTTCTTTTCATGAACCACACATAAGGATCCACTAGTGTCATTGTATGTCTGTTCTTTTCATGAACCACACCAGTGTCATTGCATGTCTGTTCTTTTCATGAACCACACCCAGCGTCACTACATGTTAGTTCTTTTCATGAACCAGACCCAGTGTTAGTGCATGTCTGTTCTTTTCATGAACCACACCCGGTATCACTGTATGTCAGTTATTTTCATGAACCACATAAGGATCTACCAATGTCATTGGATGTGTGTTCTTCTCATGAACCACACATGGATCAACCGGTGTCATTGCATGTCTGTTCCTCTAAACAAACCACATAAGGATCCACCAGTGTCATTGCGTGTCTGTTCTTTTCATGAACCACACCCAGTGTCATTGCATGTTTGTTCTTCTAAACAAACCACATAAGGATCCACCAGTGTCATTGCCTATCTGTTCTTTTCATGAACCACACCTAGTGTCATTGCACGTGTGTTCTTCTAAACAAACCACATAAGTCATTGCATGTCTATTCTTTCATGAACCACACCTGGTGTCATTACATGTGTGTTCCTCTAGGCAGATCACATTAGGATCCACTGGTGTCATTGCATGTCTGTTCCTCTAAACAAACCACATAAGGATCCACAAGTGTCATTGGATGTGTGTTCTTCTTATGAACCACACATGGATCCACCGGTGTGATTGCATGTCTGTTCCTCTAAACAAACCACATAAGGATCAACCAGTGTCATTGCATGTCTGTTCTTTTCATGAACCACACCTAGTGTCATTGCATGTGTGTTCTTCTAAACAAACCACATAAGGATCCACCAGTGTCATTGCATGTCTGTTCTTTTCATGAACCACACAAGGATCTACCAGTGTCATTGGATGTGTGTTCTTCTCATGAACCACAGAAGGATCTACCAGTGTCATTGGATGTGTGTTCTTCTCATGAACCACACGTGGTTCCACCGGTGTCATTCCATGTCTGTTCCTCTAAAGAAACCACATAAGGATCCACCAGTGTCATTGCATGTCTATTCTTTTCATGAACCACACCCAGTGTCTTTGCATGTGTGTTCTTCTAAACAAACCACATAAGGATCCACCAGTGTCATTGCATGTCTGTTCTTTTCATGAACCACATAAGGATCCACCAGTGTCATTGCATGTCTGTTCTTTTCATGAACCACATAAGGATCCACCAGTGTCATTGCATATCTGTTCTTTTCATGAACCACATAAGGATCCACAATTGTCATTGCATGTGTGTTCTTTTCATGAACCACAGCCAGTGTCATTGCATGTATGTTCTTATCATTAACCACACCCAGTGTCACTTCATGTCTGTTCTTTTCATGAACCACATCAGGATCTACCAGTGTCATTGTATGTGTGTTCTTCTCATGAACCACATGTGGATCCACCGGTGTCATTGCATGTCTGTTCCTCTAAACAAACCACATACGGATCCACTAGTATCATTGCGTGTCTATTCTTTTCATAAGCCACACCCACACCCACTGCCATTGCATGTGTGTTCTTCTAAACAAGCCACATAAGGATCCACCAGTGTCATTGCATGTCTGTTCTTTCCATGAACAACACCCAGTGTCATTGCATGTGTGTTCTTCTAAACAAACCTCATAAGTCATTGCATGTCTGTTCTTTTGATGAACCACGCCCGATGTCATTGCATGTGCGTTCCTCTAGACAGACCACATAAGGATCTACCGGTGTCATTGCATGTCTGTTCCTCTAAACAAACCACATAAGGATCCAACAGTGTCATTGGATGTGTGTTCTTCTCATGAACCACACATGGATCCACCAGTATCATTGCATGCTTGTTCCTCTGAAAAAACCACATAAGGATCCACCAGAGTCATTCAATGTCTGTTCTTTTCATGAACGACACATAAGGATGCACCAGTGTCATTACATGTCTGTTCTTTTCATGAACCACAACCAATGTCATTGCATATGCGTTCTTTTCATGAATCACAGCTAGAGTCATTGCATGTCTGTTCTTTTCATGAACCACACCTAGTGTCATTGCATGTGTGTTCTTTTCATGAACCACAGCTAGAGTCATTGCATGTCTGTTCTTTTCATGAACCACATCCGGTGTCATTGCATGTCTGTTCTTTTCATGAACCATAGTTAGAGTCATTGCATGTCTGTTACTTCCATAAACCACACATGGATCCACCGGTGTGATTGCATGTCTGTTCTTTTCATGAACCACACCTTGTGTCATCGTATGTCAGTTCTTTTCATGAACCACACCCAGTGTCATTGCATGTCAGTTCTTTTCATTAACCACATAAGGATCCACCAGTGTCATTGCATGTCTGTTCTTCTCACAAACCACATAAGGATCCACCAGTGTCATTGCATGTCTGTTCCTTTCATGAACCACACGCAGTGTCACTGCATGTGTGTTCTCCTTACAAACCACATATGGATCCACCAGTGTTATTGCATGTCCGTTCTTTTCATGAACCACAGCTAGAGTTGACCAATGTCATTGGATGTGTGTTCTTCTCATGAACCACACATGGATCCACCAGTGTCATTGCATGTCTGTTCTTTTCATGAATCACAACTAGAGTCATTGCATGTCTGTTACTTCCATAAACCACATATGGATCCACCTACTATGATTGCATGTCTGTTCTTTTCACAAACAACACATGGATACACTAGTGTCATTGCATGGATAGCCTCTCAACCGTTAGACCGAGTCTTCTAGAAGGCACGCCCTAACATAGTTGTTCTGCTTGATGATTGTTACATACCGTTCGATTGGGGCGCTTGGACGATTGGGATGGTCTTCGTGAGAGCGATCCGCGAGTAGGCTGTTCTGCGACATGATTGGCTACGCTTGCTCTGGAAAAACTGGCAACACCAGGCTCTCCCCTGTTGCGAGTGTCACGTCTCACGAGTTCAATGGGCCACATCCCATTGTCACGTACCCATTACTTCTCTTCCTCCCCGTACTTATCTTCCTTACCCTCGAAGCCACTTTCCCCACTTCACTCCCATCCTGCCGTAGCCGCAAGCCGATGGCGCCTCCATCCCAATCCCCTCTCTGGAAGCCACCCCCTCCCCTCACACCATGGGTTCAAGGGGAGACAGCGAGGAAACGCGTCGTGACGATAGGGACGGTGATTTTGATGTGAGTCGTCTCATCTCTATTTCTATCATCCGTGGCCAGTTATCTATTTTTTGAGCTAGATCTAATCTGTTTACTTATGCGTGTATGATGTGTTAGGCCAACCAGCCGATGTATGACTCCGACTATCATGGTTTAGAGGATGAAGACAGTCCTCTGGTATGTAGACATGGATATGTGCCCGCTAAATTTGTAGCGTTTGAAGGACGAAACGCAGGCAGGAGGTTTCTACGGTGTCAAGGACATCGTGCAATGATGCAAGGAGGAAGTTGCGGTGTTGTCAAATGGGTAGATCTAGAGTGGCCCAAATCGATGCAGAAAACGCTGGACAAACTATGGGAAATGACTATTGAGTTGAAAGAATCCGTATTCAGCTCACTTCTTGATAGTGTTGAGACAAAGCTATGGGAACCAGTTGACACGACCAAGCATAAGCGAGATCTCAGGTGGGTGCAAGATAAGGTTATCAAAGTCGAGAAGGAGAGGGACGCGGCGTTGGCCCTGAAGGCTAAAGTAGAGCAAGAACTGACTCAAGCAAGGAATGATCTCCACCAGGCCAAAGTCCTGCAGTACACAACTACGAGTATTGACAAGTGCATGCGGAAAAATGTAGAGAAACAATTGAAGCTGTGCAAGGAAGATGCTAAAAGGAAGGAGCAGACAATTCGATCCTTGCTCTCCTAGGAAGATGCGCATCGGGCCATGATTAGGAAGATCAAGGATATGTGTGATAACTAGTTCTATCTATCTTAAGCTCCGTGCCTTTTTAAGTTGTAATATTTATACTTGTTGACCTAGCGGTCTGAACTATTGGTCCCGGATTCCAGGGAGGCAAACAAATTGCTCTGACCCCGCATTACTTATTTTGTCTGACCCCGCATTACTTCTTTTGTCTGACCAATGCCCCTTGGATATTCTGCCCGTCGCTTTGTTGTCCTCGTGTACAAATAGGAGGCGCCACAGCGCGTCGCTTCGTCGTCCATCCCCTCGTCCTCTCAAATCTCCACCGCGCCGCCATGGAGATGCCCGATCTGAACTTGTACGAGTCGGTGATGTTCGCGAACTTCGACATCCTCACGCCGCTAGCCGCGAAGGTGCCCCACGGATGGTGCATCCGCTCTACGGGGGTGCCGGTGGCTGCGCTACCTGGCCGAGCCGAGATGGAGAGTGAAATCGCGGCGCACCGTCGCCAGATGCCCGTGTGGAAGAGGGCGCTGCCCCGGTACGCGTCGGCCAGCCCGTACTGGCTGGCGCTGTTCAAGAAGGAGCGGAAGGCCAAGGTTGGCAACCGCATCGTTGACAAGCGCGTGGTGCACTGGGATCTCCACAACCGAGAAGGACAGGAGAGGTTCTGGTCCGTCCCTGGCCGGACCAAGTACACCGTCATCACCGCCGCTCGACGCGAAGAGGTGCTCCGTCTCACGAACAATGCGAACATCGTAGAGGTTCCGTCCGACAGCGACAAGGAAGCCGGCGACTCGGAGGACAGTGGCAACATAAGTGGAATTGTTGACTAGTGGTTGAATTAATTGAGGATGTGAAATCGCACCTTTGTTTAGAAGAATTTGTGGTTGAAGTAATGAAATGCCTCGATTTAGATCTCTGTCTCGATTAATTTGTGGAAGAATTTGTGATTTAGATCAATTTCTGCCTCGATTTAGATCTCTGTCCCGGATTAGGAACATGACCGTGGACCAAAGACACGTTTTCTACTAGTGTATTCTGACATTGGTGGTTTGTTTAAACGTAATCTACATGGATTGTGCCGCATGCAAATGGCACAACCACAATTTATAAAGTGGAAGCACGTACACCCGGTTACTGGAGATCCGGGAGCTTTGCCAGATGCAGGGGATGCAGGAGCAGAGAGGCCGTGAGATAGACGGGCTCAAGATTAGGCCAGAAAGTGGAACTGATTTCCTCCTCATCTGGGTATTATCGGTGAGAACATTGTAGTTTATGTTGCCACGTCATTGTGCAGCATCTGAAATAAGTTCCTGCTTCGTGGAGTGTGGCAGCTTAAATAATTTATTTCTGTGCCACTTACATTCCGTCGTATTTAGAGACCTCCTGCCCCTCAGCAATCATGGAATTGGTGGATCCTTGTTTTCAAATAGCAGTGGCACAATCATAATTTTGGATTCAACTACTGACTCGGGCGTTTCCAAACCCTAAGTCGCGGTACATTTTACTCAGAGAACGTGGGTAGATTGTTTTGCCCAGCAACGTGCCACACATAGAGTGATCAGAATTTAACAGAATTACATATATAGGTTCAAATTCAATACATTACTATGCATCTTCATTGCCAGCAGCCTTCTTCCGTAGCCTAGATGCCAAGCCTTCACGTCCAATGGCTTCTTCATCTACTACCTTCTTCCTCTTCCTCGGTGCCAATTTTCTTAGCTTCACGTACTCTACATCGTCGGGACAATGGGCACAGAATCGTGTCCACCATCATTTTTCCACTCGTTTTTAATTTCTTTGGGCAGCAAAATGACATCTTTCGAGTCATTTTTAATTTCTTCGGGCAGCAAAATGACTGACCCGACAGTCCTGTTTCTAAGCTTGCGGTGCTTCCTGTCAAAGAAACTAGACTGTTGCATAACTGCCCAATATCTACAGAGTAAATAAAACAAAAATTACAATTCAGCACAAACATGCGAACCCCAAGAGACCTTTGCTGACTAGGAGCTAATTGGGTTCGAGCAACCACCCTGTCCAAGAATAGAAGGACGACTCCCAGTTGCAGCAGCTTCCACATCTAGTACATCACATTTCAGCTCAAACATGGCAGCCGAAGCATACCTTTTCATCAACCCAATTAGCTGACTATCACACGTTATAGGAACCATGATTCCACGTTCATCCATGAAGCTGAACTTTGTGGTCTGCTTCGGCCATAATTCAACATGATTATGCAGAGCAGCAACCATACCAGATATAGTGCAGATCTGCGCAGACGCTTCTTCCATCGTGAAACAATGGTGTCCATACCTCTTTCCCTTAGAGTCGTACCTATAGATGACTACCATAACCAGGTAAGGGGGTCCACGCAGATCCCACTTGACATAAAACTGTGGACAAAATATGTTTGTCAGCGTTGGGCTAACAAACAATTTGAGGTTCAGTAGCCAGCTAGCAGTTGTAACTAGTGCGAATAGAAAAGAGAAGGGTAGATCACCCGCTTGTAGACATAACTTCTTCTTTCTTGATTGTAGGATCTGCCATCCTCCGAGCTCCTCGGCTCGTCGATGACGGAGGCGGGCTAGAGCCTCGCAACAGCAGCTACGGCATGCGCCCTTGGAGCTCAGAACCAGCGACTCAGCGCAGCAACTTGGCGCCGGAAGTCAAATGTCCGAAGGGATCGTCCTGCTTGGAGGGTGGATTCCAACGCCGCCGGTGCTAGGAAGCTAGGAATGGATTTGTGAAATTGGTCAATGCATCCAATCCACTTAGCTGCTCGATTTTGCCTAAGAGGTTGTCGTGTTGGCGCCCGCATCACGGATAGATGACCGACATGAGGGTCCCGACCATCTACTTTACGGGGCAGTTTAACGGAATGTTTCAATTTGGCAGGGGTGAGATGAGTTTTCCTCGAAATGGCCCCTCTCAGTAGTTGGCGGCCCAACTATTCGAAACGCGGTAATTTCAGGCAACTTTGGTACCGCATGCGCTGGCCTGCAAACTTTGGTACCGCAGATGAACAACCCCCTTTTTACTACCCATTTGTAAGTAGAATTCAGGAGATGTTAACTATAACTTGACTAGACTTTGTGTTCAAGTTTCTGGTGATCCAACTGTAAATAAGGTCCTATAACTATGTAGTATCCAAATGAAAGGAAATCATTTTAGAGATAGATACAAATTGGCTTTTGCGTCCATGTGTCTAGAACAAATAGGAACTAAGGAACCGGAGTAGGAGCTTCAATTATGCGAGATTCCGAAGCTACAATTTCATGAACCGCGCAGAGCCTACCATTTTTCGTTTTCTGCCGCGACTGGGTGCCCGCATGGAAAAAACAGCCCAACCGCCTCTCAGGAAAGGGGATGGGGGATGGGACTGGAAATCCTTGCTTAGCGCCCTGGACTCGAAATCCAATTTGTGTAAAGGGTTGAAGCAGGGAGTGGTAGTAGGAATAGCATCGGCTTCCGAGTAACAAAGAGCTAGATTTGCCGACCTCTTGAAGGCTCGATAGATAGGTAAAGTGACAAATACGAGCCCTCTTTATCACTCTGTATAAATAGACTATTATGCTCCTGTGCCCCAATTTGAAGCTGGAAAAATAAAATCAGCTGGACCATTTCACTGGCTGATTTCATT
This sequence comes from Avena eriantha, assembly GCA_910589775.1. Classification (NCBI taxonomy): domain Eukaryota; kingdom Viridiplantae; phylum Streptophyta; class Magnoliopsida; order Poales; family Poaceae; genus Avena; species Avena eriantha. The sequence goes on from OU342742.1 coordinate 294,192,615, forward strand.
CCTCTATCTCACCCTTTTAGTAGAGGCACTTGAGCACACCATTGATGGCTCAGTGTTGATGTAGAGCTCGTTGGGAACCCCAAGAGTAAGGTATGATGAGCACATGAGCAAGTTTCCCTCAGTTATGAAACCAAGGTTTAATCGAACCAGAAGGAGCAAGGAAACACCCCAAAGGTGTTGCTAGCTGATCCTTGGCAGGGCGCACTACCGGTGCTAGTAGCAACATGGAGACCTGCACAACACAACCATAGAACTCTGTCCCCAACTTGCGATGAGGTTGTCAATCTCACCGTGTTTTGCTGAAAACAAAGGATTAAATGTATCAAATGGAAGGAAGTAATAGTTTGCAGAAAGTAAACACAAAGTAGTAAATAGTTTATAGATTGTATGTAAAAGAAAAGGAGCGGGATCCATAGTTCACTAGAGGTGTTTCTCCTTAAGATAGATAACATGCTAGGTGCACAAATTATAGCGGGGCCATTGACAAACATCGAGAAAGCAATACATCGAGAAACTTGATTGGGCATTACAACATTATACATAGACCACCTTCCAACTGCATCTATGACTAATAATCCACCTTCATGTTATCATCTGAACCCCCTCCAGTATTAAGTTGCAAGCAACAGATTATTGCTTTGAGAATTGCGTGTCATGTAAACAATACGATTGTTCTATGAACAAAGGATTGTTGTTTTCTCCCTAGTAGCAACAGCACATCTAGTACCTTAGAGATTTCTGTCACTTCCCTAGATTACCAGAGGCATGAACCCACTATCGAGCATAAATACTAACTCTTGGAGTTGCTAGCATCTACTTGGCCAAGATAGCTACTACTAACGGAAAGCATGCAAGATCACAAATAACAAAGACATGATAGAATCAATAATCAATCTAAAATAGCATCTCAATATCCATCGGATCCCCGCAAACACAACATGCATAATTACAAATAGATGATCTTGATCATGAACGGAGCTCACAAGATCTAGACATGAAAGCACAAAGCAGGAGAACCAGCCATCTAGATACTACATGGACCCGTAGTCTAGAGATGAACTACTCACGCATCACACCGGAGGTTTGCATGGTGATGAAGAAGGCCTCCAGGGTGAATTCCCCTCTCCGGCAGGGTGCCGGGAGGAGCTTCAAATCCCTCCAGATATAGGGATGGAGATGACGGCGGGTACAAACTCTTTCGTGGATTTTTGATCGGGTACTTAGGGTTTTCATCCCGAGGGCATCTTATAGGCGGAAGGAGAGGCCGAGGGGGTGCTGGGGTCGGCCAGACCACCCCCTGGCATGGGCCAGGCCTAGCCGCGTGGCCAGGTGGTGTGGCCGGCCCCCAGCCCTTCTCCGTCTCGTATTCTGGCATCTGGTGACTTCTGGAAAAATAGGCACTTTGGCTTTTGTCCCGTCCAATTCCGAGAATATTCATTTTCTGACTTTCCTAGAACCAAAAACAACAGAAAACAGGCAGCTGGCACTATGGCTCTTGTTAATAGGTTAGTCCAAGAAATCATATGAAAAGTACTCCAAAGTGTGTACAAAACACAAGAAAGTGGATAAAACCAAGCATGGAACATCAAAAATTATAGATACATTTGCAATGTATCAACCATCATCAGCGTCATTGACATCGTGCGTGAGGAAGAAAAAGCATCGAGTTTGGACAAAAATGACTCAACGAAATATTCGACATGTTGGGCCACGCAGAGATAAACAAAACTTTTTCCCTACGCGGTGCACCCAAGATCCAGCTCAGGTAATAGGCCATGAGATTACCGGTAGACACGCAGATGCGGAAGTTGATATAGCGTGTCGAAGCAGTGCCAACTGATCCCACAGATAGCACCTCCGTAGATCCCTATGAGCTCCTTGTCTCCAGCAGCACATGTGCAACACCTCTACTGGTATCCACACATATAGGAAGGAGCTCTGGACAGAGGATTGCTAGATCCTGTGTAGCCCGAAATGGAAGTGGAGAGAGTGACAGCTAGGTCAGGGACTATCCCTTGTCCCTCCACTTATATACACTCCTAGTTGGGCTCAATGCTTGAGGTCCATCTAGGCCGTACCCCAATATCCACATGGGCTCCTTACCCTTAAGTTTGTCACCATGTAGGTTCACATACACCTGGACATGACATGAGCTACTCCTCCATGTACCCCATCATGGCTTTGAGTCCAACTAACTCCCATGAACACTCGGACTCAAGTCGATAGATGGTACCAGCCTCTAGCAAGACATTCCAACTCCCAAGTGTTGTAAAGTCAGAAGACGAACCTTCAATGTGACTTTCGTCCAAGTTCCTTTTCCTCACGATATACATGTTAATCAATACCCGAGTAGTTTCCATCCCTTTAATAGCTTAACTCTCTTCTCGTTCCATGATATGTGATTCACTGGACTAACTATTAGTCTGATTCCTTATCTAACACTTAACGGAGTAGAGCATGGCCATGCTTCCGAATCATATCACACGAGTGGACCCAAAGAATATCTCTCCATTACGAAGGGGAAAATCCCATCTTGGTAATCCACGTCACGTAGAGTGCTTCCCAACCAACCTGAACTCTACCTTTATAACTGCCTATTCATAGAACAGTGTTTGATAGAACCTAAGCTGGCGATCCACAACTGAGATCATGCAATCACCTCAGGTGAAAGGATTCCATTGCTTGAGACTGTAAATAATAACAAGCTCATTGCATCTCAAATGTGGGTCAGTCCAACTTGCTAAACTCTTTAGTCGATTCTGTGTATGTCGGAATAGCATCACTATGCCAATGACAAGTGGAACCACGTCATCAGCCGACTTGCACATTGGTCTAACTTGTGTGTCTAGCACAACCTCAATGACCAAGGACAATCTAGTATGAACAATCATGAATATAACGTTCCACAACTGAATCACGGATTCAGTGATACATATCTGATGTTCATACAAGGATAACCTTACTTTATGAATACTTCGGGAAATATCATCAACCATGATTGCCTCTAGGGCATATTCCCAACAGTATCCCACTTGCACTAGAGTCAATCATCCCGACATCACATGTATTGGAATCTAATGCCCATGGCTCTTACGTCCGCCTCATTCTTAGGTCGTGGAAGTGGCTTTGTCAACGGATCCACAACATTTGCATCCGCGTGTACCTTGCATAACTTGATATCACCTTGATCCACGAATTGGCAAATCAGGTGGTATAGCATGAGCATATGTTTGTTCTTCTGGTATTGTCTAGGTTCCATGTCTTGTGCAATAGCACCATTATTGTCACAATACATGTCTAACGGATTGGACGAGCCCTGAACCACAACAAGATCAATCAGAAAATTCTTGATCCAAATAGCTTCCTTTGCTTCCTCTGAGGCAGCAATATACTTAGCCTCTGTTGTAGATGTAGACACAGTCTCTTACTTGGAACTCTTCCAGCTCATAGTTCCTCCATTCATTACGAACACATACCCAGATTGCGAACGAGAATCATCTGAGTCAGTAAGGTAATTCACATATGTGTAACCCCTTACACTGAGTTCTACCTCATCTCCATAAACTAGGAACACATCCTTAGTCCTTCTCAAGTACTTAAGAATGTTCTTAACCGCTGCCTAGTGGATTTCTCCAGGTTCTGCCTGGTATCTTCTCACAACACTTAGAGCATAAGAAACATATGGCCTAGTACAAATCATGGCATACATGATGGATCCAACTGCTGAAGCATATGGAATCGCACTCATCCTACTTTGCTCATCATATGTCGAAGGACATTGAGACTTGCTAAGTTTTATACCATGGGACATCGATAAGAACAACTTCTTAGACGATTCCATGTTGAAATTCTTCAACACTTTGTCCAAATATGTACTATGACTCACTCCAATGAGATGCCTGGATCTATCTCTATAGATCCATATTCCTAGTATATAAGTTGAATCACCCAAGTCCTTCATTGAGAAACAGCTTTCCAATGACTCCATGGTTTCTTGCAACATCTGGACATCATTTCCAATCAATAATATGTCATCCACATATAAGATCAGAAAGTTTAATTTGCTCCCACTAAACTTCTGGTATAAACATGAATCATGATTACTCTTGATGAACCAAACGACCTGACGACCTCATCAAAGAGAATATTCCATCTCCGAGATGCTTGCTTTAACCCATAAATGGATTTCTGAAGTTTGCATACCTTGTCAGCATTAGCCGGATCGAAAAAACCCTCGGGTTGTATCATATACACATCCTTGGTTAATTTTGCATTAAGGAAAGCCGTTTTGACATCCATCTGCCATATCTCATAGTCGAAATAGGTTGCTATAGCTAACTTGATCTGAACTGATTTAAGCATCGCTACGGATGAGAAAGTCTCATCATAGTTAAATCCTTGAACCTGCTGGAACCCCTTTGTGACAAGTCGTGATTTATAGATAGAAATATTTCCATCCATACCAGGTTTCCCCTTAAAGACCCATTTGCACTCGACGGGTCTTGCACCATCTGGCAGATCAACCAAGTTCCAAACTTGATTTTCATCCATGGACTTTAACTCGAATCTCATGGCTCCAAGCCATGACTTGGAATTAGAACCCACCATCGCTTCCGAATAAGTTTCTGGATCATCACTGTCCAACAGTAATACATCATGAACACTTCACAACCTTGCCGATCTTCATAGTGTAGGTGCAGTGGCCAGCTCAGCTACCATGATAGGCTCAACCTCCAAGGCTTTTGCCGACTCTATTGACTGGTTCCTCTCAAACTTCTTTGAGCTACACCGTACTCTCACTGCCTCCCCGACTGAGAAACTCTTTCTCAACAAAGACACAGTTTTGAGCAATAAACACTTTGCCCTCTTCTCCATTGTAGAAGTAGTATCCCATGGTTTTCCTGGGATACCCAACGAAAATACACTTATCCGACTTGGCTTTAAGCTTGTCTGACTAAAGTCGGCTAACAAATGCTTCACAACCCCAAATCTTAAGAAAAGACAAACTTAGCTTCTTGCCAGTCCACATCTCATGTGGTATCTTCTCTATCGATTTTGATGGAATTCTATTTAGTGTGAACGCCGCATTTTCTTGACAATAACCCCAAAATTATAAAGGTAGATCAGTTTGACCCATCATTGATCGTACCATATCCAACAAGGTCCGCTTCCGCTGTTCCGACATACCGTTCCTCTTTGGCGTACCCGGCGGAGTGAGCTGAGGAACTATTCCACAACTCTTCAAATGGTCATCAAACTCATGGCTCATGTACTCACCTCCTCGGTCCAACCGAAGAAAATTTATTTTCTTGCCGAGTTGATTATGTACTTCATTCTGGAATTATTTTAACTTTTTAAAGGCTTCCGACTCATGTTTCATCAAGTAGACATATCCATATCTACTTAAATCATCACTGAAGGTAATGAAGTACTTATAACCACCCTTGGCTATCGCGCTCATTGGACCACATACATCAGTACGTATAGTCCCAACAAGTCAAACGCCCTTTCACAACTCCTTGCAAAAGGTTTCTTGGTCATCTTGCCTAGAAGGTAGGATTCACATGTCTTGAACGACTCCAAGTCGAACGAAAATAGGAGTCCATCATCACGGAGCTTCTTCATGCTTTTCCAACTTATATGAACAAGTTGATAGTGCCAAAAAAAGTCATATTCACATTTACGTTATAGACTTACCCACCATCAAGATTCAAAATAAATAACCCGTTATGAACAGGTGCAAAGCCGAGAAACATATCATTCAAATATAGAGAACAACCATTGTTCTTGATATTAGACTCGTAGCCTTGTCTCATCAAACATGAGGCAGATATGATGTTTTGACTAAGCACTGGAACATAATAACAATTATTTAGCTCCATTAAGAATCCTGAAGGTAAATGAAGTTGCATCGTGCCAACTTCCGACACAGCGACTCTCGCTTTGTTGACGACCCGAATGTCAACCTCGCCTCTTGCTACGATCCTAGTTCTTACCAGTCCTTGCAACGAGTTGTAGATATGAATGACTGATCCGATATCATATACCCAAGAACTACCTAGTGCATAAAGCAAGATAAAGGTCTATAACATTCAAACAAGTGTATCTGAGTTGGAAGTCACACCTCCACTTTTGGCTTTATCCGCCAAATACTTGTTGCAATTCCTCTTCTAGTGGCCATCTTCCTTGCACTAGAAGCAAGCGGATCCGGCTTAAGGAGGTGACTTAGTCCTTGAGGAAATGCTTGGGATCTCATCCTGAGAATTACCTCCTTACTTCGCCTTCTTATTCTTAGTCCAAGAACTCTTCTTAAACTTAGCCTTATTCTGTACTACCAACACTTGGTTGGTACATTTCTTGAGATCAACCTCTGCCTGCTTAAGCACCCCATGTAATTCAGTGAGCTTCTTATCCGTACCATGCATGTGGTAGTTCAATATGAACTGACCATACACACTAGGAAGAGAGTTCAGAATTATATCCATAGCGAACTCCTTCGCTGATGGGGTAGCTAAGCCTTTTCAGAGACTACACGTAACCAACCATCTTGATCACACGCGGACTCAGTGGATCATCATCCTTAAGTTTACAACTCAGCAATGCTTGAGATACTTGATATATCTCGGTCTTTGCCTGAGCCTGGAACATACTTTTGAGGCTTTCGATCATATCGTAGGCCTTCACATTCTCGAACTGCTACTGAAAGTCTAGCTCCATGTGAGCAAGAAAAACACAGCTAATTTTTGTAGATTCATCACATGTTTTACGGTAGGCATTGGTTGATGTGACACTCGCATTCTCCTCTAGAACATCTGGAAGTGGGTTTTCTAGAACATGGTCCCTCTTTTCTTGTTTGAGAACAATTCCCAGATTACGATACCAGTTGGTGAAGCTTGTTCCATTAAGTTTATATTTCTCTAGGATGGTCCTCAAAGCAAAACTGGATAACTGAGGGAGACTGCTACTAGGTGCCATTATCTACAATAGAATTATGCAAAACACTTAAGACAAGTATTCGTAAAAGAGCAGGCGTATTATACATTTTCATACTTATGCTCCCACCAGAATCAACACCTCTCCAATGATTACTTAGTGATTCAGGATCCTAAATAAGCAAGCTGACTAGTGAGCTTTAGCATCACCTATAGCCGTCAAGTGATCTAGGTAGGCAACTCCTTGCCAGTCGCATCTCATGCGACTCCTGTTGGTCGGGTGGCATCTCATGCCCCGGCTCCCTACTGACTACTCCCCGAGCCCCACAACCGTTGTGATAGACCCGTCTAGCTTACCAAGTGCTTCTGCTGTAAGAGTCCAACTCGAACCCACCTAGTCGAAAAGAATTGGCAGCATCTCAATTTTATGAGCCCACAACCAAGAATGTCTTACTTGTGAAGGTGCAGCACTAGCAGGTAGACCGATTAGACCTTCTTTGAGGGATTAAAGTTTAAGCACTATCCCATAGAGGTAAAACTAGAGATATAACAACAACACAAAATGATCCAATTATAATGTGAAATGGTATGGCTATCTCCATGGAGATCTCCATCTCCGTGAACCTGTTCGTTGTGCCTTTGGCTGTGTGTCCTTCACTGTCTCACCGACTGAGAAACTCTTTCTCAACAAAGACACAGTTTTGAGCGATAAACACTTTGCCCTCTTCTCCATTGTAAAAGTAGTATCCCATGGTTTTCCTGGGATACCCAACGAAAATACACATATCCAACTTGGCTTTAAGCTTGTCCGACTAAAGTCGGCTAACAAATGCTTCACAACCCCAAATCTTAAGAAAATACAAACTTAGCTTCTTGCCAGTCCACATCTCATGTGGTATCTTCTCTATCGATTTTGATGGTACTCTATTTAGTGTGAACGCCGCATTTTCTAGACAATAACCCCAAAATTATAAAGGTAGATCTGTCTAACCCATCATTGATCGTACCATGTCCAACAAGGTCCGATTCCGCTGTTCCGACACACTGTTCCTCTTTGGCGTACCCGGCGGAGTGAGCTGAGGAACTATTCCACAACTCTTCAAATGGTCATCAAACTCATAGCTCATATAGTCACCTCCTCGGTCCAACCAAAGAAACTTTATTTTCTTGCCGAGTTGATTATGTACTTCATTCTAGAATTATTTTAACTTTTTATAGGCTTCCGACTTATGTTTCATCAAGTAGACATATCCATATCTACTTAAATCATCACTGAAGGAAATGAAGTACTTATAACCACCCCTGGCTATCGCGCTCATTGGACCACATACATCAGTATGTATAGTCCCAACAAGTCAGACGCCCTTTCACAACTCCTTGCAAAAGGTGTCTTGGTTATCTTGCCTAGAAGGTAGGATTCACATGTTTTGAACGACTCCAAGTCGAACGAAATTAGGAGGCCATCATCATGGAGCTTCTTCATGCTTTTCCAACTTATATGAACAAGTTGATAGTGCCAAAAAAGTCATATTCACATTTACGTTATAGAGTTACTCACCATCAAGATTCAAAATAAATAACCCGTTCTGAACGGGTGCAAAGCCGAGAAACATATCATTCAAATATAGAGAAGAACCATTGTTCTTGATATTAGACTTGTAGCCTTGTCTCGTCAAACATGAGGCAGAAATGATGTTTTGACTAAGCACTGGAACATAATAACAATTATTTAGATCCATTAAGAATCCTGAAGGTAAATGAAGTTGCATCGTGCCGACTTCCGACACAGCGACTCTCACTTTGTTGACGACCCGAATGTCAACCTCGCCTCTTGCTACGATCCTAGTTCTTACCAGTCCTTGCAACGAGTTGTAGATATGAATGACTGATCCGGTATCATATACCCAAGAACTACCTAGTGCATCAGCAAGATAAAGGTCTATAACATTCAAACAAGTGTACCTGAGTTGGAAGTCACACCTCCACTTTTGGCTTTATCCGCCAAATACTTGTTGCAATTCCTCTTCTAGTGGCCATCTATCTTGCAATAGAAGCAAGCGGATCCGGCTGAAGGAGCTGACTTAGTCCTTGAGGAAATGCTTGGGATCTCATCCTGAGCATTACCTCCTGACTTCGCCTTCTTCTTCTTAGTCCAAGAACTCTTCTTAAACTTAGTCTTATTCTGTACCACCAACACTTGGTTGGTACCTTTCTTGAGATCAACCTCTGCGTGCTTAAGCACCCCATGTAATTCAGTGAGCTTCTTATCCATGCCATGCATGTGGTAGTTCGATATGAACTGACCATACACACTAGGAAGAGAGTTCAGAATTATATCCAAAGAGAACTCATCGCTAATGGGGTAGCTAAGCCTTTCCAGAGACTGCACGTAACCAACCATCTTGATCACACGCGGACTCAGTGGATAATCATCCTTAAGCTTACAACTCAGCAATGCTTGAGATACTTGATATATCTTGGTCTTTGCCTGAGCCTGGAACATACTTTTGAGGCTTTCGATCATATCGTAGGCTTTCACATTCTCGAACTGCTACTGCAAGTCTAGTTCCATGTGAGCAAGAAAAAGACAGCTAATTTCTGTAGATTCATCACATGTTTTACGGTAGGCATTGGTTGATGTGACAATCGCATTCTCCTCTGGAACATCCGGATGTGGGTTTTCTAGAACATGGTCCCTCTTTTCTTGTTTGGAACAATTCCTAGATTACGATACCAGTTGGTGAAGCTTATTCCATTAAGTTTATCTTTCTCTCGGATGGTCCTCAAAGCAAAACTGGATAACTGAGGGAGACTGCTACTAGGTGCCATTATCTACAACAGAATTATGCAAAACACTTAAGACAAGTATTCATAAAAGAGCAAGCGTATTATACATTTTAATACTTATGCTCCCACTAGAATCAACACCCCTCCAATGGTTACTTAGTGATTCAGGATCCTAAATAAGCAAGATGACTAGTGAGCTTTAGCATCACCTCTAGCCGTCAAGTGATCTAGGTAGGCAACTCCTTGCCAGTCGCATCTCATGCGACTCTTGTTGGTCGGGTGTCATCTCATGCCTTAGCTCCCAACCAACTACTCCCCGAGCCCCACAAGCGTTGTGATAGACCTGTCTAGCTTACCAAGTGCTTCCGCTATAAGAGTCCAACTCGAACCCACCTAGTCGAAAAGAATTGGTAACATCTCAATTTTATGAGCCCACTACCAAGAATTTCTGATTTGTGATGGTGCAGCACCAGCAGGTAGACCGATTAGACCTTCTTTGAGGGATTAAAGTTTAAGCACTAGCCCATAGAGGTACAACTAGAGATATAACAACAACACAAAATAATCAAATTATAATGTGAAATGGTATGGCTATCCATGGAGATCTCCATCTCCATGAACCTGTTCGTCGTGCCTTTGGCTGCGTGTCCTTCAAGTCCTCCAAACATGCTACACTAGAACTAAGGAATATACAAGAAGATGGAATCTCATGCCGACTGATGGCCTACAAGTGCATGGGTTAATCACAGAATGTTTTCGCGGAAGTATTAATTCTAGTTTTTATATCGATCATAGCGAGGAGCCTAGGAAAGTGTTTTTATGTGGTGTTTCTATCGCACCCAAGGTGTCAAAAGTCTTGAGTGAATTGACTACAAATGTTGACGGTGGAAGTGGTTAATAAAAGATAGAGGAACTTTCTTAGGAAATAAGTAAATTTCATAAAAGTAAAGATGTAGAAGATGTGTAATGTTCCTGTAGATGAGAAGTTAGGCACGGAGAGATTCAGTTCATGGTTCTTGTAGAAGTAGGAAATGGAATAAGCGGAATAAGTGATAATGATAATTATTATTTATAAGTGAGTAGGCCAGTAACCCATATACCGACTAGGATTCCTCATGGCCAATTCTTCCTAATCTCAATGATCCATCTAGCTGTTACCACGGCCATGGTCAGCGCATTAATTAAGGTCTTTCAACCAGATCAAGTATTTAATCTTAGTGGTTCCGTGTTATCCTCGAGTAATACTAGATCTTCTTTGATAGTAGTTCCGTGTCACCCGGCGGTCGCCGAATTACTAGCATACAAGTTCATACCTATGAGATCTTTGGATTATGTTACCTGGGCCCTTAAATTAGATAACAAGCATTAGGCAAACATATATATTCATTCTCACTATTTAAATAAACATTGCAACAATCACAAATGGATGGAAATAAAATAGGAACATCACATCTCACCAATCCCCTACATCCCCCACACCCATGGGGATTTAATCAGACATGGGAGGTAGATAGATCAAAGGCATAATTGTATTGCCAATAGAAATCATCTCAAAGTTATTGTAGAAAACCACAATAGCGATTTAAATATCCAATCAAATACAAACCAAAGGTAGATCAAAGTATCAAACCCTAATCTTAGAAGTGCCAATCTCTCTCTCTCTCTCTCTCTCTCTCTCTCTCTCTAAGTAATGATGGGATGATGGTCGAGTGTGTGGTTTTGAGGTTGAAGATCATCGAAGAATGAGGGGAAGTTATTCTCCTCTTTCATAACTGATCTCTCCCTCCAGATGACTTGTGGCGGTTGTATCTTCTGTTCTGTGGTTCTTCTCGTCTCTCCCCCTATACGAAAGTTTCTTGTATTGATATACGGAAGGCGCTGGTGGGTAGTACGGGCGGATGGTACGGGCGTGCCCCGACCATACAATTGATTGTTATGCGTGCTGACGCCTCCAATGAAAATTACTACAATTGGGGATTTGCTTATTCTAGTGTAATTAGCCCATAAATGCTATTATATCCTCAATAAATGTTCATTTCATGAAAACCTTCACAAGAAAACAAAGATTCTCTAATTGCGACATTAACTTTATTGAAAAGGGCAATCTTCAGGGAAATCTAGCAATAAACAAGAGGAAAACCAATGGTAAATAGTGATGAAATTTGGAGCTATCAACATCCCCAAGCTTAGCGGTTACTCTCCCTGGAGTGACAAAGCTATAATAAATAATAGGAACAAATTGAATCAAGATAAAGACTTACAAGTTCGAGGTTGTATCATATCCCATCGTCTCAAATCCGACAACCTTGAACATGCGCACAATATATCTGAAAAGTGGCACTTAAGCTTGATCCCTAAATGCAAGTAATTCACTAGCTAATAGTTCTTGTGATTCAAATGAGATTATTAAATGTTTGGTGAAGCTTTACAAATGAATTCCTTTTAGCGCCTCTCTTGTGATGAGATTAAAAATGTTTTTAAGCCATGCTGCTTGGATCAAAATACCTCATCTTTGATAATCGCATCTATCAAATACCTCATCTTTTCCTTACTTATCAAGAACTCTAATTGCACATTTTAGGTAGTGTGGTGATGCCAAGAATCAAAAGGTACTGAAAGTATTGCAGCTCATATTTTGACAACAAATCTTTTCTTTTTCCTTCTCAAAGATCAACGAATATTTCTTTTGTAAACTCCTACACAAGCTATTAGGAATACCAATAATTTTTCCCATATAGCGACACGTATGCCACTCATGACATCAACTCATAGCCGAAATCTGGGGTTATACCATAGATCGTTCAAAAGCAAGCGGAGTTGTTTGCATCCCAAACGTGTGTATTTTAAACAAAGTACTTTTGCTCTTCTCTTTTTCTTTTTCTTTTTATTTTTATTTTTATTTTCTCTCCCCCTTTTTTTATACAACAAATCAATACAAATTTTGGCATCTCCCTCTCTTACTCTAAAAAAGTTTGTTCCGTCAAGTAATTCTTTTTTAGAAGGTATCATCAAGTTAACGATCAGTATGTGGGTTTGAGCACTACTAAGGTTAAGCCCTTAAGACAAAACATGGCACCAAAGTTGTCATTGACACTTTCTCTTATTCTAAAAAGTTTGGAATAAAATCCCAAGAGTTGTTTTTCGAACTGATTTAATTGTCGAAAGTCTTAACCAAAGACGTGACAAAAGCCTTTGAGCTCAAACTCTAAAAGATAACAAACTAAGCATGGAATCAAGATCAAGTGCAACCGAACAGACATAAATTGTTCATGAATAAGCTTACAGGAAGAGGGAAAATAGGAATATGGTACCTCCTCTTACTCATTTGTCTTTTACTTGAGTCAACTCTTTGCGTTCGTCCCATACTCGATCACTAGAATTGAGTAACCTGCAAAAAGAATCAACAAGAGACGAGAGGAATTTGCACAAAGTAATGCTAGAGAATAGTCTAATATTTTTGGGTTTTCTTTTATCGAATGCAAAACTGAAAGTAGACATGCATTGGGATAAAAACAAACAAATAAAAAGAAGAAAGAAAAATATGAATGCAAAACAGTGGGAGGATTTTAACCTGCCCAAGCTTAGGCTCTTGCCTAACTGGAATCAGTTGTCGCTACTTTCAGGTGGCGGCTGCTGATATGGGAAGTTCGAGTAGCGGTTTGGAAAATCGGCCATAAAAGATGTGAAATCTTGAGTGAGATTGACCATGTGGGCACTCGCATCATGCAACGTGTTATCTATGTTGTCAATGTGATGCACCACCTGGTCAAAATCGCTCATCGCGACATAGTAGAATCTCGGCTATGATGGAGGCATACCTTGTTGTTGATGCTGGTGGTAAGGTTGTTGGTGGTGGTGTTGCGGGCAAAAATCGTCCCATCCTACGTTGTCCCAGCCTCCCCCTTCTTCATATTGCTACTATTGGCTAGCTGCTCTGTCTTCTCAGTTGGGGTGGCCACCTGGTGGCGCAGTCCTTCCTAAGAGGATCAGTGCCTGCTTGAACTCCTCTTCAGTAAGGACCCAACTCTGTTTACCTGGCAAACCAAAAGCTTGGACAAAAGGAAGCAAGATTTGGTGGAGATCACCGTTAGGAGCAAAATAAAACTGGTAAGCACGGAGGAAACATTCTGGCCTATAGACACCCATGAACTTGGTGCTAGCCAAAGGATGTCATCCAGGTACAGCTCTTTCCTACGGTAGGACAAATTTGTTTGCGTAGGCGATCTGTGTGATAAACCCACCACAACGAATGTCCCCCATGGAAGATGACCTTTGGTTGTGAAAGTGCTAGATGAGAAAATCCCCCAAGTTTACCTTGCGCCCCATCGCTGGATGCAAGGCAATATATATTATACTCATTTTGGGGCCTGCCATTGCCCCAACATCCCCCTTCCCAAATAAAGGATTAACAAGGAATGTATGAAAATAACATATAGTAGGATTCTGAATAGTGGCACTCTTCCTACACAGATAATGGTTGTCCCTATGGATAAAAATCTTCCCCCAAGACCGCATTGCCTCCATATGCACATTGTCATTGATATAGAGTTCTCCCTCGTGGGAGAATCCGAAACTATCACAAAATTCATAGAAGGTCAAGTTGTGGAGTTATCCATTGACCACAAAACTTACAGTGCAATTTCGCTCCTGGGTCTCGAGATCATCGTGGAAGGATGAAAGGAACTCAAACGTGGCAAGCTTGTAGGTTTCGACGAAGAGGTAGGAGAAATCGACCATGCCAGCCTGCATGGTCATCTACTCGAAGTCCTCCAGAAGACCCTGGCAGGAGAGGACCTGACAGTGTACCCACTTAGTGGACAAAACCATGCGGTTGCTCACCCTCTCGTAGTCTCGGCTCATGGCATCCCTGAAGTTGTCCACCTCCGAGCATCTCTTCTTCGAACCCGGCGGCTTGGCGGAGCCTGAAGGCCCCGCTGTACCCGATCCCTTGCCCGAGCGGAACATCCTTCCAATGTTATGCATTGTGCTGCAATTTTTTTGAACAAAACAATAGGCATCAAGTTTCTATCACATAAACAAACGATTACAGATAGAAGTTACAAATCCTAACATGAGGAATAAAATATGATGAAATCATATAAATAGCCAATATGATGAATTCAACCATAGATTTTAGAAAATAGAGTATGGATCAGACGAGAAACTTACCGTTGTGAAGATTCCCCAACTCAAAAACACGAAAAAAAATGAAGAATCAAAGGGTTGAGAGGCTAGGGTTTGAGGTGGAAAGAGAAAGAACAGGGAAGAAAGAGGAAGAGGAAGAAGAAGAAGGGAGGTTGGCTGCAAGCCATCCGCCATCGGCCTTTACCTGGCGATGCTCGCGGTACGGGCAGGTGGTACGGGCGCAGCCCGCCCGTACCTATGGTCGCCACCGTTGGATCAACATTAGGGTTCGAGATCAAACCTGGTCGACCTGGTACGGGTGCGCGGTACGGTCGTGCCCCGGCCGTACCAGTGGTCATTATGTGTTCAGAGATCGGTGTCGATTTTCGTTGATGTGTCGTACGGGCGCGTGGTATGGTCATACCCCGGCCGTATCGCAGGTTGTTACCGGCATTGTTCCTCCTATAGGTTTTGTAGAAACATGGTATGGGTGCGTGGTATGGTCGTACCGCGGCCGTACCGATGCTCGTTACCTATACCGAACCCACTATCTTCTCTTCGTGTTTCCCTTGCTTCTCAACCTCACTAGGGTAAATTCTCTAATCAAGCTAAAAACTCAAAATGAACTTATTAAATGATATGGATTGTAAAGTAGTATATGCAAAATAAAATAAAAGCTTAAACTAAATTTATTAAGAATGGGTTAACTCTCATTGAGTGTTTAATTCTAGAGATTTGACTAATCGAACTCCATATAATCGGCGTTCATCTCTAGCGGTGCTTTTTCTTTAGCCTTTGTTGCTTGACCACGCTTATGTGGTGGAACGTATTTTCCATTATGCTCTTGTCTCTTAGGAAAGTATCTAACAATTTATTCATCATATATATTTAAGACAATCTTGCTGCTAGAACAATCTACTTTAGCTCCAGATGTACACAGAAAGGGTCTTCCGAGAACGATAGATAGTTTGTCATCCTCAGGGACATCAATAATAATGAAATCAGATGGTATCACATGATGATCTATTCTAAGTAAAACATCTTCGATCATTCCCATAGGTTGTTTAGTTTTCTTATCCGCCATTTGTAGTGTTATTGAAGTAGGAGAGCATTCTCCAAGATTCAATTTCTTAAATAGGGAATAAGGCATAACACTAACACCTGCTCCTAAATCCCAAAGTGCATTGAATATATTAGTTTTCCCTATTGCACAGGAGATGGTTGGTATGCCAGGATCACCAAGCTTAGCAGGAAGTTTTATCACCAAAGCTTGTCATTACTGCTACAGTCTTGGTTACTATCTTTTTATTATTAAGTATATCTCTCATATATTTTTTATGAATAGGAACTTGAATAACATCAGTTAAAGGAAGTTCTAAACGCAAATTGCTCAGTGCCTCAGCAAAAGAATCATAAATATCGTTATCTGGTTCGTAGTGAACCCGGTTAGGGTAAGGAATTTTCTTTTTGGTAGGTATTACCTTTTCTCTTACCTTTTTCACTGGTTCAGCACTCTTTTTATTTTTTCTTGTCATCGATTTTTTGCTTATTTGCGTGTTCTTCATGCGGGACACCAACTCACTCTTCTTGCTCCTTTCTGAGATGAGCTTCTTCCCTTGAATCGATAGTCTTAGTGTCTGAATCATATCATTTGTGCTTATCCCCCACTTCCTCTTCTTCTTGAGTGTCGGAAGCTTTATTTTCCATTTTCTAGGCTTCATAATCAGTATCATCCTGGGGGTCTATGAGATCATCTTCTCCTTGACTCATATCCTGAGTCTCTCTTGCTTTTCGAGCTTGCTATTCTTGATAACAAGGTGGCCCTTGTGGTTTCTATGTTTTTGTACCACGCCTAGTAACAATGTTCAAAATCAAAGTTTATGTTTCATTTATCTGCTCACACTGGGTTTTACCCATACTTAGATATCTATCTAAATGTTTCGTGGCTTGACCTAGGTCATTAAAAACATCTTTTAGGTATTTTATATTCTTTTCTTGTGTCATATGGCTTTTATAATTTTTCTCGTGGAATTGATTTTATTGATATTTAAACTTTTGCATCAAGAGATTTAAATCGTCTTCTATTACATAAGTTTGAGAAATGTCAAATTCATTTTATCTTACAAGTTCTGAAGCTACACCTTTTTCTTCCATGGACTTTTTCACTTCGGATATAAGATCTTGTGGTATGTGAATCATACCTTTTTGTGGTATGATATCCTCAACTAGATTATATTGTTCGTCATTAAAGGATCTTACCCCAAAAATCATAACACATTCCCGTAGTGTCAAGTTGCATATTGCTCCTCCTACAGATACATCAATCATATCTTTTGTTTTGTCATTAAGAACATTATAAAAAAATTGGATAACTAGACTCTCATGAAAACCATGATTTGGGACTTTCATAATCATTGCATAATATCTATTCCATTGTTGATAAAAGGTTTCTCCATTTGTTTGCAATTTTTTGTTATGCTTCATTTGATCTGCATGATTTTAGTAAATGAACAATATTTATGCATGAATTCTCGGATGCAATCCTCCTAGATTTTTATAGTATGATTAGGTAGTGATTGTAACCAAGCTAAAGCATTATCTTTTAAATACGAGCGAAAGAGTTTAAGAAGTACGCACTCTATTAGAAGACTTGCTGGTTTAATATTGACACAAAGGTCGTATACCTTTGTTAAGTGGTCACTAGGTTCTTCCTTTTCTATCCCTACGAAAGCAATTTCTTTCATCATATATATTAGCTCAGGATATATTTTAAATTCCTAGCCCTCTAGTTCAGGATAAAGAATAGGCATTTTCCTCAAGTGCCTAGATGGATTCCCATAGTCTCCTAAAGATAGCTCAAATTCGTCTCCTCGTGTGACGGTCAAATCAGCCATCAACGGAATCAAGATGTTCACGTCTACAATACGCGAATTAGTAAATCTTTCAATCAATTCTAATCGTCTCTCGACGGGAACACGATCAATATATGAAGGTAAATAGGTTTTTCCTAATCGAGTGGTACCTCTGTCTTCAACAGAGATCATGAATGGTATCAACAGTTGCTATTGTCAAGAAACAACACTTAGCGCTTAGCTCCCTGGCAACAGCGCCAGAAAATATCTTGATGGCTTGCAAGTGCATAGGTTCATCAGAGAATGTTTTCACGGAAGTATTAATTCTAGTTTTTATATCGATCCCAATGAGGAGCATAGGAAAGTGTTTTTATGCGGTGTTTCTGTCGCACCAAAGGTGTCACAAGTCTTGTGTGAATTGACTGCAAATGTTGACGGTGGAAGTGGTTAATAAAAGATAGAGGAACTTGCTTACGCAATAAGTAAATTGCATAAAAGTCAAGATGCGGAAGATGTATAATGGTCCTGCAGATGAGAAGTTAGCCACAGAGAGAATCAGTTTATGGTGATTGTAGAAGTTCCAAATGGAATAAGCAGAATAAGTGATAATGATAATTCTTATTTATAAGTGAGTCCTTTGTGGCATCCCGCTAAAATTACTACTAGAAAATCGTGGTGTTTTTGTGCTTTGCATCATCATGACCGCATGCTCATGTCATCATGCCACATTGCATTTGAGCATCGTCATCATCATGCCTCTGTTTTTCTGAAACGAATTTTCGAAAAACCGGTTTTGTTTTCTAAACGCCCCGTATTTATTTCAAATCAAAACCCGGGCTTAGCCGGAATATTTTGTTTCGTCTACAATCGGATTTCAAAAGCGTCGTTTTAAACAAATAAAATATTTATATTATTTTTAGGGGGCAGCCGAACCGGGCCGAACCGACCGAGCTGGCCACCCCCAGTAAACAAAACCAGAGCAGTACTAACCCTAGCCTCCCCAAATCCCCTACCTATCCCCACATAGCCACACAGATACACACGCAACCGCCGCCACCTGATCTCAATCGCCACCTCACCCGAGCAGTTCCCTGCACACCACCTCATCCCACCTGGCCCCACTCCCTCTCAACCATCCCCACTCCACTCCCTCTCCCCTAGCCCGATACCCCTTCACAAATGGCGTCTACTGCTCATCTCCTCCCTCCCGTCACTCCTCCTCTCTACAAGAAGACGGCACGGGCAGGTAGCCATCTCCCTGCCGTCGCCTCGTCAGCAGCCTCACGCGACGTGCGTGACGCCTCCCTTTATCTCCAGCCTCGCAACGCATCATCATCCCTAGCCTCGCTTTTCCCTCGCGCCGGCCACCTCGCGGGTCGCCATGGCCCGGCCACTACAAGCCGTCCCCTACCCAGCCAAGGCCACCGGCAGATGCGCCTCGTTTTCCTAAGGGCCCCTACACCGTCAATTCGACCCCGCTCGACCCCTATCAACGCCACGGTTGCTGATTCCTTGCTCCGGCCGCCATGTTCCGGTGTCGATTCAGGTAGCGCTGCTGCTTCCCCGACCTCCTGGTCTCCTCCACCAGAACCCAGGTGAGAAGGCCCACCTCTTGTACCTCTCCCCTGTTTCTCTAGCCCTCCCAAGTGTCCTGCCGATGTGACCATCGTGTTCAGCAGTTTCTCATCACCGGAACCTTCTAAATGGCTCTCTGAAGCCTGTCTTCTCGAACACGCTGTCGCCTGCGCCCCTGTTCGGCCTCGTTCGGTAGCTCCTTGCTCGACCAGGAGCATCTCCAGCGAGCGCCAGGGCCAGTCCCCTCGCCATGACCTCCTTCAAGTTGTCGCGAGCCTGCACATCATCGACATCCACCAGATAGCCTAGGGGTTTGTGGCCTACAACCAACCCTGAAGATCTCGGGTTCGAGTCTCGTTCAGGCTATTAAGCCACCCTTTTTCCAGTTTTTCCCTAGCCTCTGACAGTCGGGACCCGCCCGTCATAGACCGCTCTAGCTAGGCCAGCAACCCACCAGGACTCCACCAGACACCGACGGGCCGGCCCATCTGCTTCCTTCGCCAAGTGCTGTAGGTAGCAAGCTAGCTCCCAGATCAGGCCCATCCTCTATTTTTTTCTGGAATTCCAGAAATATATCTATATCTTCTATAAATCATATCTTCCTTTTGGTAACTTGAAATAAAAAGTATTTTGTATGAAAGTTTATCAGAAAAATGCATAGAACAATAATATGACATCCTCATAGTTGATTGCATCAACTATCATGTTGGTTGGTCATAGTTTGCATAACACCTATTAAGTAACATATGGAGTAATTTGGGAAATGCTCATAATATCTTCCTGCTCCATTTAACTTTGATGTAGATCACCCCTTCCATGCTTTGCCTTATCGATTCAACATTTAAATTGTGGGGTTTATAAACAACTTAAACCTAATGATTAATTGTCGGGACCCTGGTTCCGCTTAATACTGCCTAATTGCACCGCATCTGCATCATACATGCATCATGGCCGGTCTTCTGCCATAGTATTACATATTGCATCTGGTGTTTCTTTTAGTGCTTTGGTTCTTTGCGGATTAGGCCGTTGAGTTGATGCGAGTATCGACAAGTTCTCCGGATATGTACCTTCGGCTATGTTTTCCCAGGAGAGCATTCTCCCCCTTTGTACCTATTTTGCATTTATAGTCTTTATTTCCTCCTGTTGATCTATTGCTATCCGTGTCGCGATGCTTTAGTGTTCCGTACCAGATGTATTCCGTGCAGCCTTTATATTGCCTTGGACACATCCTATTGCCTGTTGATTGATAGTCAGTCGGCCTTGCGAGTCGTAGTTGCTTGCTCAGGTGCTGCTTTGCGTTGTTGTCGTTCCACCGTTGATAAAAGGTTGGCACATGCTTAATGGTGGAGATGATCATGTCTTTAAATACAATTATTAAATTGCTGGGATAACTAATGAAAGAGGCACCGGTGGGCAATATATGCTATTTGGTTTTCATGTCCACTTGTGTCTCGTAGGCCCCGAGTACTTGATACCTGTTCCTTGACTATCGCACTATCCGCATGTGGGACCATGAATCCCCTTAGCCAGAGCTTGATTCATTTCTTATTTCTTGGGGCCACAAACTAGTTTGGGGCTTTATTACTATCCTGTACCTATGCCATGCTTTATTGTTTTATTTACGATTGTGCGTGGAGCACCTATACTGTTTTGGATCGTGACACGTTTTCGCTGTATCAACAAGCCCAGGCACACTTTCGGGTTCCCAGTCGTTTACCGCCGTCCACACAAATCCTGGGTCCATCTCGGAGCCGGCCAACTTCGTCGCGGGTAGCTTAGTGGGGTGGCCCCCTGAAATATTTTATGAATCCTGTGATTGCTTTGTCGTCAAGCCTCATTGGGGTTTGATTTGGTTTTTCCGAGGTTGATCGTGTGTGTGTTGCTATTTGTGCACCCCTGCAGGGTAAATCTTTCTGAAAGCCATGTCCGCGGTTATGGACGACTTGGAGCACAGTATCTCGATCATAGACAAGAATAACTAAAGTAGTGCTATAAATTTGACTTAATATGTGACTAGTAATCAGTTTCACTACAATGGAATGGATAATAAAAGTGCCAACAACTGGTGGAACTGGGGTGTGCCGTGTCCTGTTATACCTGCCTAGAAAGTATCGCAACTCCAATGGAATGAAATAAAAGTGCCAACAACTGCTGGGTTTGGGATGTCACATGCTAATTGTATCTGACTAGTAAGTACTGCAACCACAACTGAATGGTTAATTAAAACTGCCCACTACTTATGCTGCAGGATGACTCATGCTATCAATATCTGACTAGTAAGTGTTGCAACTATAATGGAATGGATAAAACTGCCAACTGTGTGAGTTCCTTGGTTTGACTTCCTCGTTTGGTCTCGAGGGAGAATACTAGGATGGGTTTGATTGGTGTTAGTATAAGGTTGGTTCCGAATAGGTCTTTCTTATCTCTCTCTAATAGCCGGCAGTTAATCGACTCTCTATAGGTTGTTTAATGAATGATGCGCTGCCGCTTCAGTCCACCATACCTATGTAGGCGAGAGCCGCCGAATTCTAGCCTCGCCGTGTACTGGCCTCAGTACTGACGCTCCCCTTTTTCCTTTGCCCTTTGTCGGCACCCCTTTTGTTTTAGCAGGTTTGAGATCGACGACGTTAGCAGGGTTACCCTTCCGGCTTGGCCTGGGCAGGGTTATGGACGCCATTGGTTATTCTTCAGGGCTCTTAGCCCCATTTGCATCTTGTCCGTACTCAGACGCTGTAGCGATTTCAAGGTAATTTGGATCTTTGTACTGTATATCAGTATTCTTGACTCATGGAGTCGTGCTGGGTATATATCTGTTCTGTGGGTCCCATCGAGGACTGTTGTGTAATGGTATTACTTCGTTTTCCACCCGCACGAAAGTGCCTGGTGGGCGTCCTTGAA
Source organism: Avena eriantha (assembly GCA_910589775.1). Lineage (NCBI taxonomy): Eukaryota > Viridiplantae > Streptophyta > Magnoliopsida > Poales > Poaceae > Avena > Avena eriantha. The sequence goes on from OU342742.1 coordinate 294,214,783, forward strand.
TCATTTCTATGCGGGTTTGGCGGAAAAGGGTTAAAACTTGCATAGGGCCGATTCGAGGGTGTTACAGAGTGGTATTAGAGCTCAGCAGTTGCGATACCCCACAAGTCCATCCTGTAGGATAACCTAGCTAACGGCCGAAGTAGAGTGTCAACACTATTTTGCAAAATCGGTTGGATAGATCTGATTAGGTCGGCTTTTACTCCTTACCCCTATGCTATTCTCCTCTTACCTCTACGTGTTTTAAATCTGCTCTCTTATCTTTTCCTCAAGTCCAGGAATTCTCGTGGTTGGGTTTCTGTCGTACCTTTAGGGTTTCGCTTCCTCCTTTGGTAACGGTGCTTCTACATCCGGTCTTTATGCTATCTAAGGAACCCTTCATCTGTTGTACTTTTCGGTGGATCGAAATCCAACGGAATCTTTCTTTGTATCTTCCGGTGTTTTCCAATGCGACGACATCATCATCAGCTACATCAGATCCGATGAAGAGCCTGCATCACTCCTTTGCGTTTCTATACATCGTTTGTCAAGATCTTTAGTCTGAATTCCGAGAGTGGTCGCATGATTCTCCAATTCGTGTACAGAGTAATGCTTTGAGTGCGGGATGGAGTTGCGACCATACCACTACTCTTATCATTCGCTTATCTACATTGCACTGGTGGATCAATGCAACTTTACTCCTTTCATAGAAGTTAGAGGTGGCCTATCTGTTGAGACCTCTTCCTTCATCTTTGTTTCTCTGGAGTGTTCTCTCGACGATCATGAGCAACAAACCTTGTTGGTGGTGTTGCTGATTTCAAGATGGAGCGAGCGTCCTTGTTAGTGGTGTAGCGAGGATCTACATGAAGCGAGAAGATTCAGACCGTCGGCTTCTTCCCCCTACCACGAGGTGGAGCTCGAGGGCGAGATCCCTTGTTAGTGGTGTCGAATTGTGGCATCCCGCTAAAATCACTACTAGAAAATCGCGGTGTTTTTGTGCTTTGCATCATCATGACCGCATGCTCGTGTCATCATGCCACATTGCATTTGAGCATCGTCATCATCATGCCTCTATTTTTCTGAAACTAATTTTCGAAAAAACGGTTTTGTTTTCTAAACGCCCCATCTTTATTTCAAATCAAAACCCGGGCATGGCCGGAATATTTTGTTTCGTCTACAATCGCATTTCAAAAGCCCCGTTTTAAACAAATAAAATATATATATTATTTTTAGGGGCAGCCTAACCGGGCCAAACCGACCCAGCCGGCCACCCCCAGTAAACCAAACCAGAGCAGTCCTAACCCTAGCCCTCCCCAAATCCCCTACCTATCCCCACACAGCCACACAGATACACACGCAACCGCCGCCACCTGATCTCAATCGCCACCTCACCCGAGCCAATCCCTGCTTGCCACCTCATCCTACCTGGCCCCATTCCCTCTCAACAATCCCCACTCCACTCCCTCTCCCTGGGCCCGATACCCCTTCACCAACGGCGTCTACTGCTCATCTCCTCCCTCTCGTTGCACCTCCTCTCTGCAAGCAGACGGCACGGGCAGGTAGCCGTCTCCGCGTCGTCGCCTCGTCAGCAGCCTCACGCGACGTGCGTGATGCCTCCCTTTATCTCCAGCCTCGGAGCGCATCATGATCCCTAGCCTCGCTTTTCCCTCGCGCTGTCTCTCCCTTCCTCTGCAAGCGCTGCCGCCGGCCACGTCGCGGGTCGCCATGGCCCGGCCACTACAAGCCGTCCCTGACCCAGCCAAGGCCACCGGCAGATGCACCTCGTTTTCCTAAGGGCCCCTACACCGTCAATTCGACCCCACTCGACCCCTATCGACGCCATAGTTGTTGATTCCTTGCTCCGGCCGCCATGTTCTGGTGTCGATTCAGGTAGCATTGCTGCTTCCCCGACCTCATGGTCTCCACCACCAGAACCCAGGTGAGAAGGCCCACCTCCTGTACCTCTCCCCTATTTCTCTAGCCCTCCCAAGTGTCCTGCCGATGTGACCATCGTGTTCAGCAGGTTCTCATCGCCGGAACTGGTGCTGCAGTGCTCTAGAACTCCAGGGAACCCTCTAAATGGCTCTCTGAAGCCTGTCTTCTCAAACACGCTATCGCCCGCGCCCTGGTTCGGCCTCGTTTGGCAGCTCCTTGCTCGACCAGGAGCATCTCCGGCGAGCGCCAGGGCCAGTCGCCTCCCCATGACCTCCTTCAAGTTGTCACGAGCCTACACATCATCAACATCCACCAGATAGCCCAGTGGTTCATGGCCTACATCCAACCCTGAAGATCTCGAGTTTGAGTCTCGTTCAGGCTATTAAGACACCCTTTTTCCTGTTTTTCCCCAGCCTCTGATAGCCGGGACCCGCCCGTCATAGACCGCTCCGGCCAGGCCAGCAGCCCACCAGGACTCCACCAGACGTCGACGGGCCGGCCCATCTGCTTCCTTCGCCCAGTGCGGTCGGTAGCAAGCTAGCTCCTAGATCAGGCCCATCCTCTGTTTTTTTTCTGGAATTCTAGAAATATATCTATATCTTCTATAAATCATATCTTCCTTTTGGTAACTCAAAATAAAAAGTATTTTGTATGAACGTTTATCAGAAAAATGCATAGAACAATAATATGACATCCTCATAGTTGATTGCACCAAGTATCATGTGGGTTGGTCATACTTTGCATAACACCTATTAAGTAACATATGGAGTAATTTGGGAAATGCTCATAATATCTTCCAGCTTCATTTAACATTGATGTAGATCACCCCAGCCATGCTTTGCCTTATCGATTCAACATTTAAATTGTGGGCTTTATAAACAACTTAAACCTAATGACTAATTGTTGGGACCCCGGTTCCACTTAATACTGCCTAATTGCACCGCATCTACATCATACATGCATCATACCCGGTCTTCTGCCGTAGTATTAAATATTGCATCCGGTGTTTCTTTTAGTGCTTTGGTTCTTCGCGGATTAGGCCGTTGAGTTGATGCGAGTATCGACAAGTTCTCCGGCTATGTACCTTCGGCTATGTTTTCCTAGGCGAGCATTCTACCCCTTTCTACCTATTTTGCATTTATAGTCTTTATTTCCTCCTATTGATCTATTGTTATCCGTGTCGCGATGCTTTAGTGTTCTGTACCAAATGTATTATGTGCAGCCTTTATATTGCCTTGGACACATCCTATTGCCTGTTGATTGATAGACAGTCGGTCTTGCGAGTCGTAGTTGCTTGCTCAGGTGCTGCTTTCCGTCGTTGTCGTTCCACCGTTGATAAAAGGTTGGCACATGCTTAATGGTGGAGATGATCATGTCTTTAAATACAATTATTAAATTGCTGGGATAACTAATGAAAGAGGCATCGGTGGACAATATATGTTATTTGGTTTTCATGTCCACTTGTGTCCCGTAGGCCCCCAGTACTTGATACCTGTTCCTTGACTATCGCACTATCCGCATGTGGGACCATGAATCCCCTTAGCCAGAGCTTGATTCATTTCTTATTTCGTGGGGCCACAAACTAGTTTGGGGCTTTATTACTATACTGTACCTATCCCATGCTTTACTATTTTATTTACAATTGTGCGTGGAGCACATGTACTGTTTTGGATCGTGACACGTTTTCGCTGTATCGACAAGCCGAGTCACCCTTTCGAGTTCCTAGTCGTTTACCGCCGTCCACACAAACCCTGGGTCCGTCTCGGAGCCGGCCAACTTCGTCGCGGGTAGCTTAGTGGGGTGGCTCCTTGAAATATTTTATGAATCCTGTGATTGCTTTGTCCTGAAAGCCTCGTTGGGTTTTGATTTGGTTTTTTCGAGGTTGATCGTGTGTGTGTTGCTATTTGTGCACCCCTGCAGGGTAAATCTTTCTGAAAACCGTGTCCGTGGTTATGGACGACTTGGAGCACAGTATCTCGATCATAGACAAGCATAACTAAAGTAGTGCTATAAATTTGACTTATTATGTGACTAGTAATCAGTTTCACTACAATGGAATGGATAATAAAAGTGCCAACAACTGGTGGAACTGGGGTGTATCGTGTCCTGTTATACCTGCCTAGTAAGTATCGCAACTCCAATGGAATGAAATAAAAGTGCCAACAACTTCTGGGTTTGGGATGTCACACGCTAATTGTATCTGACTAGTAAGTATTGCAACCACAACTAAATGGTTAATTAAAACTACCCACTACTTATGCTGTCAGGATGACTCATGCTATGTATATCTGACTAGTAAGTGCTGCAACTATAATGGAATGGATAAAACTACCAACTGTGTGAGTTCCTTGGTTTGACTTCCTCGTTTGGTCTCGAGGGGGAATACCAGGATGGGTATGATTGGTGTTAGTATAAGATTGGATCCGAATAGGTCTTTCTTATCTCTCTCTAATAGCCGACAGTTAATCGAGTCTCTATTGGTTGTTTAGTGCATGCTGCGCTGCCGCTTCAGTGCACCATACCTATGTAGGCGAGAGCCGCCAAACTCTAGCCCCGCCGTGTACTGGCCTTAGTACTGACGCTCCCCTTTTTCCTTTGCCCTTTCTCGGCACCCCTTTTGTTTTAGCAGGTTTGAGATCGACGACGCTAGCAGGGTTACCCTTCTGGCTTGGCCTGGGCAGGGTTATGGACGCCATTGGTTATTCTTCAGGGCTCTTAGCCCCATTTGCATCTTGTCCGTACTCGGACGCTCTAGCGATTTCAAGGTAATTTGGATCTTTGTACTGTATATCGGTATTCTTGACTCATGGAGTCGTGTTGTATACATATCTGTTCTGTGGGTCCGAACGAGGACTGTTGTGTAATGGTATTACTTCGTTTTCCACACGCACGAAAGTGCCTGGTGGGCGTCCTTGAATCGTTTCTATGCGGGTTTGGCGGAAAAGGGCTAAAACTTGCATAGGGCCGATTCGGGGGTGTTACATCCTCATGGCCAATTCTTCCTAATCTCAATGATCCATCTGCCTGTTACCATGGCCATGGTTAACACATAAATTAAGGTCTTTCAACTGGATAAAGGCTCTAATCTTGGTGGTTCCTTGTTATCCTCGAGTAATACTAGCTCTTCTTTGATATCGGTCGTGTCACTTGGGGGGTCACCGGATTACTAGCATACAAGTTCATACCTATGAGATCTTTGGATCATATTACCTAGGCCCTCAAAATAGATAACAAGCATTAGGCAAACATAGATATTCATTCTCACTATTTAAATAAACATTGCAACAATCACAAATGGATGGAAACAAAGTAGGAACATCACATCAGGGATTTACTCAGAGATGAGAGGTAGACAAATCAAATGCATAATTGTATTGCAAAGAGAAATCATCTCAAACTTATTGTATAAAACCACAATAGCGATTTAAAAATCCAATCAAATACAACCCAAAGGTAGATCAAAGTATCAAATCCTAATCTTACAAGTGCCAATCTCTCTCTCTAAGTAATTATGGGATGATGGTGGAGTGTGTGGTTCTGAGGTTGAAGATCGTCGGAGAATGAGGGGAAGTTCTTCTCCTGTTTCAAATATGTTCTCTCCCTCTAGATGACTTGCAGTGGCTGTAACTTATGTTATGTGGTTCTTCTTGTCTCTTCCCCTTTATGAAAGTTGCTTTTATTGATATAGGGAAGGCGCTGGTGGGTAGTATGGGTGGACGGTACGGGCGCGCCCTGACCGTAGAATTGGTTGTTATGCGTGCTGACGCCTCCAATGAATATGGCTTCAATTGGAGATTTGCTTATTCTTGTGTAATTATCCCATAAATGCTATTAGATCTTCAATAAATGTTCATTGCCTGAAAACTATCACAAGAAAAAAAATCGCTAATTGTGACATTAATGTTAGTGAAAAGGGCAATCTGTTGGGTTCGCAGCATAGAAAACAAAAAATTTCCTACGATGAGAACTATATGCCAAGATCTATCTACTAGATACAGAGCAACGGGTCGATATACATCCATGGAGAACTTATCCTCGATGAGAACAAAGTTTTGTTAACGAGTTGGAACTCGTGGATGATGTAGTCGTACGCTTGCCGATCTCAAGATCGTGTGGAAGTCCGAGTGCCGCAAATCAGCAGCGCATCCGTCCTCACACACACGTTCAAGCCACCGGACAATCTCTACCTCCTCGCTCCAGTGAATCAGCGGAAGCAGCAACTCTTTCCAGATGCAAGGCCACTGGGAACATGTATCTCGCTAATTCGAGACCATGGTGGATATCTATAGGGGGAGAGATCCTTCACGAGGAGGTGTGCCTTGTGAGGGAGGAGAGGGGGGCCTTTTATAGGAGAAGGGGGCTCCTCCCCTCCCATGGCCGGCGGCCAAGGGGGGTTCCCCCACCTCTTCCTCATTCATTTGGTGGAAGCTCCACTCACATCAATTCCCCCACCTGTATCTATTCAAATCATCGGTGAAAGTAACAAAATAATGATATCCACCTCGCGCCGACACACTCATTGGTCCACACACATCAGTATGTATGATTTCCAATAAATCTATCGCTCGTTCCATTGAACCAGAAAACGGCGTTCTAGTCCTCTTGCCCATAATGCATGGCTCACATGTATCAAATGATTCAAAATCAAGTGATTCCAAAAGTCCATCGGAATGGAGTTTCTTCATGCGTTTAACGCCAATATGACCTAGGCGGCAGTGCCACAAATATGTAGATATATCATTATCATGTTTAACCCTTTTAGCATCAACACAATGAATATACATAATACTACTATCAAGATCCACTAGAAATAAACCATTCAACACAGGTGCATGACTATAAAAGATATTATCCATATAAATCGAACAACCATTGTTTTCAGATTTAAAGGAATAACCACTTCGCACCAAACACGATCCGGATACAATGTTCATGCTTAGTGCAGGCCCAAAATAACAATTATTTAGATTTATTACTAATCTCGACGGCATATGGAGAGGCAGCGTTCCGACGACGATCACATCAACTCTTGATCCATTGCCGACCAGCATTGTGACCTCATCCCTTGCTAGCTGTCGCTTGTTCCGCAGCCCCTGAATCGAGTTACATATATTAGCAACCGATCCCGTATCACATACCCAGGTGCTACTGCGAGTACTAGTCAAGTACACATCAATAACATGTATATCACATATACCTTTGTTTTTCTTGCCGGCCTTCTTGTCCGCCAAATACTTTGGGTAGTTGCGCTTCCAATGGCCAGTCCCCTTGCAATAGTAGCACTCGGTATCAGACTTAGGGCCAGCTCGGGGTTTCTTTTGAGGTGCAGCAAACAGATTTTATGCCCTTCTTTCCCTTCTGCTTTCCTTTCTTGTCCTTCTTGAAACCGGTGGTCTTATTGATCATCAACACTTGATGTTCTTTCCTAATCTCCACTTCTGCAGTCTTAAGCATTGACAGAAGCTCGGAAAGAGACTTCTTCATGCCCTGCATGTTATAGTTCATCATGAAGCTCTTGTAGCTAGGTGGCAAATATTGGAGAAGACGATGTATGCCTAAGTCAATGGGAATCGTTATTCCCGAGGACACAAGCTTATCGGCGTACGTAGACATTTTGAGTATGTGCTCACTAACGGAGTTGTTCTCCTCCATCATGCAGCTAAAGAACTTTTCAGAAGCATTATAACTGTATTCCTGACGAGCATGCCGGAATGGACTAAGTTGTGGTCCTCCTGACGAGTTATATAGACATTCTTTCCCTCGTTAGGGGCATCAGGACTTGGTGGGGGGCCAGCGGCGCCTCTAGCACATATTGCTTTTGTGCAGCAGTGAGGAGAATCCTCAAATTCAGAGCCTAGTTGGTGAAGTTGCTACCATTCGCAACAAGTTTCTCTTTTTGCATGAACACATTGAAATTAAAAGCAGGTGGCGCCATCTACAACAGAATTTGTAAGGTTTATTTAGATTAAGTTTATGATAGATTGAGTTCAACTAATCCAAATTAATAATGAACTCCCACTCAATAACGACATCCCTCGTGTATTTTTGGTGATTACATGAACCAAATTCCCTACACCAAGTCCGATCATCACGTGAGTCGGTGTAGCTTCAAAGGCGAGCATCTATATGGGCATCATGTCAACTATATGACTCATGCTTAACCTTTCGGTCTGTGTTCCGAGGCCATGTCTATACATTCTAGGCTCGTCTAGTAAGAAGCTTAGTACCCGCGTGTGTATAACTGTCTTACATCCATTGTATGAAAGCGCGGAGTCGAGTACACCCGATCATCACGTGATGTCTTGAAACACGATCCATAGAACGGTGCATACTGAAGGAAGAACACATTTTATCTTGATATCTAACTAAGGGATCATCTTACAATGCTACCAAAAGCGCCAAACTAGCAGTATAAGATGCTAACATCTAATTTGTAAAGTGAGATGATATGGTCCATGCATTTGATATCTATCATTTGTATCGTGGTATGATCTATATCATTCCTTTGTGTGTAAGGCCAAGGTCTATGGAACTACCACGTTGAGTGTGTTGTAAGAGTATCTATCATACATCTATTTACAACAATACCATATCAAGACACTAGCCCAGCAACGATCTAAACTAGATGCCTCTAATTTATCAATTGGAAGTTTTACATGGCTTAGGGCTTTCGGAGATAGAGCCGGTCTTACCTACGAACAAGAACCACAACGAGGATAACCAAGTTATTAGCAACTCATTGTAAATTAGATATTGACTATAGTAGGAGAGACAGACACCCGCTAGCCACTTATGCAAAAATAGTTGCATGTCAGTCATGGAACCGGTCTCATGTACGATGATATGTAAGGTTGGTCCGGGTCGATTCATCCCACTATGCCACCAATATCCAAAATACATGAAAGAAGCAATAACATGATCATCATCGCCCACATATAAACATATGTATACTACTCATGCAAAGCACCTACGCATAGATCAGGCTCTGATACAACTGTTGGGTTCGCATCATAGAAAACAAAAAAATTCCTACGATGAGAACTATACGCCAAGATCTATCTACTAGATACAGAGCAACGGGTGGATATACATCCATGGAAAACATACCCTCGAAGACAATAGAGTTTTGTTAATGAGTTGGACCTCGTGGATGATGTAGTCGTACGCTTGCTGATCTAAAGATCGTGTGGAAGTCCGAGCGCCGCAAATCAGCAGCGCATTCGTCCTCGCACACACATTCAAGCCACCGGACAATCTATACCTCCTCGCTCCAGCGAATCAGGGGAAACAACAACTCCTTCCAGACGCAAGGCCACCGGGAACATGTATATCGCTAATCCGAGACCATGGGGGAATTTCTAGAGGGGGAGAGAGATCCTTCACGAGGAGGTGTGCCTTGTGAGGGAGGAGAGGGGGGCCTTTTATAGGAGAAGGGGGCTCCTCCCCTCCCATGGCCGGTGGCCAAGGGGGGTTCCCCCACCTCTTCCTCATTCATTTGGTGGAAGCTCCACTCACATCAATTCAAGCTCCACCCAAAATTCCACTCACATGCATTAAATTTTCACCTAATTTAATGCAACTCTCAATTAATAAAACTCTTTTATTTATTTTATTCAGAATTTTTTTATTACTTTAGTTAACAAACATTCACATAAAACCCCTTGCAACATTTCAATATCACATGCAGAACCACTTTCTGCAATTTCACCCGAAACAATTTCGGTTTCTATCGAAACAATTCCTACGCTTTGCAATCCTTTTGTCTGAAACATATGTGCTCAAAAATGGTGTCCGGCAACCCTTAAGTGTGTCACCCTACGGGTTCCGAATAATGCAGACATGATTGAGACTCCTCTCAAATCAATAATCAGAAGCGAGACCTGGAGATCCATACTGACTCCTACACATTCAACGATGACATCTCTGATCGTGAGAACCTTTAACGCTAGTAACTTAATCCCTTTGTCTCATGATATAATACATGTCCGAGATTCGATCATCGGTATCCAAATACCTAGTTTTATCTCATTACCGACATCCACTCTTTTCTTGTTCCCGTGATATAACATTCTAGTGATCACATCACTTGCTTGCAAGCTATCTTAATGTGATATCACCGAGAGGGCCCAGAGTATATCTATCCATCATCGGGATTGACAAATTACACTCTTGATCCATGAGCCTCAACATAACACCTTTGTAGCACTGAACCCACCTTTATAGTCACCCTGTTACGGTGTGACATTTGATGTTATCAAGATACTCTTCCGGTGTTAGCAATTAACATGATCTCATGGTCTAAGGACTAAGATTACTTTGTATGATGTTATAGCAATGTAAACATAATGACTTGATCGTAATGCTATACTTTGGATGAATGTTCATCACATCATTTCACAAATGTTGTGACCTCGTTATTAACAACATCCAATGTCCATGATCAGGAAACCTTGATCATCTTGTTTAATCAACGAGCTAGTCTTGAAGAGAGGCATAACTAGGAACCCTTTTCGTTTATTAAACACACATGTATTGATGTTTCCTTTCAATCCAATTATAGCATGCAAAATAAACATCTATCATACACAAGGAATACATAATAACAATTTTATTATTGCCTCTCAGGGCATATTTCCTTCACAATCTGCAGGGAAATCCGGCAATAAACAAGAGAAAAACCAATGGTAAAAAGTGATGAAATTTGGAGCTATCACCGACACACAGGTCGTTATACAATAATGGTGACAACACTTTGGCTCCAGCCGGCTGACAAACCCGTGCTACGTAGATCACATATGGATTACACACATCACATGCACATAAGCCATACCATTCACAACTTCCTGCAAAAACAAGTTACACATAGATACGATATCTACCAGTGTTGTGAACCTCGCAACGACATCTAATGCTCTATGACAGGGCGAAGCCGGCGGTCCCGCAAGATATAATGCACTTGATCGAATCAATCTTGTACGAAACTGATCTATCTCATAAATCGACCACCGAAACCCTAAGTGGATCCTATCCACCACCTTGTGCATATCACATATGCATATATCTAGAGCCTAAAACAAGAAGCTTTCGCTCTTATACCACTGTTGGGCTACGCAGAGATAAACAAAACGTTTTCCCTACGTGGTGCACCCAAGATCTAGCTCAGGTAATAGGCCACGAGATTAACGCTAAACACGCACGTGTGGAAGTTGATGTAGCGCGACGAAGCAGTGTCGCACGTGCGACACCCAGACAGCTCCTCCGGCTCCCCCAGACAGCTCCTCCGCTAGATCCTACGAGCTCCTTGTCTCTAGCGCCGCACGTGCAACACCTCTACCGGTATCCACACATACAGGAAGGAGCTTCGGACAGAGGATTTCTAGATCATGTCTAGCCCTAAGTGGAAGTTGAGAGAGTGACGGCTAGGTCAGGGACTATCCCTTGTCACTCCATATATATACACTCCTAGCTGGACTCAACGCTTGAGGCCCATCTAGGCCTTACCCCAATCTCCACATGGATATAATCCACATGGGCTCCTTATCCTTAAGTGTGTGACCTTGTAGGTTCACGTACAGGTTCACGTACACCTGGACATGACATGAGTTACTCCTCCAAGTACCCCATCATGTCTTTGAGTCCAACTCACTCCCACGAACACTCGGTCTCAAGTCAATAGATGGTAGCGGCCTCTTGCAAGACGTGCCAACTCCCAAGTGTCATAAAGTTAGAAGATGAACCATCAATGTGACTTTCGAGCAAAGTCCCTTTGCCTAACGATATACCTGTTAAGCTATAGGCGAGTAGTTGCCATCCCTTTAATAGCTTAACTCTCTTCTCTTTCTGCGATATGCGATTCACTAGACTAACTCTTAGTCCGACTCCTTAGTTAACACTTAACTGAGTAGTGCATGGCCATGCTTCCGAATCATATCACACGAGTGGGCCCAGAGAATATCTCACCGTTATAGAGAGGAAAATCCCATCTTGGTTATCCACGTCACGTAACTTGCTTCACAACCAACCCGAACTCTACTTTTATAACTTCCCATTTATGGAACAACGTTTGATAGAACCTAAGATGGAGATCCACAACTCGGATCATGCAATCACCTCAGGTCAAAGGATTCCATTTCTTGAGACTGCAAATGACAACAAGCTCATTGCATCTCAATTGTGGGTCAGTCTTGAAAGAACATTTCATGGTTCCGTGTGTTTTGAGTGTTAGATAACAATACCGTGGAGTTTCCGCATGTGTGCTAAGTGTGCAAGGAATGTTCTGGTGTTTTGGGGGGCCGGATTATCCGCCCCACCAAGGGCCAGATAATCTGGCCTAACTCATCGATCAAACGCAGCCAAGGCGCGATGCTTAGAGTGGGTTCGGATTTTCTCCCAGAAAATCCGAACAGGGACAGTTTTTCCTCCCCTGGCCGGATAATCCGGCCTTCGCATGGGGCCAGATAATCCGGCCCCTAGAAATCGATCAAGGGCAGCCAAGGCGCGACGCTCGGAGTGTGGTCGGATTTTCTCCTGGAAAATCCGAATAGGGGCGGTTTTTCCTCCCTTGACCGGATAATCCGGCCTTCACATGAGGCCGGATAATCCGGCCCCCCAGAAGGCGCTCAAGGGCAGGCTCGGCGCGTCGCTCTGAGTGGGGGCGGATTATCTGTCGGATAATCTGAGTCTAGGGCGGAGTTTTTCCCCAGGCCGAATAATCCTTTGAGACCAAGATGGAGGAGATGCACCAAATGAAAGCTCGCCTCACATCATCCATCGCCCCATCTCCATCCTCCTCTGAGGCCGCCACTCCCTCATCCAAGGATAAGGCTAACACCGTATCCAAGGAAGCTGAAGTGGTAGGTGAAAAACATAATGGTTCCACCTCCAAGAAGGGAAGTGGTAAGGAGGAATATAGTGAGGTTCATCACTTATATTCCCCCGACCCACCTATCCCTCATCCTCATATAAAAAATAGGGGTGATCCACCCAAGCTTACTTCATCTTCGTTTAATCAATGGCAATTCTTAATGAAGTATCATGTGTGCAGATCTTCTATTGAACTACGGAGGATTATCGAAGAGGGTCTTCATATTGGAGATCACACCAACCTGACAAGAAGAGAAGTTGTGGATACCCAATTGAATGCTACGGCTCTCCACATGATACAGCTCGGAGTGGTCCCAAGGACATGTCCCACATTGAACATCTCAACACAGCTAAAGAAGCTTGGGATGCTCTCACCGATCTCTTTATTGGAAATGAAAGCATGAGAAGGAATAGGTATGATGCCCTTAGTAATGAAGCTAAAGGATTCTACATGTTGGATGGTGAAAACCATGAAGACATGTATAGAAGACTCAGGGCATCGCAACATCATTTAGAAAGCATGGAGCCAATCACATTGATGATGCTTGGATAAAAAGGAAATATGTGAGTGCTCTAATGCCTTTTGAGCCAACGGACTTGAAGAGCTTGCAAGGTAGACAAAACCACCATCAAATGACGTCCAATGAAGTCATGTAAGAAATGGCATCATTCAAGGTTGCTGGTAAGAACACGGAAGATTCCCGTGCACGTGCCATTGGAATGCAAAAAGGGGTCAATGTTTCTCTAAAGGCTAATATTGTTGAGCAAGATGAGGACGAAAGAGATTTCGAGAGTGCCTCCATGGACTACCCCGATGAATTCAAACGTGCTCATGGTGAGTACATGGCGTTTTACGCAAGGAACTTTTGGAAGGATCCTTCCAAGGCCAAGTCGGAACTCGAACGCAAGAATTGGTCAAGTGGAAGAAGATAAAGTGGCCCAAAATTGAGAAAATTCTATTGTGGAGATAGGCTGCACTTTGTGGCCGAGTGTCCATATCAAAATAGAGAAGACAATGGTGGCAGGCTCATCCTTAAAGAAAAATCCAAAGCACCTAAGAAGAAGCCATTTATCAAAAAGAATGGCCCTTACAAGAAGCAACCCAAGATTTTCTTGGTGGCAAAAGAAGAATACTCCTCTGCAAGTGAACATGAAGAAGATGAAGATAGTTCTCATGAGGTGGATGCTATAGCTACCACATTGACTCCATCATCTCTCTTCGACTCACAAAACCAAAACGTCATCAACAACAACGTCACTTGTCTTATGGCAAGAGGGTCCGAGGTATCAACTTCTAGTTCTTCATTCCCTAAGACTAACATAAATATGGATATGGATGATCATACTAGTCTTAAAATGAAATATGAAGTTATTGCTTTGGACAACTTTTTCACTAACTTGCAAGGTGAGCTCAAACTTCATTTTGATGCTCTTATGAGTCAACTTGCCCAAGCCGAAGATCTCCTTGAAGAAAAGGGCAGAATTGAAAGAGAAGATGCCTTGGAGATAGCTTGTTTGAAGAATGCCTTGGAAGAAGAGGAAGCTCGAGTATCTTTGGAAGAGAGACTCGAATCCATTGAGGAGTCACATGAAGAAGTTGTGGCTCAACTCATCAAAGAACGTGACAACGCTCTTGCCAAGGTAAAGAAACTAAAGAAGGAAAATATTGAATTTGGGGCTACTCAGGCCAGACTCTCGGAGAAGTTTGAGAAACTTGACATTGCTCAAAAGGCATTGGAGAGTGAACACTCTACTCTAAATGTGTCTCATGACCAACTCCAAACTCAATTGAGGAAGTATGATGTGCCCAACACCTCCATGTCATCTTATGGAAAAGAAGAACTTGTAAAAGGATCTCAACACAAAGGTAAAGAAGTTCTAGATGAGATACTTAGCAAGCAAAGAACAAACAATGGAAAAGAGGGTCTTGGTTATATTCCCAAGACAAAGAACAAGAAGAACAAGAAGAAGAGCAAGACTACTCAATCAAAGACTAGCACTACCACCAATGACAAGTCTATTTATGATGGTTTTGCAGGGGCTAACAATCCTAACTTTGAGTTATATTGCAATTATTATGGTGATGTTTATGCTAGTTATGTAGGTCCTTATGATTGTTACATTCCTTGGTCTACTTGGGTCCCCAAGACCCTTCTCACGGTACCTAAAACCAAGAAGTAACTTTCTTGCAGGGCTATGCTTCCAATGGGTCTAAATGGGTACTCGATAGCGGATGCACGAGTCACATGACCGGAAGCAAGGAGATCATCACAGAGATGCGGCCAAATCATGATCATATAACCGTCTCCTATGGTGACAAGTCAAAATCTGAGGTATTGGGTCTCGGCAAAGTTGTGGTGGCTCACGATATCTCTCTCGTGGACGTCATGCTTGTTGAGACCCTTGGTTACAATTTACTTTCAGTTCGCGCCCTTGGTAAGATGGGCTTTGCAGTTTTTATTGATGCTGATTTGGTGGTACTCTTGTGGAGCAAGTCTCTAAAAGTTGCTTTCGTGGGATATGTCGAAAATGACCTGTATGTGGTGGAATTTTCGGGGAAAGCCACTATAGGCCCGATGTGTCTTTTCGGAAAGGCTGACGCGGGTCGGTTATGGTATCGCCGACTAGCCCACGTCAATATGAGAACTTTGCAAAGTCTCTAGAAGGGTGGCCACATCCTTGGCTAAAAGAAAATGTCACATTTGCCAAAGATCGTGTTTACAGGGCTTGTGTTGAAGGGAAAATGCATGACCTCTCCTCATCGAAGGAAGACTATTATTTCGTCAAAAAGGATCTTGGAGCTCCTTCATGTGGACCTCTTTGGACCTCCATCTCATGCAAGCCTCGGTGGGAAGAAGTATTGCCTTGTGATCGTTGATGATTAATCAAGATACACTTGGGTCTATTTCTTCAAGTTGAAGAGCAAGACTCAACAAACAGTCATCGACTTTGCCAATGAGGTCCAACGTCAACACAACGTCCCTATTCTGGCAATAAACGTGATAACGACTCCGAGTTCAAGAACTACACTTTAAATGAGTTCCTAAGTGAAGAGGGGATAAGACATCAATATTCCACTTCGTACACCCCTCAACAAAATGGTGTTGCCGAGAGGAAGAACTGGACTCTAATGGACATTGCAAGGTCTATGCTACCCGAATTCAAGTCTCCATATAACTTCTAGGCTAAAGCAATCTCTACCGCTTGTCATTCATCCAACCGGTTATACCTCTTTAAAACCTTGGACAAGACTCCGTATCAAAATACTTACCGGTAACAAGCCAAACATCTCATACTTTTGGGTATTTGGGTGTAAGTGTTTCTTTCTTATCAAGGGAGTTTGTTTATCTAAATTTGAGTCTAAAGCTTTACAAGGTATTTTTGTTGTTTATGGTGCCGAATCCCACACTTATAGAGTCTACAATAAGCTCTCCGGAACTATTGTAGAATCTTGTAGTGTGGTGTTCGAGGAAAATGACGGCTCCCGTGCGGGGCAAGTTGATGTTTGTGATGCAGATGTTGAAATATCCCAAGATGCCATAAGAAGAATGGGCGTGAGATTTTACCGCCCCATTGAGGAACCCCTTGTGGCGGATCGCGAAGGACAATGCTCTACTCATAAAGAGACCTCATCTACATAGACTCAAGATACTCCAACCATGGGAGTAACTTGTACACCAACTCCACCAAATGCTAAAGGTCAAATTGCTCCTGGATGCTCCAGGCCAGATTATTCGGTCGACACCGGATTATCCGGTCACCACTCCTCTGACGACCAAACTGCCCATCATATCGAAGAAACTACTGCAAGCTCCAGGCCATATTTTCTGGCTGACCCTGGATTATCCGGCCCCTCGCCAATTCAAGCAAGTTCCAGGCAACCTGATGAAGTTGTTTCAAGTTCTCCCAGGCCAGATTATCCAGCCTCACCCTCGGCCGGATTATCCGGCCCTGAAATTCCTGATGATCAGCAGCCTCCTGTTATGGTTGTTGATCCACCTCAAGGGCATATTTTTTCAACTTCTACTACTGATATTCTGACTTCTAATCAAGCTCAAGCAAATGATTCCAACAAAGACTCAAGTGATGAAACTATTCCACCAAGAGACAACAACCTTATTGAATTTTGTCGCAAGGCTCGTGCTGATCGAAACCTTGAATTAAGGGGTCAAACTCTTGACAAAGTTGTAGGTGACCTTCGTCGAACGGTTTCCATAAGAAGGGAATTGGCAAGTTTTGGTGAGCATCAAGATCACATCTCAATGGTGGAACCCAAGAAAGTGTTTGAAGCTCTTGAAGATCCGAACTGTGTTGTTCCTATGCATGAAGAGTTGAATAACTTTGAGCGCAACAAGGTCTGGAAACTAGTGGAGAAGCCCAAGGATTGCCACAATGTTATCGGCACTAAATGGATATTTAAAAACAAGCAAGATGAGAATGGCATTGTTGTGAGGAACAAGGCGAGACTAGTGGCACAAGGCTAATCCCAAGTTGAAGGCATTGACTTCGGTGAGACCTATGCTCATGTGGCTCGTCTTGAGTCCATCCATATCCTTCTTGCTTATGCTTCCCATAATAATTTTGAATTGCAGCAAATGGACGTTAAGAGTGCTTTTCTTAGTGGTCCTCTACATGAGTTGGTATATGCAAAGCAACCCCCAGGATTTGAGGATCCTAACTTCCCGAACCATGTCTACAAACTCGATAAGGCACTCTATGGCCTTAAACAAGCCCCACATGTGTGGTATGAGCACCTTAAAGAGTTGTTGCTAGACCGTGGATTCAAAGTTGGGTAAATCGATCCCACTCTTTTTACTAAGAAGGTTAAGGGGGAGCTCTTGGTATGCCAACTATATGTAGACGACATCATCTTTGGTTCTACTAATAAAGCTTTTAATGATGAATTTTCAAAGCTTATGACTGACAGGTTTGAGATTTCTATGACGGGGGAGTTATGGTTCTTTCTTGGATTTGAGATCAAGGAACTCAGAGAAGGAACCTTCATCAATCAAGCTAAATACATCCAAGACATGCTCAAGAGATTCAAGATGACGAATCCTATTGGCGTCGCCACTCCGATGCAAACAAAATGTCATCTTGAACTTAACCCCCACGGTAAAGATGTGGACCAAAAGGTATACCGGTCCATGATCGGCTCTCTCCTTTACCTCTGCGCATCTAGACCCGATATTGTGTTGAGTGTGGGGGTGTGTGCAAGGTATCAAGCAGCTCCTAAAGAAAGCCACTTAGTGGAGGTCAAGAGGATCTTCCGATATTTGGTTCATTCCCCTAACTTTGGTCTATGGTATCCCAAGGGCTCCAATTTCTCTCTATGTGGTTATACTGATTCAGATTGGGCGGGTGATAAGGATGATCAGAAATCAACTTCTGGAGCTTGTCAGTTCTTGGGAAGATCTCTAGTTTGTTAGTCATCTAAGAAGCATAATTGTATCTCTCTCTCCACCGCCAAAGCTGAATATGTTGCTGCTGCTAGTGCCTGCACTCGGTTATTATGGATGAGGTAAACTTTAAAGGAATACGGTGTCAATTGTGACAAACTCTTTTATGCGATAATGAAAGTGCAATCAAAATTGTGAACAATCTGGTACAACACACAAGGACAAAGCATATTGAGATTCGGAATCATTTTATTCGGGACCATGTTGCTCGAGGCGATATTGATCTATCTTTTGTGAGCATGAAGAACCAACTTGCTGATATTTTCACGAAGCCACTTGATGAAGCAAGGTTTTGCCACTTGAGGAATGAGCTATATATCGTTGATTCAAGGAGCTTTTCTTGATTACCCATGCACTCACTCATACATGTCAGTTATATTTGGTCTAGATGTGGGCATGGATATAGGGGAAGTGTGGTCCTAATTTATTGGGCTAACCCTCCCCCCATAATTCCGAAAGCAAGTCAAATCATTTCTCTTAATATCATTTTGTGATATGTGAGCTTATTGATGAGTATTGGTCATGAACCCAAGATATATCTTCGCGGTGTCATACCATACACTCCAATAAGGTGGCTTCGGCCACCGCCCTCTTCCATAAGAAGAGTTGGATTTATTTGGATCTTCTAGATCATTTTTAGCTTCTCTCATGTTTTTATGGGAAGCACACTCAATTTTGGCTTTTATTTAATTTGAGTGTGTAGTACCATCTCAGTTTGGCTCTCTTAATCCTAAGCCTTTCCCTACCCCTAAGCCATCTATTCTTGCACACAAGTCCCTTGTACACCTTGTGGGGGTGTTGTTTGGGGATGCGCGGGCCTTACTCTGTGTGTAACAGAAGTTCAGATTTTCGGCTAGATAATCCGGCCCAAGTATAGGCTGGATAATACGACCCTGGCGGATTTCTTCCTTAAGGTCTAGGGTCGAGGGGAAGGGCTCATAACGAGCACCACTTCTCCCCCAACCCTCTTCCTCTCCCCAGCCTCCGCCTGCCGTCCCCCACCCTCCCCGGAGCCTCTCTGGCCACCGGATTTTCCGTGTCTCCTCGGATCTTCTTCTCCGCGCCTCCGGGTACCTTCTCCTCCGCGTTCTTCCTCCAATGAGTGACGGTAACTCCCTCTCTCCCCATCTATGGCTAGATGTGTTGCTTGTTGGGTGGAACATTGTCTAGAAGGATGTTGTTTCGCGTAGAAATCATAGTTTTGCAGTTTCTAGGCCGGATATACTCTTTTGCATTCGATCTAGGCGATTCTGAAATATTTTTCCAGGGCCGGATTATCCGCCCCTGGCCAGGCCGGATAATCCGTCCTGACAAAATAAAAACTAGTTCAGTTTCGCCTTGCTTTGTGCATTGAGTAGAATTGTACTATGAACTATTTGCCTACTTTTTCTATTTTCTCTCTTGGACTTGTGTGTATGCTTATCTCCCTTATACCCCCCCTTATTCGTTTCACAGGTGGTTCCAGCGCTCCCAAGACCTACAAGCACCGTCCTCGTGCTAAAGTGGATGACTCGTGACAGGCCTATGCAAGCTGATTTCCATGTTTTTGCTGAGGTGCTTGTTTATCCTTTCCGCCACAGGGACCGTGCTAGTGGCCACCACATCATCACCCAACTCAAGCCCATTGCCCTCTCTCCGTGCACCAATGATAATGGTATTGTGGGCACCCTTGCTGGTCTTTCTCCTATATATGCTTGCTTGGTGGGTCTCTTTCGTGATTTCATCACTCCAAGTGGAGGCAACAATGACAGTATCTGTGGTCACTTGGTTCAGCTTCTGGCCTTCTCTCATGAGGTGGCGTCCTATGAGGATGAGTCCGTGTCATATCAGCTGGATGTGATGGACTTCATTTACCATGAGTTGATCGATGCCATGTTCAACAGGCTGCCCATCCCATTTGCTCCTTGCATCATGATGCTGATCAAGCACTTGCTTCCCACTAAAGAGTTCAATATTGATGTTGTGCACAAGACTAAGAAGATCTACACCAAGGTTAGGAAGACCTCTCACCCCTTCTCTGCTCCTCAGGGTCTCATGAGGGATGCTCGTGCTAGTGCTCGTAGGCCTCCAATGCCTCCCATTGCTCGTGAGATTAAGAAGCTGAACTGGTTCCAGCGGAACATTCTTTGCATGGGCGTGGACACACGCAAGGGGCAGTATGAGGCTTAGAAGCAGCACCATGAGTTGGCTCACTCTCAGCAGCTCATCCTTCACCATGTGTCCGGTGCTTCTGGCGACCCATCTATGTAGAACAAAGCATCATGTTGTCTGGGCCCTTAATTGGACAATAAGCATTATGCATCCCACATATATTCAAGCACACATAATATAGTAATTAAAATCAATCACAAACTAATGGAAAATATATGGAGGCACATCACATCTCACCAATCCCTTACATCTCCCACGCCCAAGGAACTTACTAACACATGAGCGAAGAAAGAATTATCGATATAATTAAATAAAAGGAGTTCTTCTCGATATTATCGTGGAGGTCCACAATAAGAATAGAAAAATAATCCAACACAATTCAAGATAGGAAGAAACAATCTCAAACCCTAATCTTCCATGGTGAAGATCTCTCTCTCTCAAGTACAAGTAATGGCTATGAGGATGTGATGGCTAGGAGGTCGAAGATCATGGAGCGAGATGAAGAACGTCTTCCTCTTGTTCTCCGGATCTCTTCTTTCTCCTCTCTGGATGGGATGATGGTTATGTGTTATGATTTCGCGTATGCCCTCCTCACGAATGTTGTCCCTTTTGACAAGACGGAGGAAGCTATACAGCGGGAACTATATGGCCGGAAAAATATTCCCGCCGTATAGTTGCTCATCAAAGCTTCTGTATGCCTCCCTCGTTTGCTTCCAAAGAGAGATTTGCTTGTTTTCGCCTGAATATTGTGTTTCTCTTGTTAAAACCTTCTGTTGACGTTCATAACCTGAAACACACATTAAAAACCAAGTTTTCTTTGCTACCGAAGTATTAGCGTTAGGTAAAGCTATAAAATCAAAAGAAAACTATCAATAAAAACCATCAAAAATATGTCAAATATCACAGCTATCAACTCCCCCAAGCTTAGATGTTGATCGCCCTCAAGTGACAAGAAAATAAGGAAGAATAGCGGAGATTCGAGACTGAAATAAAAGAACTTACAAGCTCGAATTGGTGTCAAATTCTTTTCTTCACAATTCCTAAAATCTTAAACATGATCATACAAGTATTCACAAGATTGCACTGAGTTCACTTCCTAACCACGTATATCTTGCTAGCAAATAAATCATATGCCCGAGCAAGTGTCAAAAGTTTAGCAAGGAAAGTGAAACAAATTCTTTTGGTGTCTCTCTTTTTTGAGAGATGAAAAGTTTTTGCTCTTGTTTCTTTAATCAATTAAGATTACAAAAATTGGCACCAAAAACATTCAATTTAAGAACAACTCATGTATTCCAACGTCAAAATTTCAAGACTCTCAAAGCACCTTTTTCCTTTCCTTGCTTTTCAAAAACTTCAGCTCTTTCAGAGAGAAATCATGCCACTATTTTAACATGTTAATTGGGACTTTGTTGTGCACTCATGACCATGCCAATAAATAATTGTTGAGCAATAATGGGTCAAAGGAGTACTACAACTTCACTTGGAACGTGAAACCACTAGGAGACTAAAACTTTACCCATCATTGCATTGCTGCTACGTTTACATAACTCAATAGCAGAAATCAAGTGGTTTCCCATATTTAGATCGTTTGTTGTCCAGCGGAGTTAATAGTTCCCCATGGAGCACGACAATGTTGTAATATTATGCGTAAAGTAATATCTTACAGTAGTTATTAGAAAAAGTAGTGGCATAATCTCTACTACTTCGAAGCATCCATTTTATTACACTATGTTTGGATGCATTCAATTGGGTCTGGAATTGAGGAATTGGAATTAGACAACAAATTCCACCGTTTGGTTTGTCCTAGAATTTGGGCCCGGAAACGACGGACCAATTCCAGAACACCCCACGCGCCGTATCCCACAGGTCAACCCAGTTCGAAAGGTCAGACCTCTGAATCGCTACGGAAATCATCTGTGATCCATCCCTCGTGTAGAGTCCTCTCTCTCTCCGTCTCCTCCCTCTCACATGCAGCTGCCCTCCCTCCCGAATGCATCGCCGCATGCCCACAGGTACGCCTGACGATCTCCATTTCCATGCCCGCCCACCCCGTCCTTCTTCCTCCCCTAACCTCTCCTTTCCGGTCGGTTCCCTATCTTCTCCGGTCGCCAGCAATGGCCTACACCCAAGCCGTACTTGATTGTCTCAGCCTCCCTAACCCTATGTCGACCAGCGACCGGCGAAGGCCGGATGAACATCGGTGGATAGGAAGGCATGGGGAATCGGTGAACCACATCCCCGCCTTGGTTGTCCACGACCAAGTAGGACAACCCTTTTTATTTTCTAATTTCACACGATGCATGCATGCTCTGAAGATGTCAATCACATGGGCCTGAACCTCGTCAGGGAGATCACCCATAGCCTATCCACACGCCTTGCCTCTCGAGCTTGCCCATGACACTACCAATGAAGGCGGCTTGAGGCCAAGCAGCAGCGGCAACCACAATTTGGATAAAACATCACCAATGGCAGCATCTATGCATGCTCTCGTTTGACTAGAAAAGGACATCGACGAAATACAGTATTAGTCAAAACTATTTGAACCACGGTAGGCTACAAAGTATGATAAATGTCTGAGCTTATATACGTACGGGTTGCGATTGTAGTTGGAGCTGTGAACTGTCGTGTTGGTTCTTGCTCGCTAGTACCGGCGGGGAGGCAAGCGTATAGACCAGAGTCAGACACGGTATAGCAACGGGGACTAGAGGCGGGACATGGAATTTCTGGAACAGCAAAAAACATATTCCGTTTAATTTCATCAGCTGTTGTTGGAAGAACAATGCAATGAAGCGAGAGGTAATTAATTCTGACCAAACACATTGCTCACCGTAGTCGCCATCGGATGAAGGTATACTGGTTGATTGAGTACGTAATATCATAGACAGGTAAATTCTAAACTAGTATTGTCCACGGCCTTGTTGTATGTATTAGGTGTTCTTCGGTAGCACATTAATTTGCTAGTTCGCTCGTTGTTTGAGTTACACATCCAAGAGAATAAAGATTACTACTAATAAATAGCTAGTCTTTCCTACCGAGAAATATATGCATGTGATACTGTCGTATGTACTGTTTAATTTTGGCCAACCTCATTGAATTGCAGGCCACGAGGCAAGTTGTATGCACTGTTGGATTCCTGAGTTGAAGGTATAAAACTCTTGTGATACATATGTGGTTCTTGCTATATATATGTTGTTGCATCACTTTCATGTTGGTAGTTTATTCAATTAATATGCTAGTGTGTAGGCTTTCATGATAAATTGAAATGTTCTGTGAATTGTAGCATCATGTCCCAACAAGAGTTGGTTTGTTACGTCACCGAAGAGAATACACGAAGAAAAAGAAACAGGATAGTATTGACCAAGAAGTTTTTCGAGAATAAACGAACAATTTTATGCATTCATCATCTTGATATTAATACAGTCATGTTTTATGTCACTCCAACTATGTCTTTTGTCCTTACTTTAATTTAACTTGTAGAAGCATGGCTGACCCGAAAGGAAAGAAAGGTAGCAGGTCATACCTTACATGGACTCCTGAGATGGACACGACATTGTTGGCCATGCTTGTTGAGCATCACAACAATGGTGACCATGCTCAAATGGTTGGAAGCCACATATGTACAATGCATGCATAAAACATGTGAAGGAGAAATGTGATGTTGTTATCAACAAGGACAAAATACAAGCAAGGATTAAAACATTTGAAAAGCATTACGAGATCATTAGCAAGATGCTGGCTCAGAGTGGTTTTGGATGGGATTGAGATAAGAACATGGTGATGGTTGAAAGTGACGAAGTATGGACTCGATATGTAACACTATATTTTATTTTGTACTATTAGTTACAACTTCAATATCATGTACGATAACATATTTATGTATTACATAGGCTAACAAGGAAGCAGACAAATATTGGAACAAGGTCGTCAGGAACTGGGATGCAATTCAGACTATCTATTCAAGAGACCATGCAACAGGCACAGGTGCTAGGACAGCGGCTGAGTTTGTTGAAGTAGATCATGGGAGCGGTGCAGGTGGTTCGAGCACACCAGTTCCTGAAGAGTCTCTTGAGGTGCCTCATAAGAAGAAACGCACTGGAGAAGCCATCTTGTGCATGATGGGACAAATGAGGACATCTTTTGTTGAGCCTTTGAAGTCAACCGAGCCACTTTCAATGTCAAAGGAGAGTCCTCCAGCGGAAATCCTTGATGCACTTAAACAGGTACCTGAGTTGGAGGATTCTGATATGATCAAGTCTTATCAGATGTTAATCATCAATGAACGCTTGTTTCAAGCATTCAAGGCACTCCCCAAGAACTTCAGAAAGACATATCTCTTGACCTTGCCTTGAAGGTTGTTATGATGTGCGGATGTTAGACTGAACTACTACGTACTTGGTTGATTATGAACTGTCCAGTCATGATAAGTTTGCCTGGTGTGTGATAGACATAAATTACGTATTTCCTTTCCGTGATCTTGTTCAGATTATTTTAATGTTACTATGTATGGAAAATAATACGTATACATTGTAGTATATACACATGTGACTGTTCATGAATTTACACAAGTATAAAATAGCTAAACACCAAAAAACATCCAATTCCATGGTTTGAACTTCCAAGCAGGTGGATTTGGCGAATAAATAAATCAGAATGACTTTTCCAATTTTGTCTAGATACGAATGCATCTAATCTATACTAGACTAGATATAGATTAGATACGACTAGATATAACATATATGCATTCGTATCTAGAAAAAATTGAGGCTATTAATATGAATCAGAGCGAGTACTAGAAGTAGTTGCTAGTACAAGCGTTGGTACACAAGTAGTAGCTAGGACAACCGGTAGTAACATAGGTCAATGGATGTTGGCAGTAACAAGTGCTACTAGTTGCTAGAACAGAAGTAGTCGTACCACCAAAGCCAACAAGATCACAAGAAGCAGTCATGCATTACCTGGAAGCTTGCTTAATTCCATGCGTACAGAAATAGTTGTAGAACAAAGCTAGTAACATTAGTCGATGGACCTTTGAAGCTAGGAATTATTTCTGATCGTGTGATATTATTTTGCTTACTTCACCGAAGAGAATAAATAGATAAAAAGAAAAAGGGATAGTATTAACAAAAAAGTTTTTCGAGATATAATATATACACATGTGACTATTCATACATTAGCACACGTATAAAATAGCCAAACACAAAAAACATGCAATTCCATGGCTTGCACATCCAAACAGGAATTGGGGGAATTGGGTAGCACTATCTGATTCCAACAGTAAATTCCAAACCACCCAAACAACGGAGGTTGAATTACCACTCATTTCCTTTCCAGACTGGATTTGGAATTCTCACCTGATTCATTTCCTAGATTCAATTATGTGCATCCAAACAAAGCGTTAGACAATTTCATTCAAGGTTGTTATCGAGTCTATTTACATTAAGCTCAAATGGGATGGATTAGTTCTAAATTAAATCCTTTGGGCTAAACATGGACTCAAGTCATCTTTTGGATGCTTTTTCTTGTTGTAAAAATGTAGGAAATATTTATAACCAAGTTTACTGCACATTGTTTTAAAGCTAACAAGGAGACACTAGCAAAGGAATAGAATTTATAGGATAGGAGGCTAAGTAGGGAGTGACTAAAGTGCAAGCGAGTAAATAATTATAAGACCAATTTAAAGTTGGAGAAAAGGTGATGAAAGGAATGTGATATGTAACATCCCAATTTCAGCAATCCTGACTAGTTGTCCAGAATGCAAACATCAGGGGGAACAAAAACTTTTTCTTGTTAAGTGTTGGAGTGTTTGCTTGTTGATTGGCTATGCTTATGCTTCTGATTGTATAGCTTATGATACACTCCTTACCTCAACATCAGTTGTCAAAAAGCTATTTAACAAAACTATCCTGGCTCATTTTACATATTCTCAAATGTTCTGATATTTCAAAACATGAGCTAAGATGGTTATGTAACCAAAACTATTTTAGTAGCTTCTATTGACAAAACTACGGAGAGAGATATAATATAATCTCCTTATGTTTTCAAGACAGAACCTTCAACTACTCCTACCTCTAGGATTCTCAAAACCTTGTATAAAACTTTTGAATTCTACTCTTGGTAGGCATACCAAGGACTCTTACCTTACTCAAACTCTAACCTTTCAAAATTGCCCATCCTTATCTCAAGCTAAGCCTGATGGTAACCCTAGTAGTAGTTGATTTTGTCTGTAAGATGAGTTGCCTTGATCTGCTGTTTGACTTGATTGCTTAGAAGTAGTATGAGCTACTATAGGAGCTCATCACTAGGATCAAGATGTTTCCAAATCATCACCACCCACATTCTAGTCAAAAACCCTAATTGTGCCAAATTTGGCCAAGTCTGGAAAACTATTTCCAACATCACCTTTTTGAATGCCTCCTTTTCCCAACACTTGTGCATTATTGGATATGCACTTGAACCATCTTGTAAACCATCCTAAGGACTACCAAGGTCCACTCTTTACCTTGGTTAGATCGTTCTCCAACCCACTTGTTCTTGATGGTTTTGCAGGCAAGAAAATAACTATTCCTGCAAATGTAGTCAACATGCCTACTTTGATAGAAGCTCACACCACCATCCCACCTTCTATGGACCAACTCTTTGAATGGTTGTGTTCTACTCATATAGTTCTATCAACATCTACTTCACTTGTTCCAAGTGGATCTTTGTGCTTCTTAAACCCACATGGTTTATAAGGCATCATGACTCATCTGGTATGGCAGCCTTATTTTCAACAAAGTTTGCCATCACTTCCAGACCACCTCAATTGTAAACAATCCAAAATCCTTCTGCCATGATAATATATATGACTTGGTCTAACTACCCATCTATCCCTTGCATCAAGGTGAGCTCTGAGCTCCAAGATCCGACAAGGTTTTGGTGGTATAAAAATAACATCACCCTAGATCGTCAACTCCTTGTTTTCAATCTAATTCAAGTTGGATTTACAATTCCCAAGGTGGAAAATGCATGCTACACCTTGTCTACATCATCTACATTGATCATCAAGATTTATCAAATTTTATCCATAATTATTTTGGCTCCAAATCTAAATAATCTCTTTAATAGTCAAAATCTCCAAAACTCCTTTCCCAAAGGAAAGTTTGGTTTTTGCCAAAACACTTCCCCAACTATTGGCTCATTTGAGATCCATATATCATAACCTACATTCCCATCTCAAAAACAAATATTTTTTAGATCCTTTATTTTTTTGCCTATTTTCTTAAATGGCAGAAATGGAATAATAATAGTTTTAAATACTTTTTATCCCCAATAAATCTTGGGAAAATTCCCCTAAGTGTGTATTCACATTTGGGACCACCTCACATCAAAAACACCACCTGTACAATTCAAAAATATCAAATAAATTCCTAAAATCCATTTCTGCACTATTTGAATAATTGATGTAAAGGGGCATCTAGAATTCTCTGAAAAATCCCAAATAAATCTTGGAGATGTATCCTAACCCTACCCATCTACCAGCATCCTTATCTCAAGTTGTAAAGATCAAAAATCAAGATTTAACCTAGGATCATCCTATATGGCAGATTTGGACTTTTATCCACCTTAAACCAAAACCCAACCAAACCCTCACCAAATATGGACATGTGACCACCACAGCAACTCTAACACCCCTGGTCCTGTGCACTGTATCAAATACTGTAGCACACCCCCTTCCCTTGTCTTTTTCTCTTGGAAAGATAGAAGGAGAGATAGGCCATATCTTGCAAAAATATTCAAAGTAGCAGCAGCCACTCCCCTCTCCCTCTCTGGTCGTCCTCAGGCCCACACTGCCTCCCAGCACCACCCAGCTCGACCAACCAGTGACCAGCCATCCCCTCCAAACCCCTCCATGCACCAAGCTCACCATGGACCTCTCCATTCGGTTTAAAGGACTGGAGGCCAGCACAACTCTCTCATCTGCTCTCAGACCACCCCTACCCTCTCCCCTTACGCCTCTCAAGCTCCAGATCTAGATCTCGAGCTCCCCATCACCATGGAGGAGAGTAAGCTCTCCTCTCGGTCTCCTTCTAGTAGTAGAGTACTTGGTCGACTCCGACCCTCCCCATCCCCTCATATCACCCCAAATCCCTCCCTGAGATACCCCAGATCCCCATCCACCCTTCCCTGGCTCTCCTGCCTAGGAGCCCGAAGCTTCCTCCCATGGAGCTGCGAGGAAGAAGAAGGCCGTACAAGGGCTACCCTACTCCTTCCTCCCCATTTCTTCTATGGCGTGAGCCTCTTGGCGAGCCTGAGCTAAAACAACTCTTTTCTCCAACATGAAGGAACCCCTGAGCGTGCTCCGGCGAGCTCCCGACAGATCTGCGCCGGCGAGATGTGTGACCCGCTCCCCCGTGGCCGAACCCCTCGATGTCGACCATGTGCGTAGTCGCCGTCGTCGACCGCGTCTCCTTGTAGCCTTCCCGACCTCCCCCAAGCCCCAGGTGAGCCATGTCGCTGCTCCCCGAGCTCCGCTAGGGTTTCAGCCCGTCGGCGCCATCGTGAGGTGGACGACAGACGCATGGCCGTCAATTGCCCTTTAATCGAACGGCCCTTGTTCGCCGATACCCCTTCGCACCCCCACTGACGCTGACGACCGGGCCCCGCCTGGAAGCTTCAAGTCGTGGCTCCCGCGCGCTAGCTTCGCCTGCCGTGGGCCGAATCCACTCCCTCGGCCTAGTTCCGCCCGGGATCTGGCCCGCGAGCCTCTCCCCCCTTTTCTTTTATCTAATTAGACTCTTTCCAATTTTTCCTGCAAGGTTTAATTCAAGATAAAATGAAAACTGCCCTATTTTTCCCAAATAAAAATATATACATGTTTTGTTAAACATGTAGAGCAAGAACCTTTCCCAAAACAGTATTCCTTATTTTCTGAAAATAAATCTACAAAAAGGTGTATTTTGCACTAGATAAATTCCCGAGTGAGCTATACATGTTCAAATGTGATGAAACAAACTTCCCATGAAAGTTTATTACTGTACCTATCAGTTAGCATTTATCTCCTGTCAAGGTGAACCCTGGTTTTACCCTAGTAAAAATAACAAAATCCATCCATATCTATCCTTAGGAAATTCCCTAGGCCATAGCATGATATATTCTACCCTAATTCCAACTCTTGCTGATGAGGTATGTAAATATCTAATAAAACCTATGAGACCATAATTTTTGGAGCCTCTGTTGATTTATGGTGATTTAAACATGTCTGTCCATGGATGTTTCAGTAGGAAAATCCCTACAGGAGTTCCACAACTCCAAATAGGTTGATTCCAATTTCTTTAGAAAGGTATTACAAATTCCCACCATGTTCCCTTGGAATCAACTCAAAATCCTCTGTAGATTTAATCTGGTGAAAAAGACAAAATATCTCCAAAACTACCTTTGGGAATTTCCTGAGGGCATTCTGGTAATTATATTGACATGATTCGTACTCTCAGTGCACAAGTACCTCAAGCCTTACCTAACCACCAAAGGAAGTAATTTTTGGAGCTCCAGAACTTTGGTGAATTATTTCCTTAAACTAGAGCTTTTATCACTAGAATATTCATAAGAAATTAAAGAAAAGTGATAAAATAGTGAAACCACTTTTGTTGGTTTCATTTTATCAACTCCTATATGTTGGTATCATTTTTACACAATGGTATAATACAAAATATGTCCTTGGTCCAAAACCCCTCTTAGGTAGTTCCTCGGCTATGAATCCTAAGGGTATTTTCTTCCATATTTTCAAGACAAGGCCAATCTTATTAAATCCATTCTTCCTAAGACCTAATGATTTGTAAAATTTTATTGTTCATTGTTTGCTGTATGTATTGTTGCTTGTATGCCTGGTGTTGATTGTGGCCTTTGTATGCTTGCATGTGATCCAGATCAACAATAGACACGATTATATCGGAGACCAGAAGAAGTTGGTTATTATTATTGGTATTATGGGTTTCTAAGAAGAAGTCCAGGGACATATATGCCATATTGCTGACCTCCGGTAAGCCACCTTCTTGATCATAAGACTTGTCCTACTGTTTTACTTATGTATGTTTTATCTTCTGTTTATTAAAACTACATTGTTTTACTATGTGTTGATGTATATATGGTAGTGGTTTGGCTCCTCCGAACTATTAAAGTTTTGTACTATTTAGTACAAACCCCTTGATGACACCTACTGACCCCTAGTAGAACATATGGTGTATACCACCATAACCCTTTGGAGACCCTGTTTTAGCCGAAGCAAAGCTATAGGATGGGAAGACCCCGGATAAAGTTTTACCAAATGTTTTATGATAAAACCTTGGCGAGGTGGGACCTCCCAAGAGATGTTGAGAAAGAAAAAGGTTTTATTTTACAAAATGGTTAAGGAAAGATGGAGGAAAAAGGTTTACGAAAACGCACCCGGTTCTTTGCAATTTTTCTAGAACAATTAACCCTGTGCAACCACATTACTGTGGAATGGGACAGGGCTGGATTTGAAGTTTGTTTATTCTGGTATAAACTGCCTCGCAACAACTACAGGGGATAAAAATCCCTGGATGGTGGGCCTTCTCTGGACAAACGGTCCATGTGAAACATCGACCGGGAGAAGGAACAAAGGGTCTACGGACCTCCACGCGTTACTATGAGCCCCTCATTGAAAGCGCACACTCGGGAAGTGGAAAACGCGCTCCGGTTGGTTGTGAACTATATAGGGCGTCCCAGTGTTGAGGGGGATAACACTCATAGGGTAGGTACTTATACTGGAGTGGCATTCCGAGAGTCTTGATCGGTTACTCGACCCACGATCGGTGTAGATCAGGGTAGTAATCCGGATGGTGTGGGTAAAGTGTACAACCTCTGCAGAGTGTAAATCTATTCGAATAGCCGTGTCCGCGGTCATGGAGAGTTGGGAAGGTTGCTATGGAGCGGTGCTGGTTTTATTTTCAAAAAGGATTTCAGAAAACCAAAGGCTTTGGAAAGGTTTTGACCATGGGATGGTCGGAAGGAGGAGAAAGGAGTCTGGTCGTGGGACGACTTGAAGACGGGAACAAATGGGTACCCCAATCCTAGTGTTTACAAAACTTTTCAAAAGGTTTCCAAAATGGTTTACAAAAGCTTTCAACAAAGATATGTAAATGCTATATCTACAAGAGAAACTATTTGAGAAAAGAACCTCTCCTGAAGCCCTCCTACTACCACCGCCAAATTGCATATCCTCTTGTTATTATTATACTCTTAAGGTGGTTTGCGAGAACATTCAAAGTACTCACTGGCATTGTCCCTGGCTATAAACTTGGTCAGATATCAAGAAGAAGGTGGTGTTCACGACTATGCGAACTAGGACGTTCTCCCAGTCAGTTGCATGTAGGCTAAGGCATGGCTCGAGCTCTACGCTTAAGGAAGTTGCTCTATTGTTGAATGATGTAGCCATAATGGAAACTAAGGTATGACATGTATTCATTACGTATTGGATGTTTACTTTGATACTTGTCGGTTATGTGCCACGACTAACTGATCATGGGATCATGGTTGTATACATAACAGGGATTCTCGGAGGATTAATCCAGGGGCCCCACAGACTTGGTATCAGGGCCATCCTGACTGTAGGAGAACCTTAGTTAGCATGGTCGTTAGACATGAACCTTATTTTAAAAACCCCAGCTTTCGAAAACTAGTTTCTCAATGAGTTTCAAAAAGTTCTACTTCTTCTCTTACTCTAAGTAAATGCTTTCGAAAATGGTTTCCTCTAACTCTCGTCCAAACTTCAAACCTATGGATTTTAAATAACTATGATCTAGAACCCGGTGAAGACAACGAAACAAGATGAAGAAAAGCAACTACCAGCAGACACAAGGAGAATACAATATCGCTCTACCAGCGGAATCCTCATTATCAGGAGACATCGAGTGTTGCACTATCAAGAAGCATCCAAGATATGACGAAGGCTTCATCTGCAAGATAGTGACTCCAACTTGAAGAAAGACGATATCTAGGGTCAATAGTCCTAAGAATAGGATTCCCCTACATTGCGAGTAGTTAACTCCGCGGTCCCTAGCGTTGGCCGTGTTTGCTTGCCTAAGTGCATCCTGTGTTGCTTGATGTGTGTTGTCTGCCAAGGACATTGCGATTCCCACACTCTGTTTGACTTGTTTGTATGTTCTGGTTTGCTTTGAACTCCTTAAAAATGTGACTCGAGGAGCGATAACCCACCTAGTAACCCAGGAAACCCCTATGTTAGCTGTCGGTAATGAGACCCAGACTAACCTCGAGAGTATATGAGAGGAGAAGCATCGCAAGAACCAGGAGTTCGACATCGTCAAGTCATAATCAACTCGAAGAGTTCACCTCAGCAGGATGACATACCTCGTCAAACTCACCTCACAAGGCTCGTCAATAGCACCACACTCCCTTGCTCCTCAGTCTACTACAGCAAGGATCCCGTTGAAGCCAAAAGCCAACCATCGAAGGATCCTCAATATCCACAAGAAACCACCCGATAAGTCAACCAAGACAAGAAGTGAAGACCTAACCACACTAACCTTTAGTGTATTAGAGCTTTTGACCGCCTCAGGAGACTAACTAATCTAGTTGACCCTACCCAAACTAATGGAATGATCCTCCCTAGAAGGTCAGAACCACCCCTGAAGTCAGATGCTAGGGAAGCGTGAAGATAACTAGTCCACTCCGCCATCAAGTAGAAGCAACAGAAGAAATGCAAATGATGACCGCTTCTGTGATGCTGACTGCTTCAACCCTGACTAACTACTAGCAAGAAGAGTCGTAAACCGCTAAATTACCTTGATCTAAACCCTTAAAGGCTGCGTTAGGAAACCATCCCGCCAAGGTTGATAAAGTAGGGCGTCACTCGAAGACCCCAACTCAAGACTCCGGGAAGATACAGCCTTCCGCTAACATCTGGTCAACACTCCTAGATACAAGATCTGCACCACTCCTAAAGCACCTTAATGAAGCTCTAAGGTGGAAAGACTTCGTCTTTCCACCCAATCTCTAGAGGACCGTCTTCTAGAGGATACTTCAGAAAAGATCCATGAATCCGGCATATTCTCGCCAACTAGAAACTCGCGAGTCGTCAGAGGAGAAACTAGCTGAAGATGCTACGAAGTACCTTCACTACTTCAGCTGAAGACCTACCTGAAGGACCCCAAGATCTCTAACCCCTCAGTTCCAATTGCTTAGAGGATGAGAGACCTCAAAGGCTCCATTAGGATAAGTATGAAAAATCGTTGTATATAAGCCCCGTAGGACCTACCTTCGCCAAAGTCATTGGAAGTTTCCAAATCTAGGAAAAAGAGTGACGACAGTCTTCAAAATATCATGCTATGGCTCCAAGAAGGAAGGACTGCGTTAATTCCGAGCCACCCTAGTTTAAACCTAAGGGGAAGGACTGCGCCCTTCCCACAAAATAGAATAACCCTCTGCCAGGAGCAACCTCAGGAGTCCTGACCCTAAAATCGTTGAATCGGATATGCTATGACCCTAAGAAGGAGCTGCAAATCCTTAGATAGAGGTACTCCCAGCTATAGATTCTATCCTCCGACGAGAACCCCGTGAAGTTCAGCATCGAGGTAGTATGCCCCGTCTAAGCCCTCGAGATATAGAGTCCGGAAGGAAAAGAAGGGCATCCCTCGCAATCGGGACTAGACTCTGCTCAAATCTCCATGCATCCCGGAAGACTGAAGCTCAACTTCATCGATGTAGTAACCCCTTCCAAGGATGGGTACCATAAGATAGCACGCTTGAAACCAGTAGCGCTAACCTAGACTCAAACTCCCCTAACCCTAATCTCCAGAATCTCGGGACGAGATTCTTTTAAGGGGGAAAGGTCTGTAACATCCCAATTTCAGCAACCATTACTAGTTGTCCAGAATGCAAAAATCAGGGGAAACAAAAACGTTTTCTTGTTAAGTGTTGCAGTGCTTTCTTATTGATTGGTTATGCTTATGCTTCTGATTGTATAGCTTATGATATACTCCTTACCTCAACATCAGTTGTAAAAAAGCTAATTAACAAAACTATCCTGGCTCATTTTACATATTCTCAAATGTATTGACATTTCAAAACATGAGCCAAGATGCTTATGTAACCAAAACTATTTTAGTAGCTTCTATTAACAAAACTACGGACAGATATATAATATAATCTCCTTATGTTTTCAAGACAGAACCTTCAACTACTCCTACCTCTAGGATTCTCAAAACCTTGTATAAAACTTTTGAATTCTACTCTTGGTAGGGATACCAAGGACTCTTACCTTACTCAAACTCCAACCTTTCAGAATTGCCCATCCTTACCTCAAGCTAAGCCTGATGGTAACCCTAGTATTAGTTGATTTTGTCTTTAAGATGAGTTGCCTTGATCTGCTGTTTGACTTGATTGCTTAGAACTAGTATGAGCTACTCTAGGAGCTCATCACTAGGATCAAGATGTTTCCAAATCATCACCACCCACATTCTAGTCAAAACCCTAAGTCTGCCAAATTTGCCAAAGTCTGGAAAACTATTTCCAACATCACCTTTTTGAATGCCTCCTTTTCCCAACCCTTGTGCATTATTGGAAATTAACTTGAACCATCTTGTAAACCATCCTAAGGAATACCAAGTACCATTCTTGCCCTTGGTTAGATAATTCTCCAACCCACTTGTTCTTGATGGTTTTGCAGGCAAGAAAATAACTATTCGTGTAAATCTAGTCAACATGCCTACTTTGATAGAAGCTCACACCACCATCCCACCTTCTATGGACCAAATGTTTGCATGGTTTTGTTCTACTCATATAGTTCTATCTACATCTACTTCACTTGTTCCAAGTGGATCTTTGTGCTTCTTAAACCCACGTGGTTTATAAGGCATCATGACTCATCTGGTATGGTAGCCTTATTTTCAACAAACTTTGCCATCACTTCCAAACCACCTCAAATGTAACCAATCCAAAATCCTTCTGCCATGATCATATATATGACTTGGTCTAACTACCCATCTATCCCTTGCATCAAGGTGAGCTCTGAGCTCCAAGATCCAACAAGGTTTTGGTCGTATAAAAATAACATCACCCTAGATCGTCAACTCCTTGTTTTCAATCTAATTCAAGTTGGATTTCCAATTCCCAAGGTGTAAAATGCTTGCTACACCTTGTCTACATCATCTACATTGATCATCAAGATTTATCAAATTTTATCCATAATTAATTTGGCTCTGAATCTAAATAATCTCTTTATTAGTCAGAATCTCCAAAACTCCTTTCCCAAAGGAAAGTTTGGTTTTTGCCAAAACACTTCCCCAACTATTTGCTCATTTGAGATCCATATATCATAACCTACATTCCCATCTCAAAAATAAATATTTTTATTTTTGCCTATTTTCTTAAATGGTAGAAATGGAATAATAATAGTTTTAAATAATTTTTATCCCCAATAAATCTTGGGAAAATTCCCCTAAGTGTGTATTCACATTTGGGACTACCTCACATAAAAAACTCCACGTTTCCAATTCAAAATTATCAAATAAATTCCTAAAAACCATTTCTGTACTATTTGAATAATTGATGTAAAGGGGCATCTAGAATTCTCTGAAAAATCCCAAATAAATCTTGGAGATGTATCCAAACCCTACCCATCTACCAGAATCCTTATCTCAAGTTGTCAAGATCAAAAATCAAGATTTAACCCAGGATCATCCTATATGGCAGATTTGGACTTTTATCCACCTTAAACCAAAACCCAACCAAACCATCACCAAATATGGACATGTGACCACCATAGCAACTCTACACGCCCTGGTCGTGTGCACTGTATCAAATACTGCAGCACACCCCCTCCCCTTGTCTTTTGCTCTTGGAAAGAGAGAAGGAGAGATAGGCCATATCTTGCAAAAATCTTCAAAGTAGCAGCAGCCACTCCCCTCTCCCTCTCTGGTCGTGTTCAGGCCCACACTGCCTCCCAGCACCACCCAGCTCGACCAACCAGTGACCAGCCCTCCCCTCCAAACCCCTCCATGCACCAAGCTCACCATGGACCTCTCCATTCGGTTTAAAGGACTGGAGGCCAACACAACTCTCTCCTCTGCTCTCAGACCACCCCTACGCTATCCTCTTACCCATCTCAAGCTCTAGATCCAGATCCCGAGCTCCCCATTGCCATGGAGGAGAGTAAGCTCTCCTCTCGGTCTCCTTCGAGTAGTGGGGTACTTGGTCTCCTTCAAGTTTTTGGTTTAGGAATGCAAACTGAAAGTAAACATGAAATTTTGAACTGGTAAAATAAATCAAAATAAGAAATAAAAATATGATTGCAACATTTGGAGGTTTTCAAACCTCCCCAAGCTTAGGCTATTGCCATGCTCAGTTGTTGCCGTCATTCAGTGGCTGGTACGGATACTACTGGTAGTAGTCGGGGAAGTTGATCATGAAGTGATTGAAGTTTTGATTTAAGTGATAGTTGTGAGATTCGACACATTTTTGATGGCTTTTATTGATGGTTTTCTCCCGGATTTGATTGTTTTCTGGTTTTACCTAACGCTAATACTTTGGTAGCGAAGAAAACTTGGTTTTTAATGTGTGTTTCAGGTCATGAATGTCAACAGGAGCGTTTAACGAGAGATCTACAATATTCTGGAGAAAATAAGCAAGTCCCACTTTGGAAGCACGCGAGGGGGGCTCACAGAAGCTTTAACGAGCAACTATACGGCGGGAATATTTTTGCGGCCGTATTGTTGCCATCGTACAGTTGCCACCGCCTCTGTCTTGTTAAAAGGGACAACTTCCATGAAGGGACTGGGGGCAAAAACAGAACATAGCAGCCGCCACACCATCCAAAAGGGAGAAGAAGTGATCCGGAGAAGAAGAAGAAGAACAAGACATTCTTCATCTCGTTCCATGATCTTCGACCTCCTAGCAATACACCCCCATAGCCACAACTTGTACTTGAGAGAGAGTGGGATCTCCACCTTGCAAGACTAGGGTTTGAGATTGTTTCTTCCCATCTTGAATTGTGTTGTATATTTTTCTGTTCTTTTTGTGGATCTCCACGGTAATACCAAGATGAATTCCCTTTATTTGATTATATTGATGATCCTTTCTTCTCTCATGTGTGAGTAATTCCCTTGGGCATGGGAGATGTAGGGGATTGGTGAGATGTGATGTGCCTTCATATATTTTCCATTAGTTTGTGATTGATTCTGATTACTATAATTTTCGTGCTTGACTATCTGTGGGATGCTTAATGCTTATTGTCCAATTAAGGGCCCAGACAACATGATACCTTGTTCTACATAGGTAAGATCTTGTACGCTAGTGGACCGGCGACCCCCGGGTGACACTGGGATATCAATATAAAGCTAGTTGAATCGAGGATAACGAGTATCCACTTTGCTTATTGCATTAGTCCGATCCGAGGAGCTTAACCGCTAAACGACCTGAAGGGTCTTAATCATCTAGTGTCTGACCATGGTTTTGGTAGCAGGCTAGTAGTATTATTGAAGTTGGGATGAAATCTACCAAGAGGATTTGTGACTAATTATGGGTTGTCCGCCTACACATATATCTATAAGATTATAAATGTTACATTTACCACTCGACCACCTGCCACAATCACTATCACCATGAACTGAACCTCCCCGCACCTTCTTTTGCCATCTGTACGAAACAACAGACAAGAAAAGTCGTTCTTTACTTTTATGCATTATATTTGTGAAGTTTACATTTTAGTTCTATTTAAATCTATCGCCATTTATCAAAATCCCATTCTTATTTCAATACTTGCAGTGAATTCATTCGAAGACCTGTGACAACTTCGGATGTGACAGAGACATCATCAATAAACACTTCCCTTTGGGCTCCCTGTGGGATCGATATCTGAACTTCGAAACTATCTATAAACGATCTTTGCTCTTATAGACATCATTAAGGCACTCACATCTTCATTTACTTCTTGTAGAGTGTGGTCAATCTCCCCAACGCGCTGGTTAAGCTGCTTAAATTCTTGATAGGGGACGTAGTTGAACCCCTGATTTTAGGGGAAGGGAAGATGAAGACCCAGGAAGAAATATTAGAGAGTTTGATGATGTGATAACATCGCTTGGACCAAAAGGTTTGCCAAGAGACTTCTCTCATCTTAAATTATTTCGATGGTCTCTTAAAGGTAAAGCCCTAGAATGGTTATATTCTCTCCCTCGCTATTACATTAAATGTTGGGAAAACTGCATTACTAAATTCATAAATAGGTTTCTTCCTTTTTAAAAGGTAATTGAACTAAGAAAGAACATAGGCAATTTTAGTCAAAACATGGGAGAAAACTACCCACAAGCCTGGGAAAGATTCTTTGGAATGATCAATAGTATTCCTAATCATGGCTATTCTGAACTTAACAATCTGCAATTTATTTTATCATGGTCTCAATACTCAATGTAGAGAATTTCTTGACAACTCAGTAGGAGGATCAATAAATACTTTAACTATTAAAGAATGTTTGGACTTACTGTCTACTAGGGCTAAAAATGATTATTTATATAATCCTAATTTTGGCACTAAGCCGGAAAAAGGGATACTTCGGATAACTCCTGATCTTATGCATGAGGTACGCAAATATATGAAAGATAAAGGTATACCTTCTGAACTTGCTAAGGGAAACAAAGAGGATTTGTTACAAGTTTTAACTGAGGAAGACGAAACTAGAAAAGTTTTTCAAGAATTAAAACATCGACAAGTAAAATCTCATAATAACTTGAATAAGTATTTCCAAAACCACAAAAATATTTTAGCGGAACTCAATGAAAATTATGATGAGATTGTCCAAGAAATAAAACTATTTCATAAGTATCTTAGTATGATTGAGACCCAGTGTGAACAAATAGCATCTGGTTATCAAATTTTTCTTCATGATGATAAAGATTTTTTTGTTTCTACTAATGTTGTCACAAGAAGGGGTGCAGTTGTTACAGGACCCTTAGGACTACCGGAATACGATGCTGAAAAAGAGCGTAAGGAAAAATCCTTGTTCGAAGCATGTCAAGAAGATAATACGTTGGTGGATCCTCAAGATGAGACTGAAACATAAGATCAAACCAAGGAAGACCAAAATGATGCACAAGATGATCATTATGACTCTAATGCAGAGACAGTTGATCCAAGAGAAGATAAAGAAACAAGTAAATAAGATGAAGTTGTTTTAGTAGAAAAGAAAAAAAGCAATAAGCAACAACAAAAGAAAGCAAGGAAAGAGCCTGACCCCCCAAAAAAGGTAAAAAACAAGAGTAAGTCAGGTGAGAAAAGGCTTCCTTATCCAAATCAAAAAAGAAAGCACCGGATGAGGTAATTTATAACTCTTTTACAAAGGCACTTAGTGACCTTCATCTAGAAATTCCATTTGCGGATGCAATCAAAGTTCCTACTTATGGTAAATTCCTTCGTGATATTCTTAGTAGAAAGAAAGAAATAAGTGAAACTGTTACCATGGTAACTAGCTATCCTGCTAACTAGAAGCCGTTGTCTAAGTCTGGAGATCCTAGAATACCAACTATATCATGCTCAATAGGTAAAACAGATATTCATAATGCCTTATGTGATCTAGGAGCAGGAGTTAGTGTAATGCCATACTCCCTCTATAAAAGGTTAGGATTAGGGGAGTATTCTCCTACTACTATCACTTTACAGATGGCTGACAAGTCCACTAAACAACCTATTGGTATGATTGAGGATGTCCTACTTAGGATATATGAGCATGTTATTCCCACTGATTTTATCATTCCTGAAATGCCAGAAGATGAAAGATTATCTATAATACTAGGAAGACCCTTCCTCAGTACTGCAGGTGCGTCATTAGATTATGTAGAAGGGAAGATAATCTTCAATGTTGATGATGCAGAAATCATCCGATATTTTCCAAAGAAGCTAGAAGCAAGAGAAAGATATGTTCCACCGGCTAAACGAGTTCATGTGGTAAGTGCCATTGATAAAGGGCAACCAGAGGTAAGAATTCGAGAAGAGAGAAGAGGTTGAGTGATTCAACCATTATTAATAAATGCTTAATGAGAGTCAACCCATTCTCATTAATTTAGTAGAATAGAGAATAACAAGTTCATCGCATTCCCACAACTTTTTCATAGAAATTCTCGCGATAGCACGCCCGTGAAGATGCAGCTGTCCAAAAGTAGTAGAAATGTCAATTGAATGAGTAGAGAGTAATAATTAGAATAAAAGCTTGTTTCTATTTACATAAGCGAAAATTTTTCTTTTAATATGCTAATGTTGGTCGATAGTTTTTACCATCAAATTTCTGCTAAAAACATGGTATTCCGCTAAGTATGGGATAAGAAGGTATCCTGGAAGAAATAGAATTTTTTGATGATTAGTGATGGTTTAACGACCAACTATATGCCGGGAATAAAAATTCCGGCTATATAGTTCCGGTCGTATAGTCATCTTTGCCATCAACAAATTTTCTTCGAAGGCACAGAGAGTTTAAAGACCAACTATACAGCGAGAATAAAAATTCCCGTCATATAGTTCCAGCCGTATAGATATCAAGGCCTTCGTACAAAAATTTCTGAAACGTACTGAGAGTTTAACTACCAACTATATGGCGGGAAGTAAAATTCCGACCGTATAATTCCGGCCGTATAGATATCGATGTCTTCGTAGAATTTTATTCCAAAAGTACTAGGAGTTTAACGACCAATTATACGGTGGGAATAAAACTTCTGGCCATATAGTTCCGGCCGTATAAATATCGATGCCAGTTTTAGAAATTTATCTCGAGAGACAGACATTTTAACGACCAACTATATGGTGGGATCATTATGATCCAGCCGTATAGTTGTTTTTTTATAGAGAAACCTTAGTTGGCAGCACCGCTGCAACTATATGGGTGGAGCACCATCACCCGCCCATATAGTTCGGCGTATAGTTCGGTGCGACCACAGAATCACACCAGGGCGGCTAGGTCTTCCTCCTCTCCTCATTATTTCTCTCATATTCTCTCTCCAAACCTATCGAAAAAATCCTCCTAGAACTCTTGATTATTCACGGATTTCGTTCATTTGAGTGGGGGAATCAACAGATCAGTATGTTTCTCCCCCTATCCATGCTTTATTTTTAGATTTCCATGGTTGAAACTCTCACATTGATCTAGTGGATGAACTCAAGCTTATTTAGTTTTCCCTATTAATTTCTCACGTTAGGATTGAATTTTTTCAGGGCATCATGATGAACAAAATCGGTAGCCTCTTTCGTTCGAGCAAGCGCCAACGGGGAGAGGGCTCAAGCTCGGGGGCCCGAGCCCCACAAAACTCCAAGATGGACATTGTCTCATCGAGGAGGGTGCTGCCCACATGTTGGGTCGACCACAACTTTCTCACCGTAGCAGGGTTGAAGGCGAACTTCGACCTCATGTGCAGCAGGTCAGGGTTGGCGGTACTTGGCTTCACAAGCCACGACATCTACGCCGAGCACACCCATGAGTTCCTTGCCTCCTTTTACGATGACCACAGGGAGAAAGGTAACATCTGCACGATAAGCTTCACCATAAAAAGGACACACTATGAAGTAAATTTCGAGCAATTGTGCAATGCTTTCAGCTTCCCTCATACCGGGGAGCTCAATATTACTAACCTCTATAGCGTCACAAGTGGAGAGACTTGGGAGGTTATTTTTGTTAATGGTGGCAGTCACTTTTATCAGAAGATGTCCACCATTTAGAACCCAACCATTTGCTACTTTGCTTTGTTCCTCGCCAACACAATGTTGGGAAGGGGTGATAATAGTTCCATGGCCAATTTGTACATGGCAATGATCACCAAGGCTCTCTTCCCCAATGCAACGCAAAGCCCCAGTCCTGCAGCTCTACTCATCCAGCACTTTTGCCACCAAACGAACAAGACTAAAGGTGATATTCGCATTGGTGGATTGGTAACCCACCTTGCATATGAATTGAACATTGCACTACCTGTTATGGAACCTATTGATGGCGCCAAACTTATGGACGTAAAATATTTGACTGCCTGTGGCTTCCTTGCTGTTTACCATGCTAACTAGAGGCTCCGAGCATATCAATTTTTTTATCTTGATGATAGACAGGTTGAGCAGGTTCAGTTGCCATGCCCCCAAGCCTTCTCGATTGTAGAGAAGGACACTTGGATCCTCACCAAGAACCAAGTGATAGAGTTCTTGTTCGAGCTCCAGCTGGAGGAAGATGAAGGGCAACAAGATGATTAGGAGCAAGAGCAGGAGCAG
Organism: Avena eriantha; assembly: GCA_910589775.1. Classification (NCBI taxonomy): domain Eukaryota; kingdom Viridiplantae; phylum Streptophyta; class Magnoliopsida; order Poales; family Poaceae; genus Avena; species Avena eriantha. Next base: position 294,257,406 of record OU342742.1, read on the forward strand.
GAGGAAGAGCAGGGACACAACCCTCCTTGGGAAGGATAGCAGCTGAAGCTGCCAGGAGGAGCCTAGGAACCGTGGACCAACTAGCCAAAGCAGGGGTACGGCTACGTCCCCTATCAAGAGTTCCAACAGCTCAACCAACGCGTTGGGGAGATCGACCACACTCTTCAGGATTTGAATGAAGATGTGAACACTTTGACTCACAACTTCAGTCACTTCATTACCCACTTCCCCGACTTCTACCATCCTCACCAGCCGCCAAATGAGAGCAACAACTGAGCCTGGCAATAGCCTAAGCTTGGGGGAGGTTTGAAAACGTCCAAACTTTGCATTCATGTTTTTATTTCTTCTTTCAATTTATTTCTTCAAAAATTGCATGTTTATTTTCAGTTTTGCATTCCTAAACAAAGAATACAAAAAAATTAGTTGTAATTTTATTTGCAAGTTTGTTTCTTTGTTTCTCTCAGTAATTTCAGGTGATTTGGAAATATGGAAATATAGGAGAGGTTCGACTCAAATACGAGAGTGAATCAAAAAAGAGGAGGTATCACATTCCTTTCACCACCCTGTTTGCAACCTTGAATTTATCCTACAATTATTTACTTGCTTAAATGGATGTTTTGAAGTAGTAGAAATTATGCCATTTTTCTAATAATTACCGTAAGATATTGCTTTATGTGTGTCATTAAAACTCTGTCGTGCTCCATGTGGAACTATTAACTCCGCTGGCCAACGAACGATCTAAATGTGGGAAACCACTTGATTTGGGCTATTGAGTTATGTAAACGTCTGTAGCAGCAATGCTATGACGTGTAAATTTTCTAGTCTCCTCATGGTTTCACATTCCAAGTGAAGTTGTAGTACTCCTATGGCCCATTATTGCTCAACTTTATTGGCATGGTCAAGAGTGCACAACACAACCCCAATTAACATGTTAAAAATAGTGGCATGATTTCTCTATGAAAGAGCTGAAGTTTTTGAAAAACAAAAGAAAGAAAAAGGTGCTTTGAAAGTCTTGAAATTTTGACACGGGAGTAGATGAGTTGATCTTAAATTAAATGTTTTGATGCCAGCTTGAGTACTCCAATATACACTATTATGTCCACTTCCTGGAAATTTCTTTCACACAAAACTTCGCACAATTCTCATTAGACATATTAGTATATATGAAGTGATAAAACCTTTTGAGTCCAATTCAACTGAAAACCATCAAAACATAAGATACTGTAGCAACTCCTTCCGAAAACCCAAAAAGAATTCAAAAAGGAAATCGAATAAAGAAGCAAATGCAAGAGTGGCAAAATCTGTCAAAACAGACCAGGAGGTAAAGATCAATTTTTTAGAAAATCTTCTGTTGCTCAAATCAAAAAGTGCAAAACTAACGAAAGTTAAATAACAACCTGGGGCAGAATCACAAAAAATTACAGCTCAATCCGACAGACAGAGATCTCTCACGAATTTTTATGGTGAAGCACAAAAATCTGTTTCGGGACAGCAACTTCCCCACATATTACTTCCCTCTCATTAGAGGTTGATCTTGACACAAAAAAGCAAACAAAATGGATAAGGAGCGGTTATTACCGAAGTAATAACTTCCAAGACTCAAAGAAACAAACACAAACTGAAAGCAAAAACAAATTAGGTTGTCTCCCCAAAAGCTCTTTCTTTATAGCCATTAAGATGGGCAAGATAATTTTGAAGATGCTCACATAGGAATATGAATTGAAGCGAAAGAGAGCATTAAGAAGCAAACATACACACATTTAAGTCTAACCCACTTCCTATGCAAGGGAATTTTGTAAACAAGCAAGTTGTTGAAACCAGAGGCAACTTGCATAAGAACGCAAAAGAAGTGCAACATAAAAACTTTCAGCATAAAACGAGGAAACTTAATATTATTAAGATACATAAGAACACTATTCCCTCTCTCATAATAACTTTCAGTATCATGCATAAACTTAAAAATATAGCTATCACAAGGACCATTGTAACAATGATCACTTATTCTAACAGAAAACACAGGAATACTAGCTCTCATAACTCTACTTTGTGAAACAATATTAGAGGTATCCTTACAAAGGATAGTGTGTCCCTCTTTTTCATATTTAGTAACAAAGTCTTTCACATTTGCTATTATAGGTTCATCAACCGTTTGTTTATCAGGTTCAACAGCTTCATTCATACTTTCATCAACCATACTAGCTATCATAGATTGTTCCTTAATCTTAACTGGGAAAGGCATTTTCTCAATATAAGGTTCATGTACGACATGATTAGCAGTATAAACTTTAGTATTTCTTGCAGGAACACTCTTAGCAACATCTTTATAAGGTTCATGGTACTTATTCCACTTATTTTTAGGCACTTCAATGTAGGAAGCAAGAGCCTTAAAATAAGAAGCAATAGCTTGAGAGTCTAAACCATAAGCATTTTTAATATTTTGAAAGTCATCAGTTCCCATAAAAGATTCAATGCATTCATAATCATAATTTATACCTAACTTTCTACCTTTGTCATTCTCCCAAGCTTCAACATTTTCTTGAATACGGTCCAGAAGATCCCATTTAGCTTCTTCTTCCATGCGAGTGAATGATCCAACACAAGAAGCGTCCAATAAATCCTTGTCATGTAGAGGGAGCCTTGCATAAAAGTTATTGATAATAATATTGTTGGGGAGCTCTTGAATGGGACATTTGAGCATTAGTAACTTCAATCTCCCCCAAGCTTGAGCTGTACTCTCTCCATCAAGAGGCCAAACGTTGTATATTTGATTCCGATCTTTATGAATCTCACTAGGAGGATAAAACTTTGAATAAAAGAGAGGCACTATTTCCTCCCATTCCAGAGCTTGGCCATTCTTCAGCGGCTTATACCATTCCTCAGCTCTTCCTTTCAGTGATAATGAGAATAACTTCTTATTAACTTGATCTGTAGTAATACCTCCACACTTGAACAACCCGCATAATTCGTGTATAAAGAGCAAATGATCACCGGGATGGACAGTTCCATCCCCAACATAGTAGTTATCCATAACACGATCAGTAATTCTTGTAGGTATTTTGAAAACATCATTCTCAGTAGGTGGTGGCTTATATACTACCTCAGAAGTGGTAGTAGCATTACCAAATAAGAAACTTAGCGAATTATCCATAACGAAAATAAAGCAACTAGAAGAATTAAACAATACTCACAGTAGAAGTTTCCTTTACCTGTTCCACTCTCCAATAGCGCTTCACTCCCTGGCAATGGCGCCAGAAAATAGTCTTGATGACCCACAAGTATAGGGGGTGTATCGCAGTATTTTCGATAAGTAAGAGTGTCGACCCCAATGAGGAGCAGAAGGTGGTGGCTAGTGGTATGGATCAGGAATTCTCTGCAAATTCTTAGCAAACGGATTTTTAGGGGTTTTCGATAAAGCAAGTAAACAAAGTACGAGTAACTAAAAGACAGTAGGAATAAATGCAGCAAGTTTCCCAATCCTTTATGTAGCAAAGGACAAGCCGGTTGTATTACTTAAGATGACCAAACGTTCTCGAGGACACATGGGAAGACTGTCAAGTGCTTTCGCTTCATATAGTTGATTAATCTTCTCTAGCTTGCTAAGTGTTGTGTGGGTGAACCTGTGCTAATGTACCGACCTTCCTAGGACTAATACATACTTGTGATTATACCCCTTGCAAACATCCGTAAGTACAAGAAAGTAATTAAGGTACAAACCTAACCATAGCTTTAAACTCTAGGACCCTTACATCCCTTGTGCAATGGTTTCCTAACGGGGGTTCAGGTTTCTGTCACTCCGGCAACCCCTACGATTAGTAGCCAAATACACAATGCATTCCCCTAGGCCCATATAGGTGAAGTGTCATGTAGTCGACGTTCACATGACACCACTAGAAGAAGTACACCACAAATTACATATCAAACTATTGAATATTTCTCAACACAACTCCACTACTAACAACATGACTTCTCCCATGTCCTCAAGAACAAAACGAACTACTCACAAGACATCATATGGATCATGATCAGAGATGGAATAATGATGTATAACAATCTGAACATAAACAATAAGTCAATGGTTCACTCAATAGCATCAACTACAAAGAGTAATCAACATCGGGAAAGTATCCCCTATGAACTATTCAAGATTCAACCCAATTGTTATAGCAATATGGAGATGGTGATGAGGGTGCTGATGGTGATGATGGTGGTGACGATGACGATGATGATCCCGATGAAGTCCAGCTTGATGGTGGTGTTGATGGCGACGATCTCCCCTCTCCGGGAAGGAATTCCCCCGGCAGAAATCTGTCTGCCGAAGATATCTTTCTCTCTCGGTGTTTTCCGCCCCGCAGAGGCGACGGAATCTTTCTGTGGTCGCTCCCCGAGTCTTAGGGTTTCGGGAGGATGATATACGCCAGAGGGGAGAGCTAGAGGTGGGCCAGGGCTGCCACACCACCTGTTGGTGCGGCCTAGGGCTGCCCGCACCAGGGGGTGGTGTAGGCCCCCTATGGCCCATCTCCACTCTCTCTTCTAGCATCCTTCGTCTTCTGGAAAAATAGAATTTTCCATATATGTTCCCGGATTTTCTGATCTTCGCGAATTTTGCCTCCAAACAACACTTTTTCCATCAGAATCCTGACTGCAGCGGTCCATGCTCCAAAAGTCATCAACCATGCAAAAACAGATGAAATAACATAAGTATCACCTCTTAATACGAAATATATCAATGAATCACAGTGAATTATGACATAGAATAGTGATGCAAAATGGATGTATCAGGGATCTCACAAAAGCTTTAACGAGTGGGAATATTTTTCTGGCCGTATAGTTCCCGCCGTATGCCTCTATCTTGTCAAACGGGACAACTTTCGTGAAGGGATAGGGGGCGAAAACAGAACACAGCAGCCGCCACACCATCCAGAAGGGAGAAGAATAGATCCGGAGAATAAGAAGAAGACGTTCTTCATCTCGTTCCACGATCTTCGACCTCCTAGCCAATACACCCCATAGACACTACTTGTACTTGAGAGAGAGAGAGAGGGATCTCCACCTTGCAAGACTAAGGTTTGAGATTGTTTCTTCCCATCTTGAATTGGGTTGTATATTTTGCTATTCTTATTGTGGATCTCCACGGTAATACCAAGACAAATTCCCTTTATTTGATTATATTGATGATCATTTCTTCTCTCATGTGTGAGTAATTCCCTTGGGCGTGGGAGATGTAGGGGATTGGTGAGATGTGATGTGCCTTCATATATTTTCCATTAGTTTGTGATTGATTCTAATTACTATATTATGTGTGCTTGACTATCTGTGGGATGCTTAATGCTTGTTGTCCAATTAAGGGCCCAGACAACATGATACATTGTTCTACATAGATAATAACGTGTACGCTAGTGGACCGGTGACTCCCGGGTGACACGGGAATATCAATGGAAAGCTAGTTAACTACAGGATAACGAGTAACCACTATTCGTATTGCATTAGTCCAATCCGAGGAGCTTAATCGCTAAGTGACCTGAAGGGTCTTAATCGTCTAGTGTCTGACCATGGTTTTGCTAGTAGGCTAGTAGGATTATTTAAGTTGGGATGAATTCTACCAAGAGGTCTTCCGACTAATTATGGGTTGCTCGCCTGCAGATATATCTATAAGATTATAATTGTTACATTTACCACTCGACTACCTGGCTTAGTCACTATCACCATGAACTGAATCTCCCCGCGCCTTCTTTCGCCATCTGCAGGAAACAACAAACAAGCAAAGTCGTTCTTTACTTTTATGAATTATATTTTAGAAGTTTACATTTTAGTTCTATTTAAATCTATCGCATTTAATTAAAATCCCATTCTTATTTCAACACTTACAGTCAATTCACTCGAAGACTTGTGACAACTTCGGGTTTGATAGAGAGTTCGTCAATAGACACTTACCTTTGGGCTCCCTGTGGGATCGATATCTGAACTTCGAAACTAGCTACAAACAATTTGTGCTTTTGCAGACATCATTAAGGCACTCACATATTCATTTAATCCTTGTAGAGTGTGGCCAATCTCCCAAATGCGATGGTTAAGCTGCTGAAATTCTTGATAGGGGACATAGTTGAACCCCTGCTGCGGCTGATTGGGCCCTGGGTCCCAGGATCCCCCTTGTTGCTGTTGTTGTCCCTCCCAAGAAGGGTTGTATTCCTGCTCCTACTCCTGCTCTTGCTGCTCTTCATCTACTTCTTGATCAGGCTGGAATTCAGCCATGATCTCTACCACTTGATCCTTGGTGAGGATCCAGTTATCCTTCTTCACAATCATGAAGGCTTGTGGACAGGGCAATGGAACCTGCTCAACCCATGCATCACCCAGATAACCAAACTGATATGCTCGGAGCCTCTTCTTAGCTCGGTAAACACAGAGGAAACCACAAGTAGTCAAATATTTGACATCCATAAGTTTGGAGCCATCAATAGGTTGCATCACAGGTAATATAATGTTTAATGCATGGGCAAGGTGGGTTACCAATCGACTAATGCGAATGTCACCTTTCGTCTTGTTGCTCTGGTAATGAATGTGCTAGATGAGTAGAGCCGTGGGATTGGGGCTTTGCGATGCATGGGGGAAGAGTGCCTTGGTGATCATGGCCATTTCCGCATTTTCCATGTGATGTCTACGCACTTCTATTCTTGTAGGCAGTTGTTGGGCCTCCAAATGCAGAGGTTTGTAGAACAGCAGCAAGTTTTCCCTTAAGTGGAATAACCAAGGTTTATCGAACTCAGGGAGGAAGTGGTCAAAGGTATTCCCTCTCAAGCAACCATGCAATCAAGATACAAGAAGTCTCGGTGTCCCCAACACACCCAATACAGTTGTCAAGTGTATAGGTGCACTAGTTCAGTGAAGAGATAGGGAAATACAAGTGGTATAGATAATTATAAGTGGTAACGGTGATAGAAGATAGCTGGATGGCATGGAAAACACTAAAGGCAAACTGAAATAAAGATAGAAGCAAGCAAACATGTAATAGATCTAATAGCAAATGGTGTTTCAGTGTTTAGAAACAAGGCCTGGGGATCATACTTTCACTAGTGAACACTCTCATATAAATATATTCTTCTTTATGATATTACGCTGAACTACTCTCCGATTGAACACTCTAATCGTTGGTAAGGCTATAACAGCACACCTCAAAGTAAGCCTATACCATCTAGAAAACCCCACACTGTCACCTTGAGCACTAGATGGTTCCAACAAACACCACAATTTCATAAAGACATCCAACTCCAAATATAAATCATAACTAGTATTTGTAATCTCTAGCCTAAGTGCCACCATGGTGTGCACACTGTCAACTTCACACACATGGGGAGAGCAGAGATCTATTAAAGCACTTGAGTAGTAAGGTAGATCTATAGATTACAAGCTCATGATCTCAATAAGATCATGCATAGAGAGAGATGAACACATAGCTACCGGTAGAACCCTTAGCCTCGAGAGAGAACTACTCCGTCATCATCATGCGAATCAGCAATGGTGATGGAGATGGTGGTGGAGATCGATGGAGATGGCTCTGGGGCACTTTCCCGTCCCGGCAGGGTGCCGGAACAGAGACTTTCTGTCCCTCGAATCTCCCATTCGGTAGCGGCGGCGCTTCGGAACTTTTCTTGGCTGGAGGCTTGATTGACTATCTAGGGTTTTTGCCTCGGGGGAATATATAGGCGAAGCAGGCAAGGTCGGTGGACAACCAGGGGACCCACACCATGCACTGGCGCGGCCTGGGGGTACCCGTGCCTGGGGGTGTGGCCACCCTATGGCCCCTCTCCGTCTCGTCTTCTGGCTCCATGAGTCTTCCGGTAAAATATCAACTTTGGCTTTTGTCTGGTCCAATTCCGAGAATATTCATTTTCTGACTTCCTGGAACCAAAAACAGCAGAAAACAGGCAACTGGCATTGTGGCTCTTGTTAATAGGTTAGTCCAAGAAATCATATAAAAAGTTCTCCAAAGTGTGGACAAAACATAAGAAAGTAGATAAAACCAAGCATGGAACATCAAAAATTATAGATACATTTGCAATGTATCAACATCCCCAAGCTTAACTCCTGCTCGTGCTCGAGTAGGTAAGTAATAAAAAGAAAGAATAATTTTTGAGGTGACATGCACCATCATAAACTTGATCAAAGTATTTGTAAAACATTGAAAGCTGGGATCATAGTACTTTAATCATAACATGAAAGACAAAGTTCTAGCAATAAGACAAACAAACTATGTTGCAACATGAAAAAGCACAAACAAAAGATTCATGAATAACAATGCTTTGCAAGACTTTTTTTTGTTTCACATAAAGAAAACATAGCATAATAGCATTCAGCTCGTCCCTCATAGAGTAGGAAACATAAATGCATAGGACACCTTCAAAGTTCATAAGAGTGACTAGATACAGATAGTTTAAAACAAGCAATATCAAGTTATGCATCAATCAACTAGTCTTGGGACAATGCATATAGAACTAAGAATGGCCACTCTGCTCTCAAAGTAGGTGCATAAAGATAGAAGGTGGAGACTCAACATAAAAGTAAAAGAAAGGCCTTCATAGAAGGAAGCAGAGATTCAAGTTTCATCAAGAGCTTCCAAAAATTATGGTACTTATTAGCTTTCATCTCTCATTGCCAGCATCTTTAAGGTGATCAAGGTTAAAGTGACACAACTAAGAGGATATGCTTGACAAGTTATAAGCTGAAATCTCATGCCCCTTACTTACGAAAACCAAACCTCATGCTACTCAACATTAGTCACGAGTAAGATCTTGTCATTGTAAGTACATATGTATCATAAAGAACCACCAACGGGGTACCCCTTGCACATGATACAGGAACTATCCCATAATCAAAATGACAAGGCAAGTAGACAATGAGCATCTCAGTGATTTTTTTATTTGCTATTTGCATAGGTTTTTATTGAGGATGCTTCATAGAGTGCTCAGTATGGTGATGTTGCAAGTTTCCACCATGATTAGGCATGGCTTAGGCTAGCGGCCTAGGCGTTTCTCTAACACACATACAAACTCCATGATCTTACAAGTTCCACTTTTATTTCACACCGCCAGGATCCATAAGTAAAAGAACATGATATCAACGGGGTACAAAGTACATGTGCAATGTTGAAAGTGTTCCCCATGATACATGGTTCTGCTAATTTCAACTTATAAAGCGCAAGCATATACGCAAGAAAGAAGGACCCAATGGTTCAAGTTTATTAAATGCAGAAAGTAAAGTGTGCCATCAAGTTCCTGAGAGCTTTAATCACTAGTTTTCTCATAACAAGTTTAATTTGGAAGGTAAACAAAAGCATGAATATACTTGGAATAGCATATGCTAGTAGGTAGGTATGGTGGACTCTTTGGAATAACTTGGTTTAGGGAGTTGGATGCATGAGTGGAACTCATACTTGGTTATGGAGGCTAGCAAAAGACTGGGAGCGACAAACTAAGAGAGCAATAATGGCCATAATCATGCAGAGCGACAAAATATCATTGATCAAAGCATAAAGTGATACTACAAGTTGAAAACTAAAGGATCATAAAGGCTTATGGTGACTTGGGATAGTCCTAACATGGTGTGAACATGCGCCAAGTCAACCCAAATAAAACATCAAAGGAGAATACCACAATATTATGCTTTAATATGCTAAAACAACACATGATCCTTCCAACGCACATTAAGCAATCTCAATTGTTTATAACAAGTCATGCTACAGCAAAGAATACTAAGCATAAAGCCAAAATAATATCGAGCATCGCATGAAAAAGCATAGGCCACAGTCAAAAACAAGCTCTCTTTACCACTTAAGCATGAAATTTCCTACTCTTTTCCAATCCAAACCAAACTATTTGAAAACCAATGCATGAAAGAGGGGGTCCAACCAACTTATTCAGAAAACTAAGAAAACAAAGAAAACGAAAAACCAAAACGAAAACGAAGACGCTCCAAGAACAACACAACTGTGCATGAAACAATAAAAATAAAGTGTTTGGAAGAAACCTGAGATTTTTATTGATGAAGAGGCGATGCCTTGGGCATCCCCAAGCTTTGACGCTTGTAATTCTTGAATATTTCTTGGGGTGACATGGGGTGGCATCCCCAAGCTTGAGCTTTAGTCCATCCTTCATCTCATTACTCATTCCTTCCATACATCTGAAATTTTTCCTTCATACAAAACTTCACACAATCTTAATTAGCAACATTAGTGCACTCAAGATAATAAGTCTTTAGGTTCAGTTATAACACCAATAAAACTTCCATTAAAACACAAGCTACTGTAGCACTTCCCTCAAAAAGCTCAATTCTCCAAAAGAACTCAAAAAGGAACCAACAAGAAGCAAATGCAGAAAATGATAGAAATCTGTCAAAACAGACCAGCAGGTAAAGAAAAATTGTTTGGAAGACCTTCTGTTGCTCAAATCAAAAAGTGTTGAACTAACAAAAGTTACATAACAACCTCGGTCAAAACCACAAAAATTCACGCCTCAAAAATAGGTACAGATATTTTACACGAATTTTTACGGTGAAGCACAGAAATCTGTTCGGGACAGCAACTTGCCCAATCATTACTTCTCTCTCATTAGAGGTTACTCTTGGCACAAAAAGTAAATAAAAAGGATAAGGAGCGGTTATTACAGAGGTAATAACTTCCAAGACTCATATAAAACTTTTAACACCTTTAAGTTAGACTTGATAGTTTGAGAAGATGCTCACATAAGAAATATGAATTGAAGTAAAAGAGATCATCAAGAAGCAAATTCAAAGCACATTTAAGTCTAACCCACTTCCTATGCAAAGGAATCTTGTAAAGAAACAAGTCATGAAAGCGCAAAGCAATGAGCAGAGTAAATAAAAACAAGTGCAACTTCAAGACTTTCAACATAAAGAGGGGAAACTTAATATTATTGAGATGCATAAACCATGTTTCCCTCTCTGATAATAACTTTCAGTAGCTTCATGAATAAAATTAACAATATAACTATCACATAAACCATTCTTATCATGAGACACATGTATAAAATAATTAATACTCTCCACATAAGCATAGTCATTCTTATTAATCATAGTGGGAGCAAATTCAACAAAATAGCTATAATTATTATTCTCATCACCATAATCATCAAATATAGGAGGCATATTGTAATCATAATTAATTTTCTCCTCAATAGTAGGTGGACTGAAAATATCATACTCATCATTGTAATCATCATATATTGGAGGACTGAAAATATCATATCATCAAAGTAAATTTTCTCCTCCATGCTTGGGGGACTAAAAATATCATTCTCATCAAAAACAGCTTCCCCAAGCTTAGACTTTTCCATAGCATTAGAAGTAATGGTGTCCAATGAATTCATACTAACAACATTGCTATTAGCATGCAAATAAAATTCCATAGGTTTTTAAATTTTCTCTTCAAACACTTCATGTCCTAACTCAAGATAAATACTATAAAGCTCTCTAATTTTGTTGTTGTTTTCCATTAAGCCTAACTAGTGAAAACAAGAAACAAAAAGACAAAATTGTAGAATCTAAAGGAAATAACTTCGAGCACTCACACCGGAGGATGTGAGTACATTTTACCTTACCTCCCCGGCAACGGCGCCCGAAAATAGGCGTTTGCCATGGGAGGTTCTTCTTCTTTAATCCTCCGGTGTGAATACCTTTTACCTTACCTCTCCGGCAACGACGCCAGAAAATACCTTGATGTCTATGCACTTCTATTCTTGTAGACAGTTGTTGGGCCTCCAAGTGCAGTGGTTTGTAGAACAGCAGCAAGTTTTACCTTAAGTGGATTACCCAAGGTTTATCGAACTCAGGGAGGAAGTGGTCAAAGGTATTCCCTCTCAAGCAACCCTGCAATCAAGATACAAGAAGTCTCTTGTGTCCCCAACACACCCAATACACTTGTCAGGTGTATAGGTGCACTAGTTCAGCGAAGAGATAGTGAAATAAAAGTGGTATAGATAATTATAAGTTGTAACGGCGATAGAAGATAGCTGGATGGCGTGGAAAAGACTAAAGGCAAATTGAAATAAAGATAGAAGCAAGCAAACATGTAATAGATCTAATAGCAAATGGTGTTTCAGTGTTTAGAAACAAGGCCTAGGGATTATACTTTCACTAGTGAACACTCTCATATAAATATATTCTTCTTTAAGATACTACGCTGAACTACTCTCCGGTTGAACACTCTAATCGTTGGTAGGGGTATAACAGCACACCTCAAAGTAAGCCTTTCCCGTCTAGAAAACCCCCACACTGTCACCTTGAGCACTAGATGGTTCCAACAAACACCACAATTTCATAAAGACATCCAACTCCAAATATAACTCATAACAAGTATTTGTAATCTCTAGCCTAAGTGCCACCATGGTGTGCACACTGTCAATTCACAGACATGGGGAGAGTAGAGATCTATTAAAGCACTTGAGTAGCAAGGTAGATCTGTCGATTACAAGCTCATGATCTCAATAAGATCATGCATAGAGAGAGATGAACACATAGCTACCGGTAGAACCCTTAGCCTCGAGAGAGAACTACTCCCTCATCATCATGGGAATCAACAATGGCGATGGAGATGGTGGTGGAGATCGATGGAGATGGCTCCGGGGGAACTTCCCCGTCCCGATAGGGTGCCGGAACAGAGACTTTCTGTCCCCTGAATCTCCCCTTCGGTGGCGGCGACACTGCGGAGCTTTTCGTGGCAGGAGGCTTGATTGACTATCTAGGGTTTTTGCCTCGGGGGGGATATATAGGCGCAGGAGGCAAGGTCGGTGGCCAGCCAGGGGACCCACACCATGCCCTGGCGTGGCTTGGGGGTACCCGCGCCTGGGGGTGTGGGCACCCTGTGGCCCCTCTCCGTCTCGTCTTCTGGCTCCATGAGTCTTCCGGTAAAATATCGACTTTGGCTTTTTTCCGGTCCAATTCCGAGAATATTCATTTTCTGACTTCCTCGAACCAAAAACAGCAGAAAACAGGCAACTGGCACTGTGGCTCTTGTTAATAGGTTAGTCCAAGAAATCATATGAAAAGTACTCCAAAGTGTGGACAAAACATAAGAAAGTAGATAAAACCATGCATGGAACATCAAAAATTATTGATACATTTGCAATGTATCACCATGGAACCGGTATCTCCTCTTCCAAGTAGTGTATTGGGGAGGAACAAGGCATAGTAGCAAATTGTTGGGTTCAAAATGGTGGACATCTTCTTCTGGTAGAAGTCCCTTCCACCATTAACAGAAACATCCTCCTAAGTTTCTCCACTTGCGACGCTACATAAATTTGTAGCAGTTGACTCCCCATCACGAGGGAAGCCAAAAGCATGAAAAAATGGTTCGAAAGTTATTTCATAATGTTGTTGGTTCATGGTGAAGCTTACCATGCACGCATTACCTTTCTCCCTGTGGTCATCGTAGAAGGAGGCAAAGAACTCAGAGGTGAGCTCGGCGTAGGTATTGTGGCTTGCATAGGCGAGTAGTGCTAGCCTTGAATTTTCACACATGAGGTCAAAGTCCGCCCTCAACCCTGTCGTGATGAGAAAGCTATCATCGGCCCAACGTGTGGGCATCATCCTCCTTGATGAAACTATGGACAAATTGGGGTTGAGCTTGGCCCGGTGCCCTGAACTCTTGACGCGTTGGTGCTTGCTCTTGCGAAAAATGCTACCAATTTTGTTCATCTTGATGCACTGAAAAAGTTCACCATGAAACCTTAGGCATATAGTTTCTACATGATATACGAACAATTCTACATGGAAAAATCTAATCCTAATGTGAGAAATCATAAGGAAAAAACAAAATAAGCTTGAGTTCATCCACTAAATCAATGTGAGAGTTTCAACCATGGAAATCTAAAAATAAAGCATGGATAGGGAGAGAAACATACCAATCTTTTGATTCCCCAACTCAAACGAATGAAATCGGCGAAGAATCAAGAATTCTAGGTGGGTTTTCAGAGGTTTGGAGAGAGAATATGAGAGAAATAGTGAGGAGGAAGAAGATCCCTAGCTGCCCTGATGCGATTAAGTGGTCGCGCCGAACTATACGAGCGCAACTATACGGGCAGGATATGTAGTTCCCATCGTATAGTTGCGGCGGCACTGACAATTAAGATTTCTTTATGCCAGAACACAACTATATGGGCGCAAATATATGGCCAGATCATAATGGTCCCGCTGTATAGTTGGTCATCAAAACGTCTGTGTCCTTGAGATAAATTTTCTTGGACAACCATCGATAACTATACGGCCAAACTATGCGGCCGGAATTTTTATTCTCTCCGTATAGTTGGTCGTCAAACCATCACTACCTTTGAGAAGAAAATCGGCAAAGGCATCGATATCTATACGGCTGGAACTATATGGCCGAAATTTTTATTCCTGTTGTATAGTTGGTCGTTAAATCCTCTGTACCTATGGAAAAAAATTGTTGATGGCAAAGATATCTATATGGCCAAACTATATGGATGGAATTTTTATTCCCGCTATATAATTGGTCGTTAAACCTTCAATACTCATCAAAAGAATTCTATTTCTTCGATAATACTTTCTTATTCTAAAACTTAGCGAAACACCTTGTTTTTGATAGAAAAATGACAGTTAAAATTGTCAACCAATAACAACATGTATAAAGCAGGATTTATAGTATTACCTAACTTATTCTCCTCAACTGGAGGTTCACTTTTTAATCTGGATAAAATGATTAAGCTGGTTTTTGTAGATAAAACTCAAACTTTTATTTTTATACTTATTCTATGCTTGTTCCATCGATATTTCTATTACTTTTTGACAGCTGCATCTTCACGGGTGCGCTTCAGCAAGAATGTCTATGAAAAAGTTGTAGAAATGCGATGAATATTTTATTCTTTAGTTTATTTTATTAGTGTGATGGGTTGACTCCCATTAAGCATTTTATTAAGAATGGTTGAATAACTGAACCCCTTCTCTATTCTCGAATTCTTACCTTGGGTTGCCCCTTATCAAAGGCACTTACCACATGAACTCGTTTTACCGGTAGAATATATCTTTCTCCTACTTCTAGCTTCTTTGGAAAATACCGGATGATTTCAGCATCATAAACATTGAAGATTATTTTTCCCTCAACACAATCAACTGATGCTCCTGCACACTAAGGAAAGGCCTTCCAAGTATTATGGATAATTTTTCATCCTCTGGAATTTCAAGAATAATAAAATCAGTGGGAATAACATGCTCATCTATTCTAAGTAGAACATCCTCAAACATACCAATTGGTTGTTTAGTGGACTTGTCAGCATCTGTAAGGTGACAGTAATAGGGGAATATTCCCCTAATCATAACCTTTTATAGAGGGAATATGGCATTACACTAACCCCCGCACCTAAATCACACAAGGCATTGTGAATATCAGTTTTGCTAATTGAGCATGAAATAGATGGTATTCCAGGATTTCTCGATTTTGACAATAGCTTCCCATTAGCAGGATAACTAGTCACCATGGCAACGGTTTCAGTTATTTATTTCTTTCTACTAAAAATATCATGGAGGAATTTAGAATAGGTGGGAACTTTTATTGCATCCGCAAATGGAATTTCTAGACGAAGATCACCAAGTGCCTTTTTGAAAAAATCATAGATTACCTGATCCGGTTCTTTCTTTTTTCGATCTGGATATCGAAGCTTTTGCTCACCTTTCTTTTTCTTGTCTTTTAACTTTTGTGGGGGATCAGGCTCTTTTGTTGCTTTCTTTTGTTGTTTCTTATCGCTTTTCTTCTTTTCTACAACAACAACTTCATCTTCATTGCTTGTCTCTTTTTCTTCTCCTGGATAAACCATCTCTACAATAGAGTCATAACGGTCATCCTGTGCATCATTTTGGTCCTCCTTGGTTTAATCTTGTGTTTCTTGAGTAGTTTCATCTTGAGGATCCACTAGTTGTAACACCCTCAAATCGGCCCTATGCAAGTTTTAGCCCTTTCCGCCAAACCCGCATAGAAAAGATTCGAGGACGCACCAAAGTCATGATCATCTCCACCATTAAGGATCTCCACCATTAAGGATCTCCACCAAATAAACATCTGCCAGCAATCCAACAACTGTGGTACTTGACAACACGAGAACGCACCTGAGCAAGCAACTACGACTCGCAAGGCCAGATATCTACCAAACAACAGGTAATAGGAGGTGTCCAAGGCAATATATTGGCTGCACGGAATATATCGGGTACGAAACTAAAGCATCGTGACACGGGTAGCAATAGATCAATCGGAGGAAAATAAAGACTATAAATGCAAAATGGGTAGAAGGGGGAGAGATGCTCGCCTGGGAAACATAGCCAAAGATTCATATCCGGAGAACTTGTCGATACTCGCATCAACTCATCGGCCTAATCCGCGAAGAAGCAAACACTAGAAGAAACACCGGATGCAATATTTAATACTACGGCAGAAGATCCGGCATGCTTATGATATGATGTATGGCATGGCACAGATGCAGTGCAATTAGGCAATATTAAGCGGAACCGGGGTCCCGACAATTAATTATATGCTTCAAGTTGTTTAGAACCCCCGCAATTTAAATGTTAAATTAACAAGGCGAAAACAGGGCATCGGTTCGCTACGCAAATTTAAATGGAGTCTGGAATAAGACAAAGATATCCCGCATATCGACTCCATATTTAATTATGAGGTGAATCGGCATAATGCTCCAAACCACAGACAGGTATGCGTGCATGAACAATTTGATATGCAACAAGTTTTATATATAGCATTTATAAAATAGGGGCTCGGGAAAAGGTTCACACATCTAGGGCGAAGGTCTTGGTTCGATGTGGTTCATATTCGGTCTCGTCGGGATCGATCTTCGGACTCCGGGATCGGGGTGGGCCCAACGGCAGGTCGTGGTGGAATGATGAGGCGTGTGGGGCTGGGTGTGTGAGGGTGTGGAGTGATGAGGTGGAGGAAAGCGGTGAGGTGGCAGGCTGTGAGTGGCCAGGGTGAGGTTGAGGGGGCTGGGTAGGATTAGGGGTAGGGTATCTGGTAGAAAAGGGTTTGGCGGTGGCCGGCCGGGTCGAATCGGCCCGGCGGGCTGCCTCCTAAAAAAATAATATAAAATTTTATTATTTAAAACGGGGCTTTTGCAAACCGTATTTAGACAAACCAAAATATTCTGAAAGCCCGGGTTTTGTATTTGAATAAAAGCTAGGTATTTAGAAAACAGAAATAGGGTTTTTCGAAAATAATTTCAGACAACAGATGCATGATGATGACGATGCTCAAATGCAATGTGACATGATGACATGAGCATGCGGTCATGATTATGCAATGCACAAAAACAACGCGGTTTTCTAGTAGTGGTTTTTGCGGGGCGCCACAATTCGACACCACTAACAATGGATCTCGCCCTCGAGATCCGCCTCATGGTACCGGGAAGAAGGTCGGCGATATGAATCTTCACGCTTCATGTAGATCCTCGCGACACCACTACCAGAAATTCTTGATCCATCTTGAAATCGGCGACACCACCAACAAGGTGTCGTTGCCCGTGATCGTCGAGAGAACACTCCGGGAACAAAGGGCGAAGGTAGAGGTATCAACAAATAAAGTCACCTCTAACTTCTGTGGACGGAGTAAAATTGCATTGATCCTCCAATTCAATGTACAAAGCGAATGATAAGAGTAGTGGTATGGTCATGACTCCATCCCGCACTCAAAACATTACTCTGTACACGAATAGTTGAATTATGCAATCAACTCTCGAAATCAGACTGAAGATCTCAACAAGCGGGGTTCGGAAACAAAGGAGGGAAGCAGTCTCTGCATCGGATCTGGCATAGATGATGTCGTCGCGTCAGGAAACACCGGAAGGCACAACAAGGAACAGAGAGAAGTCCAACAGATGAAGGATTCCTCAGATAGCACGAAGACAGGATGTAGAAGCACCATTACCAAAGGAGGAAGCGAAACCCTGAAGGTACGACGGAAAACCCACCCACGAGAAATCCTGGACTAGAAGAAGGTAAGAGAGCAGATTCAAAACACGAAGAGGTAAGATGAGAACATCAGAGGGGTAAGGAGTAAAATTAGACCTAATCAGATCTATCCAACCGATTTTTGCAAATAGTTTTAACACTCTACTTCGACCGTTAGCTAGGTTATCCTACAGGCTGGACTTGTGGGGTATCGCAACTGCTGAGCTCTGATACCACTCTGTAACACCCTCAAATCGTCCCTATGCAAGTTTTAGCCCTTTCTGCCAAACCCGCATAGAAACGATTAAGGACGCCCACCAGGCACTTTCGTGTGGGTGGAAAACGAAGTAATACCATTACACAACAGTCCTCGATGGGACCCACAGAACAGATATATATACAACAACGACTCCACGAGTCAAGTTTATAGATATACAATACAAAGATCCAAATCACCTTGAAAACGATAGAGCGTCCACCTACGGACAAGAGGCAAATGGGGCTAAGAGCCCTGAAGAATAACCAATGGCGTCCATAACCCTGCCCAGGCCAAGCCGGAAGGGTAACCCTGCTAACAACGTCAATCTCAAACCTTCTAAAACAAATGGGGTGCCGACAAAGGGCAAAGGAAAAAGATGAGCGTCAGTACTGAGGCCAGTACACGGGGAGGCTAGAATTCGGCGGCTCTCGCCTACATAGGTATGGTGGGCTGAAGCGGCAGCGCAGCGGCACTAAACAACCTATAGAGACTCGATACAACTAGCGGTTATCAGAGAGGGATAAGAAAGATCTATTCGGAGCCAACCTGAAGCTAACACCAAACAAACCCATCCGGGTATTTCCCCCTCGAGACCAAACGAGGAAGTCGGACCAAGGAACTCACACAGTTGGCAATTTTACTCATTCTGTTGTAGTTGCAGCAATTACTAATCAGATATAGATAGCATGAGTCATCCTGATAGCATAAGTAGTGGCCAGTTTTAGTTAACATTCCGTTGCAGTTGGAACAGTTCCTAGCCAGATATAATTGTCCTAAGGAATCCCAAAACCCAGCATTTGTTGGCACTTTTATCACATTCCATTGGAGTTGCAATACTTACTAGGCAGGTATAGTTTGACACAGATCACCACAGATCCACCAGTTGTTGGCATTTTTAATATTCATTCTGTTGTATTTGAAGCTGATTACTAGTCACATATTAAGTCAAATTTATAGCACTACTTTAGTTATGCTTTTCTATGATCGAGATACTGTACTCCAAGTCGTCTATAATCGCGGACACGACTTTCAGAAAGTTTTACCCTGCAGGGGTGCACAAATAGCAACACACACTCGATCAACCTCGGAAAAACCAACTCAAAACCCAACGAGGCATTCACGACAAAGCGATCACAGGATTCAGAAATATTTCAGGGGGCCACCCCATTAAGCTACCCGCAACGAAGTTGGCTGACTCCGAGACGGACCCAAGGTTTGCGCTAATGGCCGAAACGACTGGGAACCCGAAAATGTGACTGGGCTTGTCGATACCGCGAAAACACTCCGTAATCCTAAACAGTACAGGTGCTCCACGCACAATCGTAATTAAAGCAGTAAAGCATGGCATAAGTATAGGATAGTAATAAAGCCCCAAACTACATTGTGGCCCCAAGAAATAGAAAGGAATCAAGCTCTGGCTCAGGAGGGTCCACGGCCTCCCAGATGTGGATAGTGCGAAAAATCAAGGAACAGGTATCAAGTACTCGGGGTCCTACGGGACTCAAGTGAGCATGGAAGAACCAAATAACATCTATTTCCCACTGATGCCTCTGCATTATTTATATCTAGCATTTTAATAGTTGTATTTAAAGTCATGATCATCTCCACCATTAAGCATCTCCACCAGATAAACATCTGCTAGCAATCCAACAACTGTGGTACTTGACAACACGAGAATGCACCTGAGCAAGCAACCACGACTCGCAAGGCTAGATATCTACCAAACAATAGGTAATAGGCAGTGTCCAAAGCAATATATTGGCTGCACGGAATATATCGGGTACGGAACTAAAGCATCGTGACACGGGTAGCAATAGATCAACAGGAGGAAAATAAAGACTATAAATGCAAAATAGGTAGAAGGGGGAGCGATGCTCTCCTAGGAAACATAGCCGAAGATTCATATCTAGAGAACTTGTCGATACTCGCATCAACTCATCGGCCTAATCCGCGAAGAAGCAAACACTAGAAGAAACACCGGATGCAATATTTAATACTACGGCAAAAGATCCGGCATGCTTATGATATGATGTATGGCATGGAAAAGATGCAGTGCAATTAGGCAATATTAAGCGGAATCGGGGTCCCGACAATTAATTATATGGTTCAAGTTGTTTAGAACCCACACAATTTAAATGTTAAATTAACAAGGCGAAAACAGGCATCGGTTCGCTACGCAAATTTAAATGGAGTCCAGAATAAGACAAAGATATCCCGCATATCGACTCCATATTTAATTATGAGGTGAATCGGCATAATGCCCCAAACCACAGACAGGTATGCATGCATGAACAATTTGATATGCAACAAGTTTTATATATAGCATTTATAAAATAGGGGCTCGGGAAAAGGTTCACACATCTGGGGCGAAGGTCTTGGTTCGATGTGGTTCATATTCGGTCTCGCCGGGATCGATCTTCGGACTCCGGGATCGGGGTGGGCCCAGCGGTAGGTGGTGGTGGAATGATGAGGCGTGTGGGGCTGGGTGTGTGAGGGTGTGGAGTGATGAGGTGGAGGAAAGCGATGAGGTGGTAGGCTGTGAGTGGCCGGGGTGAGGTGGAGGGTCTGGGTAGGATTAGGGGTAGGGTATCTGGTAGAAAAGGGTTTGGGGGTGGCCGGCCGGGTCGGGTCGGCCCGGCGGCCCGCCTCCTAAAAAAATAATATAAAATTTTATTATTTAAAACGGGGCTTTTGCAAACCGTATTTAGACAAAACCAAAATATTACGGAGGCCCGGGTTTTGTATTTGAATAAAAGCTAGGTATTTAGAAACAGAAATAGGGTTTTTCGAAAATAGTTTCAGACAACAGATGCATGATGATGACGATGCTCAAATTCAATGTGGCATGATGACATGAGCATGCGGTCATGATGATGCAATGCACAAAAACAACGCGATTTTCTAGTAGTGGTTTTTGCGGGGCGCCACACTAGTGTATCATCTTCTTGTCTTGCTTTGAGCAAGGCTTTTTATTTCACTCTTTTTTAGCTTCGTATTCTGGTGGTCCTAATGGTCCTGTAACAATTACACCTCTTCTTGTAACAACATTAGAAACATGAATATTTATATCCTCTTGAAGAAAATTTTGATAACATATGCTATATGTTCACATTGGGTTTCAATCATAATAGGATACTTGTGAAATAATTTTATTTCTTGGCCAATCTCATCATCATTTTCCGTGAGTTCTGCCAAATATTTTTATTTTTCTGAAAATTCTTATGCAGGTTATTATGAGATTTTGCTTTTCGATGTTTTAATTCTTAAAAACTTTTCTAGTTTCATCTTCTTTAGTAAAAACTTGTAGCAATTATACTCTGTTTTCCTTAACAAGTTCAGAAGGTATCACTTTTTCTTTCATTATTTTGCGTACTTCAGGCATAAGATCAGGATTTATACGAAGCATCCCTTCCACCTTAGTGTCAAAATTAGGATTGTATATAGAATCATTCTTAGCCCTAGTAGACATCAATTCCAAACATGCTTTAATAGTTAAAGTATTAATCGATCCTCTTGCTGATAACTCAAGCAACTCTCTGCTTTGAGTATTAAGACCATGGTAAAATAAATGGCAAATAGTTGATTCAGAATAGCCATGATTAGGAATTATATTGATCATTCCAAAGAATATATCCCAGGCTTGTGGGTAATTTTCTCCCACGTTCCGACTAAAGTTGCATATATTCTTTCTAGTTTCACTTACCTTTTTAAAAGGATTAAACCTGTTTTTGAATTTGACAATACAATTTTCCCAATATTTAATGTAATGATGAGGGATAGAATATATCCAGTCTAGAGCTTTACCTTTAAGAGACCAATGAAAAATATTTAGACGAGAGAAGTCTCTTGGCAAACCTTTTGGTCCAAGTGTTGTCATAAAATCGTCAAACTCTCTAATATGTCTTCCTGGGTATTCATCTTCCCTTCAACTGAAAGTTTTTTCCTGCCAAATTTTATTAACTCCACCATCAAATTGATATTCTCTAACTCTAGGGTTAGGAAATTCTATTGATTGTTTAAGGAAAGCAGAGTTTGGATCACTGTATTCTCTGAGAGTTTTGTCAGGTTTCTTGGGAGTTGTGCTATAAATGGTCATGATTTCCATAACATCACCTAGGTCTTGAACTTCAACCTTGTCTGATCTTAAAAGTTTTTCAATAATTTCTTTGCGCCTTTGAATATGCACACACTCAAAATAATCAGGTAAATAGGTCCTACCAGAGCGTGTAGACCCTTTATCTCTTAGGGAGACCATTTTGTAGTAGTAACACCTAAAATTTCAAGAGAAAAACACCTAAAATAGCTTGACGCTTGTAGCTAGTTTCGAAGTATAGATATCGATCCCACAGGGAGCCCAAAGATAAGTGTTTATTAGTGAAGTCTCTATCACACTCAAAGTTGTCACAGGTCTTCAAGTGAATTGACTACAAGTGTGAAATAAGAATGAAATTTGGATTAAATTGGATGTATTTAAATAAAACTAAAATGTAAACTTTAGGGATAAAAATCATAAAAGGAAACAACGATTCGATTGTTTGTGGTTTTCTGTAGATGATGAAGAAGGCGCGGGGAGATACAGTTCATGGTGATAGTGATTGTGCCAAGTGGATGAATGATAAGTGTAACAACTATAATCTTATAAATATATTTGTAGGCGAGCAACCCATAATTAGCCGGAACTCCTCTTGGTAGATTTCATCCCAACTTCAATAATCCTACTGGCCTGTTACCAAAACCATGTTAAGTCACTAGACGATTAAGATCCTTCAATTTGCTTAGCAATTAAGCTCCTTGGATCGGACTAATGCAATAAGCACATTGGTTCCTCATTATCCTCGAGTCAAACTAGTTTCCCGTTGATATCCCCGTGTCACTCGGGGATCGCCGGTCTGCTTGGGAACAATATCCTATCTATGTAGAACAAAGCATCATGTTGTTTGGGCCCTTAATTTGACAACAAGCATTAGGCATCCCATAGATAGTCAAGCACCCATAATATAGTAATTAAAATCAATCCCAAACTAATGGAAAATATATGGAGACACATCACATCTCATCAATCCCTTACATCTCCCACGCCCAAGGAACTTACTCACACATGAGAGAAGAAAGAATCACTGATATAATTAAATAAAGGGAGTTGTTCTCGATATTACCATGGAGATCCACAATAATAATAGAAAAATAATGCAACACAATTCAAGATAGGAAGAAACAATCTCAAACCCTAATCTTGCAAGGTGAAGATATCTCTTTCTCTCTCTCAAGTACAAGTAATGGCCTGTGGGATCCCCAGATTTAATCATCCGAGAAATCCCTGTTATGTAAATATCCACGTTCCCATGATTAGTGAGCCGTGGAGCATAACCGACAAGTATCATTATAGCATATGAAACATAACGAATACAAGACTTACATAGTGGTCATTATGTCTACACAAACTTTCAGCAGTGGAGCTTCATCACACGCAGGGCCCAATCATGCCTCAACCTATAGGCGACTAGCTGGGAGGACGGCCTAGCTCGCGTGGACGTCACCTTAACCTTCCGATGTCAAGCTTCCGAAAGCCTAGCCAAGTAAATAGCCAGGGACAATGCCATGAGTACTATTGAATATACTCGCAAACCACCAAGATAAGTTAAATAAGGAAATGCAATTCTGGCTATGGCGAGATAGCTCTATCTAGGGTTGTTTTTGCAAATCCTAGACTATCTCTTGTATTTATGGCATCCCCATATCTTTGTTGAAAAAGAGTTTTGAAACATGCTTCTGTTTTATAAATCAGGATATCCCCATATCCTTGCTGAAAACCTTTTTGAAAATAGTATTGGAGAAAAACCCTTTTTAAACCTCTTTGACCACCTATGGTCAAAACAATACTTTAACTCAGGTTCCCTCGGAACCTCTATACTTTCATCCTTTTTGCAAACACCACCATTTGGGTACTCCTAGGCATCACCTCTGCAATCGTCCTTGACCGTGGATGCGGCTATTCGAATAGATTATACTCTGCAGAGTTTGCGCACTTTCCCCACAAGAATCAATACATCCGCTGGGATAAAACCACGGCCCTCTACACACGGTAGACGGGGGTTCAAATAATCAAACCTAACCTTTCGCTTGTCGACCCTAGCAAAGGCTGCTTTTCCTTTTGGGTTTGTTCTCCCCGGCACGAGTATGTGGCTCCCAACCATAGTCCTGCCTTCCGTACACGCGTATACCCAAATCACATCTTGGCGTATACCTTAACTTGGTGACTCCACTTCCTTCCATACCACCTAAGTCATACCGTCCACGGGAGACCCAATTGTTGCACAGACACTCCTGCCAAGACAGGCTCACTCTTGCTGAAGCAAGCTACAGGCTGTAGATCCAAAGAACTGTTAGCGCCTGCCCGGAATTCAAGGGATTTCTCTCAATAAGCATTGTACAAGCTGCCTCGGCTAATGAAGACAAACTACTAGCTAAGCCCTAGCACCTGGGGTAATGTGGTTGCACTGATAAATTGTTCCGGTAAAGGCGTAGAACATCCCTTCTCATTCTGTTGTCCATTTTCTTGTTTCTCATCATCACCATTTCTTTAGTTAAAACATCTACTTGGAACGATGCCTCTTCCCAAGGGTTTTACAAAGCATTTTTGAAACATTTGTAGTAGGGTAAATCCCAAAACAATTTATTCAATAAAATCCGTGGTTTCCAACGAGGTAGGATGCTAATCATCATAACCTCGGTCTAAAAGGGGTGAAATGGTGGTTACATTCAAGGGTGGGTGTCATACTAGACACCAGGTCATAACTTGGAGGAGCCAAGTTATATCGAAGTAGTTGTAAAACAAGACATGTAGGTAATAATGCAGTTTATAAAGGAGATACAAAACAGATAAGAAAAAGAGTAGGACATGTATCGGAATTCGGGAATGGTGGCTTGCCTGAGATCAGTGATATGGCAATAAGTCCCTGGACCTCTTCTTTAGATAACCAAGAATGCCAATACCAATAATAAGATCTTTTCTTCTCGGCGTCTATACAAGCGCATCTATTGTCGTCATCGAGTATACATGCAAACAAGCAAGACCACAATCAAAACAAGGCATACAAGTGGAAATTCATTCAGCAAGAAGTGGACAATACAAGTATAACATTCAGTAGGTTTTGAGTGGTTGAGATTAGAACCATTGCAAAAACCGTAATTGCAGTGGTGGGATTTCCTTTATTCGAGAAATGGTCAAAACCACTAATGAAGGGGGTTTGGGACCAAGGCCTGGGTGAGTATGGTATAAAAGTGAAAACAAAATACCATCAGGTAGTTTTTGGCAAAACAAGACCAACAAAGGTGGTTTTACCAAATTATTAATTTCCATTGATTTATAATGAATTTTCTAGTGGGAAAAACTCTAGTTTTAGGAAATAATTCACCCGAAATGTTCTGTATGTCCAAAAATTATTTCCTTGGGTGGTTAGGTAGGTATTGATGTACTTGTCCACTGAGAGTTGGAATCGAGTCAAAATAATGAGCAGAATGGCCTTAGGAAATTCCCAAAGGTAGTTCTGGATCTGTATTGTCTTTTTCACCATATTTAATCTACAGAGGCTTTTGATTTGATTCCAAGGACACCTTCTACGTATTTGGAATACCTTTCTGTATAAATTGGAATCATCCTTTTTGGAGGTGTGGAGCTAATGGGGTGATTTATCTAGTGATAATACTAGAAGCAGAATTGTTTAATTCTTTAAAATTTCTCAGAAGCTCAATAATTCGTGATCTCCTAGGGTTGGGTAGTTTATAAGTTTTAGAAACTATGATAGTTGGAATTAGGTCAGTAACAATTTTTTTTGATCCAAAGAAAATCCTAAAGTTAGATCTGGATGTATTTTGTCATTTTTTCTATAAGTGAGCCATAGTTCTTAATGACATGAGACTAATGCTCAAAGGTGGGTATTTTAGATACCAATCAGGGGAAATTTGATTCACCCCATTTGGATTTACCAAAATCCCTGAAAGATTTATTTAGTGAAAAGGACATCATGTGGTATTTTTAATTATCAGAAAACAACAAAAATTCTTCTAGGAAAAATAGAGGTACTGAATGTTTAAGAAAACCTTCATAGTCATTAAGAATTTTAGGCTAGGCATTTGGAAGGATTTTCCATTTTTATTTCGAATTAAACCAAATAGTCTAATAAACATATCTGGAAAAAGGAATTAAGAAAATAAAAGAGGCAAGGGTGGCCGAGCCAGATCTGCAACCGTAGTGGGCCATTCGGAGACAAATCAGGCCACCCTGGCTGGGGCAACGCGCGTGTGCAGGATTCGAATCCCCGTCGCGGGGCCCGCACATCAGCCACACGGCAGGACGAAGAGGTACCGGTCGGCTGGGGCCGTCCGATTTAGTGGACATCGACGGCCCCTCGCCCTTTTTCTTCCTCCGGTCGGGACAAGGGGTAGGGGAAACCCTAGGGGGCGGCGGCGCTGCCAGGATCTCACCAGAGGCGTGGAGAGGCACCGGGGTGTGGCTGGGGCAACGCGGTGCTTCTAGCCGGTCCCGTCGATGGGCGGCATGACCGGGTTTGTCTCTTGAAAGTGCCTCGCGGGCTGACGCCCGAGAGATGGTCACGGGAGCTCGCTGTGGGCGGCGGTATCCGGTGTTCCTACAGAGAAAGAGAGGCACCGCTAGGTTCAGAAGGTCGAGGAGAGATCGGTTAGGGGACATGTAGAGGGAAAAGAGTAGAGGAGGGAGCACCCCGAGCAGATCTTGGAAAGGGACCGAGGTGCCTTTTCTTCTTTCTCGTGGCTAGGACCGAACAGCGGAGAGGGTGGGGAGCTCTGGGGTCGTAAGTGGGAGCAAGAGGAGTGGAATGAGGACGATGGGGAGCGTGGTACTGGCCTCTGGCCTTATAAACCGATGGACAATGGTCCATGGTGGTCTAGGTGTAGAAAGAGCTTGGAGGGAGGGAGGTGACCAGGGATTGGGCTGAATGGGCGATGGAGGGTTGTTGGTTAGCTCCACTTCTGTTGAGCATGGTCTAAAGTCACCAGGAGAGGGAGTGGGTGGGTTCTTGGACTTGGTGGCCCAGGTGGGGAGCTTGATGCTCATTCAGGGTATCCCCATGAATGGGTGCATGGTTTTCGAGGTGGGCTAGTTCTAGGTGGTGCGTTGGACCATTTCTTGACCAGAGAGGGTGGGGATGCATGCTGCTATGGGGTATGGGGAGATACACCATTTAAAGCAAGATCCTCTTCTCTCCTTCTTCTATGCACAAGAGGCAAGAGAGGGGAAGCTACAGTAGTTTTGCTGCAGTGCACGACCAAAAGGGGAGGGTCATGGTTGATGTGGTGAGTGATGGAGAGCTCTGGTGATGCTTTTATTTTGGTTGAGGTCACTAATCCCTTAGTTTGCCACATTTGATCAAAGTGGGGCTTGTGAAGGAAGTTTAATAAGTTTGGTCAAGGTACATATCCATGAATTATTTGATGAAGTTTGGTCCACTTTATATCAACTAATCAAATAGGGCAGAAATGGCTTTTAGGAATTTATTTGGTATTTCTGAATTGGACAAGTGTGGTTTTTGGTTTGAGATAGTAATATATACCAAGACACATCTTGAGGAATTTTCTTGGAATTTATTGGGAAGGAAAAGTATTTTTAAACAATTATTTCTTGTTTCTGCCATTTAAGAGAAAGGGCAAAAAGAATTATTTGAGCTCTTCAAAAATATTTATTTTTGAAGTGGGGAGATAGGGTATGATATATGGACCTCAAAAGTGCTTAGAATTCGGGAAGTGTTTTGGCAAAACACAAACTTTCCTTTGGGAAAGTAGTTTTGGAGATTTTGTATATTAAAAGAATTAAATAGATTTGGAGCCATAATAATTATGGATAATACTTGATGAATCTTGATGATCAAGGTAGATGATTTAGACAAGGTGTAACAAGCATTTTGAACCTTGGGATTAGGGAATCCATGTTGATTTTGGTGAAAACTAGAGATTTAAGGATCTAGAGTAAGATTGTTTTCATGCCACCAAAACCTTGTTAGATCTTGGAGCTCAGATCTCCCCTTGGGCATGGGATAGGTGTATGGATATACCAAGTGATGTGCATCACCATGGTATAGAGTTTTGAGCTTGATCTTGCTTGAGTTCACCAAGAATTGATTTCAAACTTTGAATAAAATAAGCTTACCAAAGCAAATTATCAGATAGCCTTCAAAACCATGTGGGTTTAAGAAGTACCAAGATACAATTGGAGAAAGTGTAGGTATTGGTAGAACTATATGATTAGATCACAACCATACAAAGAGTTGGTCAGTAGAAGGTTGGATGATGGTGTGAGCTTCTGTCAAAGTAGGCATGTTGACTAGATTTGCAGGAAAAGTTATTTTATTGCCTGCAAAACCATCAAGAACAAGTGGATTGGAGGAGGATCTAACCAAGGGAAAGAGTGAGCCTTGGTAGTCCTTAGTATGGTTAACAATATGGTTCAAATTCATTTTCAAAAATGCACAACGGTTGAGAAAAGGTGGCACTCAAAAAGGTGATGTTGAAACAGATTCCAGACTTAGTCAAATTTTGCAGTTTTGAGGATTTTGACTAGAGTATGAGAAGGGATGTTTTTGATGGGTGGCTAGGTACCCAAGAATCATCAAGGGGATGATTTTGAAGTGGGGCATGACTATGAAAGATCCATGCTTGATATTGGTCTTCATGGACTTGGAAGCTTCTAGATTAGATCACTTCAGAATTGATCTGGTTAAGTATTTTTGATGATCACCTAGTGGCTAGAGGTCAGATCCATCTTGTATGCTTGCTTAGGGTTTGGCGATTTTAAAGTTTCTTGATCCTAGAGGATGATCTCCTAGAGTAACTCATACTACTTCTAAGCAATCAAGTCAAGCATCAGATTAAGGCAACTCATCTTACAAACAAATCAACTACTACTAGGGTTACCATCAAGCTTAGCTTGAGGTAAGGAGTATCATATGGTATACCCTCACATGCACAAGCACAAACAATCAACAAGCAAAAACTGCACCTATGAACAAGAAAAAGTTTTTGTTCCCCCTGATTTTTGCATTCTGGACAATTAATCAGGGTTGCTGAAATTGGGATGTTACAATGGCTATGAGGGTGTGATGGCTAGGAGGTCGAAGATCGTGGAGCGAGATGAAGAACGCCGTCCCCTTCTTCTCCGGATCTCTTCTTTCTCCTCTTTGGATGGGTTGGCGGCTGCTGTGTTATGATTTTGCGTCTGCCCTCTTCACGGAAGTTGTCCCTTTTGACATGACGGAGGCGGCGACAGCTATACGGCAGGAAAAATACGGCCGAAAAAATATTTCCGATGTATAGTTGGTCATTAAAGCTTCTGTATGCCTCCCTTGATTTCTTCCAAAGAGAGACTTGCTTGTTTTCGCCTAAATATTGTGTTTCTCTTGTTAAAACCTTCTATTGACGTCCAGAACCTGAAACACACATTAAAAACCAAGTTTTCTTTGCTACCGAAGTAGTAGCGTTAGGTAAAGCTATAAAATGATCAAATCCAGAAGAAAACTATCAATAAAAACATAAAAAATATGTTGAATCTCGCAGCTATCATACATAGCATTTGGTGTGGAATTCTCGAGAGAAGTGGCCAGGTTAGCCGCAGTTGTAACACCCATCTAGTATTCTCTTGAACTTCCCTAATTCTTGATTTTTAGCCTAACTGAATACAAGTTTACGAATTTGTCCTACGAATAGGTCTTGAGGGAAGTTGGTAGGGGCATGATCTTGACCTTCGCATAGAAAGCAGGTGACGAACTGAGTTGGACAATCCTTGATAGGGTGGATGGCGCCACAGCTTGGGCAGTTTCCTGGGAAAATAGTATCTTGGTGTCCTTCTTCTTTGCATTTGCTACAAACTTTCTTCTTACTTCTAATCTTCAAGGACATCTTGATCAAGCCTATGACTATTGGGGTGATTCTTCTGGCTATGAGGGTAAGATAAGTTTGTTGGTTAGCCTTCTGAGTTAAACTCCTAAGAGGGTTATTGTGTTCTATGGTTAGAAGAACCATTTTATTCACACCAAACAATGCAAACAAAAAGGCTCTCAACTTCCTATGAGGTAGCTAACGAGGTACTTGCAGCCATCCAGCGTTCGGGATCAACACTAGACATCAGTAGGAACAGTTTTCTAGGATGCTATTGTTCTGGCTTGGTTCTGATATAACATCATGGGTAAAACATGTAAGAGATAATACCAAGCAAGCATATCAATCCACACAAGGTTCATACATAACAAGAAAGTCTGTACCCGAGGGTGGCAATAGTACTAGAGCATCACAAAACGCGTTAACAAATGATACATTACTCTATCCTATGCTAGGAGGGTGAGTGCGGGAGTGAAAGGGACTACTCAGAAGTGCATCTTAAACTTTGTTGTCGACTCCTGGCAGGACAATGGAATTCATTTACTGCATATCTTCAAGGGTGTGGGGAATATTTAGCTATTCAGCATTAATGGTGAGGGTTGTGCCTTCCCAAGTGGCGGACTCACTGACTAGCCCTTCTGGAGTTGGTGGGTGGGTGATTGGGTGATATTCCTGAAGCGAGGGGTGGCATCTTCTGTCTCAAGGTCAACATCATTAGCGGTTGAAGGAGCTACATCGGCTAACTTTTTCTCTAGGCGAGCATTAGCAGATCTCAAACTCTTATTCTGTACTCAGAGTATGGCGAGGTACATCATCATAAGACCGTTCTGGCGACGGGTCTTATCGAGATCTTCCTGATGGCGTTGTATCAGGTACTACATATTCTCTAGTTGGTTCCCTAAGAAACATGTGGGGAATCCTCGGTGAGAAGTCCATCCTTA
The DNA here is from genome assembly GCA_910589775.1 of Avena eriantha. Lineage (NCBI taxonomy): Eukaryota > Viridiplantae > Streptophyta > Magnoliopsida > Poales > Poaceae > Avena > Avena eriantha. Next base: position 294,288,483 of record OU342742.1, read on the forward strand.
TCCCGCTTCCCGAATAGGTGGTAGGGGGTGTTTATCAGATCATCTTCATGAATTTTGCAGAGGCGTGCCATGATATCATGTGTTGCTCGAACAACACCATCAACCTAGTTGTGGCCGATGAACTTGAAAACAATGTCCTCTTAGTCGGCTTCGAGGGCGGGTATGACGACCCTGATGACCCATTGCGTCACACTAGTGTTGCTGCGAGGAAGCTCTATCCCTTAAATCACAAGTGGGGGACTTTGGACGAACTTTAACAAGTCAGGCAGCTGCTCTTCAAAGGGCCAGAAACCATCTCCAACAACGATGCGCTCTGAACGAGGAGGGTCCATCTACATCAATTTTTAAGGTAGGGTTGGATTAATGGTAGGTGGGCAAATTTTTTTAAGCATTTTAAAACTTAGCTCAGTGCAAGTAGTTTTTGAAACAAAGGGGATGAGATGTAAGAACTTTTAGGAAAATAGTCATCTCCTTTTCCTTGCTTTTACAAAATAGGTTTTGGTTCCTGACTAATGTCTATGCTAACTAAGTTCTCCTATAGTCAGGATGGCTCTGATACCAGGTCTGTTGGGTCCCCCGGATTTATAGCATGATAATCCATGTTATGCATACATTTCGTGTTCCCATGATCAGTGAGTGGTGAGCATAACCGGCAATTATCATTGCAACATCCATAAAGTAATGAGAAAATACTTACATTGGTGCCATTATGGATACACATTTCATCAGCAGCACAACATCATCCATCACAGAGCCCAAGTGAAGCCTTAACCCTACAGGCAGCTGAATAGGAAGACCTCCCAGCTCGCATGGACGTCGCCAAATCCTTCATCCTTCATATTTATGAAAGTATGGCCAAGTACTAGCTAGGGACAATGCCAACGAGTACTTTGAATGTACTCGCAAACCACCAAGATAACAAGATAATGCAGTTTGGTTGTGGAGAGATAGGTCTAGCTATGGTCGTTTTGAAAAGCCTAGTTTCTCCTGTGGATATGGCATCTCTATATCTTTGTTGAAAATAGTTTTGAAAACATGATTCTGTTTTAAAAGATGGATATCTCTATATCCTTTTTGAAAACCTTTTTGTAGACCCTTTTTTTAGAGAAAACCCCTTTTAAAGCATCTTCAACCATCCATGGTCAAAACAAAACATCTAGCTCAGGTCATCTCATGAAATCACTTCCTTGTATCCTTTGCATACCCACACTTGGGTCCTCCTAGAAATCACCTTTCCAACTGTCCTTGACCATGGACACGAATTCGAATAGATTATACTCTCTAGAGTTTGTGCACTTTCCCCACAAGAATCAATACATCCGCTGGGATTCACCACAACCCGTTACACATGGTACACAGGGTTTGGATAATCAAACATAACCTTTCATTTGTCAACCCTAGCAAAGGAACCTTTTCCTCAAGGTTTTGTCTCCTCGGGAAGAGTACCAAATAACGTCTCACGCCAAACTTCCTTTAGTACTCCCATGATTAGGGAATCCGTGGGAGACCCATTGTTTCTTCCCGGGTTGTTTAATCCTCCCTTTAGCACTTCCTAAACCATACCATCCGTGGGAGACCCATTGTTTCTTCCCGGGTTGTTTATGAGTGCAAATATGATTCATATTTAAGCATACAAATTATTCATATTGGCACTCATCACTTGCTATATCTAGCTACTACTATGCCCATTATGCTTGATTACTAGATCTCATTCATTTTCATAAGGACTTTGCACAACTAGTAGTTTTAGTATGATTTTATTACTTTTTCCTTTTCTTTGACTTGTGTGTACGTGCTATGGACCATCATGGATAAAAGGAGCCAAGAAGATTCCATATGTAGAAGTTTCATGCGCCAGACTTAGCCAAATGAGATGTCGAAAAGTCATATTTTTCCATTATCTCATATTTCTTATCCAATACCATGATGTTGTAACCCTCATCCCTACAAATCCAACGAGCCAAAGAACAGCTCAATCGGAGTCCGTATGAAGAAATAGAGGGTTTAATGACCACTGGTACAGGAAGAGCTTGCCTATACCATACGGTCACACCATGCTTCATCGACTTCGTTTCGTCAAACATAACAACATTTTTGAAGGCCCAATGGGCATATTCAGCCCCGAGCTCCGTCAGTTCACGAAACCGATCTGTGGAATCCCTATTTAAGGAGGGGAACCCTAGCCGCCTCCATCATAATCCATCCACGCCTCAGTGGCGGAGCCCTGCCGCTCTGCCGCCTCCATAGCCACTGCACACAATATATCCACCACCACACCACTCAAGGGAAAGAGGAGACTCGCATCTTGAAGGGCTATGCATCAATCTTCATCACAATCTTCATCAACATCGTCTTCAACATTGATCCCCTTTGTTTACTTTTTTGTAATCCAATCTCTATTGTGGATTTGAATTTGTATTCAATTATACCTTCATATTTCATCCGTACTATTTCCATGATTTTGATCCCCTTTATGTATGAGTAGTTTCCTTGTTCTTGGGGATAGATGGTGAAACCCTAGTATTATTATGCATTGAAATAAAGATGATCTATAACTTTGGTCTTTGATCTATTGATTTATGATGTTGTGTTAGATCTCTCTCTTTAGACGATATGTGAAGTTGGTCGCATATCATTTTTCTTCAGGACTAAAGATAGGGAGATACTCTTTGGACATTTATGGGAGTATGTCTAATGCAAAGTGGTGACAGTAAACATTGTCTTATAACCTGCATGGTCAGAGGGAAATTAAGAGAGACTCTCTAAGATTATTATGATATCCATGGGGAAACCCTTAATTGTGGGTTTGTAAGAGTGATTGCTCGCATGCATCGTAGTGGTTATTTAGACCTGACCTCAATACCCAACTCAAGAAAAGCGACTGCCCACGAGTCTTGTACTGAACATCTTATTATTGAGCTCTCTCCACTCATGTCATGAGGAAAGACATATATTATCCTAATCATACATAATTCTCCCACGATAGTGGTGAATTCTAAACTCCTTCAGAACTCCTCCATCAAATTACACAACACTTCATAAAACACTCTCTAGATTTAGTTTACTTTTGTTATTTATTTTGCTCTTAGTTACTTTAAACCTCACTTGTTCATTGCCATTCTAGCAACTTATAGTGTAGACTATTTCCAATCACTGTTTTGGTGTGAATGTGGCCTCACTGATACTGTGGCTGCGGAGGTGTGTTGTTTCCATTTGCAAATCTTCCATGGGACGAACTTTCTAATAAATATTTGCTGCTACAATTACTGCAATTACCTTGTTGTTGATAGCAGGAACCTAGACATCAACTTGGTGCCTTTACCGGGGAGCATAGAGTTTGGTTATTACCTACCCACTCGCACATAGTTTATTTCTATTTATTTCTATTTTATTACTTTTACTTACTTGAAAAGAACAAAAAAATTATAAAACCCATAAAATTTATAAAACAAAAATTATAAAAACATTTTCCACTAATCATGTCTTCCGAGATGGAGGATATGTGGTTCAAAACTAGCAATGGAGGATATGTGGTTCAAAACTTTTGGATATTATGTTACGAGGCAAGAGACATTAGAAGAGTGGTTGAAATGGTTGAATGGTTATTCCTCCATATTATGTTCCTCATACAAATTTGATCGTGAAAGTAATGAATGCTTGATAGAAGAGTGTAGCATTGATACCACATTAGCATCTTACAATAAAAGTAATGAATGCTTTGTTGATGTTGAGGTTTTAGAATATGTGATTTTTACTAGTTGTTGTGAGTTGCTAGCTCACTTGAGAAACATAATGAAGAATATAAAGCACTATATAGAATCTATGTAGTAGTACATCATATATACTCTATTGTATTGATAACTTCAATAGTAATGCATTATTGACCACTTCTATTATGGAAGAGTCTAACCTTTTGCAGGACTCACGTAAGAAAGAAAAAAGGATGTACACCGCAGTGAACATACTACTGCCGTTGGTATGGGTTTGTTTAACTGGTACAATATGTTAGATGGTTGTGCAAAATCATTTTATAATTCATACCATAAGATTTTTGATAAATGTATGGGAGTTGGCCACCTTAGTTTTCAATGTTCTATTACTCTTGAAGAATCCCTAGTATTTTATACTAGAGTTGAAGTCTTAGAGGTTTTGGTTTATAAAGGTGTACATGATCTACTCTTGGAAGATTTAATCATGAGAAAGATTAGTGATAGTATGCTTCATATAAAACTTACCAACTTGTTACCAATGTTACGATCTTATTGCTAAGAACGTCTTAGTGGTAATCCACTTGTGGTAGAGAGTAAGGCATGGTTTAAGTTCGTAGTGCTCGAAGATAACCATTTGTAGGAATCACAAGATAAAGAGGAGGAACAATAAAAATGTGAGGTTGACAAACATTTGCACACTAGAAATACATTATTTGATAATGATGCCTATCTCTCTAGTAATGATTCTTATAATGCTAAAACTGATTATAATTTGTCTGCGGAGGACTTTTCCCTAGACACTCGAGAAGAGAGCATTACTAATGATAAACTAGAGATATAACCTTACTATGAATCTTTCGATGCTAATACGCAGGGACCTGATTAACTCCCTCTTGCATAGGAAGAATACTATGATGTGTTCCCCTACAATGGTAACCAAGGTAATAGTTTAATAATTATATTACAACCTTTAATCCTCTCATTGCAGCTACATAAGAAGGCATGCTCACCACACTTGGTGAATCCATGCTCGCTTGGAAGTGAGAACTATTCATCTATATGATGCTTATGCACCGCAAGAGGTTACGACTTTGACCGTAATCTACTATGAGATGCTCCAACCTTTTGCTAGAGGTAAGCACCATTACACCTTGTATTGATATCCCTTGGGATCTGGGTGAATGATTTAATGGGGCATCTAAGACTGGATTTATGGCTTCAAATAAATCGCTTCCCGAAAGGGAACCTGGAAGTTTTTATGTGTCTTTCTTAATTTTGTGTCTTGAGTTTAGTTGCATTCATGTTGCATTGACACTTGTATATATTTGCATGATTTACTATTAGATATGGCTTGGGACTATTTTTGAAAGGTAGAATTTTTTGTTGCTCTATTCATGTGTTTCTTATCTTGGTTAAATCTCCTTACAAAAAATATATGTATGATTTGTTTGGATGCTGGACAAACATTTCAAGTCCTTAGTGAAATTTTTGGAGAAAATAACTTGCTCTGGAGCTTACAGTGCATTTAACGAGCAGCAGTACACGCAGACCCGTCTATACTGCGCCCGTACCACTCATGTGACAGAATAGAAGAAGTAGAAAATTTTCGATAAAGGGTACTACAAGCTTAACGAGTATTGGTACGGGTGCAACCGGCCATGCTGCCCGCCCGTACCAATCTTGCTACGAGACGCATAATTTATAAAACCTTTCTAGAGGGTTTAACGGCCACCCGTACGTGTGCAATCCGCCCGTTCCACCCCGACCATACTAACTTTCACGGGAGAAAAATAATAGGAAAAGAAAAGAAAACAAGGAGAAGACGAGGTGTGGTATGTGCACACGCCCGTACCACGCCCATACAGATGAGCAGCACCACGCAGCAAGGGCAGAGACATTTACAAAAAGGTTCATAACCCCCCAATCTTTTTATAATCTCAGGTCAGTGGGTTACATTCTACATGTTCCATTGTACTTTATTTTCTTTTATCTACCTTCGAAACTCCATATAATTCTCTGTAGTGTTTCGTGTTTCTTTTTATTTTCCTTTCATAGTTGGGTGAACAAACTCTCTTGGTACACTGAATCATTTGTTTTTACTTCGTTTGTTATTTTCGCAGGAACTTGAACCTTGTGTGATGACGTGCATGGTTTGTGCCAACCATGCAAATACTTGTATAAAGCACTTGTTTATTTCAACTCAGCGCTTCAACGAGGAAGAATCCTTTGAACCAAAGGTACATGTCGATCAAAAATGAGGTTATTCGAACCTCAATAGTAAAGTGTGTCACCCTTGCTTTATTCAAGCTTAGGGAGGTAACCACTTCTCACACTCCCCTTTGATAACTACATTTTTCTTTTGTTTTTGGTAATCTATTCAAGTTGGTTCTTGTAAAATTTCTATCTAGGGTAAGTAACTTCTACATGTGTAGAGTCTTGTGAAATATTCTTGTTCGATGAAATTTTTGTGCAATCATGTATCCCGCTGCTTTCGAATGTTTGCTTAGGTAAGATATATTTCATATTTATGTAAGGGATTCACTTGCTTTTGTTAGATTCATAAGAGTTAAATTAGAGATTTGATGCACTTTGTTAAAATCTTTATCCATCTTGAGAAGAATATTGTGATACTCTAGAATATATTACCATGATTTCTACACTTACCATGATTAAAAGTATATTGATGAAGCCTCTAAATAATTTCTTGAGTGATGTTTAGTTGTCTTAAGAGTCTAGCCATATAGATAATCAACACCATAGACTTATTGAGAGAATTGATGGCATTCTTGAAAGGAGTTGTTTGACTCAAACAAATCTAGTGGTGATTGAGATACATGCCAAAGCTAAAACGTTTTGGGTCATGTGATACTATTTAAAGCTTATTTACATATTTTTGATGCACACATTTGGATGCGAACAAATCCGCTGGCCTATGAATGATCAATGGTACAACCCCTGATTTCGGCTATGAGTTGATGACATAGGTAGCACTTGTTACCATAATGGGCAAAATTATTGGTACTCTTTAAGGATGTGCAACTGTTTATTAAGAGATCACTTAATGATCCTTGTTGGAAACTACCTTTGAAAAAATAAAGATTCACACAAAAGAGTGTTTGGTATGGTCTTGTTACTACTACATGAATTTCTTGAAAAACAACGAATGTAAGAGTAGTGTTTGATAGTATTGATATATTGATGTCGGTGTTCTAATGAGACACTCTAATGCTATGCTTTTTGTGACATGATCTCTCACTCTTAATTTCTAAGCTTTTACCTTACAAAAGTAAGGATATAAAATACAAAAGGCGCAATAGGAGGATCACAATTTGGATTTCAAGCTAGATTTACTTTTGACTTGGAGCATTGAAGTTGTAACTGATCTTTTATAGATTGACATAAATAAGCTTGGGTTGCCTTGTATGAATATGTTATATCTTACTTTGAGCTTGTAGTGAAAATAAGGATACAAGGCATCGATCTTCTATGGTAAGCTAGATGATAGCATGTGATTTTTATAAACTCTCTTGCTCGAGGTACGAGCAACGTTTAGCTTGGGGATGTTGATGAGTGCAAATATGATGCATATTTAAGCATACAAATTATTCATATTGGCACTCATCACATGATATATCTAAGGAATTTTCACAACTATTAGTTTTAGCAGGATTTTATTAGTTTTTCCTTGTCTTTGAATTTTGTGTAGGTGCTATGGACAATCATGGATTAAAGGAGCCAAGAAGATTCAATATGGAGAAGTTACAGGCGACAGACTTAGCCATATGAGATGTGGAAAAGTCATATTTTTCCATCATCTTATATTGCTTTATCTAATACTATGGTGTTATATCCCTCGTCCATACGAATCCAACGAGCAAAATAACACCTCGTCGGAGTCCGTATGAAGAAATGGCAGCCAAAACACTACGAAGACAAAGGGTCTAACACCACTGGTATGGACAGAGCTTGGCCCTACCATACAGTCTTACCACCCTCTGTCGGCTTTGTTTCGTCAAACATAACAACATTTGTGAAGGCCCAATGGGCATATTCGGCCCCAAGCTCTATCTATTCGCAAAACCGACCTCCAGAATGCCTATTAAGGAGGGGAACCCTAGCCACCTTCATCATCATCCATCCATGCCTCAAGGACGGATCCCTACTGCTCCGCCTCCTCCATAGCCCCTGAACACAAGATCTCCACCACCACAACATTCAAGGGAAAGAGGAGACTTGCATCTTTAAGGGCTACGCATCGATCTTCATCAACATCGAGTTCAACATCGATCCCCTTTATTTACTTTCTTGTAATCTAGTCTCTATTGTGGATTCACATTTTTATTTAATTGTACCTTCATATTTCATCCATACTATTTCCATGATGTTGATCCCCTTGATGTCTAAGTAGTTGCCTTATTCTTGGGGAGAGATGGTGAAACCCTAGTATTATTATGGATTGAAATAAAGATGATCTATAACTTTGGTCTTTGATCTATTGATTTATGATATTGTGTTAGATCTCTTTCTTTAGACGGTATGTGATGTCAGCCACATATCATTTGCCTTCGGGACTAAATAGAGGGAGATACTCTTTGGATGTGTATGGGAGTATGTATGGTGACAGTAAACATTGGCTTAGAACCTGCACGGTCAAAGGGGGAATTAATAGAGACTCACTAAGCTTATTATGATATTCATGAGGAACCCTTAACTGCGGGTCTTTAAGAGTGATTGCTCGTAGGCATCACAGTGGTTATTTATAGATGACCTCAATACCTGACTCAAGAAAGCAACTGCCCACGAGTCTTATAGTGATCATCTTATTATTGAGCTCTCTCCACACATGTCATGACGAAAGACATAGATTATACTAATCATACATAATTTTCCCATGCTAGTGGTGAATCCTACACTCCTTGAGAACCCCTCAATCACATTACACAACACTTTGTAAAACACTCTCTAGCTTTAGTTTACTTGTGTTATTTACTTTGCTCTTAGTTACTTTAAACCTCACTTGTTCATTCCCATTCTAGCAATTTATAGTGTAGACTATTTCCAAAAACCATTTTGGGTGCAAAAGTGGCCTCACTGACAACGTGGCTACGGGGTTGTGTTGTTTCCATTTGCAAATCTTCCATGGGACGGACCTTCTAATAAATAGTTGATACTACAAGTATTGCAATTACCCTTTTGTTGATCGCAGGAATCCAGACATTAGTTGTTCAACCACTAGTCCACCCCAAACCATGGCCCTTACTTTGGGTGGAGGGGATTCCGATAAATTTCTTCCTTATATAGTAGGGGCTATCCATGCTAAGGAAAACAAACTACAAGCTAAGCCCCATCTGATAGGGGTAATGTGGTTGCACTGGTAAGTTGTTCCTGTAAAGGCGTAGAACATCACTTCGTCTTCTCCATTCCATCCTACTCACTTCTCAACATCACATTTTTCCCTTTAAAACATCAACTTGGAAATGATGACCTTCCCAAGGGTTTTAGCAAAACGTTTCTAAACCATTTATTTTACGCTAATCCCTAAAATAGTTTTGTTTTCAAGATCTGAGGCTTCCAATGAGGTAAGATGCTAACCATCATACTCTCGATCTAAGGGAGATGGTAGGTATCAGCAAGGTGGGTGTCATGTGGGACACGGAGTCATAACTTGGAGGAGCCAAGTTACTAGCGAATAGTAGTTAAAACAAAACATGCGTGTAGTAATGTAATTTATAAAGGAGATTTAAAATTTGTATATAAAAAGGAGTAGGACAAGTATTAGATCTCAAGAAGGGTGGATTTCCTGTGGTCAGCAATATGTCCCTGGACTTCTTCTTAGAATAGCAATAATATTAAGATGATTCCTTCTTCTCGATGTCAACATAATTGCAACTATCATTGTCACAGAGCATACATGGAACAAGAAAGGTACAACAATCAACACAAGGCAAACAAGCAAAAGTACAATAAAGAAACAATTAGATAAGACTTAAATACACTTCAGTAGGTTTAGATGATTTGAGTTCGGGGCAATTGGAATTCTTTCATTTGGATCTATAGAAATTCTTTTATGGTTTAGTTGACAAATACTACTTAATTAAGGGGTTTTACACCAAAGCTAGGTTCGGTATGTTACCAAGGTACACAAATGATATCAGTAGATAGGTATTGAAATAGCAAAGCCAAGAGAAGTGGTTTCATTATTTTATCAATTTTCTTTATTTAGTTATGAATTATTTAGTGGGATTAACTTGTTTTTTGGTGATTAAATCACCAGAAAATATCTCTAATTTAAATAATTATTTCCTGTTAGGGTTAGGATGGAGTTGGTTTCATTTCAAAATATTTACCAGAATGAACTTGGGAAAATCTCAAAATCAGTTATGCAAGCAATTTGTCTTTTTACCATATTTAATCTACATGATATTTTGGTAAGAAACTAAGGACAAATGGTAGGTATTATAAAGAGTAAAATGCACCAGAGGTTTTAAATGTTTAGAGGAAACTATATACAGGTCCTAAAAAGTTTCAACTTATGTACAAGTGGTCCTAATTCTCAGTTATTTGTGCACTCCAGGTCCTAATTCTCAGTTATTTGTGTACTACAGGTCCTAGTTCTCAGCTATAGCCTCGGCCACAGTGCACATGGATCTAAGAATTAGGACCTACGGTGCACAATTTGAAACGTTTAGGACCTTAATACGGTTTCCTCCAAACTTTTAGGACCTCTGGTGCATTTTACTCTATTACAAATACCGTCCTATAGAATTTTGATTCACCATTTTTGGGGTTGTAGAACTCTTGGAATAATTTTCTTAGTGAAAAATCCACATGCATATGGGTTTAGTTCACTAAAAAACACCAGTGGCTCAATAAATTATGAACATCTAGGATTTGGTAGATCTGGTGGTGCATATGTAATGGGAGTTGGAATCAGGTAAAAAATTATACTTTGACCTATGAAATTTTCTAAAGGCAGATATGTAGTGATTTTGTTATTTTTTCTACTCACTCCGGCCCGAATTACCTGTCGCGACGGTCATCTTGCAAAAATAACCTTCACAAATACCCGACACAACCCACGGTCCACACGGCCGCTCAACTCGTCTTTCTCTCTTGTCTCTGCCGCTCGCATGACGCAGTCCCATGCCACCGCTTCCCCGTGCTGCCCCACGCCGCTCCTCCACCTCCCCCCTGCCCCCACACCACCGCTTCCCCCACGCCGCGCTGCCGCCTTCGCATCCCCCGCCGCCTTGTTCCCCGGCGCTGCTGCCGTCTGTGACGACGCCACCGGCCAAGGTTCGATTTTTCTGTCCAAGACACCGTCGCCGCTTGGCTTCCCCCACGCTGTCTTGCTAGATCGGAAAGCAGTGATACTTGATCTTCTCTCCAACAACGAAGAGAAGCTCTAGGTCGCCATCGTCCCTCAATTTCCCGTTCCCACTTAGACGCCGCCCATTTCCATCCAAGAGGAAGAGGAGTATGGGCTTGACAAACTCACAGGTTGGACCCAAGAACTGCCATGGATTCTCCACGAAAGAAGGAGGTGACCGACTCGCTGTTAATCAAAATCAATTCCTGCTTGTTTCCTTGCTGTTAGAGGATTAATTATCGTAGGATCAGAGCTTTCCTTGCGTGCAAACTCTTAATTCAGTGTTTTGGTTTGTTGTTGCAGAACCAGTCGATTGAAGCCTTTTTTACTCTGCATCATCTTATTCTTGCTCTTTAATATGTACTGAAACAAATCCAATACCAGCAGTAGCATGCCAGGAGTAAATGAAATGAATTGAAGCATGTTTGGTACAGATGGACTGCATTCCATAACAGTTCTCTTGCATTCTTGTTGTTCATTTTCCGTGACAACTTGTGGAGGTACTACACTCTCACCTCGTATCTTTTTACCTGTTGTGCACCTACTATTGTTCTTGCAGTCTGTATTGCTCACTCTGGTCATAGGTTGCAAGTGAACTTGTCATTGAAATTTAACATATTATGTAACCATTCCTTCCTTTTTCTTTCTCATTGTAAGTAATTAGTCAAATTCATAAAGTAAAAAACATGTGCATCTTCTCACCCTGGTCCTGGATTTCTGTTTATTCTCTTGGAGTAAGTAGTTAGTCAAATTCATAAAGTAAAAATTGCATCTTCTCATTTTTTTAGGGAAATGCATAAACTAAAAAATGTGTATTACAAGAGTAGAACAGACATGGAGACAAACTGACAAGTTGCACTAGTTTCGTGGAGATTAATCATGAAAAATGTTTCTCATGCTTGCACACAACTTACAATTGCCCATTTCACTCAAACCTGAGGTTTTTGTGACTGTTCATGCTTGCATTTGTTCTCTTCCCACAGTATTGTTCTATAAATGGAGTATTATCACTTAATTTTTTTGTTTGATGCCCTTAAATTGTTGCATGTATATCTTATTTGGCTACAATCTGAGACATAACTTACTTCTAGTTCAGTTCATGCATTTCAGCATTTACTTCTGATATGGTTCTAGTACACACGTTCAGGTGCTTGCTTACTGCTACTGTCATTTGCTTACCGCTTCCCTGTCCTGTCTATGTTTATGTTTGTTCTCAAGAGACAGAATTACTGATGCACCGAGCTATCTACAAGGGAGAAGGCTACAAATATTAAACCGGACCCAAACCTTGATGTCTACGTGAAGGTTAGTGTATCCTGAACTTCATTTTTCAGGGAAATGTACAACCTCTTTTTTTTTCAAGGAAATGCGCATATGCATCTTCTCATTTGCTGGGATAAATGGAGCTAAATGCACACCGTGTGTGTGATGCTTGATACTGGGAGACGGACTCCTTGGCCTGGCCTTGTAAGTGCTCAGGTTTCATGCATTTATCATCAGTCTTTACCTCAGATACTCCAAATAAGACCAGTGTACACACACCTGATTGATGCTAGTACATGTATATTTCCCAGTCGTAGCGACTACCAGCAGGCAACAACAACTACAAGTGTTGTCTTCACATTTGTCCATTCAACAGGAATGAAAATTGGAAGTCAGGAAATTCAGTTCTGCAGCTCCTCAGAGCAGGTTCTATCGCTCAGCAGCGGCTACGATCGGAGGAGCTTGTCTTGCGAGCAGCAGCGATCGGAGGACACGGATCCTGGGGTGAGGTCGTTGGAGATGTCAGAAGTGGCGAGGTTGTTATGCACAAGCCCAAGCATCTCAAAACTGGCGCACTCGGTAATCTCAATGGAGATCCTGCCGGTCAGGTCATTGAGCCCCACAGGGACGACGCGGAGGTGTTGGAGTGCGCAGGCGCGTCTGGCGGAGCCGGCAGAACTTGTCCGCAGCGGCAAGGCGCAGGTGACTGTGGCGGCGCGGCCGCCGGCGCAGGTTGCTGGAGCTTGCGGCCCTCGCGTTTCCTGGGGGATGGCGACCGCTGGCGGCCCTCGCGTTGCCTGGGGGATGGCGGCCACCGGCGGCCCTCGTGTTGCACGCAGACCTAACACAGCAAGACGGAGGCGCGGGAGCCCTCCGACGGCGAGGAGCGGCGGCCTGCAGGGAGGACGGGGACGAAGACCAAGATTGCACTTTGAGATTCTAATTTTAAGGCCAAATTTGAAACGTTTTGAATGTATTTTGGACATTTTTGCAAAACTCGGTTTGAACTATGGCTGCGACAGGTATTATGGGCAGGAGGGCGTATATGGAAACCATAGGGCTTTTTGGAGTGAGGTTAGGGTGACATGGAAGGTATCACAGATACCTCACACTACCAAGTGGTTGCATCCCAGTTGGATATATCAAACTCCCTGCAATAATGATTTAGTTAAAATGATCTATTTTACGACTTAATTTACTAGAAAAGTTCTAGATAATATTTTGGTCCAACACTTGCTCTGCATGTTGGAGAAAACATTCATGCACACATATAAATTTAGACCTGAGAATTTGGAGGAAGTTTTCATTTTTGTTTGGGTTTAAACCAAACAACAAATAATTAGATCTGGGAAAATACAGCGAAAAGGAAAAAAGGGCGGGGCAACCGGGCTAGTTCTGCACGGTACTGAGCCGCATAGAGGTCGGCCAGCCCAATTCGACTACCAGCGAGCGCGCGCTCCATGCCACTCAAGCTGGCCAGTAGGCCCAGGCGGGACCCAGCCGTCAGTGGAACGAGTAGCCAAGGCGGTATGGGGCAACCCTAGCCATTAGATCAAGTGGAGATCTACGGCTGGGCGTCGTCGTCCACCTCGCGACATAGGAAACGACGAGAAAACCCTAGCAGTGGTAGAGGGTGGCGGGGGAGATCACTAGGGGAATGGGGAGGTGACGACGAGGGGCGGAGGAGACGCGGTTGATGACGAAAAGCTGAACGAGGTGCGGCACGGGAAGTTATGACCTTAGAAAGGAGCTTACGCGATGGTGCCCGGGAAGCACGGTCAGAGCTCTACGGAGGAGGTGCCTAGAGTTTTCCTAAGCAAGAATGGAGGTCAGGGTTAGATGTAGGAGGAGGAGGGGATCTCGACAAGGTGACTTGCAGAGAGAGAGGTGCAGGGAAGAGGTCACACGGTCGAGATCTAGTGAAAGGCCGAAGCTATCTCATCTTCTTCTCCGTAGAGATCCAGGGGAAGGGGAGAACTCTAGGGCTCAAGATGGGTGAGCTAAGGTGGGAGGAGTAGAATGAGGGCGGAGGAGGGAGCTGGGAGCGGTTGTGGCCTTATAAACCCAAGGGAGTGTTCTATGGTGAACCAAGTCTATGGGGGAATCTAGGAGGGTTGCATTGGCTAGGGATTGGCCAGGGAGAGCAATGGGAGCTTGTGTGAGGCTACAGTAGAGAGAGGGAGGCTTGTGCTGCAAGTTTGTTGCTCCACTTGTCTTTCAGTCAAGAAATAAAGATGGAGAGGGAGAGAAGCTACGGCAGCTAGGGAAACATCCATTAGTCAGAGAGGGTGGTGAGTGGGTCCGGGTTTGAGTAGATAGGAGGAGGGGTGTTGCAACTATTGTGCCCTTTAAAGAAATGATATGCAAGGATAAGCACTAATGGCCACCTTCTCATGTCCAAGCACTAGAGGACAAGAAGGGAGGAAATTCTACAGTGTTGGGTAATAGTACACACGACCAGAGGTGAGGGGTGGGTGTTGTGGTTGTCATTTAAGTGATTTGGGGAAGGTTTGATCGTTTTAGCAGAGGGTCATATGATAGATTATTTTTATTAGATTTAAACTTATCTCAAATCCTCACATGATCAAGGGGTGAGGGATGGTTGCTCAAGTTGAGCATGATCAAAGGTGAGTGTCGAGTGAGTAGAGATCACTAGGTGGAATGTGATAAGAATTAAATTCGAGTAAATTGATGTTTTAGTGAGACTAGTGATCTAGGGTTTTAATATTCTCATACTTACTTTAGCATGTTGTAGAAGATGATTCAAGGATACATTTGGATCAAGGGGCACATGGGTAGATAGACCAAGTGATGTAGATCAGCATGGTACAGAAAGTTGATCTAGATCATGATTGGGTGTTTCTAAAAGTGATGCCAAACTTTGTTGAAAATAAGCGTGTCAAAATAGATTATCAAATTTCCTCCAAAACCATGTTTGTTTAAGAAGCTCAGGGCTCCAATTTAAACAAGGAGGGTATGGGTACATAGAGATGGTTGAGTATATCACAACCATGCAGATAGTTGGCCTAGAAAGGTTGAGGTGGAGTTGGGATCTTCTGCGCAAGTAGGCATGTTGATAAGATTGGTAGAAACAGATTATTTTCTTGCCTGCAAAACCATCAAGAACAAATGGTTCCAAGAATGATCTAGTCAAGGGTTAGGGTGGGATTTGTAAGTACTCATGATGGTTTACAAGATGGTTCAAGTACATTTCCAGAAATGTGCCAGGGTTGATATAGGTAGAGAGTAAAGGAGGTGTTCATGATAATAGTTTTAGACTTAGTCATATTTTGTTTGTTTAGGGTTTTAGAATAGGGTACAAGATGTAGTGGTTTTGATGGAATGCAAGGTTCCAAACTCATCCTCAAGTGGATGATGTTGAGCCGTATATTAAGTAGAGAGGATCCATAGCTTGAGTTGTTCTTCACTACTTTCGAAACTCTAAAAGAGAAGTGACTCAAAAGTGAGTCTGATAAGGAGATCACATGATCACTTAAGTGACCAGAGAACAAGACAAGCTTGGCAATCTAGGTATAAGAGTTCCTAGATCAAGAGCAAATGTGGGTGATGGTAAGGCACATCACCAAGGGAAGGATAAGGTAGGCTACTTGCCTAAGGATCAGATGGAAGGGTGACATCTTAGGATTTATAAGAGGGTGTAAAAAGGCGGAGAGGGAAGTATTCCTCCTACTAGGGTTTTGATGTTGTGGTCTTCTAGAGAGTTATGGTGAGATATGATTGGGGTTATTCTATCCTATCTTGCTTAACAAGAGTTTGTTATAGGTGCATGGTCAAAGGAGACGTGTTGTGGGTTTATCTAACTAAGAGACTTTGAGAAGGGATTGAATTCATACAACACCTTGGGGTGGAGGGTGTATTGATGGCTAAGTGGTTTAATCTAGGGTGAGCTGTTAGGGTAGCTCACACTAACTCCTAAGTAAGCAAGTCAAACAGTAGATAGGGTCAATTCATCTTAACAAGGAGATTAAGTCAAGTCATACCAAGTATCTCAAGACTACTAGTATGAACAACATCAAGTTTAGCTTGAGGTATAGAGAAGTATTTTGAAAGGTTTAAGTTTCGAAAAAGGTGAGAGTCTGGCTCATGAGAATGTTATATCACAGAACAAGTAAAAGCGTACTTGTCGGTAATGAGATCGAACTAAGTATGGATGATACCAAATGATCAGATCTCAGACAAGTAAAATATCACGAGACAAAAGGAATTCGTTACTACGAAAAAGGTTCATGCGGTCACTAGTTCATCATTGAATAACTGGGAATCATTATGGATCTCCAGATCCCGCTAATTATTATTGATCGGAGAGAGTATCGATCATGTACACTTAGTTCACGAACCATAGAGTGACACACTTAAGGCTCGTTGATGCATTTGAGTGGATACGGAAGACATGAGAGAATATCGGACATCATAGAAACTGTTTTGATAAAACTACCGGAATAGTTTTGGTGTATCGAAATATTGCAAGGGAATAAATTGTTAATGTGTTCATTAAATGAACTGTTCATTAAATGACATAATCATCAAAGTAAGTGTTCATTAAATTTAGTGGCATCAAACTAAGTAAATTAAAAGTTTTTTAGTGGAAAGACCTTGGGTTTTTGAGTGGAAATTTAATGGGAGAAAATGGCTCTTGATTATTTGTGAGTGGAGAATCCACTAGTAATCAAGAGGGGAGAGTTGGGGGCACAACGTGTGGCGCTGGACACCCCTTTGGTGTGCCTCCTCTCCTATATAAGGAGGGGTGGAGACCATGTCCTCTCACTACATTCCATTCCCTATCATACACCCTTTGGTTGGCATCTTCTCCCCTTGGTAGTTGATCCACTATAACGAGTACGGTGCTTAGGCAAGGCCCTGCTCAATACCTCCACCACCACCACTGTGTCGTAGTGATGCTGGACTTCCTAAGGATCCACTACTTCCGCTACCCAACTAGAGCAAGGGACGTAGGTCATCGTCATGTTGGACGTTTGACCGACTACGCAAGCACTACCTATTGGGGATATACTTTCCGGGTATCCTCACAGTTCCTCACTGACCAGGGTGGCCCACTTCGGGTTAGAGCATTGCTTCACGGGCGGCCCAGTTAGAGAGAGAAGATGGAGTCTAATCCGACTACGGGAAGGCCCAGAAGACTTACCGACCTAGGCCCATAATGTTACTTGTAGTTCAAGATGTACTCTGTAACCAACTCTTAGTCGTAGCCGAATTGATCTCTCATGTAAACCCTAGGCCGGATATCTATATAAGCCGTCCTAGGGAGAGCCTTTAGGGCATAACCTCAATAGTCTACAATCTCACATCGCACAGGCGAAACCCTTGTAACCCATATTCTGGCTCTGCCATATTACTGGATTGCTAGCAGGAGTAGGGTCCGTCCAAAGCCGGCGGATTCGAACCTGGGTAAACTTGTGTGCTCACCATCCCGGAACACCGTACGTCTCACACCCCTCTCTCCCGCACGCCTCGAGGACCCCCTCATGGCGTACTTGTCCTCAATCCGACGACACTACCCTATTGTGGTCCCGTTCAACAGCGCATACCACGCTATATTCAGACGTCTGGCTTACTGGCTTTTATGGCTCGTCCGTGTTACATTTACAATATGATGAAAATTCCAGGTCCCAACGGCGTGATCACCATCATGGAAGACCCAAAGAAGGCGTGAGAGTGCGAGGATGGAAATGCCGCCTTTGCCGAAGCCGTGCTGCACGCCCAGGAGTACCAGGAGATCAAGAAGAGCATAGATCCTTCCGAGATTCCCGCGACAAAGAAGGAGGTGACAAAGAAAAATCCGGAGTTCAAGGCATCAGAAGAGACGAAGACGACGCCGTTGAAGGATGATGACCCCTCCAAGGTGACCCAGATGGCGTAGGCCTAAGTAGCGCATAGGAAAGCGCGCTCGTCAAGTTCCTCTAAGCAAATCAAGATATCTTCGCATGGCAGCCATCTGACATGACCGGAGTACCTAGGGAACTTTCCGAACACTCTCTAAATGTAAACCCGAACGCTAAACCTGTCAAACAGTCCTTACGACAGTTTGGTGATGAAAAGCGTAAGGCAATAGCTAAGGAACTAGCGCGGCTCGAGTTAGCCGGATTCATAGAAGAGGTCATCCATACTGATTGGTCGGCCAATCCTGTAATGGTCCCTAAAAACGACACCACTGATTTAAGGATGTGTGTTGATTATACTGCCTTGAACAAGGCTTGTCCAAAAGATCCGTTCGCTCTGCCTAGAATTGATCAAGTTATCGATTCTACGGTAGGCTTGGAACTCCTCTGTTTTCTCGAGGCATATTCCGGTTATCACCAAAACCGGATGAAGAAATCTCACAAAATCAAAACTTCATTCATAACCCCCTTTGGAACCTTCTGTTATGTTACGATGCCCTTTGGGCTACAGAACGCAGGAGCTATGTACCAGCGCACGATGCAGCGTTGCCTCCATGATCAACTCGGACGCAATGTACATGCATACATGGATGATATCGCAGTCATGTCCAAAAAGAAGGAAACATTGATTTCTGACTTGGAGGAGACGTTGGCCAATTTACGAAAATACAACATCATGCTTAACCCGAAGAAATGCTTCTTTGGAATACCAGCCGGAAAATTGTTAGGTTTTATCATGTCTCAAAGAGGTATAGAGGTGAAGCGTGACAAGATCAAGGTTATTCTCAATATTTCCAGGCCAACTCGCCTGAAGGACGTACAAAGATTAACTGGTTCCATTGCTGCGGTCAGTCGAGTTGTAAGCCGGCTTGGTGAAAGAGCCGCACCATTATATAAACTCCTAAAGAAGACCAAGGATTTTGTCTGGACTGACGAAGATGAAGCTGCACTACAAGACCTGAAGAAAGTACTCTCATCTGCTCCTATCCTTGCAGCGCCGGAATCTCAGGAACCGATGTTGCTTTACATTGCTGCGACAAATAAGGTTGTCAGTATAGTTATGGTGGTAGAGAGACCAGAAGAAAATCAGGAGCACCTGGTGCATCGTCCGACATACTTTGTCAGCGAGGTCCTGAGAGAATCAAAACAGCGGTATCCGCACTATCAAAAGTTGGCTTACGGTGTTTTTCTAGCATCTCGTAAGTTACGGCACTATTTTCAAGAGCATCCAATTACCGTGGTGAGCAAAGCTCCCATGAGAGATATAATCAACAATAGCGATGCCACAGGACGCGTCGCCAAATGGGGTATAGAGGTTGCAGCTTTCGATATTGAGTACAAACCCCGGACAACAATCAAATCCCAGATCCTTGCTGACTTTGTCGCTGATTGGACAGAGACCAAGGAGAACATGGTCCTCCCTGAGTCAGAATATTGGACCCTCTTTTTCGACGGGTCTAAGGCTCGAGGGGGCTCGGGGGATGGCGTGGTGCTCAAATCACCCCAAGGAGATAAACTTTTATACGTGTTGCAGATCCACTTCACAGCGACAAAAAACATTGCCGAGTATGAAGCACTGCTGCATGGAATCCGGATTACTAAGGATATTGGCATCCAACGTTTGATGTGTTACGGAGGTTCGGATCTTGTTGCTCAGCAAGTCTCGGATATTTGTAATGCGAATAAGCACATAGCAGCATATAAAGCTATTGTGGATGATCTATCTAAATCGTTCAAAGGGTTTGAATTTCAACACATCCCTCGAGCAGAAATCGAGGAAGCAGATGCACTATCTCAAATAGGCTCTGCACGGAAAGAGGTTCTGGATGGCGCATTTTTAGAGCACCTCAAAGTTCCCTCGATAAAGGGAGTAGATGAGGAATATCCGACCAAATCCGACTCGCCTTTAATAGCAGTTCTGGCTGTAATTCCCAACTAGACTCAACCCTACCTCGATTACTAGGTAGATGGAAAATTACCCGAAGACGAGGTGTTGAGCCGGAAGATTATCCGACAAGCAAAAGCCTATACTATTGTTAGAGGTGAGCTCCATAAATGGAGTGTTTCTGGGGTTTTTCAGCGCTGTGTATCTCCGGAAGAAGGAGTGGAAATCTTAAGAGAAATCCACGAAGGCGAGTGTGGTCACCATGCTACAGCCAAATCTTTAGTGGCAAAAGCTTTTCGAGATGGATTTTTCTGGCTTACAACTCAGGTAGATGCCGAACGATTAGTTAAGACATGCAAAGGCTGCCAAAAGTACGCCAAGCAAGCTCATGTTCTGGCTGATCAGCTGCGAACAATACCTATAACATGGCCTTTTGCGGTCTAGGGGTTTGATATGGTAGGACCTTTTAAACAAGCTCCAAGTGGATTTACTCACATCTTAGTGATGGTGGATAAATTCACGAAATGGATCGATGCTAAACCTGTTACTAGTTGTGATGGAGCAACAACCAAAAGATTTGTCGAGGATGTTATAATCCGGTATGGTTATCCGCATAGCATTATCACGGACAATGGGAGTAATTTTTCCATGGGAGAGTTGGCGGAATTCTGCGACGAGCAGAATATCTGGCTTGACATTGCGTCAGTCGCACATCCACAAGCTAACGGACAAGTCGAAAGAGCAAATGGTTTAATTCTACAAGGCTTGAAACCAAGACTCGAAGCACCACTGAGACGTGCTGTGGGGGCTTGGGCAGAGGAACTACCCTCTGTAATTTGGAGTTTATGAACAACTCCGAATAGGTCAACAGGATATACACCTTTCTTCTTGGTCTATGGCGCAGAAGCAGTTCTTCCTAGTGATTTAATTCATACTTCTCCTAGAGTAGCCGCGTATATCGAGGAGGATGCCGAGATTTCTTGACAAAATGATCTCGACTTAGTCGAAGAAGTTCGCGTCGTTGCTGAAATGAAATCTATAGCCTATCAGTAGAAGTTACGCAAGTATCATAGCCAGAGAGTCCGAACTAGATCTTTCAATAAAGGTGATTTGGTTCTCCAGCTTGTGCAACAAAGAAAGCACAAACTTTCCCCAGTATGGGAAGGGCCCTTTTTAGTTAGTCGAGTATTGCACAATGGGTCATACTACTTAACTGACATGAGGCCAGTCAAAGAAAGACCTGCTACTAAGAAGAGAAAGAGAGCTAGAGGCAGTACAAATTCGAATGAGTTAGACAAACCGTAGAATATTGCTCAGCTACGTCCCTTTTATTCTTAGTTTATCCTTCTTTATAATCATACATATGTACATGTTCTGTGAGAAATAAAAGTTTTGGTTACCTCAAAGTTTTCCTGAGAAGTTTTTTACAATCTTATTTCCTAATGATCATGTCATAGTCGAAAATCCCAGAATGCTTGAAAGTACTTTATGCTCATGTTTGTTCTGGTTTAGATTTTCAATTCTAAAACTGCTACCTTCGGGTATAACTCTAAAAAAATTATAGTCTTTACTTGGGTTATTTGTCTGATTGCAGGATGTGGGTATCTTCCGAGTAGTGAATTGTTGGTACTGGAAGCCGGCTTTGTTTCCGAGTTTAAATTGGTTTAGCAATTGAGCTCTGTTGCTTGGCAAAGTTTCCGGCTGAAGGTTTAGCCGGCTCACGAAAGGGACGAGGTGGAAAGCCAGATAAACGATAAGTAGAGGCGAAAAATTCTAAGTGCTTATGAAAACATTTCAGGCACGCAAATAATGTAAGACAAAAGTGCTGAATAGATAAAAAACTTAGCACTAGCAAAAGTCATAGTACTTAATATTGACAAGCGCATCATGTTCTTTCATAGAATAATACATAAGTTTGTGGTCTATGATGCAGGAGGAGATGAAGGAGCTGCCGGCTAGTTCGTTACTCCGCCTTGATATCGTTCCGAGATGTCCGGATCCGAGGTGGTCCGTTCATCGTCGGAAGCTTCTTCGGTTTCTTCTAGAGGAGGTGGCGGGGTATCTACGCGGGTGAAGAATGGGATCTCGTAGCTGGTCAGATCAGCTACGTGGCACCCATATCCGGCGCAGGAGTGCATGATGGCTTGAAGGTCTTGCTCCTGGCCGTCTTCGTCTACCTTGCAGTACCCTCTGGTCACTTGCCATATCTCCATGTTTCCATGGTGGCTCATGACCATGGTGAGAGCGTTCTGTGCAGCAGTCCGCGCGTAGGACATGTTCCAGTCCCGAACGAGCTGCGACATCTCCTTGGCCTTCTCCCGCACCAGGAAGTCCGACATGCTTGGCATGTCCGGAATCCTGAGAGACTCGCCAATTTCATCAAGGGACTGGCGGTAGTCATGAAGAACATCACCGACTTGGGTAAGCCAGTGAGTGCGGGGCTCAAATGAGGAGGAGTCCGTCAAGTTCAGAGGACCTATACACAAAACAAGTCAATGAAAATCCGACATTGATGAAAGTCGAAGGAATGATAAATCAGACAGATGGAACGTACCAAGAATGACGTCGTCAATCTTGGTCTTCTCCTCCCGGAGACTCTGGAGTTCAGCCCGGAGCGCTTCGGAGAGATCTTTCTCTCTGCCAAGCTCATTCTTGAGGTCCGAGATAACTTTATATTGAGCGGCAATCTTGAGATCGCGCTCTTGAGTGGCCATGGAGGAGGATTCAAGGACTTGAGCTATGCTCCTTTCATGATCCGCCTTGAGCTTATCCAGCTCTTGGCGAAGTCCCTTGTTGTCCACCACTACGGTCTTGAGGTTCTCGGCCTCTTCAATCATAGCGATGGATTGTTTCCAACGCTGAAAGTCAAAAAGAACAACAGTTCAGAAAAATTCAACATTGAAAAAGCAAAAGACAAGGTTTAAATCTCGAAATGTTTACCTTCGGCTTCATCCTTGACTACCTTGAGCTCAGCATTTTTAAGCCGGAGAGCTTTGATCTCTCTCTGCTTATCACAGACATTGGTTAATAATTCCTGGTTATAGGAACATACTTTCTATAAGTCAGAATACCCAAAGTCAGAAAGCTACTTAAGACTCGGGCTAATATTTTTTTCTAAATATCAGCACGAGCCTTGGGGGCTACACTAGTTCGTTCTTTGGCATCCAAATGAAAGCATAAACCCGGATTTCTATATCCTACTTCATGCTTGGGGGATAGAGGATATGATATAACATAAGGTAAAAAACAAGAGTTGGAATTCCGACTTACATATTGCTCGCGGGTGAGTTTGTCTAACCCCGCATTCACTTCAGCTGCCACCTTCTCGGCGAGGGTAAGAGGAATTACTGGGGCTGTTGGAAGCTCGCCAGTCCTGATCCTCTCGTTGCAAAGGCGGACTTGAGCGAGAAGGTCAGAGAACTTGACGTCCTCTGCTTCTTGCGCTTCCTCTTCGGGGGATAGATGGCTTTTGTCCAGGACTTGCCTGGCCAGCCGCTGGATCTCCTCTGCAGATTTCCGAGATAAGCCAAACTTGGCAAGTCCGGGGTTGCTGAGGAGGTTGTCGGCGAAGACTTCAGCCGAGGGATCATTATCCAAAGAGGGTTCACCCTTATCTTGAGCTGACGCACCCACGGTGACGTCAGTGTGTGACCCAAGGATCACAGGCGCCTATGGAGGAGCCAGATCTTCTACAACAACCGGAGAAGGAGTAATCGCCGATGTTGTAGAAGGTTGAGGGGCAGGAGTCGGAGGAGCCGTGGCAGGGGAAGCTATGGTAAGCTTCGTCTATCGCAGGGGCTTCGCAGGAATCCCTTTCCCCTTACCCTTGATGAGAGGCTTTGCTCTGAGAATGTAGTAAAGTCAGAAACATTACATCTCAGAAAGAAATTCGAGAAAGGTACAAAGGCGGAAATTGTGAATGAAAGTCACCTCTTCACAACGGGCACTTCCTTTGTGCCAACAGCCACTGTCGGAGCTTTGCGCTTCTTGAGCACAAGGTCCGGCAATGGGACCACTTCAGTCTCCTGAGAATACTCAGGAGGATATCCTTCGAGTGGAGCAAGCTCCGACTCGGGGAGGTCAACAAGCTGAAAACAGGAAAGCATATCAGCATTGCGGTATATAATTTGAAGATTGAAACACGTAAAAGGTGTACTGATGTAAGCTTACCGCTACCACGGGGTTTTCCGCCGTGTGCATATCCAGAGAAACCTCCGGAATTTTCCTCTCGATCCGCTCCTTGATCAGCCACTTGATCTGGCTTATGTAACCTTGGGCGGTGTAGGCTTTGGGGCTGATACGGAGAGAGTCTTTTTTGGAAGACGTGATGGAGTGCATCAGTCTATCCCCGTGGTACTGAAGTGGCTGGATCCAACGTGAGACCTAGCATTAGACCAGGTCGGATCCCTTCAGACCCTTGTGCTTGATCAAATACTCGATCCGCCTCTTAGCGAGGATCAGATCGTTGGTGAGAGCCGGAGCGGCCTCGTCCCAAGAAGGCTGGGCTGTGGCGGCTCCGTCGACAAAAGCAGTGAAAGGAGTAGCTTTGCCGGGAGCCGGAATATCCCTATGGTAGAAAAAAGTGGCTGGCCATTGTTTGACCAAGTCACTGGCCGAAATTTTGGGATATGCCTGGTCTCGTCTAACAGAAAAACTAATGGTACCGGTGATATAAGGAACACCGGCAGTAATGGAATTTCTCCGGACATGGAAATAGTACCGGAATAGAAGCAAACTCGGCCTAATGCCGAGAAAGCCCTCGCAAAGCGCAGCATATGCGCTCATTTCTAGAAGAGAACTGGGAGGAAGATTGTGGAGTTAAACTCCATAGTGGTCAATCACCTCGGAGAAGAACTCCGAGGGAGGAAATGACAAACCTCGGTCCAGATGGTTGCCGAAGTGGACGCGCTCGCCCTCGTGTGGATTGGGGACGGTTTCGCTGAAGCCGGTCCGCTAGTCACCGGCGGCGAGAAGCCCCTCCTTCTCCATGTTTTTGAGGCCGTCTTCGTCGAGGGCGCAGGGGATCCAGATTCCCCGGAAGCTCTCCTTCTCCGCAGCTGCTTCTGCCGTAGCCGCCAAAGAGGAAGAAGAGGATGAAGCCATTTTTTCTCCGGTAGAAAAGGTGACCTTAAAGTGGCAGCGCTAGGAGCTCTGTGGAAGGAGGACGAGGAGGATCTGGGCGTGTGGGAAGATTGGGAAGGAAGGAACGGCAAAGGACTGGTGGGGATGAGAAGAAGAAATCTAAACCCCTTATATCCACCTACCTGCGCCAAGGTTCGTGTAAACGCTATAGTGTAACCGCCACGCGTCGTGGAAAGAACTAGGAAGGGCCCGCGCGATGATTGCGTCGCCTCGATCTCCACGCACGCATTGAAACGGTGCCTCGGTTCCACGAACCGCGGACCCACCAACGGTCGTGCTGACGGAACGTCTGTCAGATGACGTGACTTGACCATGCTTGTGTAAGGTAGCGTTAGAAACCAAGTTCCGACTTAGTTTAAAAGCGAGCTGGAAAATCCGAGTAACCAATTGCAAGGTCCGACTTACTTGTAAGACCCGGATCGTATTTTGTTGTTGTGAAGTTTCAGGAACCCTTCAAGATTCTGCAAGCCGGAGATCAGGCTAGACAATGATAAAATCCGACTTTGGATCTTGGAGGCCTCCGGGGGCTATTGTTGGGGATAAACTTTCCGGGTATCCTCACAGTTCCTCACTAACCGGGGTGGCCCACTTCGGGTTAGAGCTTTGCTTCACGGGCGACCCAGTTAGAGAGAGAAGACGGAGTCCAATCCGACTACGGGAAGGCCCAGAAGACTTACCGACTTAGGCCCATAATGTTACATGTAATTCAAGATGTACTCTGTAACCAACTCTTAGTCGTAGCCGGATTGATCTCTCATGTAAACCCTAGGCCGGATATCTATATAAGCCGTCCTAGGGAGAGCCTTTAGGGCCTAACCTCAATAGTCTACAATCTCACATCGCACAGGCGAAACCCTTGTAACCCATATTCCGGCTCTGCCATATTACTGGACTACTAGCAGGAGTAGGGTCCGTCCAAAGCCGACGGATTCAAACTTGGGTAAACTTGTGTGCTCACCATCCCGGAACACCGTACGTCTCACACCCCTCTCTCCCGCACGCCTCGAGGACCCCCTCATGGCGTACTTGTCCTCAATCCGACGACACTACCCGATTGTGGTGCTGATCATCTCCACGACCTTCGAGGACAAACAAGTACATTCTACATCAACCATGTTTGTTTGCGGGAACATTATCCCGCTTTCGGTCTTCGAGGGTGAGTCCTTCTGAAACCGTTACAAGCATCACCTAGATTTGATCTGGCATTTGCAACCGTAGGATTTTGTTGTGTTCTATGCAACGTACTCATCAGCTCAAACATTAGAGGGCTGAAAAAATTTGTAGTATGAACCCTTGCCAAAGCAATCCACTTGATTCCCTCTTTCATAACCCCTTCTTCTTCCTCAAAAACCAGATCATCAAACTCATCAATTTCATTCCTATCCTTTGCAACGGATCATCACTAGCCTCCTCCTTCTTCACTCCTGATCCACCTGCATATTTGTCGAGTTCGCAGATGACAAAGACATCGGAAACCAGGCAGTCAACAAGCCCTAAAAACTTCCTTGTGGATGCGAGATTAGCAAAGCCTTGTAGGAGGAGAGCCAAACCAACCTTAAACCCCGAATCACTAGGGAGATCGATATGAAACTAGGCGGAACTCCACACCGATCAAGATACGGTGGCGCGGAAGCTAAACCCTAGTTGCCCCAGCTATTGAAAAAGTGCTAGGTCGATACCTAGATGTATTTTTTACTTATGGCAAGAACTTGGCTTTGAATTATCCTATATATAGATCAATACAAGCCACCACTACATGGATTCCCCAACCTTACATGGTATCAGACGCAAAACTATCTACACTAGTTGTGTGCCCCTTCTTTTGTGGCCACTACGAAACCACCCAATCTTAACCCTCCTTCTTCTCTAAACCGAATCTATGAGTAGCATCGACGACGAGTGCTTGGCCACTGCCGTGAAGGATTGTGAGGCTGCTGAATCCCACGAATGCTTGGACACCGCCTCGAAGGGGCCTGTGATCTCCCCTGCGTCCACCCCTACTGCCGACGAGTTCACTATATCTTCATTGCATGCCCAAGATGCCAGCCTCAATAGCATCGAGGGCCATGTCCCTTTTGAAGTTGCGCTCAATACTAGCATTCACTTCCAGTGACACAACTTCTTCTGTGCCTTCATCCTCAAGTATGCCCTCTTGGATCACCTTGATGGCCCCTCTCTGTTGTCTCCTATGCTAGAGTGGTCTCTCCTTAACGCCACAGCAATGTCTTGGATATACAAATTTGTTTCCGAAGAGATCCTCGACGCCTTCATGACTAGCGAAGATCCCTCCTTCCTCGACCTCTATGCCTCCATCAACAATCTCTTCAATGACCATAATACGAACAATAACTCCTTCTAATCCGGCGAGTTGGGCTAGAATAACATGGGCGCAATCACAACGATAGAGTACCTAAAAATCTCAAGGCCCTTGCTAAAGGCCTCGCTGATCTTGATGAACCAGTTAACGATGCCAAACACGTCATCCATTGTGTTGGAAATATGCCATAGAGGCAATAATAAATGTACTATTATTATTATTCATATTTCTATTTCCTAATAAATTTTATTGTTCGATGTTAAAATTGCATTAGTTCTGAATAATGTGTATTTGGAGGAAAACCCTAATACATGTGTGGGATGGTAAACACCAAACAAAGACACCCCTAGTCATGCCTCTAAGACTAGTATGTATGTCAACGATAGTTCCGGTTTCCTATCTACGGGAAAAAACACAATTTGATTTTAGTGTTGCCGGTGACATATGTGATCAGAGTTGTTGGAGATCAACGACGATGCATAAACCCAAATATGAGATACCGGGAAACACATCGTCAATATAGTTATCGGTTTAATATCATAAACCTTGTATTGCCTTCACTAGAAATCGTTGGACCACGAGACACATAGGAAGTTGGGTACAATATAGACATAGCAAGATTATCCAAGAATTGTTCTTAACAGAGAAATTATAAAGTTGATGCTTGTTCATACCAGATGGTTTGCTAGTCATTCATATGGGATGCTTGTGGGAATTGATACCCCTAACGATGGAGATATACACTCTAGGACCTCGCATGTACTATGATGTTCATCATCGTTTGGCCAAACACGTGATCAAGTTGTTGAACACAAGAACATTCATAGTACGGAATGAGTAAAGGGTACGTGCTAGGAAACGAGAATAACCTAGTGTTTCATTTTGGGCAATGTAAAGTATTGATGAATAAATGCGATATGTATCGGACTCAATACTACTGTTCACACAATAAGATCTTTGTGTTATTTGCGAATGTTGCTACTTGTATCAAGAAACTGATAGTAATCATTGTCTCAGAATCAGTTCCGGACATGTCCAAAAATATCGGAACCCATAGGGTCACACACTGAAAGTATGTTTTGGAATGAGTTCCGGACATGTCTCGGAAGACGTTTTCGGCATTTTAGAATGTGAGTGCAAATGAGATAGTTGAATGAAGTAATCCTGAAAGGATGTTTCGGAGTTTCTCGGAATATACCTGAGGTGTCCGGAATATCACTGAGAGTGGACGGAATTGTTTTGGATAGTAAAAGAGGATGCATGGAATATTTTAGGAAGGTTTCAAATTAATTCGTAGGTGTCTGGAATTTAACTCAGGAAGCTTTAGAACAAATATTTATATTAATAATAAATAATAAATCATTATTTATTAATATCCTAGTGGGTCCCATGGGCCAAAGGGCCGCATGGGCCCACTAGGCCCACACACGCGCAAGGCTGGGAGGAGGAAACCCTGACCGATTTGGCCAGCGACCTCGCCTAGGCCGGCAGGTGGAGGAGGTGGGGCGGGTTAGGTGGTGAGGGAGGAGGAGTCCTCCTGGGACTCCAACTTGCCCCAAGTTGGTTTCAGGAGTTGAGCGAAAGGAGGACTCTGCATTGGAGTCGGACTTCCTCTCTCCTACTCTCTCTCTCTCAATGGTGGGAGAAGGAAAGGAGGAGTCCTAGTAGGATATGAATATTAGTCCTACTGTTCTCTTTGGAGGAGGGAATCCTCCTATATATTGAGGGGATAGGGGAAGGGTCAAGACACACAAGTTCATGAGGAGCCTAAGCCCCAAGACGCCACCGCCGCTGCTGTGCCACCACCCCATCTAATGTCGCCTAGCCTCCGGTTCTCTCCCTCTTCCCCGCATCATCGTATTCATGAAGTGGAGGGGATCTTCATCAACACCCAGAGTAGGTTGTCTTCTACCCCATCTATATCTAATCTTGACGGACGACAGAGTGCTGCCAGATCTTCATAGACACGTTCCCTCTTTGTACACGAGTGCTTTATCTCGCCTCAATGTGGTGATGTTTTGGTTGCACGTGTGGATACCCGTGGAGGTGCGGCAGTTGGAGCACTAGATCTTCAGAGCCGTTCGTAGGATAATACATCTCCTGGCGACTCGCTAAGGCTTGTTGCGAGGATCGAAGCTCGACTAACCTCGTCATCGAAAAACTTACGCTAGTTCGATCTTCCTGGGTCTGACATGTTACCTCACCCCTTGCATTGGATTTTGGTTAAGAGCTAGATTTTTTCCATAGCGCGTTCCCCAGAAGTGGTATCTAAGCGGTCATGCATATGCACATGTATGTATAGAGTAATCGTCGAATTCCGGCATTGTTAATCTCGTTGTTGTTACCCAATTATTGCAATATGGATTTTGGCGGTATTGTGTGATTATCGATTCGGGCCGACTTTACGATTTTTGGATCGAGACTGGTTTGTGAAGTGTACTTAGGGTGCACGAAACAACTTTATCAGGTGCCTACATTTCCCCAATAGTCGAGAGAAATTTTACACATTGGGATTTTGTGAATTTGGTGAAATTTAACATAGGGGTCATGCGTATTTACGAAGTCTAGTGAATCTATTGTACAATTTATATTGCAATGGGGACATACCCCGTAGAAGTTAAAAACCAAGTCGATTGATGATGATTCTTTCTTACCACGTAGGTAAAAGAATGGTTCTCTATGTCACCATAGAGCCCTGTAAGTTAGCAAAGCGCGTTAGAGGCGTCTAACATGTTTTTGTAGGAAGTGATGTTTTATAACTATGAGATATTTGCAATGTGATGTATGAGATGTGTTATGTTGTAATATCGTTGGGCATGAGTGGCAGGAGCTGTGATGATTGTCATATTATTATTGTAATAGACATAGTTGTTTTTACTTTATTAGATAGAGTAGCAACAGTTGTGAAAGCAAGACTTGGCGATGATGATCAAGCAATGATGAACCTCGATGGTATGCATGTAGGTGTGTGGAGGAGTAGATGGCACCGGAAGACAATGACAATGGAGATCATTGACACAAAGTTCTATACCATATCACTATAAGGATTTCCTATGATGTTAATACTTTTATGCACTTTATTTGCTACACGGTAGTCATAATAAATAGGGCTATCTCTCACTTAAAATTATCAAGGTATCATGTGTTCTCCCTAAATTAGGCACCACATAACATGGGCTTCGAACTTGTGTGGGTCATGTAACATGGTTACACCTAGCGACATTCGTAATGTGGGTGTGAAACTGTCGCACTATTGGTATACTAAGGTTCACTTGACATACTACATATAACTTCTAGAGTACGGAGCATAAGAATCAAAATATTAACAAGGGTCATATGGTGATATGATTGGTATGATTACCTACCGGTCTTGTTCCCTGGTACACGATGTAACATTGGTGTCAGGAAAACAAGTTCGTTGATCTTGAATCACTAAGTATCAATCATGAGAGATATTGATTTTAGTGGGAGCTGCACTCTGAATTAAATTGTTAATATTGAGAAGTTCATTAATTATGAAAAAATATTGAAATGAATTTGCAATTTTTTGTAGATCAATGGCACACAACAACGTCCCTTTAGCTTGTATATTAGAGAAAGAGAAACTGATGAATCTGGTACGAACTTTGTGGCTTGGTTCCGCAATATAAGGATAGTACTAAAAGATGCTATGAAAGACTATGTGACATGGGCATACCTTACAGGTTAGCCTATACGGTTCATCCCGAGAAGGAGTCCATGGTGCTACTGAAGCCCAACAGAGATTCGGGTGGCCCGCTGGAGTTCGACTTCTTGGAGGACACGGAAAAGTGTAGATAGAAATTTAAAGGGAAAACCCTAACTTGTAACCGACTCGATCTGCTACCCCAAGACCTATCCTCTCTATATAAAGGCCAGGAGGGGGGGCAAGGCGGACCAACTCATACACCCCGCATACACCTCGCCAGATTGCATCTGCGCGTCATTGTAACCTTTGACTTCCTCGTAATCAAGAGTAGACAAGCAAGAGTAGGGTCCTCTATGAGGCCTCGACCTGGGTAAAACCTTGTGTCACCCGTGTGCTTGTTTGCTACCCAATCGATGCCTCTAGTGTGCTCCCCACTTCCTCGAACCTAAGTCCATTAACAATGGGCATTGATGAGTTAACCCCTCGTCAATTGGCGATGTCTGGGGAAAACGGGAGTAGTGATGTTGTGGCTTCCTCATCCCCATCAACCACAATCTACGACTCCACTATAGTGGATACTCGCCTCCTCTTTGCCGCCCTCGACTACACTGTCCAGATTTCAAGTCCGTGGGCGATGGGGTCGGACTGGCGATTGGAAGCCTACGCTTCCAAGTTGGTCGGCTTGGCACACTTCGCCTCCCTGACCAGTCGAAGATTCCCGTGATTGCTCCTGCGTTGTGGTTCTCACCTTCGATCGGCACCCTGAGCGAACTCAACACATCGGCATCAGTCGAGAATACGGCTGGCAACACTAGTTACGAGGCTGATCTAGGTGATCTGGCGATAGAAGACGAATCCTATGGCTCCAGATCGGAGAGCTGCAGGAGCAACAACTTCCCCGACCACTAGATGTGCGCCATTATTAACATGGGCGATAGCGGCACTCAAGGAAATGCCGGCACCAACGGTGGCATCCCAATCGCAAACGGTGCCCCCACTAATGGCGCCCCCACCAATGTTGCACCCACCAACAACGGGCCAACAAACGGACCCCCTGTCGTCGCCACCGTCCAATAAGATCAGCAGCCAGCTAACCTTGCGGGTGAACGCGAGCGACAACTGATTGAGCTCAATGACACCAACTGCAGGGAGGCCATACGGAGCAACCCCCTGCCACAAAATTCATCACAACAAATGCTGATGGGTTACCACTAGCTGCTCATGCAGGAATACAAGCGCCAACAATAGGTGATCGCCCATCTTGACGAGCGCAGAAGGGCAACGGACGAGTTGAGCCTTCGACGAGCTTAGCTCTCTTCCATCAGAGAATCCTCCTCAAAGGGCAACGACTACGCAGCCGTACAAAAGGTGCTCTCAACTGGCCCAACTCAACAACAAGGAGCGAGACGAGGCCACTAAAGCCCTTAACTTCTCGTTCATGATGGTGGATACATGGGGCAACATGCTCCCTAAAAGACCGCAAGAAGCGATGAGGACAGCCACCATGTACCTGCTCAACAACTAGCCGCCAGCTGGGGATCCACGATCCGCCATGCACCGATCTACGATCACCGGCCTGGGACTGGAAGAAGCTATGCTCACCAAGGATCCAACGCTGGAGCCGAAGGAAAGCAAGGCTCTAGCCAAATACTACTCGCCCTCCTCCTCCAGCGATGACGAACATGACTTGTCGTGGAGACGCCGCTCACGTCAATATGACTACGACTACAATGCGTGTGATAACATCACGCAACGCAAGGTCGACAAGATGCACGCAAGGCGCGCTCGCTTGCCGGACATGGAGGATGAAGGAGCAAAGCTATGCGGCGCTAACTGCTTCAGCAGAGCCATACGGCAAAAGCGAATGCCGAAAGGGTTCAAACTCCCATCACAGAACCCAAAACTCGACGGAATATTTGGCTGGAGGATCACATCTCCTCCGTCAGGTTGCACGACAAAACCAAGAGCACAACCATGCAATGCCTCCAGCTGCAGCTGTAAGGCGCTGCCTATGCATGGCTCAACAACCTCCCCGTGGGTCGATCCGCAGCTACAGCTTCGTGCGAAACTTCATGCGCACTTACAAAAGGCCCGCATAAATCGAAGAGCTAAAGGGCTGCTATCAAAATCCCGGCAAGTCACTGTGCTCCTACATCCAGATGCAGTCCATCATTAAAAACTCCACAGAGGACCTCTCTGAGGACCTCGCAATTGATGCGTTCAATGGCGGCGTATGATGGCTCAATGCACGACGGCCAGAAAAATGCTTGAAGGCGGTGTTGATGTAGAGCTCGTTGGGAACCCCAAGAGGAAGGTATGATGAGCACAGCAGCAAGTTTCCCTCAGTTATGAAACCAAGGTTTAATCGAGCCAGTAGGAGCAAGGAAACACCTCAAAGGTGTTACTAGCTGAGCTTTGGCAGGGCGCACTACCGGTGCTAGTAGCAACGTGGAGACCTGCACAACACAACCACAGAACTTTGGCCCCAACCTGCGATGAGGCTGTCAATCTCACCATGTTTTGCGGAAAAAAAGGATTAAACGTATCGAATGGAAATAAGTAAAAGTTTGCAGAAAGTAAACACAAAGCAGTAAATAGTTGTAGATTGTATGTAAAGTGAAAGGACCGGGATCCATAGTTCACTAGAGGTGGCTCTCCTTAGATAGATAACATGCTGGGTGAACAAATTACAGCGGGGCAATTGACAAACACCGAGAAAGCAATACATGCATATACTAATCATCTTGACTTCTTTGAGACTTGATTGGGCATTACAACATAATACATAGACCGCCATCCAACTGCATCTATGACCAATAATCCACCTTCAGGTTATCATCCGAATCCCCTCTAGTATTAAGTTGCAAGTAACAGATTATTGCTTTACGAACTGCATGTAAAGTAAACAATACAATTGTTCTATGAACAAAGGATCGTTGTTTTCTCCCTAGTAGCAACAACACATCTAGTACCTTAGAGATTTCTGTCACTTCCCTAGATTACCAGAGGCATGAACCCACTATCGAGCATAAATACTAACTCTTGGAGTTGCTAGCATCTACTTGGCCAAGATAGCTACTAACAACGGAAAGCATGCAAGATCTCAAATAACAAAGACATGATAGAATCAATAATCAATATCCATCGGATCCCCGCACACACAACATGTATGAATTAAAAATAGATGATCTTGATCATGAACAGAGCTCACAAGATCTAAACATGAAAGCACAAAGGAGAAGAAACCAGCCATCTAGCTACTACATGGATCCGTAGTCCAAGGATGAACTACTCACGCATCACACTGGAGGCTTCCATGGTGATGAAGAAGGCCTCCAGGGTGAATTCCCCTCTCCGGCAGGGTGCCGGGAAGAGCTTCAGATCCCCCCGATCTAGGGACAGAGACGACGGCGGCTACAGACTCTTTCGTGGATTTTTGATCGGGTGCCTAGGGTTTTTGTCCCGAGGGCAACTTATAGGCGGAAGGAGGGGCCGAGGGGGTGCTGGGGTCGGCCAGACCACCCCCTGGCGCGGGCCAAGCCTGGTCGCATGGCCAGGTGGTGTGGCCGGCCCCTGGCCCCTCTCCGTCTCGTATTCTGGCACTTGATACCTTCCGGAAAAATAGGCACTTTGTCTTTTGTCCCATCCAATTCCGAGAATATTCATTTTCTGACTTTCCTGGAACCAAAAACAGCAAAAAACAGGCAGCTGGCACTGTGGTTCTTGTTAATAGGTTAGTCCAAGAAATCATAATAAAAGTACTCCAAAGTTGGAACAAAACACAAGAAAATGGATAAAACTAAGCATGGAACATCAAAAATTATAGATACATTTACAATGTATCAGCGTACGTCGTAGAGAGGTGAGGGAGGAGCTGGGCCGTTCGAAGCCCAAAACAATGGACCACCTGATGGAGATCGCGAACAGGTGGGCGGATGGAGAGGACTCGCTGAAAAATAACCGTGTCCACTCATACGACGACCTCGGCCACAGACGTGACCGTCGAGGAAAATGTCGGATGCGCGGTTACGAGGATCGCAAAGTAGTCAACATGGTCGTGGCTAGCTATGCCGATAGACGCAACGACAGCAACCGCAACTGCGGATACCATAACGGCGGATACCGCGACAGCAGGAAGACCACGCAGGTATGGCAGCGCCGTACCCGCAATGAAGCTCCTAGAACATCGATCCAGGACAAACTGTCTGGACCTTGCAATGTCCACTTCTACATTGAAAAACACGACGGCAAGGAGAAGTCGAGCCACCACCTAAAGGACTTTCGTGAGTTCCTCAAGCTGCACAAAGGCCTCGCCTAGATGAACCACGATGCGATAAATTGGGGCTACGGAGCTGCCCTAGGTGTTGTGGGTCACGGAGCACCACTACCACCGGCCGGGCCACCACCTGCGGCTCCACCAGGCTAGAAAAATGGAGGCGAGCAGTACCCATGAATGCTGGGGAATATGGGCATGATCCAAAAAGGATGTACCTCCAATAGAGTACAAAAGTCCATCACTCGCCAAATGAATTTGGTGGTCAACTCTCCACCCTCAATCACTGAGTACCTCAGCGGGTGTGAGTCCTGCATCACCTTTGACAAGCGCGATCATCCATGCCAAGTACCTCACTGGTGGCTCTGAAATACAGCCATATACGTCCACATTTAAACTGGATATTATTCATATTTTTGATGAAATATCTCTCTAACCCTGCAACTAATGCCTAATATCCAAAGGGGTATGCAATCCTTTCTTTTTATATATTTCCTACGTAGATAATGTCATTTGAAGATGGGAATCACTACATTAAAGTCAAAGATACAAGATTTCCAACAACCAGAAGAAACCAGGAGCCGTGAAGCAAAGGTAGACGCTTTTCACGACCAACTATATGACCGGAGCAAAATTCTGGCCGTATAGCTCCGGTCGTATAGTTGGCGCCGCCACTTTTAGGTCAAGCAGAACAACTTTCGTGAAGGGACTCCTATATAAAGAAGCCTCGGGTGATGAGAAAACAAGCCCCCGATGACCAGACACCTCCAACCTCGCCTGCCATAGATCATCAGCCGCCTCCAGATCTCAAAACCCTTCTACATCTCCATAGCCATATTCCACCACTTGTAATAGTAGATCTCTTCTTCGACTGGCGACATTGTAATACTATTGCTATCAATCTTATGATTTTCAATACAATGTTTGTGATTGTTGATCACATCTCTATGTGTGAGTAACTCTCCTTGGGCCAAGGGCTTCGACCTAGCCATGTAGTGTTTGTGCATGTTATTTATCATCGATGGGATCATGCATTAGTTTGTATGACATGATGATTATTGTATCCTCTCTTGCCTCTGTCTAAGGACTTGTCGGGTACCCAAGACACCGAGGGTTGAGCCATGTATAGGGAGTATGAGTAATGACTGATCTGCAGGTTGGGAACCCTAGTGACAGAAGGGGTAGTAGGGCTGTATGTGAGGTATTTACTTGGGATTAATGGTGACATCACTATGCATATCATTAGATCTCTTTCTTCTATGGATGAGACGAGTAGGTTATTGCTATAAGAGGTTCTGGAGGCAATAATAATTATGGATGCAATGCTCACATATAATTTATCTTGCTCTAAAAATTACATGAATACTTTGTCTTTATCTTTTATTCCCATGAGATGTTTTGCACAGCTACAGATGAAACCGAATGCCCTAGGCCCTCTCTCTCCATCATCGACAACAACAAAAAGACGCAAACTATTGGTCTGGTAAGAACACAAAAGGAATTATAAAACTCCCAAAGGTCCGTTAAAGTAACTTCACTACGCATTTGCTTCCCGAGGATTCGATAACCTAGGTCTATTAGGGAAAAAGAAGCTATACTACATTCGTTATCCGGATCGAAGGTATCAACCCTTTTTCTGGCGCCGTTGCCAGGGAAGCAATAGCTACCCTGGTGAGGTTATTATGAACCTTGCTAGTTTTACTTGTTTTTAATTTTGTTAGTTTGCTTTCAGTCTTTATATGATAAACCAAAAAAAAGTTAGTCTTTAAATTCTTTCTTTTACTATTATAGTTATTTGTTTAAGAAAACCCAAAAACATAGGAAATATGGCTGAAAGGAAAATTGGGGAGTTTGCTACTCCCAGCAATGATTATTTGCGTACTCCTATTACTCAGCCAACAATTGCTGCTGATAAGTTTGAAATCAAGCCCCATTATTTAAGTTTGGTTCAACAGAATCAATTTGGAGGCCCTACTATTGAAGACGCAGGTATGCACTTGAATACTTTGACTAAAATATGTGATATGATGCGTATAAAATACGTTGACCCCGATGCGGTCAAATTGCATCTATTTCTTTTCTCCCTTAGAGGAAGAGAAAAATAATGGTTGATATATTTTCCTAAAAATACTATTACATCATGGGTGGGATGTAATTATTTATTTAAGACTAATTTTTTCCCACATGCAAAGACTATGCAACTCAGATCTAATATTACTGGTTTTAGACAGGAAGAGCGTGAGCCACTAGCGCTTGCATGGGAGAGGATGAAAGAATGCTTAAGAAACTGTCCCAGTCATGGGATGGAAGATTGGTTAATTCTGCATTTATTTATAATGCTCTTAACCATGTGTCTAAGTCTATGCTTGATACTATAGCTGGAAGAACATTTATACGTAAACATATTACCGAAGCAAAGTAGCTGCTAGAAAATATGCAAGATAAACATGCCCAATGGCATGTGGATAGATCGAACACAAAGAAGGTGAACTCCATCTCACCACAAGAAAATGAAGAACTCAATGCTAAGTTGGATGAGCTCATTCTAGCCGTGAAAGGTAAGGAAACCCAGGTAAGAGTTACCCCTGAAACAAATATTGTAGAAATAGACTTCATAGCTCGTAATGATTATAACCCTGCTTGGAAGAAGAATTATAATCCTAATTTTCAGAAACACTATTCTAATCCTGTAGGTAATCCTAATAATAATATGGGAACTAGTAATGGTAGTATCCAAGAAACACTTAAGTCTTTTATAGACTCACAGAATGAACAAAACAATATTCTTGTTAAAATAACGGAGAACCATGATGCTATGCTTGGTAAATTGTCTAACCAAGCCGTTAGTTTGAGAAATGAGTTGCAGGCCCTCCAAGAAAGAACGAGGATCGTTGAGGCACATCTAGGTAAGATAACTGAGAGTCAAACTCTCATTCTAGCTAAATTTGTAGGTAAATCTGAGCCCAACCCTGTTGAAGAACTCAAAATGATGAGGATCCAAAGGGAGGAGCCTGAAGAGCTTGATTATAGCAATGCCCCTTCACCAAGCTACACTATCAAAGACCTCGTAAAGAGGATGAACGCCAAAATTCCGGTGAGTGAAGGTAACGATGAAGCCATGTGTCAATACTTTGTTGATCAAGTAGTAATTAAGGTAGGCGAGCTTGAAGAGGAATACAAGAAAATCGCTGAAAAGTTACCTGTTAAACTAGATGATATATTTGAGCCCACAAATAAAATTAATATTGGGACTAATGAGATAGCTGCTGACGTGGGCATACCTTACATATACTCGAGTTTGGCATATACGGTCCAGGTATGGCAGAAGCCCACGGCGTTACCAAGGCCCAATACAGGATTCAGGTGACTCACAGAGACTCCAATTGCTTGCAGCACAAGATGAAGCTTAAGATAGAAAGTTTAAAGGGACCCTAATCTGTAACCGACTCGACCTGCTACCCGAGACCTAGCCTATCTATATAAAGGCTAGGAGGGGACAGCGAGGAGGACAATCACAACCCTAGTTTCCACAACCATTGCCAGATTGCATCTGCGCACCCCCTGTAACTTTCGACTCCCTCGATAATTCCAAGAGCAGACAAGCAGTAGTAGGGACCTCGACGAGGCCTGAACCTGCATAGCTGATGGAGCTGGAGCCCATAGAAGCAAAGGAGACCCCTAACACACGGATGCAGGGGGAGAGACAGACCGCGAATGATGAACGCAAGGATCATCACTTGAAAACCCGCAGGAGGACTAGGGATTACCACATCGCCTGGGACGCGAGAGTCATCCTCCGCGGGAGGAAGCGCTCCATCTTAGTGTTGGGTGAACAGCTCAGATGGCTTGATGAAGGATGGGCGCCATGACCCATTGGTGATGCGAGTGCCCGCACTCTTCTTCTTCCCAGATCCGGCGGTGCTGGTGCCCGTGGCGGTGGCGCCCTTCTTCTTGGCTGCGACAGTGACAATTGTAGATCCAGCGGTGGAACCTCCCTTCTTCTTTCCCATCTTGCGCTGGCGATGTGAGCGCATGAAGTAGCTAGGGAAGATGCGGAGTTGGTCCAGTGCCACGAAGGTGATGTGTGCAAAGGAGAAGCACGAACAACAATGGCAGAGGAGCGCAAGCAAGAAGAGAGATGTGGAGAAATTACCGCTCGACGTGCCGCTACTTAACCTCCTAGAAGATGCAATCCAAGGGCTAGAAGAAAATCTACCAGAAGTGTGGCGTACATCGACACTAACGCGTGGCAAGGGTAAACCATGAACCGTCCCCCACTACTCCCATCACACACGGAAATCAAGGAGACACAATTAAAATAGAAGATTACACACGCCCGATCAAATCCAAGACAGAAAGCGGGACCCACTACTAGTCACGTCCCGTCAAAGCCTCTCACGCGGGCAATCGAGGTCATCTCATCGTCATCACTGACGTCATCAACTCTAGCAGGAGAACATTTTGACTACTTTAGTCCTTACTTGAGTCTTCGACTCAACCAAGCACTCGGGGGCTATTCCTAATAGGAGCACTGGCCACGCACCCGGGAAAATTTCTTCTAAGACATTGAAGAACTCTTCACTTGAATCAACGATTCGATTTTGTGACATTGAAGAACTCTTCACTCGGGGGTTAATCCCATAGGGAGCGCTGAAAGCACGTTCGACTGAAACAAGCAAAAAAGACGACAACAGTCACAAAATACTTATAGTCCCCACTCGAGTCTACGACTTGAATAGGCACTCGGGGGCTACTCCCATAGGGAGCGCTGGCCGCACACCCTATGGTTATTTCTTCTTATATGTTGCACCGTGTGTTGATAACATCCACACTCGAAAACTATGGCAACTCCGCCTCATATTTTTCCCTACAAAGAGACTGCGTCTCCTGGGTAACCTGAATGATCTCCGCGATGAAAAAAATTTGGATGCCGCACTTACAGCGTGAAGATAAGACCTGAATAAGGCCTGGCAAAGCATCTGATGCGCTCTACCAGAAATAAATCTGTACCTGCAGGCACGATGAATAAGCTTTGACGGACACGTCGAGTGCTCACACTTATACACTCGGATTCGACTCTTGTAAGACCTCCGCGGCCTTAGTCAAATTACACCAGCACTTTTCCGAATTCTAGTCCGGGGACTCGAGTTTGTGTAGATTGCGTTGTTTTT
This sequence comes from Avena eriantha, assembly GCA_910589775.1. Classification (NCBI taxonomy): domain Eukaryota; kingdom Viridiplantae; phylum Streptophyta; class Magnoliopsida; order Poales; family Poaceae; genus Avena; species Avena eriantha. Next base: position 294,329,198 of record OU342742.1, read on the forward strand.
CCCTAAGGCAGTTAACTGATCCTGATGCATCGGATGAATCAGGCACATATATCAACAATCCCTATGACAGCAATCAAAGCACTCGAAAATATGCTGAGCTGTGCACTCGAAAGACTTCATAAATTCTCCACTCGAATCGACGATTCCATTGGACACTCGGAGGCTACTGACGTGGGCATACCTTACAGGTACTCGAATTTGGCATATATGGTCCAGGTATGGCAGAAGCCCACGGCATTACCAAGGCCCAATACAGGATTTGGGTGACTCACGGAGACTCCTATTGCTTGCAGCACAAGAAGAAGCTTAAGATAGAATGTTTAAAGGGACCCTAATCTGTAACCGACTCGACCTGCTACCCGAGACCTAGTCTATTGATATAAAGGCTAGGAGGGGTTGGCGAGGAGGACAATCAGAACACTAGTTTCCACAACCATCGCCAGATTGCATCTGCGCACCCTTGTACCTTTCGACTCCCTCGATAATTCCAAGAGCAGAAAGCAAGAGTAGGACTTCTACGAGGCCTGAACATGGGTAAACCTTGCGTCCCTGTGTACTTGTTTTCTAGCCGATTGATGCCTCCATCACTCCCTCCTTCTCGAAAACCCAAGTACATAACAATGGGCATTGATGAGTTAATCCCTCGTCAGCTGCACTTTGTGATCTAGGTGCAAGCGTCTCAACAATCCCAAAGAGTCTTTTTAACAAGCTAAACCTTGAATCTTTCGAAATCACTAAACTAAAACTACATCTTGCATATTCCACTTATAAAAAAGCTGTAGGAATTAAAGAGAACACTTTAGTTTACATTAAAGGTTCCCCTGCTCTAATTGACTTCGTTATTGTTGACATGCCTGCAGATACTATTGCTCCTATCATACTAGGCCGCCCTTTCTTGAGAACTATAAAGGATTTAATTAACCTCCATGAAGGGAACGTGAAGCTGCAATTGCCTTCGCGAGATCCTTTTGTTATCCATTTCCCTAGGAAAAAGAAAGACAAACATGACGAGAAGGAGGCCATCATCTTGAAGGCCAACTACTTTGGAGTGGGTGTTCCACTCATCTGGCCCAAGTGAGTAACGTCAAGGTCAAGCTATTGACCGTAAAAGAGTGCTCCATGGGAGGCAACCATGTTAAATATAGGTTTGAGTTAAGTTTTAGGTTTTAGTTTAAGTTTATGTTTAACAAAGAGTGCTAGAAAACTCCATTTGAGGAGAAGAAGTTCGGTAGTACTTAAAATTCTACTATATGCATGCTGTTGTTGGTCGACAATTTTAACTGTCAATTTTATGTCATAAACAAGGTATATCAATAAGTTATAGGAAAAGTAATAATTTTCGAAGAAACATAATGTTTTTATGTATATAGAGAGTTTAATGACCAACTATACTGCAGGAATAAATATTCCGACCGTATAGTTCCGGTCGTATAAATATCTTTTCCATTGAATTTTTTTCTTTAATATGTACTAAGAGTTTAATGACCAACTATACAGCAGGAATAAAAATTCTGGCCGTATAGCTCTGGTCGTATAGATATCTGTGCTTCTGTACAAATTTTTTTCTAGTGTACTGAGAGTTTGACAACCAACTATCTGCCGGGAATAAAAATTCTGGTCATATAGATATCTATGCCTTTGTATATTTTCTTTCCCAGGGACAGACAGTTTGACGACCAACTGTACGGCAGGAATATTTTGTTCCGGTCGTATAGTTGCCCTCGTATAGCTCCGCCGCCAAGAGGAAACCCTAAAATTTTGACAGAAGGCTAACTATACAGCAGGAATGCATTGTTTTGGCCGTATAACTGCGCCTGTATAGTTGCGTCCGACCACAAATTCGCACAGGAAGGTACCTCCAACTCCAAAACATCAATCCATTTTCTCTCTTCTACCTCCAAACTTTCTCAAAACCTCTAGAGATCTTAATCTCTACTCAATTTTGTATGATTTCCTCGCACACAAGTGATCTATGGTATGTTTTCCTCGCACTCATTATCAATCTAGGGTGAGACATACTATGAACCAATTGCCATGATTTTCTTGCCTAGATTATTTTTGAGGAGATTCTTTAGTGTGCTATAATGAGGAACATGTTATACTTATTGTTGTTGTATCAAAAAGTTTTATTTTTGTCTTTCTTCAATGTTTTAGATGATGAACATAAGGAGCCAAACTCGTGCTCGTACCACTTCTAGCACTTCTCGGGCTCTCGCTCAAGAACGCATGGGGATACGGTTCATGGATGAGCCCCAATGTGATCGCTTCAACAGTTTCAAGAACCACGAACTGGAGGCCACAAGTGGGCTTGCCCCATTATATTGAACCTACTCGGTATTTCTGATGACTTGAATTTACTTTATAATAGAGCTGGCCTGCAAAACTTTGTGTACAATGATGTGCCTACTTATCACCGCTTAACCATTGAATTCCTAAGTTCATTGCAAAGCACTGTTAGACAATGGCAAGGAGAGGACACTATTTCTTTCCGACTTATGAACAACAACTACACTTTAACATTAGATGAATGGTGCGCATGTTTTCATTTGCCAAACAATGATGTGAATACTTTGTGTGCATCCTTTACTATCTTAGAACCTATCCCGGAACAATATTATAATGGAATGAGTTTCACTACTAGAGTAAGGGGAAGAATATTCAACATCCTGCGATTCGCTCTTTGTTCTATGTTATTGCTAACACCTTGCAGGCACGTAATGAGTCCACAAGACTCAACGAGGAGGACACCTTAGTCCTTGCAAAGGCTGCTTACATCAACTGTGGCTTGTTACTCAACTTGGGCGCCATCCTTGTGCGCTAATTGGAGCACCAAGCCTCCCAAAGCCAAGAACCAATCACAGATGGAGGCGTCATCACCGTGCTTGCCACTATGCTAGGCATCAACCTAGGTGAGCTGCAACCCGTGCTAGGTGAGCAACGTGTTGGTTTCTCCACTTTGAAAGCTTGTCGAATGCTCACTAGGAGAGGTGGTGTTTATTACCTACATATTGCTGGAGCTAGGCGTCTCTACCCCACTCCTATGCCTAATGGTCTTTTCTCTTCAAGGAAGGACGTTTCCTATATGACTTGCAAGTTGAGCAACACCAACCCGAGGAGGAGATTCCAGAGGAGGATGAGGACCAAGAGGAGGAGCAAGAAGTTCCTTATCAAGAGGAGCAGCCACAAGCCCGGTTCGCTACATACCAAGACTTCCAAGGGATTGGGGGACTGTGGAGAGGATGCATATCCTCTCTTTGAACCTCCGAGAATCAACTAGTAACCTCTCAACTCAATTTGCGAACTGGAGTAACGACTTTTTCCCGCCACCACAATGATTTGAAGGGCTTGCAAAAGCCTAAGCTTGGGGAAGTTTCCCCATGTATCTTTATTTTGTGATTGATTTGCTTTTATTTATTTCGAGGTTGTGTTTCTATTTGAGTTTATAAGCACTCGTGTTGGTTTCCCCAACACTTTATTTTTTAGTTCTTTCTATTTGCTTTCAAGATTTTCTAGCCGAGCTTTGCCGCCAATTTTCTATTCTTTAAATTCCCTCTCTTAAAAATAACAAAAAGATTTCTCCATTTTTCCTTATTTTCCCTCTTTCTTTTCTTTCCGCCTCGAGGTTCATATGTTTGCAGGAGAGTTTCCAAGAAACAAAGAAAGGGAAGAGAGAAGTGGAACTAAACATGAGAGGTATGCCTTATGACTTCGAGAAACCCATGCTAGTTAGTAGTAAATGGTGATATATTATATTGGTGGAGTGAGTCTTTGTACTGTAGTAAGATTTTCGTTTGCATGGGTATTTAATTGGGTACATTTTGTTGCAGCTCTCGTAATTAACCAAGTCTTGCCTAAAAATTTCTAAACAATTGTAATAATAAAAAGTCTCACAAATTGAAGGCTTGGGTGTTGTAGTGCTTAGTCTTGAAGGTTTATTTCTAGAGATACTCAACACCACTGAAACTGTTGATTCACTTGATATCTCTCTTTAAAAGGATTTGTTCGATTGAATTAATGTTTAGCGGATTTTGTGAGTATGCCAAAGTTTGACCTGTTAATCATAAGAATGGTATAGCTTTATGCGTGTCAAACTTCATGGGATTCCAACAACTCCTCTTGCCTACGAACGATCTTCATCGGGGAAACTCCTAGATTTCAACTATGAGTTGATTAAATACTTGTAGCAGCAATACTATAATGGGTAAGATTCTTGGAAATCCCGGGTAGTTGTAATCATGATGGAATCACTCCTCTGGCTATTATGAGTAATCATTATGCAAAAGGAACAAAAACCTTAGTGATGCCATGAGTGTCCATCACAGCATGATAAACTAATAAAAATCTTTGTCATGCTCTCAATTACCAAAGAACTGAAATTCTTGAAGGACAATGAATAGAAAACTAGTGCTTGAAAAGTCTTGATTTATTGATGTTGGAGAATTGAGATACTCCAGTGTATATGCTTTTCATGACAACAATAACACTCTCAATTTACATGATTATACTTTATTGTTCAAAGGCAAGCCTATGAGTTGATTACATGACATGGAATAAAGTTTACTCATTTAAATCATCCATGTTAACAATAATTTTGCTGCACTATAAGGGTGCATAAAACCCATGTGATATGCTTGGCATTACTCTATCTATGCCGAAGTTTTTTAGATTTATGAAGTGGAGGAAACATGAGATTATGAATCATGAGTAAGATCACCATCTCGTTATTTCAGTTTAAATGCTAAGTTTCTTTTTGATTTTGGTTTTCTTGCTCAGGGACGATCAAGGTTAACCTTGGGGAAGTTGATGGATCTGAAATATAGCCATCTACGTCCAAATTTAAACTGGATATTAGTCATATTTTTTATGAAATATCTCTCTAACCCTGCCAGTAATGCCTAATATCCAAAGGGGTATGCAATCCTTTCTTTTTATATTTTTCCTGCGCAGATAATATCGTTTGAAGATGGGAATCACTACATTAAAGTCAAAGATATGAGACTTCCAACAACCAGAAGAAACTAGGAGCCATGAAGCAGAGGAAGACACTTTAACGACCAACTATACGACCGAAGCAAAATTCCGGCCGTATAGCTCCGGTCATATAGTTGGCGCCGCCACCGTTAGGTCAAACAGAACAACTTTCGTGAAGGGACCCCTATATAAAGAAGCCTCGGGCGACAAGAAAACAAGCCTAGACGACCAGACATCTCCGACCTCACCTGCCACAGATCATCAGCTGCCTCTAGATCTCAAAATCCTTCTCCATCTCCATATCCATATTCCACCAATTGTAATAGTAGATCTCTTCTTTGATTGGCGACATTGTAAGACTATTGCTATCAATCTTATGATTTTCCATACAATTTTTGTGATTGTTGATCTCATCTCTGTGTGTGAGTAATTCTCCTTGGGCTAAGGGCTTCAGCCTAGCCATGTAGCATTTGTGCATGTTATTTATCATAGATGTGATCATGTATTAGTTTGTATGACATGATGATTATTGTATCCTCTCTTGCCTCAATATAAGGACTTGTCAGGTACCCAAGACCCCGAGGGTTGAGCCAGGTAGAGGGAGTATGAGTATCTGCAGGTTGGGAACCCTAGTGATAGAAGGGGTAGTACAATTGTATGTGAGGGATTTACTTGGGATTAATGGTGAGATCACTATGAATATCATTAGATCGCTTTATTCTATGAATGAGACTAGTAGGTAATTTGCTATAAGAGGTTGAGGAGGCAATAGCAATTATGGATGCACTGCCCACATATAATTTATCTTGCTCTAACAATTACATGCATAATTTATATTTATCTTTTATTCCCATCAGATGTTTTGCACAACTACAGGTGAAACCGAATGCCCTAGGCCCTCTCTCTCCATCATCGACAACAACAAAAAGACTCAAACTATTTGTCCGGTAAGAACACAAAAGGAGTTCTAAAAATCCAAATGGCCCGTTAAATTAACTTCACTACGCATTCGCTTCCCGAGGATTCGATAACCTAGGTCTACTAGGGAAAAAGAAGCTATGCTACATCCGTAATCTGAATCGAAGGTATCACTCACCCGAGCTTGAATCGAAGGTATCACTCACCCCTGGTGCTTGAGGCCCAAATCGGAGGCTTCGAGATGAGTTGCGTCTTCATGGACGGCGGCAACAGCATCAACCTCATGTTTGCTAGTACCCTGCGCGCCATGCAGATCTCCTATCGTGCCTAGAAACCTCCGACACAACATTCCACGACATCGTCTCAGGGAAAGGCACATACCCCCTGGGAAAAATCAACTTGGACATCATCTTCGGCACACCGACAAACTTCTGGCGAGAGCGCCTTGAATTCAAGGTGGTCGACTGACCCTCGCAGTACCATTACATCCTCGGACTTGTCACGTTCACGAGGTTCTTGGTCATGCCACACTACACCTACCTGCAGATGAAGATGCCGGGCCCTAATGGTATTATCACTGTCAACGGAAGCTTCGAGAAGTCAGGTAGGTGCGATAGGGAGTTCAATAGAATTTCCCAGTCTTTCGGCATGCAGTAGGAGTTGTAGAGGCTGAAGGAGTCGACAGACAAAAGTCTACCTCCTACGAGTAAGCCAAACTCACCTAATTAGTCCTTCGACTCGTTGGTCCACACCAAGGCAGTCCATGTCCATCCGACGGACCCGACCATGATGGCTCTCATCGCCAACAACTTGAGTTCCGCATAGGAACTCATGCTCATCGAATTCCTCTGTGAGCGCTGGGAAATCTTCGCCTGGTGTCTAGCGGACAAGCCAGGGGTTCCCAAGGAATTCGCCAAGAACTCACTCAACATGAATCCTAAAGCTTGACCAGTGAAGTAGACGATACGTCGACTGTCAGAACCAAGGGCAAAAGTGGTCGGTATGGAAGTCAATAGACTCCTCGAGGCTAACTTCATATGAGAGATCAAGTAGAGCACCTGGGTAGAAAACCCCATGCTTGTTCTTAAAGAGGACACGGATATCCTGCGGATGTGCGTGGAATTCACTTCCCAGAATAAGCATTGCCCGAAGGATCACTTCCAATTACCACGGATCAACCAGATATTCGATTCCACCGCAGGATGTGAGCGCCTCTGCTTCCTTGACACCTACTTAGGCTATCACTAGATTCGAATGAAGGAAGAGGACCAGGAGAAAACGTCCTTCATCATGCCTTTCGCCATCTACTACTACACAACAATGCCCCTTTAGGCTGAAGAACGCAGGAGCCACCTACAAGCGGTGTATGCAGGCCTGCCTCAAGAGCCAGCTTGGTCAGAACATCCAAGTCTATGTCATCAAGAGAAATGAAGAAGCCACACTACTTGACGATCTCCATGAGACCTTTGACAATCTCGACCGCTACCGGATCAAGCTGAATTCGGAAAAATGCGCCTTCGGCATACCATTTTAGCAACTGCTAGGATACCTCATCTCTGCCAGGGGAATCAATGCAAACCCGACAAAGATAAAGGACATATTGGCCATGGAGAAGCCAAAGAATGTCAAAGGCATCCAACAACTGGCTGGGCGAATCACGGCACTCAGTCGATTCATCAGTCGAATGGGCGAGAAGGCGCTGCTGTTCTACCAGCTCCTCCGCAAAGCTAAGAAGTTCGAGTGGACAGAAAAAGTGCAAGAGGCATTCAAATACCTCAAGCGTCTACTCTCCACCTCACCCGTACTAGTGACACCCAGAGAAAAGGAGCCCATGTTGCTATACATCTCTGCTACCAACCAGGTGGTCAGTACCATGCTGGTGGTGGAACGAGCCGAAGAGAACAATGTCCACAGAGTGCAGCGTCCAGTCTACTACCTCAGCGAGGTGCTCATGCCAACAAAATAGCGGTACCCGCACTATCAGAAGTTGGCATACGGCATCTTCATGACAGCCTCGCGACTGTGCCACTACTTCCAGGAGCACCCTGTCATTTTGGTATACGATGCTCCACTAGGGCACATCCTCAACAACCACGACGCCATAGGACGAGTCACACTTTGGGGGATCCAACTATCTCCACGAGACATTACATATGAGAAGCGAGGCGCGATCAAGTCGCAAGTTCTCATGGACTTCCTTGTTAAATTGGATGGAGAACTAGCTCCTTGACACACCAGACATGTCCTGCCTATGGACAATGCACTTCAATATATCAAAAAGCCGGGAAGGAGCTGCCGCCGGCATCGTACTGACATCGCCACAGGGCGACAAGATAAGGTATGTTTTGCAAATGCATTTCCGCGCCTCCAACAATGAAGCTGAATACGATGGCCCAAGCCTGCGGCACATGCGACTTGTCATCTATGGCGAGTCCAAGCTCGTGGTAGATTTTGATGGCTGCGAACTACGACATGAAGGCCGCAACCTCTATGATGCACTCGAAGGAGATTTTGATGGCTGCGAACTACGACATGAAGGCCACAAAAGCACCGAGGAGATGGATACACTCACCAACATAGGCTCCACCTGTGCTCTGGTACTACCCGGAGTATTCCTGGAGCAAATCTATGAGCGCTGCATCAAGCCAAAGGCTCTAGAGCAACCAGCTAGCACGTCAAAGGACTTGGGGGCTGCCCAGCCTGAAGAACTCAAAATCCTGACAATGAAGAATAGGGACCTGGCCTCAAAGGTCCCATGGAGGTCAAGCTCATCGAGCCATCCTGGACGCAGCCATACATCACATACCGGCTCAGCAAAAGGCTGCTAGACGACCCGACACATGCGCGACACATAGCGTGACGCTCGAAATCTTTCACCATCATCAACATCGAGATGTACAAGCGCTGCATCATAGGAGTCCTTCAATGATGCGTCTCTAATGACGCTCAAAAGTGCAATGCCAGCCAAAGATTCACGGACAAACCGCACGCACCTAGTGCAGAATTTAGGCCAATGCCTGTGGACTGGCCCTTCGCGCAATGGGGACTCGACATGGTTGGCAAGCTGCAAAAGTCATCACTTGGAGGTTACAATTTCCTCCTCGTTGCAGTCGACAAGTTCACCAAGTGGATCAAGGCCATGCCTATGATGATCCAAACAAGCGCCATCATCGTCAAATTCTTCGAGTCCATTGTCTTCAGGTTCGGGGTGCCACACAACATCATCACCAACAACTGGACGAACTTCACCTCGAACAAGTTCCAGGATTTCTGCGAAAACATGGGAATCAACATCAGCTACACCTCGGTAGAACATCCCCAGAGCAATGGTCAAGTTGAGAAGGCCAACGGCCTTGTCTGCAATGGCATCAAGAAAAGGCTGCTCAAACCACTCGAACGAGCGGCTAGGTGCTGGCCTGACAAACTACCATAAGTACTTTGGAGCCTGCGCACAACACCAAACAGTGTCACAGGCTACACTCCGTTCTTCATGGTACATGGCACTGAGGCAGTACTACCTACAGAAGCGCGCTATAAGGCCCCAAGGGTCGTGGCATACAACAAGACCGAGTCAACGGCTGCACATGAAGACTCCGTCGACCTCCTCGATGAAGCACGCGAGATCATGGTAGAGCGATCCACGATCTACCAACAGAGCCTCCTGATACATTGCAAATGTATCTATAATTTTCGATGTTCCATGCTTGGTTTTATCTACTTTCTTGTGTTTTGTCCACACTTTGGAGTACTTTTCATATGATTTCTTGGACTAACCTATTAACAAGAGCCACAGTGACAGCTGCCTGTTTTCTACTGTTTTTGGTTCCAGGAAGTCAGAAAATGAATATTCTCGGAATTGGACGGGACAAAAGCCAAAGTCGCTATTTTACTGGAAGTCATCTAGAGCCAGAATACGAGACGGAGAGGATCTAGGGGGCTACCACACAACCTGGCCGCGCGGGCCAAGCCTGGCCACGCTAGGGGGTGGTGTGGCAAGCCCAGGCACCCCCTAGGCCTCTCCTTCCGCCTATATATTGCCTTCGGGACCAAAACCCTAAGTACCCGATCAAAAATCCACGAAAGAGTCTGTAGCCGCCATCATCTCCATCCCTAGATCGGGAGGGATCTGAAGCTCTTCTAGGCACCCTGGCGGAGAGGGGAATTCACCCTGGAGGCCTTCTTCATCATCATGCAAGCCTTCGGTGTGATGCGTGAGTAGTTCATCTCTGGACTATGGGTCCATGTAGTAGCTAGATGGCTGGTTCTCCTCCTTTGTGCTATCATGTCTAGATCTTGTGATATCCATTCATTATCAAGATCATCTATTTGTAATTCTACATGTTGTGTTTGCGGGGATCCGATTGATATTGAGATGCTATTTCAGATTGATTATTGATTTTATCATGTCTTTGTCATTTGTGATCTTGCATGCTTTCCGTTCTTAGTAGCTATCTTGGCCAAGTAGATGCTAGCAACTCCAAGAGTTAGTATTTATGCTCAATAGTGGGTTCATGCCTCTGGTAATCTGGGGAAGTGACAGAAATCTCTAAGGTACTAGATGTGTTGTTTCTACTAGGGAGAAAGCAAAAATCCTTTGTTCATAGAACAATCGTATTGTTTACTTTACATGCAATTCGTAAAGCAATAATATGTTGCTTGAAACTTAATACTGGAGGGGGTTCGGATGATAACCTGAAGGTGGATTATTAGTCATAGATGCAGTTGGATGGCGGTCTATGTATAATGTTGTAAGGCCCAAGCAAGTCTCAAAGGAGTCAAGATGATTATTGTATGCTTGTATGCTTTCTCGATGTTTGTCAATTGCCCCGCTGTAATTTGTTCACCTAGCATGTTATCTATCTTAAGGAGAGCCACCTCTAGTGAACTATGGACCCCGGTCCTTTCTTTTACATACAATCTACAAACTGTTTACTACATTGTTTTTACTTTCTGCAAACTATTATTTCCTTCCATTCGATACGTTTAATCCTTTGTTTTCAGCAAAACCGGTGAGATTGACAACCTCATCGCAAGTTGGGGACAGAGTTCTGTGGTTGTGGTATGCAGTTCTCCACGTTGCTACTAGCACCGGTACTGCGCCCTGCCAAGGCTCAACTAGCAACACCTTTGGGGTGTTTCCTTGCTCCTACTGGTTCGATTAAACCTTGGTTTCATAACTAAGGGAAACTTACTGCTGTGCTCATCATACCTTCCTCTCGAGGTTCCCCAACGAGCTCGTTAATACACGAGTCAGCAAGTATTTTTCTGGCGCCATTTCCGGGGAGTCAAGGAAATCTTCACAAGGGGATTCCCTCAAAACGAATCTTTTTACTTTTTTATTTTTGTTTTGCTTAGTTTCTTTTTGTTTTGTTTGCTTGTTTCTTTATCAAAAACACAAAAAAAAGTTTTACAAGATTGCTTTCTTATTTAAAAACACACAAAAAATTAAGTCTCCTTTAGTTGTTACCTCTTCCTTAGCTCACCATGTTGATCCCTAAATTCACCCTGAAAGACCTTTCAATAGGTAGTGGTTCAATAAATGAAAAAGATAATATTGAAGAATTCTTTAATCATGTTAGTAAACATGAGGATACTTAGGATAGATACCTTGTAGAACTTGCTCCAAATTATGAGATTGCTGCAGCTTCTTTAGTTCACATGTTGCAAGCTCGGTTTGTTAACCTCAACCCCTTAATGCAAGTAATGTTTCTTAAGCTTAAAGAAATCGAGGACCCTGAAAAGAGGGTTTTTATTGTAGAAACTTTGTTTAAGGAATTCTATGATGTTGCCAAGGAAGCTAGAAAAGTCTTTGAATGTTTCAATATGCTAGGCTCATGTGTAGATGTTGTTGGTACACGAGAAAAGATGAACAAAACTGAACCTAATGGGGAGGAAACTAAGATACCAATACCCTTTAAACTGGTAGCAATACATGAAGCCATAGAAAAGAATCTTGATTGGATTGTTCCTGAAAACCCTTTTGATGAAAATAGTGAACCTAAGAGCATTGAGAGAGGATCCTCTAGAACTTATTTGGATGATATACCTTGCCTTGTTGATGATATTTCTGGTATCAATATTAATGCTTCTTCATTTGAGAACACTTGATTCTCTGTCTTGCTTCTTATGCCTAACTTAAAGGCGTTAATGAAAAGTACTTATTGGGAGATAACCCAGAAGTATTAGGTGAGTCTTGGAAGTTATTAATTCAGTAATAACCGCTCCTTATCCTTTTTATTTGCTTTTTATGCCAAGAGTAACCTCTAATGAGAGAGAAGTAATGATTGGGAAAGTTGCTGTCCCGAAACAGATGTTTGTGCTTCATCGTAAAAATTCGTGTAAAATCTCTGAATGTACTTTTGAGGCGTTAATTTTCGTGCTTATGACCCAGGTTGTTATATAACTTTTGTTAGTTCAACACTTTTTGATTTGAGCAATATAAGGTCTTCAAAAAAATTCGGCTTTACCTGATGGTCTGTTTTGACAGATTTCTGCCATTTTCTGCATTTGCTTCTTGTTGGTTCCTTTTTGAGTTCTTTTGGGGAATTGAGATTTTTGAGGGAAGTGATATAGTAGATAGTGTTTTAATGCAAGTTTATTGGTGTTATAACTGAAGCTAAAGACTTATTATCTTGAGTGCACTAATGTTGCTAATAAAGATTGTGTGAAGTTTTGTATGAAGAAAAATTTCAGGTGTATAGAAAGAATGAGTAATGAGATGAAGGATGGACTAAAGCTCAAGCTTGGGGATGCCACGCATGTCACCCCAAGAAATATCCAAGAAGTACAAGCGTCAAAGCTTGGGGATGGCCAAAGCATCCCCCTCTTCATCAATAAAAATCCCAGGTTTCTTCCATACGCTTTAATTTTATTGTTTCATGCACAGTTGTGTTGTTTTTGGAGCGTATTATTTTTTGTTTTGGTTTTGGTTTTTTGTTTTCTTGGTTTGATTAGTTTTCTGAATAAATTGGTTGGACCCCCTCTTTCATACATTGGTTTTCAAATAGTTTGGTTTGGTTTGGAAAAGAGTAGGAAAGTTCATGCTTAAGTGGTAAAAATAGCTTGTTTTTGACTGTGGCCTATGCTTTGTCATGCCATGCTTGATATTGTTTTGGCTTTATGCTTAGTATTCTTTGGTGTAGCATGAATTTTTATAAACAATTGAGATTGCTTAATGTGCCTTGGATGAATCATGCGTTGTTTCAGCATATTAAAGCATAGGATAGTGGTATTCTCCTTTGATGCTTTATTTGGGTTGACTTGGCACATGCTCACACCATGTTATGACTATCCAAAGTCACCATAAGCCTTTATGATCCTTTAGTTCTCAACTTGTAGTATCACTTTATGCTTTGATCAATGATGTTTTGTCGCTCTGCATGATTATGGCCATTATTGCTCTCTTAGTTGGTCGCTCCCAGTCTTTTGCTAGCCTCCACAACCAAGTATGAGTTCCACTCATGCATCCAACTCCCTAAACCAAGTTATTCTAAAGAGTCCACCATACATACCTACTAGTATATTGTATTCCAAGTATATTAATGTTTTTGTTTACCTTCCACATTAAACTTGTTATGAGAAAACTAGTGATTAAAGCTCTCACGAACTTGATGGAACACTTTATTTTTCTTGCATTTAATAAACTTGAACCATTGGGTCCTTCTTTGTTGCATATATGCTTGCGCTTTATAAGTTGAAATTATCAAAACCATGTATCATGGGGAGCGCTTTCAACATTGCACTTGTACTTTGTACCCCGTTGATATTATGTTCTTTTGCTTATGGATCCCGGTGGTGTGAAATAAAAGTGGAACTTATAAGATCCTGGAGTGTGTATGTGTGTTAGAGAAACGCCTGGGCCGCTAGCCTAAGCCATGCCTAATCATGGTGGAAACTTGCAGCATCACCATAATGAGCATGCTATGAAGCATCCTCAATAAAAACCTATGCAAATAGAAAATAAAAAGATCGCTGAGATGCTCATTGTCTGCTTGCCTTGTCATTTTGATTATGGGATAGCTCCTGTATCATGTGCAAGTGGTACCCAGTTGGCGGTTCTTTATGATACATATGTACTTAAAATGACAAGAGCTTACTTGTGACTAAAGTTGAGTAGCATGAGGTTCGGTCTTCATAAGTAAGGGGCATGAGATTTCGGTTTATAACTTGTCAAGCATATCCTATTAGTTGTGTCACTTTAACCTTAATCACCTTCAAGATGCTTATTATAGGGGCAATGAGAGCTGAAAGCTAACAAGTACCATAATTTTTGGAAGGTCTTTATGAGACTTGAATCCCAACTTCCTTCTATGAAGGCCTTTCTTCCACCATTACATTGAGTCTCCACCTTCTACCTTTATGCACCTGCTTTGAGAGCATAGTGGCCATTCTTAGTTCTATGTGCATTGTCCCAAGACTAGTTGATTGATGCATAACTTGATATTGTTTGTTTTAAATTATTTGTATCTAGTCACTCTTATGAACTTTGAAGGTGTCCTATGCATTTATATTTTCTACTCTATGAGGGACAAGCTGAATACTATTATGCTATGTTTTCTTTATGTGAAACAAACAAATGTCTTGCAAAGCATTGCTATTCATGAATCTTTTGTTTGTGCCTTTTCATGTTGCATCATAGTTTCTTTGTATTATTGCTAGAACTTTGTCTTTCATGTTATGATTGAAGTACTATGATCCCAGCTTCGAATGTTTTACAAGTACTTTGATCAAGTTTATGATGGTGCATGTCACCTCAAAAATTATTCTTTCTTTTTATCACTTACCTACTCGAGGACGAGCAGGAGTTAAGCTTGAGGATGTTGATACATTGCAAATGTATCTATAATTTTCAATGTTCCATGCTTGGTTTTATCTACTTTCTTGCGTTTTGTCCACACTTTGGAGTACTTTTCATATGATTTCATGGACTAACCTATTAACAAGAGCCATAGTGCCAGCTTCCTGTTTTCTGCTGTTTTTTGTTCCAGGAAGTCATAAAATGAATATTCTCAGAATTGGACAGGACAAAAGCCAAAGTCGCTATTTTACGGGAAGTCATCTGGAGGCAGAATACGAGACGGAGAGGAACTAGGGGGCCACCACACCACCTGGCCGTGCGGGCCAAGCCTAGCTGTGCCAGGGGTGGTGTGGCCAGCCCAGTCACGCCCTCGGCCTCTCCTTCCGCCTATATATTTCCTTTGGGACCAAAACCCTAAGTACCCGATAAAAAATCCACGAAAGAGTCTGTAGCCGCCGTCATCTCCATCCCTAGATCGGGAGGGATTTAAAGATCTTCCCGACACCCTGCCGGAGAGGGGAATTCACCCTGGAGGCCTTCTTCATCATCATGCAAGCCTCCGGTGTGATGCGTGAGTAGTTCATCTCTGGACTACGGGTCCATGTACTAGCTAGATGGTTGGTTCTCCTCCTTCGTGCTATCATGTCTAGATCTTATGAGGTCGGTTCATGATCAAGATCATCTATTTGTAATTCTGTATGTTGTGTTTGCGGGGATCCGATGGATATTGAGATGCTATTTCATATTGATTATTGATTTTATCATGTCTTTGTTATTTGTGATCTTGCATGCTTTCCATTGTTAGTAGCTATCTTGGCCAAGTAGATGCTAGCAACTCCAAGAGTTAGTATTTATGCTCGATAGTGGGTTCATGCCTCTAGTAATCTGGGGAAGTGATAGAAATCTCTAAGGTACTAGATGTGTTGTTGCTACTAGGGAGAAAACAACAATCCTTTGTTCATAGGACAATCGTATTGTTTACTTTACACGCAATTCATAAAGAAGTAATCTATTGCTTGCAACTTAATACTGGAGGGGGTTCGGATGATAACCTGAAGGTGGATTATTAGTCATAGATGCAGTTGGATGACGGTCTATGTATAATGTTGTAATGCGTAATCAAGTCTCAAAGGAGTCAAGATGATTAGTATATGCTTGTATGCTTTCTCGATGTTTGTAAATTGCCCCGCCGTAATTTGTTCACCCATCATGTTATCTATCTTAAGGAGAGCCACCTCTAGTGAACTATGGACCCCGGTCCTTTCTTTTACATACAATCTACAAACTGTTTACTGCTTTGTGTTTACTTTCTGCAAACTGTTACTTCCTTCCATTCCATACATTTAATCATTTGTGTTCAGAAAAACCAGTGAGATTGACAACCTCATCGCAAGTTGGGGACAGAGTTCTGTGGTTGTGTTGTGCAGGTTTCCACGTTACTACTAGCACCGGTAGTGCGTCCTGCCAACGCTCAGCTAGCAACACCTTTGGGTTGTTTCCTTGCTCCTACTGGTTCGATTAAACGTTGCTTTCATAACTGAGGGAAACTTATTACTGTGCTCATCATACCTTCCTCTTGGGGTTCCCCAACAAGCTCGTTAATACACGAGTCAGCACCTCCGCAACTACCATAGCCGACGGCTGTGCCCAAGGTCCTTCGTCGAAGCAGACCTCGTCCTATGACGGAAGAAGAAAGGACACCTCAAGATCGAGTCCCCCTGGGAGGGACCCTATGTGATTACCGAAGTAATCCTAGGTGGCGCCTATCGCCTGAAAGACGTAGAAAGCAAGGTCGCATATTCTGACCCCTGAACGTCGTGCAGCTGCGTAGTTTCTACTCTTAGATGTTTTTACCTTTGCAATTAGGCTACTCAACCAGGCTACTTAGCCAAACATTGTACCTCCTGATATTCTACAAATAAAGAAAGGTAAGTGCCTCCAAAATTGTGTTTTGTTTTTCATTTACATTGCTATTTTTGCATGCGGGGTCTATGCCACCCTGTTAACCTCGTCACACAGGCAAAGCAGTAACATGAGTAGCTGACATACTATTAATTGAACCCTTTATAAAAATCAACCCAGCTGCAATGCATCTAACAGGTTGGCAAGGTGCTGAGATAAGTACATGTTAGGCTAACGAAAAGGCACAACATAATACAAGCTACTCGAAAAACATACAAGCTAGCAAGATTTATATACAATACGAGTAAGAAAACACCTAGTCAAAACTATGCAAACTTTACAACACCTATACATCTCTATGCATGTCGAAAACTACTCTATTGACGTAAAAGGAGAACGTTAGTACGCTGGTCAAACAACTCGATAATGTCTTCGGCTGATTGATCGACCGCTCGATAATGGGGTACCATATTCCACGTCCTCCCCTCTGGAGGTGGTGGTGGCCCTGCAGCACTGACACCCATGTCCAAGTCGGGTCGATGCAGACGCACAAGCACCAGCATAGCCTTGGCACCCGCAACCAGCTATTGGTGCACACACTCGCGAACTGCATCGGCACTTTGGAATCTCCTCATCAGGGCTAGCAGGTCGAGGGAACTACATCCGGGGGAAACATTACCCGAAATATATGCTTCAAGCATGACTGCACCTTCTTCAAGTAGTACATCACCTACGAAATGTGATCTTGCAGTGTCGCCAATGCGACTGCATGATCCCGGTCGACCCAGAAATACCCACTAGCTGCCAGTTGCTCTTGGGTCAGGGAATTCAGTCGTATGCTTATATGGTCTTTCTCTTCCTGCGGGAGACAAAGACTCACAACTGCAACAAGCAATTAAAAAATCGTAGGAGTGAGTCGCCATTATACGTGGCGCAGCCAGAGAAAAGGATTCAAAGAAACTCACATTGGAAATTCTCATTAAGCTGGTCGACATCGCCAAGGAGATACTTCTCGTTGTCAATGGCTTTCTCGGCTTTCGATTTCCAAACATCGTCAATACCACGGTTAACTGGTTCCTCTCGCTCTAAATGCTTCACACGGTCGCGTAGTCGAGACAACAGTGATAGCTCCTCCACCTTCGAACATGGCTACACAATAGGTTCGCCAAGGGAGGATTGACCAGGTGCATCAGCAGAAGGCACATCATGTGATTCATTCGAAGGTCCCTAACCAGGAAGAAGAGTAGAGGGATAAAAGCCACCATTCGAAAGGAACAAAGCACAGAAAAATCAAGCATCAAACTTAACAAGTTTTGATAGGGGACACTCCCCACAACCATAATTCAAAACATGGTCTACAAGTGCTAGCACGGTTACAAAAGAACAACACGACTAAGCCTACATCTACGCATTGGCACTCGGGGGCTTCATCGTCTCAGTGGCAGCCTCCGACACCATGGACTTCTCAGCTACTGCCCCTAACGCCATGGACTTCGTTGTTTTTGACCGTTTCCCCTCCTCTAAGTACCTCACGAGTGTCTCTGCGAGGTGAGGCCCATATTTTTGACCATGGTTGGCAAAAGGAGTGAAAACTACCTGTTGGCCATGTGCGGTCAACGGAATCATCGAGGAAACCTTGCTGGAGTCCAAGTTGGCACCATGGGCCTGCGCCATCCCTAGACCCAGGGAGGCACCGAGTTATTTCTAGGCATTTTTCAAATCTGCAGGGACACCGCCAGCGAAAGAGTCAATCAGGCCATCCAGGTCTTCAATAAGTGCGGCCTTGGGAACCATCTCTTCTCGAAGACGCCCAAGTGCACCCTTGGCCTTTTTGAGTGAGTCCTAGATGCCGACACTTTGGCCTTCGACTGCAGCCCGGCGCTGGCCAACACATGATCACAAGCAAGAGATTGGGGGTTAAAACTCACCCTAGAAGCATCTGCAAAAAACCCACGAGGAAAGTCATCAGATGGCGAACAAGAGAGGAAAAGGAAATTCTTCAGGGCACAAAACTTCAACATCCACATACCTGAAAGAGATTTAGCGATGGAATGAAGTTGTTCTGTGAACATCTTCTCCGGGTTAGATGCAGTGGCTGCGAGGTCATCTTTGCGCCTCTTCAACTCCTATTCAGGGCGCTCGAGGGCTGCCAGTGCCTCATCCCTTTTCTTCTCCACAACGTTAAGGCCCTTCTCGAGGGTAGTAACATGACGGAGGAGATCATTGTTCTCATCTACAAGAATGATGTAGAAAAGTCAAGCCTAGCCAGATTTGTATGATAAACATAAAAAAAGAGGCTCACCTTCGAGCTGGCGAGTCCGGTTATCTAGCCAAGCATGCTAGCGGCCCAATGATGCAATCTGTTTGCCAAGGCGAATAGACTCTTTCAAGACAGGTTGTAGAAGACAACATAGCATCAGCACCAAAACAACTTCGAATGACAAGAATGAAGACCCTTAAATGGTCATCCGGGTACTCCGAAGTCTCCTCTGAGTGGACACCTGGACAACCATCTGGTGGCCCCCGCATGGGGGGAACTAGAAAAAATGGCGCTAGAGTTGGCCGCTACCTGGGGAGAGCGCGAGCGCTCCTGCACATCCTTGCCTTTAGAGTCTATGACTCTGGTCTCTTTCATAAAGTGACAATCATCAGATGATGATGACACAGTTTTTCTATAGGAAAATTCGCCACTAACTTCAGAGAAAAAATCTTCAAGACATAAGGTTAAATCAGCAATAGTAAAAGACTTACCCGTCAAAAGTGTCGAGGTTGAAGGAGTCCTCCGACTCGTCTTTCTGCTCCCTCAACTTTTTCTATGCGGGAGGAGCTACATCACGCATGGGCACTGCAGGGATTGGAGCATCCACCTCCGTCGAAGGACCCTTCAGTGTCTCCGACGATGAGGCATCTGAGTCCTCTCTTTGGGAACGCTTACGAGTGCCACCCCCACTGGACTCGGGGGCTTCCCGCTCCTCAACAACGGGGACGGTAGAGCCAGATTCAGCCTGCTCCTATGCCTCAGGAGGAATTATACCTTCTGGCTATGGGGGCAGGATGGTCGCCACTTTCCATCCTATAACAAATAAGCACAATGTCATCACACAAGCCTTGTAGGAAATCGAAGAACAACAGAAGAGACAATAATAAAATTACCTCAAGTGGAGGGTGACTAGCGTAGAACGAGAGCACGACTGAGTCACCTATGAGCTTCTCCATGGTGGTGAACTTGGTCAGCCCCTAAATTTCTTGTCCACTTCACTCGAAGAAATGTTCTCCTGGGAGACGGGGGTGATGTCACCGGCACCAGTCCAACAGTACATCAGATGTGCCCTAGTCTGCAAGGGATACACTCGACGGTGGATCCATGTGCGAATGATGTCCGGACCGTCAATCTCCTTCCCTCGAATGAGCTAGAGATCATAGAAACACTTGTACAAAGCCTCGACCTCCTCCTCTTCCTCGGGCATCACAACATTCTTCCAAGATCTTCTCTTCTTCAACTCCGTCTTGGGTCAAAGGGAGCAACCCCATAAAGCTCGCCCTCCACCTGCTGGTCGTGGATGTAAAACCACTTCTCCCTCCATCCTTGGATGGACTGGGAGCTCTTGACGTAGAAATACTAGACGTTCGGGTCCACATGAATATCGCAGCCTCTAATGTCGTAGACCATAGATCCAGAGCCTGATTGTCATTTCAGATTCAAGTGTTTTTTGAAGAGGCCCAAGTGCGGCTCGATTCCGAGCTAGCACTCGCAAAGAGTGATATAACACGCAATGTGAAAAATCGAGTTTGGGGGCAGCTGATGCAGTTGGAGCCTAAAAAAACAGAGTAACCCTTGCACAAACTTCTGGAGGGGAGAGAAATTCCACATACAATTAAGGCGAGAAACATAACCCGAAATCCAACAGGGTGATCCGGGATTACCTCCAGGCCAGGCATCTTCGTGTCCGCCTCATCGACGGGGAGCAATCCATCTTGACGATGATTATGGAGCTCCAGCACCCTTATGGTGGTGCGCCACCACGAGCTGTTGGTGACGCGCATCCATGTGCCTTTCTTCTTTCTGGATGCAGCAGCAGTGCTAGAACCCGTGGAGATGGTGTTTTTCTTCTTGGTCGCAACATCGATGGCAGCAGATCCAAGCACGGCCGCACCCTTCTTTTTCCCCATCTTCTGGTGACGATGGTATCGTAGGAAGATACTTGGGAAGGTTTTGAGACCATCCAACATAGCGGCAGGGGCATGAGCGACAGAGCAGTATTAAGGAGCAATGGAAGTAGTGCACGAGAAGGAAGACGATGAACTGTGGGGAAGTTTTACCGCACATGAGCCTCTACTTAACCACAGGGCAGATAAAATCTAGCGGCCATAAAAGCCTCAACCAGACGCGTGGCATACATCAATGTCAACACGTGGCGATGGAAACAATGAACCATCGCTCACTTTCCTTACTACATGCGAAAATCGAGGAGGCACAGTTAAAACAAAGATTATGCATGCCTGGTCAAATCCCATTCAGATATGGGGCCCCACCTTCGCCACGTCCCGTCAATACTGCTTCAGCAGGAAAATGAGATCATCCAATCGTCAGCACTGACGTTATCTACTCAAGCAGAAGACATCCTCGACTACTTTAGTCCTTGCTTAACTCTACGAGTCAACCAAGCACTCGGGAGAGGTGGCCATGCACCCGAGCATCACAACAGTGATACACATTACAATGATATCTCCAACACAACTTTACTCCAGCAGGAGCTTTTTTTGGACTTACCTAGTCCTTTGTTGACTCTGCGAGTCGACCAAGCACTTGGGGGCTACTCCTAACAGGAGCGCTGGCCACACACGCGAAGATTTTATAGGCACAGAATTGCCTTCACCATTATTACACCTCTTCGAATCAACGATTCGATTATGTACTTGGGGGCAAGTCCCATAGGGAGCACTGAGAGCATATATTCGGCTAAAAACCAAGAAATGACATCTGTCAAAAGAATATTCAAAGTCCACACTCGAGTTTGCGACTCAAATAGGCACTCGGGGGCTACTCCAATAGGGAGCACTAGTCGGGCACCCTATGTAAACTCTTAGTCATTGAAAATGTGTCGATTACATCCACACTCGAAATGGAGACTCCGCCTAATATTCTCCCTTCAAAGAGACTACGTCTCTTGGGTCACCCGAATCATCTCCGCGGTAACTCAAAATTCGGATGTTGCGTTTGCAACATGAAGGTAAGACCTGAAAAAGGCCTGACAACGCATCTGCTACACTCTACCAGATATAAACCATTCCTATAGGCACGATAAAATAAGCCTTGATGGACGCATCGAGTGCCCACACCTACACCACTGGAATTCAAAATCTGTAAGACCTCCGCGGCACGAGTCGAATTATGCCAGCATTATTCCGAATTCGAGTCTGGGGACTCGAATTTGAGTAGATAGCATTTTTTGTCCTAAGGCAGTTAACTGTTCCTGATCCAATAGATGAATCAGGCACGCATACCAAAAAACCCTATGACATAAACTTCGGATGTGCTTGTATCCCACACACTCGAAAGACTTATAGTCTCCACCCGAATATGTGATTCGGCTGGACACTCATGGGCTACTAAGGTGGGCATACGTTACATGTACCTAAGATTAGCCTATACGGTTTAGCCCAAGAAGGACTCCACGGTGCAATCCAAGCCCAACAGAGATTCGGGTGGCCCGCTGGTGTTGGACTTCTTGGAGAACATGACAAAGTGTAGATAGAAACTTAAAGGGAAAACCCTAACTTGTAACCGACTTGATCTACTACCCAGATACCTAGCCTCTCCATATAAAGCCCAGGAGGGGCGGCGAGGAGGACCAACTCATACACCCCGCATACACATAACTAGATAGCATCTACGCATCACTATAACTTTCGTCTTCCTCATAATAAAGAGCATACAAGCAGGAGTAGGGTCCTCTACGAGGCCTGAACCTGGGTAAAACCTCATGTCACATGTGTGCTTGTTTGCGAGCCGATCGTTGCCTCAAGTGCTCCCCAATTCCTCGAACCTAAGTCCATTAACAATGGGCATTGATGACTTAACCCCTCTTCACTATGTCTTGGAAGTAACTCTTGGTGATGCTCCTAGAGATAGCACAACTGAAGCTATGTAAGATGTCTTTCAAACACGTAGTGATGACTACATCGCTCCAGTGTGGTATACTTGCATCCATGGAAGGAGGTTTGAAGAATGGGGTCCATTTGAAACAATTATGGAATTACGGGCGATGTTTGAGAAGAAAGCCCGAGCAGATATGAGATCTCCCAAGCTCTTCTAGATTGCAAAATGGTAGACGGAGGCTCGGTTAGTTCCCATGTAATCAAGTTGCACAGGTACGTTCAAAGGTTAGAAGCATTGGGTGTTCCCTTTCCTTCTGAACTAGGAATCAACATAATCCTGAAATCACTCCCACCTAGATTTGCTGGGATTGTCATGAACTTCAACATGCATGGGATGAACGAAACATTAGCCAAATTGTTCGTGATGTTGAAGGTGGCTGAAAAGGACATATAGAAGAACATCAATCATGTGATGACGGTGAGGAAAACCACTTGCTTCAGGAAAAATAAATCTAGGGGCAACAATAAGATGGCGAATGTCTGCCGCACCTCTAACAAAGGCAAAGCACCTAAGCCAGGTCCATCCCTAGATGTTGAGTGTTGCTTCTGGATAGGAGAAGGGTCACTAGAAGAGGAACTGTCCAAAGTACTTAGCGGAGAAGAAAAAGTCTGGATCGTCTAGCTCAGGTATATCTGATATACATGTTATTGATGTTTACTTGCAAGGTCCTGAAAGTAACTCTTGGGTATTTGATACCAGATCGGTTCCTAACATTTGCAATTCTATATAGGAGCTACGAAATCCTAGGAAGCTTGGCAAGAACAAGGTGAGGATGCGTGTCGGGAATGGAGAAAGCGTTGCTTTGATTGCCGTTGACACAAGACCTCTACATCTATTGTTAGGATTAATATTAGAACTTAGCAATTGTTACTTTGTTCCTTCATTGCGTAACAATATTATGTTATTATGTTGTATCTTACAAGATGGTTATTCATATAAATTAGAGAATAATGGTTTTTCGATTTATATGAATAATGTATTCTATGCACATGCTCACGTGAAGAGTGGGTTGTTTATGATTTATCTTGAAGAGTGTGCTAAACGTCAAAAGACAAATGAATTGAATACCACATACTTGTGACATTGTAGATTGGGTCACATTATACATAAATACATGAAAAAGCTCCATAGTGATGGACTTTTGAGTTCACTAGATTTTGAATCTTTTGATACATGTGAAGCATGTTAATTTGATGGGTAAGATGGACAAATCACCGTTTAGTGGTTATGTTGAACGGGCAAGTAACTTACTGGAAATACTAGAGCGAGGTTATATTGAACGGACAAGCAACTTACTAGAAATGCGATGGTAAGATGTAGTACAATAGTCTTTTCCCTACAAGATCTAGGTTTAATCAAATCTTGGGAAACAACGCTAAAAGGAAATAAAAAGGACACATCTACAAGACTTTGTTGCTTCATTTTACCTTCGTTTACCGGACCAACCTAGTTTACTTTATCGTAGGTTGAATCGATGGATGGAGATAGGCCAGGGTTGAAGAACCACCTGCAGCTGCACATCATATGGGATAAAAGATAATAATAAGCATAGTCATGTGTAATGTTTTAACAGAGATAATATCTTGTGGGAAACTGATGACTGCAAGTGCATAGATCATTTCTACATAGTTTCAAAATAAAGATATCGATCCCACAGGAAGCAGTAGGCAAAAGACTAAAGTGCTTTTAACTATAACTAAACGAAGTACTTAAGAAATGACTTTAAGATGCAAGATAAGTAGAGTTGTTTTTGGGATTTTGGTTGAACAATGTAATTTAAAGTAATGCAAACTTAATTCAGAAAGTGATAATCGCATGGGTAATAGATCTTTGAAACTACAATAGGGAAAAGGTGTTCTCAGGGAGTAGTGGATACACCGCTAGAAATTTAGACTAAGTAATCGGGAGTATTATAACGAATATTCTCATAGTGTGTATGTATGTGGGAGGAGCTCCATATATTGACGATTTGCCAGCAACCGCTGCACACATCATCCTCATAACCACAGCAGACAGTAACCAACAACCATCGCATTACCGTGCTATTAAGGGATTTCTCCTGTGGCATGAACATGGCTTGATGAGTTCTCCTTGATTCCCCAAGTTAGTATGTAAAGAATGACAACAGCTTTATAGTCACCGTAAGCGCCATCCTCCAAGTAATCCCCTCCATCGAGTCCCCATAAGAGGAAAATATTAAGAAGGTGCACTTCTCCCTAATATCAAGATGAAGACAATTAACACGTACACATAATGATGTATAACATAATAATCTCGATCTCATCTCACTCATATGCTAGGGTTTCTCCATCTCCCCAAGAACTAGAGATCTACTCAGACATGGAGGCAATTAACATCATGGCAATGGTAATGGAAACAATCATAGATGAATAGTACTTTTATAAATCTACAACGAGTATAGGAATTACAACAAGATCTAGACAAGATGTAGATGGGATGGATGAAGATGGTGTTGATGCAGCGGTGGTTGATGAAGATCGATGCCTTAGCCTCCCAGATCTATGCAGAGCTAAGATGGATCCCTTGTGGGTGAGTTCCCCCTCTAGATGCCTTCTGAAGGTGTGGTTTTCGTGATTTCTTGGTGTTCTGTATGTCGTCTCCTCGAGCCCATTGCATGGGGTGAAACTATTTGACGAGGTAGAGGCAGCACCAACTATACGGCTGGAGCTATACGGGCGGAAGAAATGCTCCCACTATATAGTTGGTCGTTGCGCTCTTTGCCTCCGTTGTTCGCTTCTGGTTTTCCTCTGGTATTATTAATATGTCCCAAATAATCGATTTACGTTGTTTTTTAGTCCTTTTCTCCACAGTACATCTGCTTCAATAATTGTATCCATTGTATCCATCATATGTCCTAATCCTGGTGAAAATAGACATAAAATGTGCGTGCGAGCGCTGTAAAATACCAAGATCTTACATCTACAATGCAAAATAATAGTGTAAAACATGATGCAAAAATGCACTCATCAACTTCCCCAAGCTTAGACTCTTGCTCGTCCCGATCAAGTTTTTAGCTTAATGGATGTGATCCTTATATTCATGAAGCTGAGTTGATAAAATATATGAGGCAATTGTAACATGTGTTTATCATGTATGATACAGGGGAATAAGTTTATGAATAGAACCTTACTAGAGCCATCTGAATAGTATTGGAAGGCTTCCAAACCTTAGTTATTAAGAGTTCATAAAAGATGAATCTCAACACAATGTAAAAGTATCCGATTCAACCGAATGAGCTAACGATGTAGTCCTAAGTGTTTTAGGATCAATGTATTCACTTGGCATTCAAATGCTCAAAAGTGTCTCTTTGTCATACTAAAATACAGTGGTATATGCCTATTTTCTCTTTGCACATTCACTCTTTTTCTTCTTTGTTTTTCTTTTCTTTTGCATATATTCTGACACTTTTGTTTTAAGTGCTGTGCAAAAGGAGCTAGCCATATATTCCACCTTATGTAGGAATTCAAAGTTCAAAGATCTCAATTATCAAATTCCAACTATATATAAG
The DNA here is from genome assembly GCA_910589775.1 of Avena eriantha. NCBI lineage: Eukaryota > Viridiplantae > Streptophyta > Magnoliopsida > Poales > Poaceae > Avena > Avena eriantha. The sequence goes on from OU342742.1 coordinate 294,355,475, forward strand.
AATTCTTATGACTTGGAGATTCTACCTTGACTTGTTCTCACTCTATTTGGATAGCACTTTCATTTTCCTTTGTTCAAGGTTTCTTTTTTGACTTATTTGTATAGATAATTTCTCTTTGTAAATCAAACCGTAGACTTACAGCATGTTGACCAAATTATCTTTATGTGTTCTATTAATACCAATGGTGTGGAAGACTCTTATTGATATCATCAAGTGCAAGTAAAATCATACTCAAGCCATTCATATATCAATAAAGAAAACACAAAGTCAATATTTCTCCATATATAATAATAAACTCAGAATTTCATAAAAAGGATCGACTATTCCTGATGGGAATTCTAATGATGCAAACTTTATTTCTAGTTTGAACTAATGCAAAAACTATAATATAAAACTTATAAGAGAGATTACAAGGTCTTTAAAGATCTCCCCAAGCTTGGAATCAAGCCAGGCGGGATCAATTAACTCCTTGTGGGTACCTATTCCTCCTCTTGGGTAGATAGAGCGTCGCCTTCTTCCTTTACATTACTCACTTTAACTATGCTTTCAAAATGAATGCTGAGCTTGGCCAAGTCGTATTGGATCTTCAACATTTTCCTCTTGAGGAATTTCTTCTCATCTGCTAACTCAAAGACAGTTTTAATCAAGAAACCAGCTCTACCCTCTATTGCATCGACCTTCTTCTCAAGGTCTTTGCTCATCATCCAGTAGGAGTCAATTCCTTCTCCAATTGTTTTAACGCATGCCTTAGAAGCCTTTTCTAACTCACAGATCTTATCATGAATCTCATCTCGCCACACCTTAGGTTTAAGAGGTGATGGAGCAAGAGGAGGTTTATAATAGGATCTATTAGAGTAGATACGTACATGGTTATTGTGGTAGTTTAGGATAGTTAGGATTCTAGCCTAACTTGTCTTGTACTCCAAGTTGATCCCTGTATGCCTATATATATTCGCCCATGAGTGTCAATAATATATCCATCGTATTCCGCCAAACTCATACTCTTTCATGTTATCAGCCTAAATCGATCTCAAACCATAGCTTCCGCCGTGCTGTCCTTGAGGAGGTCGATATCCAGGATCTCCACCGGGGGCTGTGAACCCGTATGCAGGGTTCCCCCGTCGATCCGTGATCGGCTGCCCTATAGGTCATTTTCTCCAATCTCTTGATCGGCTTTCTTTTTGGTTTACCGATCCTAGATCGGATTGAGTCGCCCACCACCGTCGTCATCGCCGCGCCTCTACTCCGACCATCGACATCGAGGATCTACATCGCGTCCGTGCGTCAGCCCTCTCCACTGCTGCGCCTGCCTTGGCAGGCTGTTGCGGCCTCACGGCAGGCTGTCGCACACCACGGACGGCTGCTACGCCTTCCTCAGAAGGCTACCACGGCCGCCCCCTGATGACCCAGAAGTATAGGGGGTGTATCGCAGTATTTTCAATAATTAAGAGTGTCGAACCCAACGAGGAGCAGAAGGTGTTGATGAGTGGCTTGGAGTAGGAATTCTTTGTAAATACTTAGCAAACGGATTTTTACGGGTTTTTTATAATGCAGATAAATAAAGTGCGAGTAAATAAAAGACAATAATAATAAATGCAACAACTGGCCCAATCCTTTCTTTAGTAAAGGACAAGCCAGTTGTATTACTTAAGATGACCAAACGTTCTCGAGGACACACGGGAATATCGTCAAGTGCTTTCACTTCATATAGTTGATTAATCTTCTTTAGTTTTCTAAGTTTTGTGTGGGTGAACCTATGCTAATGTACCGACCTTCCTAGGACTAATACATACTTGTGATTCTACCCCTTGCAAGCATCCACAAGTACAAGAAAGTAATTAAGGTACAAACCTAACCACAACTTTAAACTCTAAGACACTGACATCCCTTGTGCAAAGGTTTCCTAACGGTGGTTCAGGTTTCTGTCACTTCGGCAACCCCTACAATTAGTAGCCAAATACACAATGCATTCCCCTAGGCCCATATAGGTGAAGTGTCATGTAGTCAACATCCACATGACACCACTAGAAGAAATACACCACAACTTAAATATCAAACTATTGAGTCTTTCTCAACACAATTCCACTACTAACAACATGACTTCTCCCATGTCCTCAAGAACAAATGAACTACTCACAAGACATCATACGGATCAAGATTAGAGATGAAATAATGATATGTAATGATCTGAAAATAAATGATAATTCAATGGTTCACTCAATAGCATCCACTACAAGGAGTAATCAACACCGGGAAAGTTTCCCCTAAGAACTATCCAAGATTCAACCCAATTGCTCCAGCGGTATGAAGTGGTAATGATGGTGCTAGTGGAGATGATGGTGGTGATGATGATGATGATCCCGATGAAGTCCAGCTTGATGGTGGTGTTGATGGCGACGATCTTCCCTCTCTGGGAAGAAATTCCCCCGGCAGAATTCTGTCTGTCGGAGAGATCTTTCTCTCTTTGTAGTTTTCCGCCCCGCAGAGGCGCGAAACCTTTCCGTGGTCGCTACCCCGGTATTAGGGTTTCGTGGGGATAATATACACCAAAGGGGAGAGCCTTGAGTGGGCCAGGGCGGCCACACCACCCGCTGGCGTGGCCTAGGGCTGCCCGCGCCAGGGGGTGGTGTGGGCCCCCTATGGCCCATCTCCACTCCCCCTTGTGGCAATCTTCGTCTTCTAGAAAAATAGAATTTTCCATGTATTTTTCTGGATTTTCTGATCTTCGTGAATTTCGCCTCCAAACAGCACCTTTTCCATCAGAATCCTAACTGCAGCGGTCCATGCTCCAAAAGTCATCAACCATGCAAAAATAGATGAAATTACATAAGTATCATCTCTTAATATGAAATATATCAATGAATAACAGTAAATTATGATATAGAATAGTGATGCAAAATGGACGTATCACCCCCCTCGGATCCTCTTCATCGTCATCGTCCGGGACTTCACCAACAACGTCACCATCGAATCCGATTTACGCGTCGTCCACGCCATGGCGCATACGGTGCACCGTCGGTCTGATCAACTGATCCCACGCCTGTCTACGCCAAGCACGTCCCCGAGCACACGCCTAACACCGATCGAGCTACAGACTGCCGTTGTGTCGCCCCGTCGGGCCGCAGGGCCACCGCCTTTGGTCCACGCTACCGGCTTCCAACGTGCCTTCCTTGTCGTGTACGTCGTTGGTGGTCTCCTAGCCGCTGCACTGACTTGCGCCGTGCAGCTATGCCGCCCCCTCGGGTCGTAGCGTGGCTGCATGCAGTCTACTTCGTCGTCCTCGTGCATCGACGGACTCGACTTTTACCGTGCCATCTCCTACGGTGCCGATCGCCGCCGGCTGCACATGGTCTTCGTCACGTCGCTGGGTCCTCCTCGCCTACTTCAGCAGCGCTGCCGCGCTTCACAAGGTAACCTGCAGGGCACCCTCTCGTTGATGCAGGTCCCGCCGACTACCCCTTCGCCACTCTGGGCATCCAGCATGACTAACCTAGGTCGCCGCTGGTTTCGCCGCCTTCTACGTCTTCGTCCACTACAAGTTCGCCACCAGTCTCATCGCCTCATCCCCGACTACACAACCTGCAACTCTACTCTGACAACCGCGGATAGCGCCGACATCTCTCCCTTAGCCGCTCTGTGTGTCGTAACTGCTCTAGAGGCTTCCTATGCTAGTCTTTCTGACATGACGACAAGTTCATGATAGTCCCTGCCCCCGCATGCCTAGTACTGGCAACAACGGGAGTGCCTTCATCCGCGATGCGTTCCCGAGTCTGGCAAACTCGGATCGGCGCCTCGTCTTCATCGGCTTCGACATCGACCCCTCTATGACTGCCTTGACCATGTCACTGACGAGTTCTTCTTTGCATACTCAGTTCTGGCAAAACCGAAGTGTGCGTTCGTCCCTGACATGCGCCTAGTTCTAGCAAAACTATGGCTGCACCTCGTCCTCGACTGCTCAGACTGCATCAACTTCGGCATCGACACCCTCAACGACTACCTCGACGCGTCTCCGTCATCCTCCTCGTGCAATATGCGCATACGGCTTCATGTGTGCCTACCTCGACTCGGGCATCCCCGACCACGACATCGACCACGGTGACCCATCGCATGGCTACCTCGACCATGTCACCGCCTCACGCTCTTGGCTCCCTCGACATCGGCACAAGGGCTACCTCCTCCCTTGAGCATCACCAGCTTCCTCTACAGTTCAAGCTACCGCGACCCGACACCATCCAAGACGTTTCTGCTACGACTGCGGGGGGATGTCAGCCTACTGGATGCTACTTTTGTTTATATCTAGTCTAACCGTCTGCGACATTCCGGTTGTTCACAACGCTACCGCTACGACTGCGGGGGGATGTTAGAGTATGATACGTACACAGTTATTGTGGTAGTTTAGGATAGTTAGGATTCTAGCCTAACTCGTCTTGTACTCCAAGTTGATCCCTGTACGCCTATATATACTCGCCCATCAGGCTCAATAATATATCCATCATATTCCGCCAAACTCATACTCTTTCACTATGTTGTAACGATAAGGATTAGGGAGGTACTGATACATTGCAAATGTATCTATAATTTTTGGTGCTCCATGATTGGTTTTATCCACTTTCTTGTGTTTTGTCCACACTTTGGAGTACCTTTCATATGATTTCTTGGACTAACCTATTAACAAGAGCCACAGTGCCAGCTGCCTGTTTTCTGCTGTTTTTGGTTCCAGGAAAGTAAGAAAATGAATATTCTTGGAATTGGACGGGACAAAAGCCAAAGTTCCTATTTTTCCAGAAGACTCACGGAGTCAGAATACGAGACGGAGGAGGGCCAAGGCCTGGCCACACCACCCCCAGGCGCGGGCTGGGCTTGGCCGCGCCAGGGCATGGTGTGGTGGCCCCAGGCACCCCCTCGGTCCCCCTCTTCGCCTATAAGAAGCCTTCTGACCTAAAAACCTCGGGGGGTTCAATGTTTTTCCATGAAAAGTTGTTGATTTGAGCAACAGAAGGTCTTCGAAAAAATTTGAGCAACAGAAGTGTCAAACACTTGTTGATTTGAGCAACAGAAGGTCTTCGAAAAAATTCGTCTTTACCTGCTGGTCTGTTTTGACACATTTCTGCCATTTTTTGCATTTGCTTCTTGTTAGTTCCTTTTTGAGTTCTTTTGGGGAATTGAGCGTTTTGAGGGAAGTGCTACAGTATCTAGTGTTCTAATGGAAGTTTATTGGGTGTTAGAATTGAACCTTAAGACTTATTTATCTTAAGTGCACTAATGTTGCTAATAAAGATTGTGTGAAGTTTTGTATGAAGGAAAAATTTCAGGTGTATGGAAGGAATGAGTAATGAGATGAAGAATGGACTAAATCTCAAGCTTGGGGATGCCACGCGTGTCACTCCAAGAAATATCCAAGAAGTACAAGCGTCAAAGCTTGGGGATGCCCAAGGCATCCCCTTCTTCATCAATAAAAATCCCAGGTTTCTTCCAAACGCTTCATTTTTATTGATTCATGCACAATTGTGTTTTTCTTGGAGCGTCTTCTTTTTCATTTTCGTTTTAGTTTTTAGTTTGCGTGGTTTTCTTAGTTTGATGAATAAATTGGTTGGAACCCCCCTCTTTCATACATTGGCTTTCATATAGTTTGGTTTGGTTTGGAAAAGAATAGGAAAGCTCATGTTTAAGTGGTAAAGAGAGCTTGTTTTTGACCGTGGCCTATGCTTTGTCATGCCACGCTTGATATTTTTTTGGCTTTATGCTTAGTATTCTTTGCTGTAGCATGAATTGTTATAAACAATTGAGATTGCTTAATGTGCCTTGGATGAATCATGCTGTTTTAGCATATTAAAGCATAGTATAGTGGTATTCTCCTTTGATGCTTTATTTGGGTTATTTGGCTCATGCTCACACCATGTTATGACTATCCCAAGTCACCATAAGCCTTTATGATCCTTTAGTTTTCAATTTGTAGTATCACTTTATGCTTTGATCAATGATGTTTTGTCGCTCTGCATGATTATGGCCATTATTGCTCTCTCGTTTGTCGCTCCCTTACTATTGCTAGACTTCAATTACACTGAGTATGTTTTACTCAAGTTTCCAATTCCCTAAACCAAACATTGCCAAAGTGTCCACCATACCTACCTGTTAGCATCATTTTCTACTTCCGTGCATATGCAATATGCCTTGTTTTCTTCCGAATAAAATGTTTGCTTGTTTTGAGAAAGTTAGTTAGTAAAGCTCTCACGAACTTGATGGCACACTTTATTTTCTTGCACTTAATAAACCTGAACCATTGCGTCCTTCTTTGTTGTGCATATGCTTGCGCTTTATGAGTTGAAGTTAGCAGAACCATGTATCATGGGGACCGCTTTCAACGCTTCATAGGTATTTTGTACCTAGTTGATATCATGTTCTTTTGCTTATGCATCCCGGCGGTGTGAAATACAAGTGGAACTTGTAAGATCATGGAGTTTGCATGTATGTTAGAGAAATGCCTGGGCCGCTAGCCTAAGCCATGCCTAATCATGGTGGAAACTTGCAGCATAACCATAATGAGCATTCTATGAAGCATCCTCAATAAAAATCGATGCACATAGTAAATAAAAAGATCGCTCAGATGCTCATTGTCTGCTTGCCTTGTCATTTTGATTATGTGATAGCTCCTGTATCATGTGCAAGGGGTACCCCGTTGGAGGTTCTCTAGGATACGTATATACTTACAATGACAAGAGCTTACTGTTGACTGAAGTTGAGTAGCATGAGGATCGGTCTTCGTAAGTAAGGGGCATGAGACTTTGATTTATAACTTGTCAAGGATATCCTCTTAGTTGTGTCACTTTAACCTTAACCACATTAAAGATGCTTATGATAGGGGCAATGAGAGCTCAAAGCTAATGAGTACCATACTTTCAGCATTTGGAAGCCTTTCAAACTTTTCAAAACCTTTTTGTTTTCCTTGTTGAGTCTCCACAGATTCTATGAGCACTTTCTTGAGAGAATAGTGGCCATTCTTAGTTCTATGTGCATTGTCCCAAGACTTGTTGATTGATGCATACCTTGATATTGCTTGTTTTAAACTATTTGTATCTAGTCACTCTTGTGAACTTTGAAGTTGTCCTATGCATTTATGTTTGCTACTCTTTGAGGGACAAGCTGAATGCCACTATGTTATGTTATCTTTATGTGAAACAAACAAACGTCTTGCAAATCATTGTTATTCATGAATCTTTTGTTTGTGCCTTTTCATGTTGCATCATAGTTTCTTTGTCTTATTGCTAGAACTTTGTCTTTCATGTTATGATTGAAGCACTATGATCCCAGCTTTGAATGTTTTACAAATACTTTGATCAAGTCTTTGATGGTGCATGTCACCTCAAAAATTATTTTCTCTTTTTATCACTTATCTACTCGAGGACGAGCAGGAGTTAAGCTTGGGGATGTTGATACATTGCAAATGTATCTATAATTTTTGATACTCCATGCTTGGTTTTATCCACTTTCTTGTGTTTTGTCCACACTTTGGAGTACTTTTCATATGATTTCTTGGACTAACCTATTAACAAGAGCCACAGTGCCAGCTGCCTGTTTTCTGCTATTTTTGGTTCCAGGAAAGTTAGAAAATGAATATTCTCGGAATTGGACGAGACAAAAGCCAAAGTGACTATTTTTCTAGAAGACTCATGGTGCCAGGATACGAGACGGAGGAGGGCTAGGGCCTGGCCACACCACCCCCAAGCGCGGGCTGGGCTTGGCCGCGCCAGGGCATGGTGTGGTGGCCCCAGGCACCCCCTCGTTCCCCTCTTCGCCTATAAGAAGCCTTCTGACCTAAAAACCTCGGGGGGTTCGGCGTTTTTCCACGAAAAGTTCCACTGTGATGCCGCCACCGAAGGGGAGATTCGAGGGACAGAAAGTCTCTGTTCCGGCAGCCTGCCAGGACGGGGAAGTGCCCCCGGAGCCATCTCCATCGATCTCCACCATCATCTCCATCGACCATCCATGTTTTCCCCATCTATGAGTGAGTAATCCCCCGTTGTAGGCTATGGGGATGGTAGGGATTGGATGAGATCGTTAATGTAATGGCATCAAATTGTTACGGCATGGTGCCTAGTATTTTTTATTAGTGCTTTATGACTTTGTTGCGACTTGTTGTGCTTAATGCTTGTCACTAGGGCCTGAGTGCCATGATTTCAGATCTGAACTTAATATTGATTCATTATGATAGTATTGTTTCTAGTCTTATCTACAAGTTGTATACACACGTTGTTGTCCGGAACCTATGGCCCCGAACTGAAAGAAATCGGGATAACCGGAAGGGAATGACTTTGATGTGAGGATCACATGTGTTCACGGAGTGTTAATGCTTTGCTCCGGTGCTCTATTAAAAGGAGCACCTTAATTGCCAGTAGTTCCCTAGAGCCCCGCTGCAAACGGGCTGGCAGGACAAAAGATGTTGTGCAAGTTCTCATTGCGAGCACGTATGACTATATATGGAACACATGCCTAGGATTGTCTAGTACTTGGGTGCTTTATCTTATTTATCTGTAATTGCCCTATGTTCTGATTGCTATGTGAATTGTCTTGTCCATGCAACGCCCGTTCATCCATCCCTATGCCTACCGCACTCGAATCCCACTGTTTACCACTTTTGTTTCTACTGTCTTTGCTTTACTACTGCTGTTACTTTACTATTCCTACTACAAAACTGTTGTTACTAATAAACTGCTGTGAGCAAGATTGTTTCCAGGTGCAGCTGAATTGACAACTCAGTTGTGAAGGCTTATAAATATTCTTTGGCTCCCCTTGTGTCGAATCAATAAATTGGGTTTCACTTCCCTCGAAAATACTGCGATACACCCCCTATACTTGTGGGTCATCAGGTACTCATGATTGTTCCTTCCCCGCTCAGCTTGTCTCATCATCTCCATCCTTAGTGGGAACAGGTCCTCCCAATTTGGGAGAGGCTTGATCTCTAGGCCGGATGATGACGATGATCCTTTAGGTTCTGCTTCATCGATCCTCTTCACGGGCTTCTCATCTTTCTTCTTACAGATCTGGTTGACGTGGAAGGGCTGCATGGATTTGCTACACGGATGTTGTTAAAGGGACCTGTATGGGGATGACAAAAATGTTTCGAGGCTGGAAGTTGTAGCTCTGCGAAAAATTTATGAGAAAGGTTAAATGCGATCAGCTTTAAAAGTAGGGGTCAAAAACCCTAGCCGCCTTGCATAATGAGCAATTATACGGGTGCAGCTCGTATAGCTCCCGCCGTATAGTTGTGAACCGACTATAGATTAGACCTACGGTGGAACCTAACTATACGGCCGGAACTATACGGGCATAATTTTTAATTCCAGCCATATAGTTGGTCATTAAACTCTTTGTTTCCTGGATACTTGTTTTGGAGAAGGGTCGATAACTATACGACCATGACTATACGGACGGAATTTTTAATTCTGATCGTATAGTTGGTCGTTAAACTCTTAGTATTCTAGAAATTATTTTGTAAAAGGTGCAGACAACTATACGACCGCAGCTATACGGGCAGAATTTTTAATTCTGGCCATATAGTTGGTCATTTAAACTCTCAGTACCTTTTGTGGATCGAAGCTTTGATGTCGCAACAACTATACGGAAGGAACTATATGGCTATAATTTTTATTCCGGCCGTATAGTTGGTCGTTAAACCTTCTGTGCATCAATTTTTTTTGCTTCTCCAAGTATTCTTTATTAATCTGAAACTTAACGAAATATCAAGTTTTCACAGAGAAATGGCACCTTAAACTTTCGACCAATTTGGCATCATAAATCTTCCTTCTTCTTTGCTAGAGCATGAATCATTCTCATTAAAAACAATACTCAAACGAGACTTTTAACTAAAGATTTAAAAACCTACTGAACCTTTATTTCACATGGTTTGCCTCCCATGAAGCTCTCTTTTAGGGTCAATAGCTTGACCGTAGTGCCGCTCATTCCGTCTTGATTCCATTCTTCTTGTAATCGTCCTTCTCCGTGTATTTTCACTTAATCACTTCTTCGGGGGTGCTCAACTCTATAGTGACTGCACTTATATCTTCTTTCAACCGATAATGCTTCAAGCGTTTTCCATTTACCACCCATGCAAGAGAGGGTGTTTTTCCTTGGAGCTTTACTGCTCCTGACGAATAAGCTTCTTCAACTACATATGGACCTTCGCACTCCGATCTGAGTTTTCCTAGAAACTACTTAAGATGAGAATTATAGAGCAACACTTTGTCTCCACTTTTAAAAGTTTTATTCTCTATTTTTCTATCATGCCATCTTTAAACTTTTTCCTTAAACAACCTAGCATTCTCATAGGCTTCGCTTCTAAACTCATCTAAAGCATGAATATTTAATAAACGCTTTCCCTGCTGCTTTGAGATCATAATTTAGATTCTTGATTTCCCAAAAAGCTTGGTGTTCTAGTTCTAATGGTAAATGGCATGCCTTACCATACACCATCTTATAAGGTGTCATACCCATTGGATTTTTAAACGCAGTATGGTAAGCCCATAGAGTGTCATTTAACTTATCTTTTCTTGATTTGTCCACCATCTTCTCGAGTATGGTCTTCAGTTCTCTATTTGAGAGTTCCGCTTGACCACTTGTTTGGGAATGATATGGTGAAGCAACACAGTGAGTTACTCCATACTTGCTGAAGATTTTCCTGAAAGTCCCTTTCATAAAATGAGAACCACCGTCAGTAATTAAAAATCTAGGAAATCCAAACCTGGGGAATATGACATCCTTGATCATCTTCACTAAGGTAGCTGCATCCGCATGATTTGTTGGGATAGCTTCAACCCACTTAGTAACATAGTCAACAACAACAAGAATATGAGTATAACCATTTGATTATGTAAATGGCCCCATGTAATCCATTCCCCATACTTCAAAGGGTTCAATTATGAGACTATAGTTCATCGCCATTTCTTGTCTCCTACCTATATTACCTCTTCTTTGGAAAGCATCGTAGTATTCCACATACCTGTGTGCATCCTTGAGCAAGGTGGGCCAATAGAATCCGGATTGAAGTACCTTTACAGCAGTCCTTTTACCTGCATGATGCCCTCCATATGGACTGTCATGAAAAGGCTTCAATATCATTCATTTCGTGATTAGGAACACACTTCCAATCATTCCATCAAGTCCATGACGATATAAATACAGATCATCCCAAAAGTAATATTTAAGATCATTAAAGAATTTCATTCTTTGATTTCTTGAAATATCGGGAGGTAATTTTTTTGTTGCTAGATAGTTAGCATAATCTGCATACAATGGATTAGCAATTTCTACCTTTGCTAAATATTCTCCTGGAAATGATTCATTAATTGGTACGGGGTCATTAATTATTCCTTCCATCCTACAGAGATGATCTGCTACCGGATTATCCTTACCCCTCCTATCTACTATAGGTAAATCGTATTCTTGTAGTAATAAAACCCACCTAATCAACCGGGATTATCATCCTTTTTTCACAAGCAGGTGATGCAAAGATTGGTGATCCGTATGAAATATTACCTTAGAATTAATTATGTAAGATCTAAATTTGTTGCAAGCAAAAATTATATCTAGAAACTCTTTGTCTATAGTAGCATAATGTTTCTGAATCTTATTAAGAGGTCTACTAGCGTAATAAATAACATTCAAATTATTTCCATCTCGATGTCCCAACACAACCCCTAAAGCATAATCACTAGCATCATACATAATTTAGAAAGATGCATCCCACTTTTGAGGTTGCATGATAGGCGCTAAAACTAGTTTATCTTTAAGGTTCTGAAAAGCTGCAATGTAGTCATGGTCTAAATAGAATGGAGTTTCTTTATCAAGAAGATTGTTAAGGGGGCATAGCTAGTTTAGCAAAATCTTTTATAACCCGCTTATAAAATCCTGCATGTCCCAGAAACATTTTTAAGTGTTTAATGTCCTGAGGTGTTGGGCGATTTTATATAGCATTTTTATTAGTTTTATCTATTTCTTTTCCCTTCTTTGAAACTTTGTTCCTGAAAACTTTACCTTCTCTTTCCATGAAATGGCATTGCACCCAATTCTAAACCAAGTTTGATTGCCAGCATCTCTACAAAACTTTGGTCAGATTGTAGAGACAATTATCAAAAGTTGTTCCACCAACGAGAAAATCGTTTGTTAGGAATTCCATAGTCTTCTCAACAAAATCATCAAAAATCTTTAGAACACATTCCTGAAAAGTTGCTACTTCATTACATAAGCCAAATGGAATTAATCTATAAGCATATGTGCCATACAGGCAAGTGAAAGTTGATTTCTCTTGATCTTCTGGCTGTACGGCAATTTTAGAATATCAAGAATAACCATCAAGAAAACAAAATTTAGAATTATTACTAAGTCTTTCTAGAATTTTATCCATGAATGGTATAGGTTTATGATTGTTTTGTGTCTCACGGTTTAGTTTCCTAAACTCAATGCACATATGATATCCTACAATTGGTCTCATAGGAACTAGCTCACCTTCCTCATTCAAAGCACCATCAAGGCCACCTTGTCTTGGTATGCAATGAGCTGGGCTAACCCACTTACTGTCAGAAGTACGATATATTATGCCAGCATCAAGTAACACTATAAGAAAAGTTGGCTTTTACAACGGACGATTTTCATGGTTGAAGGCACATTTTTCATGGACAAAGAGTCTTGCACGATGGATGGCCTTCGTGGTAAAAGCGTCATCACAAATGAATTAATGACGGATGGACTTCGTGGTAAAAGCACCCTTCAGCCATGAAAACTTGTTCCGTCGTAGATCTGTTCGGCAGCCACGCTGACGGCTAACATCATGCAAACTGCCACGTGGCAGCCGCCATTATCGGCCGGATACCGCCATTAATGGCCATAGAAGAAGTCAGGCCTAGCCAAGGCCTGCTAAATACTAACTAGGTCGACCCATCAGGGGAGCCCAACAAGAAGATGGCCTGTTACTATTTTGTCCTACACTGTTTGAAATGGGCCCAGAAATGTGGCCCACGAACTTTCAGGCCCGATTCTATTTCGGCCTACAGAAGGCCCATGTTGGTCCAACACTGTGCTACCAATTGAGGCCTGCACAAATCCTGCCCTGCACTGTTTAGGCCTATTACCAATTTAGCCTTTTACTGTTCAGTCCTATTATTGTTTCAGCCTTTAAGGAATTTCGACCCGTTACTGTTTAGGCCCTTTAGTGTTTAGGCTTTTTCCTATTCAGGCCGACACAGTTTGGCCTGTTACTGTACTGGCCTACCACCGTACTGGCCTTTTGCTGTTGATACCTTTTACGGCTCTGACCTTTCACTATTCCGGCCTTTTCACTGTTCTGGACTTTTACTGCTCTAGCCTTTTATGGTTCTGGCCTTTTACTATTCTCTCCACTTGCTACTATGGCCTTTTACTGTTCTGGCCTTTTACTATTCTAGTCTTTTACTGTTCTGGCATTTTACTTCTCTGGTATTCTGGTCTTTTACTGTTTTGCGTGTTTTGGGCTGTCCATGCGCATGTTGTTTCAACATTCGTCATGCTACTGCTCTGCCTTGTTACTGTTTCGGACTTTTTTTGCTAGCGCCTACTTTTCGCAGAACAGGTGAATATCAATACATCAATTAATAAACACACAAAAATTAAAATTACTTATTACACAATAAAAGTTTGTTGCAACAGGTTATACAACAAGATCGTAATTTCAACAGATTACAACGTGTCAGTACCATCAATAAGAGATCAGTACATGGAGATTCGCTTCAATGTATCCTTTGTCCTCTTCTTCAACATTTCAGCTACAGATCTAAGAGCAGCTACACCCTTTCGTTCTGCATGCAATATAGCATTTATATATTTATCAGATGTAGGAGTTGTTCTAGGTGGACTGTTAAGTAAGTTGTTTGCTTCGGCAATGCAATGGGAGGATGAATGGGACGAGGGATCACAACTTTCAGTCCTGCCTTCCAAGGACTCCTGCTGGGTTTTAGCTGCAGTCTGCTAAAATATGGTGAAACAGGTTAAAACAAACAACAAGGGAAACAAGTAGTATTATATAAAGTAGAGATCATTTAAAGTAAGTATGAACTTATAGTAGCATGTTCAGGCTGACAGTAGCTCCTTCTCGAGCAAGTGTAACTCCTGGTCAATCTACCAGAATAATCTGAGCAGAACAGTTGGAACTCTGGTCCTTGTACTCCATTGTCATTTCTTTGCATGACATTTGAAACCAAGTTGGTTGGTTTGGAAGGATGAAAACTCTTGAAAAACACCAAAAACATAGCATTAAAAATTACCAGATGTATGTTTCAAACTAGACTGCTGCTTTGGAAGGATGAAAGCAGGTGAAAACACCAACATATAGCATTAAAAATGACCAGATATATCATCCAAACTAGATGGACACTCTTTGAATTAAGCATTCACACATATATTCACAATTAAACATAAATGCAAATGTCATGGCAAGTTCTTAGGTAGAATGACAACTAATTAACATGACAAGAAACTAGCCTAAGTAACACAAGGAAACCTCATGATTCAGCCTTGTTGGGAGTCAGATTGTCAGTGTTGGATCCTCTATGAGCTGTTTGCATGACCCGCGCGAGCCCTCAGAAAGAATAGAATCTATGAGTTTGTGTTGGAGGATTAAACCGATAGCGTGAGAATAAAGAAAGGGAATAAAAACAAGAAGCTAATGAGGTGGATAGGACCTACAAGATGAAGGGTGCAAACAAAATGGCAATAGCATCCAGGATAATGAGCAACATCCTAAAGATTTCGGAGCTTACGAGTAACAAAAATATAGCAAACGGGTAAGAGAAATTATGGATGCGCGGCAAGGACGGGTGGGACGGGCAAGTGGGCAGCGGGGGCGGTGGCTCGGCATTTCGGGGTCAGCGATAAATAATTCAGTGAAGCCGCCTCGGTAGGGTAGATGCCGGTGTTGGCAAAGCAGATCCGGTGCTGCGACGAAGTCGGTGAAATAGTTCCGGTGAAGAGCGCCTGCATTGGAAGAGCTCCGGTGTGGAAGGGAGGGCTGGCGGTGAAGCATCTAGAGGAAGGTCGAGGTTGGAGGGTGTGGGCGGGAAAGAGACGATCGGGGCATATAGGTGGGTTGACGCACATTTACGACCTATACCCCTCTATTATTGCAGTACTCCCACGGTCCTTGTTTCCGGAGCAGGGATAGAAGACGAATTTTGCATTCGCAAAAAGCGGGGCGGGATATTTGAATAGATGCACGGCCACTTTCACGTGTTGGCCATGTCTAGACCCACACGCCAGCGACAATATGCTTACCAACATATAAATGAGTTTCCACACAGTTTCCAAAATTGATAAACAATATATTTTGAAGGCTTTCATACAAGATGACCAAGGTCATGACCATATCTCTGTAATAGTTTATAATAGCGTGTCCATATCTGGTAGATAGCTGCATCTTGGCATTTCAAAAGAATATTCTAGATTTGATGGACAATGCCCAACATTCATGAATTTCAAAACTTTCTTGCTAAATCTATGCAATAAAATGACTTTTTGACAATTTGAAGTAAATATGTCTAATTTCGAACTAGAAAGTGTGTGATATACCTTGCTCTTGACTTTTTAAAATAATTCAAATATATCAAGTAGTCAAATATTGGAGTACCACTGATAGTTTGGGAAAATTCAACTTTTTGATATGAATGGTAATGACACCTAATTTCGGCCATTTTAAAAAAAATACAAAGAAACAAAATATAAAAAGAAATGCATCCATTATTTTCTCTCTTCGTGTCTAACTATGTGAACTAGCTAGTTTCCATGGAAAAATATAATCTTGAAATTTGATAATTTTTGAGAAAAAATTGTATCACAATATATATGGAGTACCATGTAAGAATATGCATGGCTTTCAAATCAGATGACCAAGGTCATGGCCATATCTTTTCTATAGTTTATAATAACCTATCCATATTTGTTATGGTGTGTATTGGCATTTAAAATATTATTTACAGAGGAAGCTTTCGAATTGGAAGTTATTTCAATTTTCTAATGCACAACAATGGCTTTAGTAATGAAGCTACTATAAAAAATGGCTTTAAATCCCACTGCCCCGGTTTTCACTCAAAGTATATATAGCCTAAGGTTAAGTTTAGGGTTCGGGGTTTTATATTGGGTTGAGGTTTTAAGGGTTCGTGGTTTATGGTTTATGATTTTAGGGTTTAGGCTTTTAGGGTTTAGTGGTTTACGGTGGTTACGGGTTTATGATTGTTTAGGTTTTAAGGTTTAAGGAATTTTCAGTAATAATGTTCAAGCTTTACATATATGGTTATATTCATGGAATAGAATGGCGTTGTCGCAATTTAATAAAATTATTTCAAAATTTGATCTATAAGTGCATTATACCTCGTTGGTAAGGGTTTAGGGTTCTAGGGTTAGGAAGTTAGAGTTCTAGGGTTAGGAGGATATTAGGGTGTATGGTTACGGTTTTTTTATTTTCAATAATGTTCAAGCTTTATGCTTATATTCATGTATAGAATGGCGTTACCACAATTTAACGAAAGTATCTCAAATTTTAATCTATAAGTGCACGGTACCTGTTGGTTTAGGGTTTATTTTTCAATGATTAAGGGTTTCACGGTGTAGGTTTTATGGGTTGCTTAGGGTTTAGGGATTAGCGATTTTTCAATAATGCTCAAAGATTTATGCTTATATTCATCGAATAGAATGGCTTTACCTGCTTTAATGAAAGTATCACAAATGTTGATTTATAAGTGCATGATACCTGCTTGGTTAGGGTTTTACGTTTTAGGTTTTATCAATGTATAGGGTTTATAGTTTATCTAATTTAGAATAATGCTCAAGCTTTATTGTTATATTCGTCGAATAGAATGACGTTACCTAATTTAATGAAAGTGTCTCAAATTTTGATCTATAAAGTGCATGATACCTGCTTGGTTAGTGTTTATGGGTTGAGGGTTTGGGGTTTTACGGTTTAGGTTTTAGGTGTTGTTTAGGGTTTAGGGAATTTTCGATAATGCCCAAGATTTATGCTTATATTCGCCGAATAAAATGGCGTGAGCAAATTAAACGAAAGTATATCAAATTTTGATCTATAAGTGCATGCTACGTGCTTCGTAAGGGTTTAGGGTTTCGGGTTTTAGGGGTTTAGGGTATTGGGTTTTAGGAATTTTCGATAATGTTCAAGTTGCTTTATGCTTATATTTGTTGAATATAATGGCATTACATCAATTTATCGAAAGTATCTCAAATTTTGATGTATAAGTGCACAATACCTGCTTTGGTTAGGATTTATAGGTTGGGGGTTTAGGGATATATGTTTTTAAAGTTTATTTTATGGGTTGTTTAGGGTGTAGTGTTCAGCGAATTTTCAATAATGCTCAAGGTTTATGCTTATACTCGTAGAACAGAATTGGTGTTAGCTGATTTAATGAAAGTATCTCAAATTTTGATCAATGTGTGCATGACACATGCTTGGTAAGGGTTTATGGCTGAGGGTTTAGGGCTTTAGGGTTTAGGGTTTAAGTTTTAGGGGTTGTTTAGGGTTTAGGGAATTTTTGATATTACTCAGGATTTATGCTTATTTGTCAAATAGAATGGCGTTACCCAATTTAACGAAATTATCTTAAATTTTGATCTATAAGTGCATGCTACGTGCTTGGTGAGGGTTTAGGGTTTAGGGTTATAGGGTTTAGGGGTTTAGGATTTGGGTTTTACAGGTTTCAGTTTTCGAGAATTTTCAATAATATTCAAACTTTATTGTTATATTCATGGAATAGAATGGTGTTACCACAATTTAATGAAATATCGAATCTCAGATTTTTATCTATAAGTCCACCATACCTGCTTGGTTAGGGTTTATATGGGTCGAGTGTTTAGGGTTTTACAATTTAGGTTTTATGGACTGAATAGGTTTATGGGTTTTATCGAATTTTCAATAATACTCAAGCTTTATGCTTATATTCGTTGAATAGAATATATATGGCATTACCTAACTCGTTGAAAGTATCTCCAAATTTGATCTATAAGTGCATGATACCTGATCTGCTAGGGTTTATGGGTTGAGGGTTTGGGGTTTTAGGTTTAGTTTTATTAGGGTTGTTTAGGGTATTTTTGATAATGCTCAAGATTTATGCTTATATTCATCGAATAGAATGGAGTTACCAGTTTGATGAAAATATATCAACTTTTTATAGATAAATGCATGCTACGTGTTTGTATAAGGATTTAATGTTTAGTGTTAAGATTTTAGGGTTTCAAGAATTTGAAATAATGTTCAAGCTTTATGCTTATATTTGTGGAATAGAATGGCGTTACCGCAATTTAATGAAAGTATCTCAAATTTTTATATATAAGTGCATGATACCTGCTTGATTAGGGTTTATGGGCCGAGGGTTTAGGGTTTTAAAGTTTAGTTTTATGGGTTGTTTAGGGTTTTGGGTTCAGAGAATTTTTGGTAATGCTCAGGATTTATGCTTATATTCGTCTAATAGAATAGTGTTACCTAATTTAACGAAAGTTTCTGAATTTTTGATCTATAGTTGCACGATACCTGCTTGGTCAGGGTTTAGGGGTTTAGATTTCATGGTTTAGGATTCCGTGAATTCTCAATAATATTTTCAAACTTTATGGTTATATATATTGGTGGAACAGAATGGTGTTACCACAATTTAATGAAAGTGTCTCAAAAATTGATCTACAAGTCGATGATATCCTACTTGGGCATATTTTTTGTTAAATAAAATTGAAGGTACCCGGGTACTAAAACAAGGGAGAAACAAGAAGAGTTCCTTGAGATTTAGGCACTGTTTGGTTGGGCTCGAATTATGGCTTTTGATTTTTGGCTTATAAAGCTATGAACATGTTTTTGGCTTTGTTTTTTAGATTTTACTCTAACATTGTGGAATGATAGTATAAGCCAGGTTGGATTATTTTAACGATTTTATCTCGGTTTAGCGAAAAAAATTCGAATTTTGAACAATAAGCGATGGGAATCTCTACTTCCTATAATTCTGGCTCACTGACATGTGGGTCACTTGCATAGTGGGTCCAAAAAGTCAGTGTAGGTCGGAGTGGCCGGGTAGGTAAATATTGAAGAAGGGCTAGGAAATGTGGATGGGGTGATGCAGTTGGGAGAATGCAAATTTACCACCTATATACCTCTCTTATTGCAGTTCTCCCTCGGATTCTTGTTTCTAGAGCAGGGATAGAAGAGGAATTGTGCATTCTAGAAATAGGTGAAGCATGTTTGAATGGATGCGTGGGATATTTTATGAAGGGTGTGATGTTTGGGCGCCGTACCAAATTTTGAGGTCAAAGCTACTCCAGCGTGGGGCCTCTCAGACGGGCTGTCACCGTCTAGGCCCACATGCCAGCGAGAGTTACTTCCCAGCATTTAAATGAGTTTCTAGGCATTTGCTGAAATTTTCAAACAATTTAGGGCTTTCAAGAAGATGACCATCATCCAAAAAAAGGTGACCAGGGTCATGGAAATTGTTTATGATGACGTCTTCATATTTCGTAGATCGGTGCATCTTTGTAAATCAACCAATATGTCTGCTTCCATATTAGAAGTTTGTTTTTGAATTTCCATGTAACAACAATGTGTTTTGTTGTGAAGCAACTACAAAGATGATGTCTCAAAATGCCACCGCCCCCTTTTTCACACAATGTATAACGCCCTTTCAAGTTTCTAGGCTAAATTTGTGCAATAAAATAATTTTTGGGGTTGGATGTTTTTTGGGGGGCTGGATGTTCGAATGGGTGGGCAGGATATTTCGGCGCTCTGCCGAAATTTTGAAGTTGAAGCTTCTAAGGTACGCTACTCCCACTTGGGATGCTGTCCGCGTAAGATAGACCAACAGGCCTATATGCTTTCCAGCATTTAATTAGTTTATAGACATCTGCCAAAATTAATGAACATTAATTCAAGGCTTTCAATCAAGAGTAGCAAGGTCATAGCCATAGTTTTTGTACCTTCTTCATCTTTTGTACTACTTCGTACATTGAAGTATCTTTGCCAACCAAGCTTACAAACCTTTCCATATTTGGTAGATCGGTGCATCTTTGCATTTCAAGCAATTGTTTACAAACGAGATTCCAGATTTGATGGATAAAGCCCTACTTTCATGAGTTTCAAAGCTTCCTAGCTAAACATGCTGACACTAAATAACTTTTTGACCCAAAGCCATTTGTTCACAAAGTGCGATGCTATGTGCATTAGTTTCCATGGTAAAACATAAACTTGTATTTTGACAAGTTTTGGATCAATTTTGATCTATGTTGACTGGCTGGTGGGCCACGTATATGGTGGTGCCCATAGCAGGGTAGGTCAGACTTTCCAAAGCTATCCTTCTGCACCCCTTCGCGCTGTATATTAACTTCCACCCTCCGCCGCCTAGGCCTCACCCCCTTCCGCACAAAACAAACGCGCTTACGACCACTTGTCATCATGAACGTACACAAAGAAGCTTTCCCTACCCGTCGGTCTTGTTGAGACACACCGGTGGGCACGTTGATCCCACGGTAGTCCTTCTACCTCTAACTCGATATGGTTGGCATTTTTATTGCCCTTTCAAGTACTCCTACGTAGTTTAATTTGTCCTCAATCTGCATGGTCATAGTTTATTCTGCGCTGGATCTATGTTCATAAAGACCTTCGGCGATTTTTGCTGTCAATATGTTTGCTGAAACACATAGGCATATATAGTTTTGTACTTCATATATATGTTTCATGTTTTTCTTTTAATAATAACCAACCTTGTATATCATAATTAAACAGATGTGAAGACTTTGGATAGATATTGCTCCATTAGGCAGCGCTAAATGTATCCTTGATGTTCTATGATTTATGGGATTTGTTAGAGCTCATTGTGACAACTCAAAAGTACATTGCCTCTGCCGGTTGTGTGCGAATCGTAGGGTGCTGCCTCAAAGTATAGTGGAAGACCATATTTTTACATTAGGGATGCTTAGCACATATGTTAGATGGCTATTTCATGGTGAACCATATGATCCTCCATATGAACCGGGGGAAGCACATCTTTATCATCAAAATCAAGTAGGGGAAGTAGATGATGATCAACTAGATCAACTGACAGAGGTAGCTCCTGAGCATCTAGGTCAACTTGTAGAAGGGGAGGAGAGAAAAAGCGCAAGCTGCATGAAGCAGGTTTCATTTCTGGTACTACCACTATGCCAGATGACAAGGTATACTGTAGAACGACAAATGTTCAGGTTGTCTGTCTTTGATGTTTGTCTATAAACGTATATGTTAATCTACTAATCACAGAAGTAGATGACCGAAGAGGACTTTGATGGTAATGACAATGACCTTTTCTTTGATGAGCCTGTACTTGAGGCTGTGGATTGGGTACACTGCGTCTGGATGGATTTGATGCAGGGCTGCTGATCATCAGGGGTGTACTTTTGGTGTCGTTCATGACCACTAGCCCAGCTGCAAATCTCTTGGGGTGTAGAACTATCCCATGATTGGTTCGCTACTATCATAGTTTTGTAATATGGAGCTACCTTATTATGATTTCTAGGCCTTTGTTTGTAGAACTGTAATTGGAAACTATTCCGTATATTAGTATATACAAAGTATATGTGTGTTTGTGTGTGTTTCTAGTCTGAAATCCAAGCTTATCATTTTATTGGTTCCTAAACTGTTTTTGAGGCCCCAACAATGGTGCCCTATGCTGCAACTAACATCGTCTTGTCCACTGCTATGTGAGACGAATCAGAAGAAGGATAATAAGTTGGGACCAATTTGAATCGAAGAGGGGTGATTTTCTCTGTTCTTGGAGAGGAACCCGGGAGAACTAGTACTGGTACCAAGGGAAGGAGGAGGTTGGCTCAGTTAATTATCTCACCAACTTGAAGTGGGACCTTCTTTAACTGACCCCTGACATGGGTCCTGCTTGAAACAGCTGTAGGCCACCACGTGATAGCTGGGATCAAAAATTCCAGATTCTCTCCTGGCAAAATGTTCTCTCCACTGCCACATAAAAATACTTACTATAGAAAAAAGTGTACTACCCAGCCCTACTACTACTAGTACAACTACTCCCTTTCCCATGCCTTTCTACCGACGACAAGACAAGAAACCATCACTAGCTAGCTCAAATCTAGCAAGTAACTGTTGGAACTGGTGCAACCTCCAATTGGGGACTTCTTATTGAAATAGGTGGGTGTATTTGCTCACCTCAAAATCCGGCTTTGCTTAATTTTCTTCCGATTGGGCCATTGGGGGTACTATTAGTACTAGGAGTAGTAGTATTCGATATGCTTTGATTGTGGAGTTCTTGCTTATTGCTCACCTCGAAATAACCTAATCAGGATATTTTTCCTCTTCTCTAATCGATTGGGTCAATTTGGTGGGGTGGGGTGGTGGTGGGCATGGGGGGTGGGGGTGGGGGAGGTGGTACTGATTTCGTATGGATTCCAGATCAGGGCATGGTCACCGCTATTCTGATTGGGGCATTTGGTCGGGTTCGATTTCGGTGTTCTTCACTTCTGTAACCTTTAGTTGCTACTCGTAATGTGCAATGGATTTTGCGTGAGATTTTGTATGGAGAACTAAGGGTCAGTGGCACGCATGGCTACTATGGATAGGGATGGTCTCGTCAGTTCCCTTAAAAGTTGCCTAAAAAATGTAATGTAGCAGTATATTCGTTGCATTCTTCCATTCTTTCCAATGCTAAAAGTGGTTGGCTGCAACCTGGATGTATCCCTGTGCTAAAAGTTGTCTCTGTTTGCATCCTGTTTTTTTTGGAAGCCTCTGTGACAACATCTCTTCTTCATTTACTTTAGCACAGTGGCCTCTCTGAGAAGTGGGTATAATTTGGAAATCCACAATTTCACATGTTATAATTTTCCATGTTATTTTTTAGCTAGTACTATATGTTTATGCTCATTAGAAGTTCACAAAAATAAAATCTGTTTGCTTTACATGCAATGGTTTTGTCTTATATTATTAGATTTACTTGCTCTTTACATAATCTAACCTTTCCACTTAATTTCAATCAGTACCATGCACCAGCTGCTCAGCCCTTTCTGCTACCCTGCTCTTGTTAAGCTTGTGGATTGAAAGGGGGCCCATGTATGCCATTCCAAAGGCAGAGGGATGAAAATGGTGCATGGCCACCCTTCACAAAGTGTACCCATGGTATCAGGTATGGATTCCAAGTGGTTTAGACCGATTTGATGTAAGATCTTGTATCTCACTTTTTTTGATATCGCCTTACTTCTCTATCAATTTTCTCATGAAGGCTATCCCTTGTGTCGCTCGCCCCATTATAAACAAGATGTTCGGAAATGACAAGCTTCTAACTCTATATAGCGAGGGCCCTAAAGGCATGCGGCAACTATATGATGTGGATGTCTCCCAGACGATGTCCACCACCTATTTGGGTGGCCGAGGTTGGTCCAAGTATGTCCGTGAGAATGGTCTAAAGCAGGGGGACAAGGTAGCATTCGATTTTAGCAACCCTGGGCAGATACTTGCACACCATTGTACACATGTTGACTGAAGGACCAAGAACAGAGGTAGTACTAATTAATTTGATTCTGTAATCATCACAACCTATAATGATTTTCTTGCGACTAACTGTTCTGCACCATTGTCTTTACTCATCATATGACCCTGACCACATCTGTAGTCCGCTTCCCCTGATGTACCACCCTGAATATGGCATTACACTAATACTCCCCTAATCATAACCTTTTATAGAGGGAATATGGCATTACACTAACCCCTGCACCTAAATCACACAAGGCACTATGAATATCAGTTTTGCCAATTGAGCATGAAATAGTTGGTATTCCGGGATTTCTCGATTTAGACAATAGCTTCCCATTAGCAGGATAACTAGTCACCATGGCAATAGTTTCAGTTATTTATTTCTTTCTACTAAGAATATCATGGAGGAATTTAGAATAGGTGGGAACTTTTATTGCATCCGCAAATGGAATTTCTAGACGAAGATCACCAAGTGCCTTTTTGAAAGAATCATAGATTACCTGATCCGGTGCTTTCTTTTTTCGATCTGGATATGGAAGCTTTTGCTCACCTTTCTTATTCTTGTCTTTTAACTTATGTGGGGGCTCAGGCTCTTTTTTTGCTTTCTTTTGTTGCTTTCTTTTGTTGTTTCTTATCGCTTTTCTTCTTTTCTACAACAACAACTTCATCTTCATTTCTTGTCTCTTTTTCTTCTCCTGGATCAACCGTCTCTGCATTAGAGTCATAACGGTCATCGTGTGCATCATTTTGGTCCTCCTTGGTTTGATCTTGTGTTTCTTGAGCAGTTTCAACTTGAGGATCCACCAGTGTATCATCTCCTTGGCTTGCTTTGAGCAAGGATTTTTCATTTCACTCTTTTTTAGCTTCACATTCTAGTGGTCCTAATGGTCCTGTAACAATTGCACCTCTTCTTGTAACAACATTAGAAATATGAACATTTCTATCATCTTGAAGAAAAATTTGATAACCAGATGCTATATGTTCACCTTGGGTTTCAATCATACTAGGATACTTGTGAAATAATTTTATTTCTTGGCCAATCTCATCATAATTTTCCGTGAGTTCAGCCAAAATATTTTTATTTTTTTGAAAATTCTTATGCAGGTTATTATGAGATTTTGCTTTTCGATGTTTTAATTGTTGAAAAACTTTTCTAGTTTCATCTTCTTAAGTAAAAACTTGTAACAATTATACTCTGTTTTACTTAACAAGTTCAGAAGGTATCCCTTTTTCTTTCATTGTTTTGCATACTTGAGGCATAAGATCAGGATTTATACAAAGCATCCCCTTTTCCAGCTTAGTGTCAAAATCAGCATTGTATATAGAATCATTCTTAGCCCTAGTAGACATCAATTCCAAACATGCTTTAATAGTTAAAGTATTAATCGACCTCTTGCTGATAACTCAAGAAACTCTCTGCTTTGAGTATTAAGACCATGGTAAAATAAATGGCAAATAGTTGATTCAGAATAGCCATGATTAGGAATTCTATTGATCATTACAAAGAATATATCCCAGGATTGTGGGTAATTTTCTCCCACGTTCTGACTAAAGTTGCATATATTCTTTCTGGTTTCACTTACCTTTTTGAAAGGATTAAACCTATTTATGAATTTGACAATACAGTTTTCCCAATATTTAATGTAATGATGAGGAATAGAATATATCCAGTCTAGAGCTTTACCTTTAAGAGACAAATGAAAAATATTTAGACGAGAGAAGTCTCTTGGAAAACCTTTTGGTCAAAGTGTTGTCATAAAATCGTCAAAATCTCTAATATGTCTTCCTGGGTATTCATGTTCCCTTCAACTGAAAGTTTTTTCCTGCCAAATTTTAATAACTCCACCATCAAATACATATTCTCTAACTCCAGGGTTAGGAAATTCTATTGATTGTTTAAGGAAAGTAGAGTTTGGATCACTGTATTCTCTGAGGGTTTTCTCAGTTTTCTTGGGAGTTGTGCTATAAATGGTCATGATTTCCATAAAATCACTTAGTTCTTGAACTTCAACCTTGTCTGATCTTAAAAGTTTTTCAATAATTTCTTTGTGCCTTTGAATATGCACACGCTCAAAATAATCTGGTAAATAGGTCCTACCAGAGCGTGTATACCCTTTGTCTCCTAGGGAGACCATTTTGTAGTAGTAACACCTAAAATGACAAGAGAAAAACACCTAAAATAGCTTGATATCTACAAGTGCACACATCGCTTGTAGCTAGTTTTGAAGTATAGATATCGATCCCACAGGGAGCCCAAAGATAAGTGTTTATTAGTGAAGTCTCTATCACACTCAAAGTTGTCACATGTCTTCAAGTGAATTGAATACAAGTGTGAAATAAGAATGAAATTTGGATTAAACTGGATGTATTGAAATAAAACTAAAATGTAAACTTTAGGGATAAAAGTCATAAAAGTAAAGAACGATTTGATTGTTTGTGGTTTTCTGTAGATGATGAAGAAGGCGCAAGGAGATACAGTTCATGGTGATAGTGACTGTGCCAAGTGGATGAATGATAAGTGTAACAACTATAATCTTATAAATATATATTTAGTCGAGCAACCCATAATTAGCCGGAACTCCTCTTGGTAGATTTCATCCCAACTTCAATAATCCTACTGGCCTATTACCAAAACCATGGCAAGTCACTAGACGATTAAGATCCTTCAATTTACTTAGCAATTAAGCTCCTTGGATCGGACTAATGCAATAAGCACAGTGGTTCCTCATTATCCTCGAGTCAAACTAGTTTCCCGTTGATATCCCTGTGTCACTCGGGGTCACCGGTCTGCTTGGGAACAAGATCCTATCTATGTAGAACAAAGCATCATGTTGTTTGGGCCCTTAATTGGACAACAAGCATTAGGCATCCCATAGATAGTCAAACACACATAATGTAGTAATTAAAATCAATCCCAAACTAATGGAAAATATATGGAGGCACATCACATCTCATCAATCCCTTACATCTCCCACGCCCAAGGAACTTACTCACACATGAGAGAAGAAATAATCATTGATATAATTAAATAAAGGGAGTTATTCTCGATATTACCATGGAGATCCACAATAAGAATAGAAAAATAATCCAACACAATTCAAGATCGGAAGAAAAAATCTCAAACCCTAATCTGGCAAGGTGAAGTTCTCTCTCTCAAGTACAAGTAATGGCTATGAGGGTGTGATGGCTAGGAGGTTGAAGATCGTGGAGTGAGATGAAGAACGTCTTCCCCTTCTTCTCCAGATCTCTTCTTTCTCCTCTTTGAATGGGTTGGCGGCTGCTGTGTTATGATTTCGTGTGTGCCCTCTTCACAGAAGTTGTCCCTTTTGACATGACGGAGGCGGCGGCAACTATACAGCAGGAACAATACGGCCAGAAAAATATTCCCACCATATAGTTGGTCATTAAAGCTTCTGTATGCCTCCCTCGATTTCTTCCAAAGAGAGACCTGCTTGTTTTCGCCTGAATATTGTGCTTCTCTTGTTAAAACCTTCTGTTGACGTACAGAACCTGAAACACACATTAAAAACCAAGCTTTCTTTGTTACCGAAGTATTAGCGTTAGGTAAAGGTAGAAAATGATCAAATCCAAAAGAAAACTATCAATAAAAACATCAAAAATATGTTGAATCTCACAACTATCATACATACCATTTGTTGTGGAATTCTTGAGAGAAGTGGCCAGGTTGTCCGCAGTTGTAACACCCATCTAGTCTTCTCTTGAACTTCTCCAATTCTTGATTCTTAGCCTAAAGGAATAAAATTTTACGAATTTGTCCTACGAATTGGCCTTGAGGGTAGTTGGCAGGGGCATGATCTTGACCTTCGCATAGAAAGCAGGTGACGAACTGAGTTGGACAATCCTTCATAGGGTGGATGGCTCCACAGCTTGGGCAGTTTCCTAGGAAAATAGTATCTTGGTGTCCTTCTTATTTGCATTTGCTACAAACTTTCTTCTTACTTCTAATCTTCAAGGACATCTTGATCAAGCCTATGACTATTGGCGTGATCCTTCTAGCTATGAGGGTAAGATAAGTTAGTTGGTTAGCCTTCTGAGTTAAACTCCTAAGAGGGTTATTGTGTTCTATGGTTAGAAGAACCATTTTATTCACACCAAACAATGCAAACAAAGAGGGTCTCAACTTCCTATGAGGTAGCTAATGAGGTACTTGCAGCCATCCAGCATTCGGGATCAACAGTAGACATCAGGAGGCACATTTTTCTAGGATGTTATTGTTCTGGCTTGGTTCTGATATAAAATCATGGGTAAAACATGTAAGAGATAATACCAAGCAAGCATATCAATCCAAACAAGGTTTATACATAACAAGAAAGTCTGCACCCAAGGGTGGCAATAGTACTAGAGCATCACAAAACGCGTTAATGGATGATACATTACTCTATCCTATGCTAGGAGGGTGAGTGCGGGAGTGCAAGTGACTACTCAAAAGTGCATCTTAAACTTTGTTGTCGACTCCTAGCAGGACAATCGAATTCATTTACTGCATATCTTCAGGGGTGTGGGGAATATTCAGCTATTCAGCATTAATGGTGATGGTCGACTCCTGGCAGGACAATCGGACTCGCTGACTAGCCCTTCCAGAGTTGGTGGGTGGGTGATTCGGTGATATTCCTGAAGCGAGGGGTGGCATCTTCTGTCTCAAGGTCAACATCATTAGCGGTTGAAGGAGCTACATCGGCTAACTTTTCTATAAGCGAGAATTAGGAGATCTCAAACTCTTATCCTATACACAGAGTATGGCAAGGTACATCATCATAAGCACGTTCTAGCGACGGGTCTTATCGAGATCTTCCTGATGGCGTTGTATCAGGTACTACATATTCTCTAGTTGGTTCCCTATGCAACAAGTGGGGAATCCTCGGTGGGAACTCCATCCTTATCCCGCTTCTCGAATAGGTGGTAGGGGGTGTTTATCAGATCATCTTCATGAATTTTGCAGAGGCATGCCATGATATCCTGTATTGCTCGAACGACACCATCAACCTAGTTGTGGTTGATGAACTTGAAAACAGTGTCCTCTTAGCCGGCTTCGAGGGCGGGTATGACGACCCTGATGACCCATTGCGTCACACTAGTGTTGCTGCGAGGAAGCTCTATCCCTTAAATCACAAGCGGGGGAGTTTGGACGAACTTCAACAAGTCATGCAACTGATCTTCAAAGGGCCAGAAACCATCTCCAACAACGATCCTCTTTGAATGTGTAGGGGCCATCTACATCAATTTTTAAGCTAGGGTTGGATTAATGGTAGGTGGACAAATTTTTTAAGCACTTTAAAACTTAGCTCAGTGCAAGTAGTTTTTGAAACAAAGGGGATGAGATGTAAGAACTTTTAGGAAAATAGTCATCTCCTTTTCCTTGCTTTTATAAAATAGGTTTTGGTTCCTGACTAATGTCTATGCTAACTAAGTTCTCCTATAGTCAGGATGGCTCTGATACCAGGTCCGTTGGGTCCCCCGGATTTACAGTCTGATAATCCATGTGATGCATACATTTCGTGTTCCCATGATTAGTGAGTGGTGAGCATAACCGACAATTATCATTGCAACATCCATAAAGTAATGATAAAATACTTACATTAGTGCCATTATGGATACACATTTCATCAGCAGCAGAACATCATCCATCATAGAGCCCAAGTGATGCCTTAACCCTATAGGCACCTGAATAGGAAGACGTCCCAGATCGCATGGACGTCGCCAAATCCTTCATCCTTCATATTTATGAAAGTATGGCCAAGTAAATAGCTAGGGAAAATGCCAATGAGTACTTTGAATGTACTCGAAAACCACCAAGATAACAAGATAATGCAGTTTGGTTGTGGCGAGATAGGTCTAGCTATGGTTGTTTTGAAAAGCCTAGTTTCTCCTGTAGATATGGCATCTCTATATCCTTGTTGAAAATAGTTTTGAAAACATGATTCTGTTTTAAAAGATGGATATCTCTATATCCTTCTTGAAAACTTTTTCGAAGACCCTTTTCTTAGAGAAAAACCCTTTTTAAAGCATCTTCGACCATCCATGGTCAAAACCAAACATCTAGCTCTGGTCATCTCATGAACAAATCACTTCCTTGTATCCTTTGCATATCCTCACTTGGGTCCTCCTAGAAATCACCTTTCCAACTATCCTTGACCATGGACACGAATTCGAATAGATTATAATCTCTAGAGTTTGTGCACTTTTCCCACAAGAATCAATACATCCACCGGGATTCACCACAACCCGTTACACATGGTACATAGGGGTTTGGATAATCAAATATAACCTTTCATTTGTCAACCCTAGGAAAGCAAGATTTTCCTCTAGGTTTTCTCTCCTCGGAAAGAGTACCAAATAACATCTCATGCCATACTTCCTTTAGTACACCCATGATTAGGGAATCCGTGGGAGACCCATTGTTTCTTCCTGGGTTGTTTAATCCTCCCATTAGCACTTCCTAAACCATACCAACGATGGGAGACCCAATGTTTCTTCCCGGGTTGTTTATGAGTGCAAATATGATTCATATTTAAGCATACAAATTATTCATATTGGCACTCATCACTTGCTATATCTAGCTACAACTATGCCCATTATGCTTGATTACTAGCTCTCATTAATTTTCAAAAGGACTTTGCACAACTACTAGTTTTAGTATGATTTTATTACTTTTTCCTTTTCTTTGACTTGTGTGTACGTGCTATGGACCATCATGGATAAAAGGAGCCAAGAAGATTGCATATGTAGAAGTTAAATGTGCCAGACTTAGCCAAATGAGATGTCGAAAAGTCATATTTTTTTCCATTATCTCATATTTCTTATCCAATACCATGATGTTGTAGCCCTCATCCATACAAATCCAACGAGCCAAAGAACACCTCAATCGGAGTCCGTATGAAGAAAGAGAGGGTTTAACGACCAGTGGTACAGGAAGAGCTTGCCCGTACCATATGGTCACACCACACTCCATCGACTTTGTTTCGTCAAACATAACAACATTTTTTAAGTCCAATGGGCATATTCAGCCTCTACCTCCGCCGGTTCATGAAACCGATCTCTGGAATGCCTATTTAAGTAGGGGAACCCAAGCCGCCTCCATCCTAATCCATCCACGCCTCAGTGGCGGAGCCCTGCCGCTCGGCCGCCTCCATAGCCACTGCACACAATATATCCACCACCACACCACTCAAGGGAAAGAGGAGACTCGCATCTTGAAGGGCTATTCATCGATCTTCATCACAATCTTCATCAACATCGTCTTCAACATCGATCCCCTTTGTTTACTTTGTTGTAATCCAATCTCTATTGTGGATTTGAATTTGTATTCAATTATACCTTCATATTTCATCCGTACTATTTCCATGATTTTGATCCCGTTTATGTATGAGTAGTTTCCTTGTTCTTGGGGATAGATGGTGAAACCCTAGTATTATTATGCATTGAAATAAATATCCTCTATAACTTTGGTCTTTGATCTATTGATTTATGATGTTGTGTTAGATCTCTCTCTTTAGACGATATGTGAAGTTGGCCACATATCATTTTCCTTCAGGACTAAAGATAGGGAGATACTCTTTCGACATTTATGGGAGTATGTCTAATGCAAAGTGGTGACAGTAAACATTGGCTTATAACCTGCTACTGTTAGAGGGGAATTAAGAGAGACTCACTAAGCTTATTATGATATCCATGGGGAAACCCTTAATTGTGGGATTGTAAGAGTGATTGCTCGCATGCATCGTAGTGGTTATTTAGACATGACCTCAATACTTGACTCAAGAAAGCGACTGCCCAGGAGTCCTGTACTGAACATCTTATTATTGAGCTCTCTCCACTCATGTCATGAGGAAAGACATAGATTATCCTAATTATACATAATTCACTTACGATAGTGGTGAATCCTACACTCCATCAGAACTGCTCCATCACATTACACAACACTTCATAAAACACTCTCTAGATTTAGTTTACTTTCGTTATTTGGTTTGCTCTTGGTTACTTTAAACCTCACTTGTTCATTGCCATTCTAACAACTTATAGTGTAGCCTATTTCCAATCACCGTTTTGGGTGTGAATGTGGCCTCACTAATACCGTGGCCGCGGAGTTGTGTTGTTTCCATTTGCAAAGATTCCATGGGACGAACTTTCTAATAAATAGTTGCTTCTACAATTACTGCAATTACCCTGTTGTTGATAGCAGGAACCTAGACATCAACTTGGCGCCTTTACCAGGGATTATAGCGTTTGGTTATTACCTACCCACTCGCACATAGTTTATTTCTAGTTTATTACTTTTACTTACTTGAAAAGAACAAGAAAATTATAAAACCCATAAAAATTAATAAAACAAAAATTATAAAAACATTTTCCACTAATCATGTCTTCTGAGATTACTCTTTTTGAATAGATGGAACTAGCAATGGAGGATACATGGTTCAACACTTTAGGATATTATTTTACAAGGCAAGAGACATTAGAAGAGTGGTTGAAATGGTTGAATGGTTATTCCTCCATATTATGTTCCTCATACAAATTTGATCGTGAAAATTGCGTATCCATAGAGCATTTTAATTATCAATGTGAGTGTAGCATTGATACCACATTAGCATCTTACAATAAAAGTAATGAATGCTTTGTTGATGTTGAGGTTTTAGAATATGTGATTTTTACTGGCTGTTGTGAGTTGCTAGCTCACTTGAGAAATATAATGAAGAAGATAAAGCACTATATAGAATCTATGTAGTAGTACATCATATATACTCTTATTGTATTGATAACTTCAGTAGTAATGCATTATTGACCACTTCTATTATGGAAGAGACTAACCTTTCGCAAGACTCACAGAAGAAAGAAAAAAAGGATGTACACCGCAGTGAACATACTACTGCCGCTGGTATGTTTTTGTTTAACTGGTACAATATGTTAGATGGTTGTGCAAAATCATTTTATAATTCATATCATAAGATTTGTGATAAATGTATGGCAGTTGGCCACCTTAGTTTTCAATGTTCCATTACTCTTGAAGAATCCCTAGTATTTTATACTAGAGTTGAAGTCTTATAGTTTTTGGTTTATAAAGGTGTACATGATCTACTCTTAGAAGATTTAATCATGAGAAAGATTAGTGATAGTATGCTTCATATAAAACTTACCAACTTGTTACCAATGTTACAATCTTATTGCTAAGAACGTCTTAGTGGTAATCCACTTGTGGTAGAGAGTAAGGCACGGTTTAAGTCCGTAGTGCTCGAAGATAACCATTTGTAGGAACCACAAGATAAAGAGGAGGAACAATAAAAAGGTGAGGTTGACAAACATTTGCACACTAGAAATACATTATTTGATAATGATGCCTCTCTCTCTAGTAATGATTCTTATAATGCTAAAACTGATTATAATTTATCTACGGAGGCCTTTTCCCTAGACACTCGGGAGGAGAGCATTACTAATGATAAACTAGAGGTATAACCTTACTATGAATCTTTCGATGCTAATATGCAGGGACCTGATTAACTCCCTCTTGCATAGGAAGAATACTATGAAGTGTTCCCCTACAATGGTAACCAAGGTAATAGTTTAATAATTATATTCCAATCTTTAATCCTCTCATTGCAGCTACATAAGAAGGCATGATCACCACACTTGGTGAATCCATGCTCGCTTGGAAGTGAGAACTATTCATCTGTATGATGCTTATGCACCGCAAGAGGTTACGACTTTGACCGTAATCTACTACGATATGCTCCAACCTTTTGCTAGAGGTAAGTAACATTACACCCTGTATTGATATCCCTTGGGATCTGGGTCGATGATTTAATGGGGCATCTAAGACTGGATTTATGGCTTCAAATAAATCGCTTCTCGGAAGGCTACCTGGAAGTTTTTATGTGTCTTTCTTAATTTTGTGTCTTGAGTTTAGTTGCATTCATGTTGCATTGGCACTTGTATATATTTGCATTATTTACTATTAGATATGGCTTGGGACTATTTTTGAAAGGTAGAATTTTTTGTTGCTCTATTCATTTGTTTCTTATCTTGGTTAAATCTCCTTAAGAAAAATATATGGATGATTTGTTTGGATGCTGTACAAACATTTCAGGTTCTTACTGAAATTTTTGGAGAAAATAACTTGCTCTGGAGCTTACAGTGCATTTAACGAGCAACAGTACACGCAGACCCGTCTGTACTGCGCGCCCGTACCACTCATGTGACAGATTAGAAGAAGTAGAAAATTTTCCATAAAGGGTACTTCAAGCTTAACGAGTATTGGTACGGGTGCAACCGGCCGTGCTGCCCGCCCGTACCAATCTCGCTACAAGACGCAGAATTTATAAAACCTTTCTAGAGGGTTTAACGGCCACCCGTACGGGTGCAATCCGCCCGTTCCTACCGACCATACTGATTTTCACGGGAGCAAAATAATAGGAAAAGAAAACAAGGAGAAGACGAGGTGCGGTATGTGCACACGCCCGTACCACGCGCCCATACCAACGAGCAACACCATGTAGCAAGGGCAGAGACATTTACAAAAAGTTTCATAACCCCCCAATATTTTTTATAATCTCAGGTCAGTGGGTTACATTCTACATGTTCCATTGTACTTCATTTTCTTTTATCTACCTTCGAAACTCCCTAGCCTATAATTCTCTATAGTGTTTCGTGTTTCTTTTTATTTTCGTTTCACGGTTGGGTGAACAAACTCTCTTGGTACACCGAATCGTTTGCTTGAACCTTGTGTGATGATGTGCATGGTTTGTGCCAACCATGCAAATACTTGCATAAACCACTTGGCTGTTTCAACTCAACGCTTCAACGAGGAAGAATCCTTTGAACCAAAGGTCCATGTCGATCAAAAATGAGGTTATTCGTACCTCAATAGTAAAGTGTGTAACCCTTGCTTTAGTCAAGCTTAGGGAGGTAACCACTTCTCACACTCCCCTTTGATAACTGCATTTTTCTTTTGTTTTTGGTAATCTATTCAAGTTTGGTTCTTGTAAAAGTTCTATCTAGGGGAAGTAACTTCTACATGTGTAGATTCTTGTGAAATATTCTTGTTCGATTAAATTTTTGTGCAATCATGTATCCCGCTGCTTTCAAATGTTTGCTTAGGTAAGATATATTTCATATTTATGTAAGGGATGCACTTGCTTTTGTTAGATTCATAAGAGTTAAATTAGAGATTTGATGCACTTTGTTAAAATCTTTATCCATCTTGAGAAGAATATTGTGATACTCTAGAATAGATTACCATGATTTCTACACTTGACATGATTAAAAGTATATTGATGAAGCCTCTAAATAATTTCTCGAGTGATGTTTAGTTTTCTTAAGAGTCTAGCCTTATAGATAATCAACATCATAGACTTATTGATAGACTTGATGGCATTCTTGAAAGGATTTGTTTGATTGAAACAAAGTCTAGCGGTGATTGAGATACATGCCAAAGCTAAAACATTGTGGGTCATGTGATACTATTGAAAGCTTATTTACATATTTTTGATGCACACCTTTGGATGCAAACAACTCCGCTGGCCTATGAATCATCAATGGTACAACCCCTGATTTCGGCTATGAGTTGATGAAATAGGTAGCTCTTGTTGCTGTAATGGGCAAAAGTATTGGTACTCTTTAAGGATGTGCAACTGTTTCTTAAAATATCACTTAATGATCCTTGTTGGAAACAACCTTTGAAAAAAATAAAGATTCACCCAAAAGAGTCTTTGGTATGGTCTTGTTACTACTACATGAATTTCATGAAAAACAACGAATGGAAAATTAGTGTTTGATAGTATTGATATATTTATGTGGGTGTTCTAATGAGACACTCTAATTCTATGCTTTTATGACATGATCTCTCACTCTTAATTTCTAAGCTTTTACCTTACAAAAGTAAGGATACAAAATACAAAAGGCGCAATAGGAGGATCACAATTTGGATTTCAAGCTAGATTTACTTTTGACTTGGAGCATTGAAGTTGTAACTGATCTTTTATAGATTGACATAACTAAGCTTGGGTTTCCTTGTATGAATATGTTCTATCTTACTTTGAGCTTGTAGGGAAAATAAGGATACAACGCATCGATCTTCTATGGTAAGCTAGATGATAGCATGTGATTTTTATAAACTCTCTTACTCAAGGTACGAGCAACGTTTAGCTTGGGGATGTT
Organism: Avena eriantha; assembly: GCA_910589775.1. Classification (NCBI taxonomy): domain Eukaryota; kingdom Viridiplantae; phylum Streptophyta; class Magnoliopsida; order Poales; family Poaceae; genus Avena; species Avena eriantha. Next base: position 294,391,167 of record OU342742.1, read on the forward strand.
GATGAGTGCAAATATGATGCATATTTAAGCATACAAATTATTCACATTGGCACTCATCACATGATATATCTAGATACAACTATGCCCATTATTCTTGATTACTAGTTCTCATTCATTTATATAAGGAATTTTCACAACTATTAGTTTTAGCAGGATTTTATTAGTTTTTCCTTGTCTTTGAATTTTGTGTAGGTGCTATGGACAATCATGGATTAAAGGTGCCAAGAAGATTCAATATGGAGAAGTTACAGGCGACAGTCTTAGCCATATGAGATGGGGAATTCCATCATCTTATATTGTTGATCTAATACTATGGTGTTATATCCCTCGTCCATACGAATCCAACAAGCCAAAGAAAACCTCAATCGGAGTCCGTATGAAGAAATGACAGCCAAAACACTACGGAGACAAAGGGTTTAACACCACTGGTATGGGCGGAGCTTGGACATACCATACAGTCGTACCACCCTCTGTCGGCTTTGTTTCGTCAAACATAACAACATTTGTGAAGGCCCAATGGACATATTCGGCCCCAAGCTCTGTCTATTCACAAAACTGACCTCCAGAATGCCTATTTAAGGAGGGGAACCCTAGCCACCTTCATCATCATCCATCCATGCCCCAGGGAAAGATCCCTACTGCTCCGCCTCCTCCATAGCCCCTGAACACAAGATCTCCACCACCACAACATTCAAGGGAAAGAGGAGACTTGCATCTTTAAGGGCTATGCATCGATCTTCATCACCATCTTCATCAACATCGTCTTCAACATCGATCCCCTTTATTTACTTTCTTGTAATCCAGTCTCTGTTGTGGATTCACATTTTTATTTAATTGTACCTTCATATTCCATCCATACTATTTCCATGATGCTGATCCCCTTGATGCCTAAGTAGTTGCCTTGTTCTTGGGGAGAGATGGTGAAACCCTAGTATTATTATGGATTGAAATAAAGATGATCTGTAACTTTGGTCTTTGATCTATTTATTTATGATGTTGTTTTAGATCTCTTTCTTTAGACGGTATGTGATGTCGGCCACATATCATTTGCCTTTGGGACTAAATATAGGAAGATACTCTTTGGATGTGTATGGGAGAATGTATGGTTACAGTAAACATTGGCTTATAACCTGCACGGTCAAACGGGGAATTAATAGAGACTCACTAAGCTTATTATGATATTCATGAGGAACCCTTAACTATGGGTCTTTAAGAGTGATTGCTCGTAGGCATCATAGTGGTTATTTATAGATGACCTCAATACCTGACTCAAGAAAGCGACTGCCCATGAGTCTTTATAGTGAACATCTTATTGTTGAGCTCTCTCCACACATGTCATGACAAAAGACATAGATTATACTAATCATAAATAATTTTCCCATGCTAGTGGTGAATCCTACACTCCTTGAGAACCCCTCAATCACATTACACCACACATTGTAAAACACTCTCTAGCTTTAGTTTACTTTTGTTATTTACTTTGCTCTTCGTTACTTTAAACCTCACTTGTTCATTGCCATTCTAGCAATTTATAGTGTAGACTATTTCCAAAAACCATATTGGGTGCAAAAGTGGCCTATTAACAACGTGGCTACAGGGTTGTGTTGTTTTCATTTGCAAATCTTCCATGGGACGGACTTTCTAATAAATAGTTGATACTACAAGTATTGCAATTACCCTTTTGTTGATCACAGGAACCCAGACATCAGTTGTTCAACCACTAGTCCACCACAAACCATGGGCCTTACTTTGGGTGGAGGGGATTCCGAGAATTTCTTCCTTATATAGTAGGGGCTATCCATGCTAAGGAAAACAAACTACAAGCTAAGCCCCATCTGACAGGGGTAATGTGGTTGCACTGGTAAGTTGTTCCGGTAAAGGCGTAGAACATCCCTTCGTCTTCTCCATTGCATCCTACTCACTTCTCAACATCATATATTTTTCCTTTAAAACATCAACTTGGAAATGATGACCTTCCCAAGGGTTTTAGCAAAACGTTTCTAAACCATTTGTTTTAGGGTAATCCCCAAAATAGTTTTGTTTCCAAGATTTGAGGCTTCCAATGAGGTAAGATGCTAACCATCATACTCTCGATCTAAGGGAGATGGTAGGTATCAGCAAGGTGGGCGTCATGTGGGACATCGAGTCATAGCTTGGAGGAGCCAAGTTACTAGCGCAATAGTAGTTAAAACAAAACATCCAAGTAGTAATGTAATTTATAAAGGAGATGTAAAATTGGTATATAAAAAGGAGTAGGACAAGTATTAGATTTCAAGAAGGGTGAATTTTCTGTGGTTAGCAATATGTCCCTAGACTTCTTCTTAGAATAGCAATAATATTAAGATGATCCCTTCTTCTCGATGTCAACATAATTGCAACTATCATTGTCACAGAGCATACATGGAACGGGAAAGGTACAACAATCAACACAAGGCAAACAAGCACAAGTACAATACAGAAACAAGTAGATAAGACTTAAATACACTTCAATAGGTTTAGATGATTTGAGTTCAGGGCAATTGGAATTCTTTCATTTGGATCTATAGAAATTCTTTTATGGTTTATTTGACAAGTACTCCTTAATTAAGGGGTTTTACACCAAAGCCAGGTTCTGTATGTTACCAAGGTACAAAAATGACATCAGTAGATAGGTATTGAAATAACAAAGCCAAGAGAAGATGTTTCATTATTTTATCAATTTTCTTTATTTAGTTATGAATTATTTAATGGGATTAATTGTTTTTTGGTGATTAAATAACCAGAAAATATCTCTAATTTAAATAATTATTTCCTGTTAGGGTTAGGATGGAGTTGGTTTCATTTCAAAATATTTATCAGAATGAACTTGGGAAAATCTCAAATTTAATTATGCAAGCAATTTGTCTTTTTACCATATTTAATCTACAAGATCTTTTGGTATGAAACCAAGGACAAATGGTAGGTACTATAAAGAGTAAACTGCACCGGAGGTTTTAAACATTTAGAGGAAACCATATACAGGTCCTAAAAGTTTCAACTTGTGTACAGGTGGTCCTAATTCTCAGTTATTTGTGCACTCCAGGTCCTAATTCTCAGTTATTTGTGTACTACAGGTCCTCGTTCTCATCTATAGCCTCGGCCACAGTGCACATGGATCTAAGAATTAGGACCTCCGGTGCACAATTTGAAACGTTTAGGACCTTAATACGGTTTCCTCCAAACTTTTAGGACCTCTAGTGCATTTTACTATATTACAAATACCGTCCTATAGAATTTTGATTCACCATTTTTAGGGTTGTAGAACTCTTGGAATGATTTTCTTAGTGAAACATCCACATGCAGATGGGTTTAGTTCACTAAAAAACACCAGTGGCTCAATAAATTATGAACATCTAGGATTTGGTAGATCTGGTAGTGCATGTGTACTAGGAGTTGGAATCAGGTAAAAATTATACAAAGGTAGATATGTAGTGATTTTGTTATTTTTGCTATATGGAAACCATAGGGCTTTTTGGAGTGAGGTTAAGGGGACAATGCAAGGTATCACAGATACCTCACACTACCAAACTCCCTGCAATAATGATTTAGTTAAAAGGATCTATTTTACGACATAATTTGCTAGAAAAGTTCTAGATAATATTTTGGTCCAACACTTGCTCTGCATGTTGGAGAAAACATTCATGCACACATATAAATTTAGACCTGAGGATTTGGAGGAAGTTTTCATTTTTTTTGGGTTTAAACCAAACAACAAATAATTAGATCTAGAAATATATAGAGAAAAGGAAAAAAGGGCAGGGCAGTCGTGCCAGTTCTACACGGTACTGAGCCGCATAGAGGTCGGTGGCCCAATTTGAGTACCAGCGAGCGCGCGCTCCATGCCACTCAAGCTGGCTAGTAGGCCTAGGAGGGACCCAGCCGTTAGTGGAACGAGTAGCCAAGGAGGTATGGGGCAACCCTAGCCATTAGATCAAGTGGAGATCTACGGCTGGGCGTCGTCGTCCACCTCGCGACATAGGAAACGACGAGAAAACCCTAGCAGCGGTAGAGGGTGGTGGGGGAGAACATTAGGGGAATGGGGAGGTAACGACGAGGGGCAGATGAGACGTGGTTGATGACGGAAAGCTGAACGAGGTGCGGCACGGGAAGTTCTGACTTGAGAAAGGAGCTTACGCGACGGTGCCCGAGAAGCACGGTCAGAGCTCTATGGAGGAGGTGCCTAGAGTTTTCCTAAGCAAGAATGGAGGTCAGGGTTAGATGCAGGAGGAGGAGGGGATCTCGACAAGGTGACATGCAGAGAGAGAGGTGCAGGAAAGAGGTCACACGGTCGAGATCTTGTGAAATGCCGAATCTATCTCATCTTCTTCTCCGTAGAGATCCAAGGGAAGAGGAGAACTCTAGGGATCAGGATGGGTGAGCTAAGGTGGGAGGAGTAGAATGAGGGCGGAGGAGGGTGCTGGGAGCAGTTGTGGCCTTATAATCCCAAGGGAGTGATCTATGGTGAACCAAGTTCATGGGGGAATCTAGGAGGGTTGCACTGGCTAGGGATTGGCCAGGGAGAGTGGTGGGAGCTTGTGTGAGGCTACAGTAGAAAGAGGGAGGCTTGTGCTGCAAGTTTGTTGCTCCACTTGTATTTCAGTCAGGAAATAAAGATGGAGAGGGAGAGAATCTAAGGTAGCTAGGGCAACGTCCATTAGTCAGAGAGGGTGGTGAGTGGGTCCTGGTTTGAGTAGATACGAGGAGGGGTGTTGTAGCTATTGTGCCCTTTAAAGAAATGATATGCAACGATAAGCACTAATGGCCACCTTCTCATGTACAAGCACTGGAGGACAAGAAGGGAGGAAATTCTACAGTGTTGGGTAATAGTAACCAGAGGTGAGGGGTGGGTGTTGTGGTTGTCATTTAAGTGATTTGGGTAAGGTTTGATCATTTTATCTCAAATCCTCACATGATCAAGGGGTGAGGAATGGTTGCTGAAGTTGAGCATTATCAAAGGTGAGTGTCGAGTGAGTAGAGATCACTAGGTGGAATGTGATAAGAATTAAAGTCAAGTAAATTGATGTTTTAGTGAGACTAGTGATCTAGGGTTTTAATATTCTCATACTTACTTTAGAATGTTGTAGAAGGTGATTCAAGGATACATTTGGATCAAGGGGCACATGGGTAAATAGACCAAGTGATGTAGATCATCATGTTAAAGAAAGTTGATCTAGATCATGATTGGGTGTTTCTAAAAGTGATGCCAAACTTTGTTGAAAATAAGCGTGTCAAAACAGATTATCAAATTTCCTCCAAAACCATGTTGGTTTAAGAATCTCAGGGCTCCAATTTAAACAAGGAGGGTATGGGTACATAGACATGGTTGAGTATATCACAACCATGTAGATAGTTGGCCTAGAAAGGTTGAGGTGGAGTTGGGATCTTCTGTGCAAGTAGGCATATTGATAAGATTGGTAGAAACAAATTATTTTCTTGCCTGCAAAACCATCAAGAACAAATGGTATGATCTAGTCAAGGGCCAGGGTGGGATTTGTAAGTACTCATGATGGTTTACAAGATGGTTCAAGTAATTTTCCAGAAATATGCAAGGGTTGATATAGGTAGAGAGTCAAGGAGGGGTTCATGATAATAGTTTTAGACTTAGTCATATTTTGTTTGTTTAGGGTTTTAGACTAGGGTACAAGATGTAGTGGTTTTGATGGAATGCAAGGTTCCAAACTCATTCTCGAGTGGATGATGTTGAGGAGTAGATTAGGTAGAGAGGATCCATAGCTTGAGTTGTTCTTCACTACTTTGGAAACTCTAAAAGAGAAGTGACTCAAAAGTGAGTCTGATAAGGAGATCACATGATCACTTGAGTGACCAGAGAACAAGACAAGCTTGGAAATCTAGGTATAGAAGTTCCTAGATCAAGAGAAAATGTGAGTGATGGTAAGGCACATCACCAAGGGTAGGATAAGGTAGGCTACTTGCCTAAGGATCAGATGGAAGGGTGATATCTTAGGATTTATAAGAGGGTGTAAAAAGGCAAAGAGGGAAGTATTCCTCCTACTAGGGTTTTGATGTTGTGGTCTTCTAGAGAGTTACGGTGGGATATGATTGGGGTCATTCTATCCTTATCTTGCTTAACAAGAGTTTGTTATAGGTGCATGGTCAAAGGAGAGGTGTTGTGGGTTTATCTATCTGAGAGATTTTGAGAAGGGATTAAATTCATACAACACCTTGGGGTGGAGGGTGTATTGATGGCTAAGTGTTTTAATATAGGGTGAGCTCTTAGGGTAGCTCACACTAAATCCTAAGTAAGCAATTCAAACAGTAGATAGGGCAATTCATCTTAACAAGGAGATTAAGTCAAGTCATACCAAGTATCTCAAGACTACTAGTATGAACAACTTCAAGTTTAGCTTGAGGTATAGAGAAGTATTTTGAAGGGTTTAAGTTTCTAAAAAGGTGAGATTCCCTTGGTACTTCTACAAAGAGTGAAAATCAAGAGTTTTAGAAAAGATTTTGGAAAGACTAGAGGTAAGGTTATTTGAAAGTTCTGTCTTGAAAACATAAGCAGATGATATCACATCGATCTCCATAATTTTGTTAATTGAAGCTAAGAAACATTTAGTGTTGCAAAGGTTTCTTTGCTCTTGTTTTGGAAATGCCAGAACATTTGAGAATATGCGAAATAAGCCAAGACATATCTTTTGTTAAGTAGCTTTTGTCATTTGAGCTTACGGATGAGAAGTATCTTGACTATTACACACTCAGGTGTATGATCACGAACAAGCAAACAACTACTTCATCAATAAGCAAGAAAACGTTTTTCTCCCCCTAATTTTTGCACTTTGGATAACTAAATAAGGTTGTTGGAAATGTCATGTTAAAAAAACCTAGCCTCCTCATCATATTATCCAAAAAAAACCGCTCCACTCTATCATAATCCTTATGCATGTCTAATTTTACTGCACAAGAGCAAATTGCTCATCTCCTTTAATTTTTAATAGCATGCAAACTTTCAAGAGAACCAGCACATTGTCAGTAATGTGGCATCCAGGCACAAATACACTCTGCATAGGATGAATAACCTTAGGAAGGACGCTCTTCAGCCTCAGAGCAAGCATCTTCGAAATAATTTTTTAAATAACATTGCAAAAGGCTTATAGGCGAAACTGATTAATCAACTCTGGATCATCAGTTTTTGGGATGAGAACCATAGTAGTGTCATTCCACCCCTCAGTAATAATTTATTTATTCAAAGCATGAAACACCTCCTAAGTTACATGATCTGCACCAATATCCCAGAATTTCTTGTAAAACACCGCATGAAGTCCATCAAACCCCAAGGGCTTAAAATCTCCAATGGTAAATGTGCCCTTCTTAACTTCCCAAGCTAAAAGCAAGGCCAACAACTTGATATTCATATCACTCGTCACTTTCGGACGAATTTTCACTAAGAAGTTAGGATCTGTATCCTACACCTTAGAAGTAAACAAATTAGAAAAATATTGAAATACCAAGGGCTTTAGTGCTTCTGTACCCTCTATCCACTCATCATTATTCCTCAACGTTTTAATAAAGTTATTTTTCTGATAGGCCGAAGCAAAACTGTGGAAAAAAGTATTACAATCTACTTGTTGCAACTAGTTGGCTCTTGAGTGTTGAACCCATTGAACCTCCTCCTGCTCAAGTAACATCTCAATAACCTCAGCCAACTCCTTTGCTTTCGCTTCGCTATCATCGTTGACAATTGCACTGACAGCTTTTTTGAACTCACACAGCGCCTTCCGCAATCTCTTCATTGGTTGCTTCAAGACTGAGCGGTCCTCCTCATGTAGAGCTCCATGCATATGCCCTAGTTTTTCTAAAAACGAACCATGTTGTATCACATGTGATGCTGCATCCCAAGCCTGTAGTACAACCTCGTGGAAGTTTTATTCTTTGAGACATTTTACCTCAAAGTGCTTTGGCCCAGTACAACGTTGGGCCTTAGCATCCATGTAGCCTGTGTCTAGAAGAATCAGTCGGTGGTCCGATTTCGTATAGCCTAGGTGCTGCACAATAGCTCTCGGATGCTGCAGCGGCCAGGAGTTTGAAGCCACGGCTCTGTCAATTCTCTCCCGAATCTCCTCTCTTCCATGTGTAGTTTTCACCCAAGAACCGAAGATCCTCGAATTCACAATCATCTAGAGAACTCTGAAAATCTTGCATATAGTTGTTACGCTGAGCACTACAACCATCCTTCTCACTAGAAAACATAATCTCATTAAAATCACCAATAAGCACCCATGGCATGTCATACTAACATTTTAGTTCTCTTAATTTATGCCAAGTTTTGTATTTGTCCTGCCACCTAGGTTCTCTATAAATACCAGTCATCCTCCAGGTGTTATTTGAACCCTCCAATATTTTGACATCAATGTATTTTGGTACTGCAAAGATTTCTTGGATCACCACTTCTCACTTCGAGGAAAGAACCACTTCACCACTCGTACTATCACTAGGATTCACAATTTTGTAGTCGATCTTCAATTTCTATCTCAAGCACTCTGCCAGATAAGTATGAAGATGTGTCTTTGACAAGAACATCACCTCGAGGTTAACATGTCTCTAGAGATCCCGAAGCACAAGAACTATCGAGGCATTACCCAAGCCCTGACAGTTGAGAGATAATATCTTCATTTCTCCCTGATAGGTCCCTCATGGGAACTCGCTGATCCTAGTGAAGACGAGTTGGCTCCATTCTTATTTGAATGTTTGTTACTCTCTATATCCTTATCTAGAACTTGGTTGTCCACCTTCGGGGGTACTAAACTATCAATTATCATTATGATTGGACTTCCATCCACCATAGGATCACGGTCCCGCAAAGCAGCATCATTGAACTCATTTAGTAGCCCATGTTTAGCACCATAGTTTGATTTTCCTTCATCATCAACATTAATATCCTTATTTTTCATAGGGTCGGTAGCAGTATATTTCAGTGATTCATCAGTTACTATCGCCACATCAATCACTCGGTGGGCATTGTACCTCCATCTCATCTGGTTGCCACCTTTCCGGTAGGATCACCCTCGCAGCCAAAAATGCAGGAGGGTTGCTGAAATGGCCTCCATGGCCACCTCGTCCCCCTCCACGGCTCGCAACCGGGCCACTTCACAACCAGGATTCCCATTCAGCTTTAAGCCAGCCCCCACATGAGAGAAACATCATCATGCTGAACTAACCCACACTCCAAATACATATGGCCAGTGAAACCAGATGCGCCACAAAACCTTGGCATCTTATCATATTTAAATTGATTGATTTGCATCTATCCTCCTCTTGACATCGAAACAAATTCGGCTAGTACTTTGCAAACATCCATCCTAACATGCACCAACACAAAATTAACAGCACCCCGCATGTCTGTCTATCCACCGCGGCCCTACCTTCTTTGTAAGGTTCATTAGCAGGGTATTTTCGCGGTAGCCTATTGGGACCTTATGGATCTGAACCCATGTAGTAAAGTAATTGAGATCAACTGAATAAGTCTGCGAAAGACCATCATAGGGCTTAATGGAAACCACATATTGCCTAAACAACCAGGGTCCTCCCTTCTCCACCTTCAACCAGTCCCCTAGGAAAAAACATTGGACAGTGAACAAATTACCCTCAAGATGTTGAAATTCACCTCCCTCTCCGGACTCCAAGCCTGACACATGTGCTACTTGTGAAAGGAATATGCCCGACAGGCAATAATAAGTGGTTATTATCTGATTCCAAGTTTATAATAGATGTTTATTTGTCATGCTATAATTGTGTTAACCGAAAAAATTAATACATGTGTGTTTAATAAGCAAAGAAAAGGTTCCTAGTAATTCCTCTCATTACACTAGCTTGTTGATTAACAGATGATCAAGGTTTCCTGATCATGAACATTAGATGTTGTTAACGACAAGGTCATTTCATTGGAGAATTATATGATGAACATTCACCCATAGTAGGTTTAGCAATACGATCATGTCATCAAATTTTATATTGCTATATCAATCTCACACGAAGTAACACTAATCCTTAGACCATGAGATCACTAAGACTGGAAGAGTACTTTGATTCCACCAAATGTCACTCCATAACATGATGATTATAAAGATTTTGTTGGGTTCTTAGAAAGTGTTAGTTGAGGCTCGTGGATCAAGAGCGGGATTTGTCCATCCCAGTGATAGAGAGATATACTCTAGGCCTTCTTGGTGATATCACATTGTCATCGCTTGCAAGAACATGTCTGGATCATGAGAATGTTATATCACGCAATGAGTATAAGAGTACTTGTCGGTAACAAGATCGAACTAGGTATGATGATACAAAATGATCGGATCTCGGACAAGTAAAATATCGCGAGACAAAAGGAATTGGTTACTACGAAAAAGGTTCATGCGATCACTAGTTCATTGTTGAGTAAGTGGGAGTCATTATGGATCTCCAGATCCCGCTAATGATTATTGATCGGATTGGAGAGAGTATAGATCATGTTAGCTTAGTTCACGAAATGTAGGTTGACACTCTTAAGGCTCGTTGGCGCATTTGAGTGGATATCGAACGCAGGAGAAAATACTAGACATCACAGGAATTGTTTTGATAAAACTGCTGGAATAGTTTTGGTGTATCGAAATATTCCAAGGGAATAAATTGATAATGCGTACATTAAATGAAGTGTTCATTAAAAAAATTATTCATTAAATGAAGTGTTCATTAAATTGAGTTGTATTAAACCAAGTGAATTAAATATATTTTAATGGAAAGACCTTTGGTTTTTCAGTGAAATTTAATGGGAGAAAATGGCTCTTGATTATTTGTGAGTGGATACTCTACTTGTAATCAAGAGGGGAGAGGTGGGGGAACCATGTGTGGCTCTGGCCACCCCCTTGGTGTGCCCCTCTCTTATATAAGGAGGGGTGGAGACCCTCTCCTTTCACTCCATTCCATTCCCTCTCATATGCCGTTTGGTTGACATCGTCTTCCCCTTTCTCGATGATATACTATCACGAGTATGGTGCTTAGGTGAGGCCATGCTCAAGACCTTCTCCACCATCACCACCATGTCGTAGTGCTGCTAGAGTTCTGGAGGATCCACTGCTTCCGTTTCCCAACTAGAGCAAGGGACGGAGGTCGTCATCGTGCTGGACATGTTACCGATTACGGAAGCGCTGCCCGATTGTGGTGCCAATCGTATCCATGACCTTCGAGGACAAATGAGTACATTATAAATCAACAATGTTTATCTGCAGGAACATTATCCCTCTTTCCATCTTCAAGGGTGAGTCCTTCTGAAACTGTTACAAGTATCACCTAGATTTGATCTTCGGAGTTGCAACTGTAGGATTTTTTTGTTTTCTATGCAACAAACCCATTAGTGCTATCAGATCTATATCTATGTGTTTATGGTTTGTACAGTTAGAACACATGGAGATGTGGATGATGATGATGTTATTTGATACATTCGTGTTTTTGGATCATGGTGGCATGTTGTTATGAAGCAGTCTGGACTAACTTTACATATCCTCGCACATGATACTTGTCCCATCCTTGACATGCAACTTGTATTGCATAAGTAGATCTGCGGGTGTCTATATCTCCCAGCATAGTCATGATCTAATTTACAATAGTTTGCTAAATAACTTGATTATCACTATTGTGGTTGAAGTTCGTCGGTAGACTAGTTCTTTCCTAGAAAGCCCACAACCACGTAAAATATGCAAAAATAAATTAGAGGCGTCTAACATGTTTTTTAGGGCATGTGATGTGATATGGTCATTGATACAAAAATTGTGATATTTATTGTAAGTTAAACAACCGGCTGGAGCCTTATGGTTGTCTTTTTTTTATAGCATGCGTGCTATATATATCCATGAGATATATTGTAATGGTGGAAGACGACCACGATGGTGGCGCCATGGACCTTGGTGTCATGCCCGTGGAATGATGGAGATCATACCATGACGCACATGATGGAAAACGAATGCGAGAAAGACCATATCATATCACATTATTCTTGCATGTGATGTTTATCCATTGATGCATCTTATATTGTTTTGGTTTGATCACCACGGTATCATTATAAGGTCATCCCTCTCACTAAATATCAAGATAATAATATGTTCTTCCTTAGTATGCAACGTTAATAAAGTTTGTTGTTTCGAAGCACATACATGGCCTCAGAACATGAACCGAATGATAAAGAACGAGTCATATAAATGATAATACATCGGACACTACGCTCTAAGAAACAAACCAGGATGAACCAAAAGTGGATAAGGTGTGCTACCGCGGAGGCCCAAAGCCCACCCACGTGTAGGCCCGTATAAGCAAAGTAGGACACGGTACCGGCCAACCACCCTCCCTACTTTTCAAGAACATCATATCCGGTGCAAAAAAAACATACACAAATGAGTATGTATGTCAGCGACATACAACCGTACATTAGAGTCAGACCATCTAAAATAAATAGAAATATTCAACGCCATATGGCAAGATTCAAATATCCTAGATAGAGATAATAGTTTAGGATACATACTCATACATCACACATCAAAGTATCAAGTGGAAGCGGAAAACAAGATCTCAGCGATCTCCATCCCCTGAATCTCTACACAAGAGGGTCGTTGCCTCCATCATTGTCCTCATCGACGTAGTAGCTTTCATATGGTTGTATATGACAACCTAATACATAATTGGTGTGAGACCCTAGGGGTACTCAGCAAGTCTTTATACATCTAAAGGGAATAACATGGGGGTGACACAATCACAACGAAAGATAATATCTAAACAGTTCTATAGAGACACACTACAACATCCGCCCAACTAGATATGGACGGTCGCTCGTTAATTAGAAACAACAATTATATAAGCAACATAATTAAACATTGCTCACCCTCGTTCCCGCTTACTGAACAAGGAGGAAAAGCATCCCATCCATTGGCAATTTTATTATCCATTCCATGAGTGTTACACTATTTACTAGTCATGTTATAGTCAAATTAAACATGGTACTTTAGTTATAGTTATCTACAATCGAGAAACTATGCTCCAAGTCATCCATAACCGCGGACATGGCTTTCATAAAGATTTACCATGCAGGGGTGCATAAATAGCAACACACGCATGATCAACCTCGGGAAGACCAAATAAAAAGCAATGAGGCCTCACGACAAAGTATTCATAGGATTCAAAAATGATTTCAGGGGGCCACCCCACTAAGCTACCCGCAACGAAGTTAGCTGGCTCCGAGATGGACCTAGGGTTTGTGACGACGGCTATAAATGACTAGGAACCCAAAGTGTGACTGGGCTTGTCGGTACCGTAAAAATGTGGCACGGGGTTCCAAAACAGTATAGGAACTCTATGCACAATAGTAAATAAAGTTGTAAAGCATGGCATAAGTATAGGATAGTAATAAATCCCCAAACAACTTGTGGCCCCAAGAAATGAGATGTGAATCAAGCTTAGGCTAAGGGGATTCATGGTCCCACATGCGGATAGTGCGATAGTCAAGGAACAAGAATCAAGTACTCTGGTCCTAAGGGACACAAGTGTGCATGAAAGAACCAAATAACAACTATTGCGCACCGGTGGCTCTTTCTTTAGTTATCCCATTACTACACAATTTAAGTTGTTTAGGTACCTCGTTATCCAAAGACTCGCACAAATCCTACACATGCAATTGTACGACTCACATTGCTCAAACAACTCCTATAGTAAAGGCTCATAGGATTGAGGGTACAAGCTTCAGTGGGGTTTAAAAGTAAAGGCTATGCAGTACTTGGGATTCAATTTAATGCAATCAAGACTCAATGATGCAAGAATAAGATAGAGGCATAGGTGTTATACGTAATGCAAGCATGATGAATTGCTTTCCTAGCATATCAACAGTAGGGTAACCGGGATCCAGGTAGTACTCTTTGGCCTCCTGATAGCTCCCTTGCTCGGCCTCTATCTGGAATAAAAGCCAAACACACAAAGGGCCATAATAAATAAAGTGCACAATCATATGAATATTTGCAATAAGAAAACAAGGTATTCCATGATGGAATTATGCACAATTACATGGTATAACATAGCATGACATGGATGAGGTGTGGGAACAATAATAAAGCACTTTAACTAATTATTTATGCAAGTTTTGCTCCTATAAACCTTTATGTTTTCTTAATATTTATATGATGCATGCTTCAATTGATAACATGGAATTCTTAGTTAGGACGGGCTCATCGTGCTGATCGATTTAGACATATTATTTGTCAAATTTGGAATTACGGAATTAAAGTTGTGGATTAATTAAGATAAAGGCATATTAATGGTATTTAATAATTCGAGAATTTTAATTGGAAAGAATATACTTTAAATATCATATTCATATTCCTGGCATTTTTCTTATCATAAATCATATATCATATATATTATTTGGAATTATGAATTTAAAATCATGATTAAATGCAATTGAATTCAAATTGGTTCAATAGTCAAAGGTTTGACTAGTTAGAGTTGACTCTGGTCAAATTTGAATTTAGGTTTGAATTCATATTTGAAAAAAATTCATATTTCATTTTATATGTTTTTCCAAATTCGAATTATTTTAAAAGATATGAATTTATTTAGATATATTCAATATTCTAAAATTTTATTTGAATTAGAAATATAAGTAGCAACTTTTCTTACTTAGGCTCTTCTACCCCAGGTCACAGATTCCGCGGGGCCACACATGTGCGCGCCAACGGGGAAGTGACACGTGGGCGAGCCAGAGGTGTGGTTGGGGATATTAAAAACGCGGGGTTCCTTTTTATAAAAACCACATGCCGGGTTTGACTGGATTGCTGACAGGAGGGTCCTGCGGGTGGACCACGGGTTGAATACGCAAAAGGGGTGGGGGCTATATGGGAAACTAGATGTGGTGCTAACTGAATGTGGCAACTGTTTTTCTTCCTCTGCACCAATGAACCTTGCGTGACAGAAAAAGATAGGCGTAGAGGACTGGAATCTAGGACCTGCGGCTCGATCTGGTGGGACGTGACCAATGCGGTGATGCTGGGGTAGTTGCTAGGTGGGGTTTGCGCACGAGGTTAAACACGAACGGTCTGGCACCGACGACCAGAAACTAGCGACGCCGACAGCGACTCGGTCATGCACGGTGGCGCGGCCAGGTGGGGTCCTAGGCCACAAGGCTAGGGGAAATGGTGCGACGCATCCAGGCGAACACAACAGGGCATGCGAGCAACGACGAGACATGCGACAACTGTAACGTGGTAGCAAGACAGTAGACAGCAGCGGCGCGGGCAAGGCGCTCGACGAAAAGAACCAGCAAACCAGGAAGCGATCTAATAGGCCAGCATGTTGAGGAGGTTTCGAGGATCACCGTGGGCTCGTTCGTGGGCTCAATCGGGCGAGGCGAAACGGTGATCGATGGCGGAGCTAGTGGGCAGTGATTAGGGTTTTGCTTCGGATCTCCTCATGTCCTGGTGGTTCTAGGCCTTCCCCTCCTCTTCTCCATGTTCAAAAAGGTACAAGAGGTTTCTCCAGGTCTTCCTCAACTCCCAGGTTCCTCTCCTCCTTCTCCTCCTTGCCAGAACAGATGGTAGTCGAAGATGGTTAGCTATGGTGGTAGGGAGCTAGCAAGGGAAGATGGAAGAAGTAGAGGTGCTCGGGCTAGGCCCTAGGCAAGATCTGGATCAGCCAAAGTGTGGTGGCGTGGCTAGATAAGGACAGGGGAAGGGAGGTGCAGCTCAGGTTAGGTTAGCGCATAAAAGCAACTTGAGTTGCTGTCTCTCTTCTCCCCTCTCTCTCTCTCGGGCAGGACTAAGGTATGGTAACCAGGGGTGGTTAGAGAGGGGGCTGAGCATCTTGGACAGCAAAAAAGCTGGGAGTATTAGTCTAGATAGGGGTAGATAGATGGGGTGGCACATGGGAATGTGCCATGGTCACCGTGGGGGATCGGTTTGGTTTGGATGGTAGGACAAGGTGAGATGGTGTGGTGGTGCCGTGTGGTGGTTGTGTGGGGTTGAACTGTTTTGGCACAACTAAACCG
The DNA here is from genome assembly GCA_910589775.1 of Avena eriantha. NCBI lineage: Eukaryota > Viridiplantae > Streptophyta > Magnoliopsida > Poales > Poaceae > Avena > Avena eriantha. The sequence continues at coordinate 294,407,194 of OU342742.1, forward strand.
AGACGTGAGGTGGTGGTGTTAGCAAGAGAGTAGATTAGGTGTAGGTTTATCGCCTTTCTTTATTTTTTTTGAATATTTCAAATCAAGAATTTTAAAGGAGCTTCCCAAGGAACTTCAAACCAAACAAGACAAAGAAAGAAGACAAGAAGGTTAATATGAGGTTTATTTGGGAATGGTTCCACTTATATGAATTCAAACATACATGCCTCCTCACCAAAATCCAATAGAATTCAAATAAAATAAGATGAGGGAACCTTTGCATGGGTCATGCACAAGTAATAGATGCCACAACCTTAGTTGTGAACACAACTATATCTCCATGTGGTCATATACTCCATACATACATTCAAATTTTATTAAATCCCATACCAAAATACACATGTTTCCTTATCATATAGAATAAACGAAAATTAAGCATAAATAAATGGGCAATGCTAGTATGTGGTTCCACTAGATGATTATTTAGCCTCATATATATTCAAACATTCTCACATATTAAAATCAAACCATATAGAGACTAGATAAGTGGTTCTACTCACATGGCATGCAAAGGTGACCATGAGGCTCCACATATTATTATTGTGAAAACAACATATACCACATATGGGAGCATGCAGAACTAGAAGTGGATCCATCCAAGCACATATGAGCTATATTTAAATAGCAAATAAAAATGCAAAGGCTCATATATAATTAGGATGGTGGAATTTGTGGACGGGACCAGCGAAAGGTGGTGGATTTAGAAAATATATGCCCCCAGCTCAACTTGGGCACCAAACAATATATCAAGAACCAACTAAAATATATCAAGAGGCAACTACAATTAATAGGAAAATGCATTATGAAGGGAAGAACCAAATTAAAGGGATTTTATATGATGCTCAAATGCAATGTGGCATGGTGACATGAGCATGATATAATGCAATGCAATTAATGATATGTACAAAGTAGCATTATATAGTATAAACCAAGTAGCTTTACAATTGTTAATCGATTGGAATGCTACAACCATTGTTGTTGCACCACCTCACATGATGATCGATCGTGGTTTAGTGAATTTGGTTCGTGTAATCCCTAAAATTGAATAGAGCGATCGTTTTTGAGTGGGAGTTCTCATAGTAAATTTTGAATTAACATGACCTCTATCTATTATAAACCTAATCTAAATAGTCTTTGCAAATATATTGTATATCATGGCACCCCCTACATTCAATTTTAGTGCATTCCTAGATAGAGAAAAGCTGTAAGATAATGGGTCAAACTTCACCAACTAGCACCGCAACTTGAGGATTATCCTCACGGGCATGAAGAATTCCTATGTACTAGACGGTCTATTAGGTGATGCCCCTGCAGATGATGCGCCTCAGGATGAGCGTAGCATGTATGCCACAAAGTATGATGGATACACTCGTATGCAGTGTACGATCTTCCAGTCACTGGAACCTAAAATCCAAAAGCGCTTTGAGCTTATTGATGCTGATGCTATGGTGGCAGAACTCAAAACCATGTTTGGGGACCAAATCCGTGTTGAGAGATATGATATCTCTGATAAGCTCTTTGTCGCAAAGATGGAGGAGCATAGATTTGTGAACGAGCATGTCTTGAGACACTAGGATTAGAGATTCTAGCTTAACTCACGACGGATAGGGTTCTACAGTCGCTCCCTCCAAGCTACAAAGGGTCTGTGCTGAACTACAAGATGAGTGGTGTGAACAACTCTCTCATTGAACTCGTAGCCATGCTGAAGACTGCCCAGGTAGATGTTAAGAAGGAGCACCAAGTTTTCATGGTGAGACCACCAGTTTTAAAAAAAGAGCAAGAAAGGCAAGTATAAGGGTAACTTCAAGAAGGACAACAAGTTCGTTGCTGCACCTAATAAGAAGACCAAGGGAGGCCCTAAGCCTGATACTAAGTGCTTCTACTACAAGGGGAATGGTCACTGGAAGCATAACTTCCCAAAGTACTTGGTATATAAGAAGGCTCGGAACGTGAAAAAGGGTATATGTGATATACAGGTTATTGATGTGTACCTTACTATTAGTCGAAGTAGCTCCTGGGTATTTGATACCGGTTCGGTTGCTAACATATGTAACTTGAAACAGGGGCTAAGGAATAGTTGACAACTAGCAAAGGATGAAGTGAAGATGTGTGTTGGAAATGGATCAAAGGTTGATGTGATCGCCATTGGGATGCTTCCTCTTCATCAACCGTCAGGATTAGTGATAAAACTAAATAAGTGTTATCTGGTTCCTGCATTGAGCATGAACATTATATATGGATCTTGTTTAACGCAAGTTGGTTATTCATTTGCATCCAAGAACAATGTTTGTTCCTTTTATATGAATACTATCTTTTATGGTCATGCAACCGAGTAGAATGGTTCATTTATTCTGAATCTTGATAGTAGTAGTACACATATTCACAATGTGAATGCCAAAAGAATCAAGATGAATGGTGATATTTCTACATATATATGGCATTTTCATATTGGTGTTAAACGCATGAAGAAGCTCCATTCTGATGGACTACCGGAATCACTTTATTATGAATCTTTTATGACATGTGAACCATGCCTTATGAGAAAGATGACTAGAACCCCGTTTTCTGGAACAATGGAGTAGGTGACCGACTTATTGTAAATAATACATAATGATGTATGTGGTCCAATGAGTGTGTCGGCACACAGTGGATATCATTATTTTGTGACTTTCACAAATGATTTGAGTAGATATGGGTATATTTACTTAATGAAACACAAATCTGAAACATTTGAAAAGTTCAAAGAATTTCAATGTGAAGTAGAAAATCATTGTAACAAAAAGATAAAATTTCTATGATCCGGTCATGGAGAGAATCTTAGTTATGAGTTTTCCACACACATGAGAAAATGTGGAATTATTTCACAACTCACTCCTGCCAGAACACCACATCGTAATGGTGTATCTGAACATCGTAATCAAACTTTATTATATTTGGTATGATCTAAGATGTCCCTTACCGATTTTCCACTTTCATTTTGGGGTCATGCACTAGACACAACTGCATTTACTTTAAATAGGGCACCATCAAAATCGGCTGAACCGACACCATATGAATTATGGTTTGTTCACAAACCTAAGCTATCATTTCTAAAACTTTGGGGTTGTGAAGCTTATGTGAAGAAACTTTAGCCGGACAAACTCGAACCCAAAGAAGAAAAATGTGTCTTCATAGGATACCCTAAAGAAACTATTGGGTACACCTTCTATCACCGATCCAAAGGCAAGGTTTTTGTTACCAAGAATGGACCCTTTCTGGAGAAAGAGTTTCTCTTGAAAGGTGTGATTAGTAGGAGGGTAGAATTCGACTAGCTTATTGTACCTTCTCTTCCTGAAATGGCGAGTAGCGCAATACTAAAAACTGTTCCAATGTTGACATCACCAAGTGAAGAGGTAACTAACATTGTGAATCATGAAACTCCGGAAGATAATACTACGGAGCCTCACGGGTTAGGATGGACTCGTACAACTCCTAAACTGTATGGTGATCTACTCTTGAATTTCATGATAGATGGAAGAGATGACCCTACGACATATGAAGAAGTGCTGATGAGCCTGGATTCGAACAATTGGCTTGAAGCCATGCAATCCGAGATGGGATCCATGTACGAAAACCAAGTTTGGACTTTGGTTGAGTTACCTCACGACGAGAAGGCCATTGAGAACAAATGGATATTCAAGAAGAAAACTGACGCTGACGGTAATGTAACCGTCTTCAAAGGTCGACTTGTCACGAAAGGGTTCTGACAAATTCAAGGAGTTCACTACGATGATACTTTCTCACTCGTAGTGATGCTAAAGTCTCTTAGGATTATGTTAGAAATTGCTGCATTTTTCAATTATTAAATCTATCAGATGGATGTCAAAACATCGTTCCTTAATGGAAACATTGAGGAAGGGTTGTATATGATGCAATCCAAAGGTTTTAACGATCCAGGTTTGGATAGAGAGGTGATGGATAAGATCACTTATGCCTCAGCCATAGGCTCTATCATGTATGCTATGTTGTGTACAAGACCAGATGTGGCACGTGCTGTTAGTTTGACTAGCAGGAACCAACCTAATCCAGGTTTGGAACACTAGATGGCAGTCAAGAATATCTTTAAGTACTTAAGAAGAACTAAGGATATGTTTCTCATATATGGTAGTGAAGAAGAGCTCGTCACAAAGTGTTATCTTGATGCTAGCTTCGACACTGATCCAGATGACTCTAGGTCGCAATTCGGGTATGTATTTCTCATGAATGGAGTAGCGGTGAGTTGGAGGAGCTCCAAGCAACATGTAATGGCAAGATCTTCAATGGAGGCGGAATATATCTGTGCTTCAGAAGTAGTGGAGGAAGTAGTTTGGATGAAGGAGTTCATTTCCGAACTAGGTGTGGTTCCAAGTGCTTTGGATCCAATGATTATCTTTTGTGATAACAATTATGCCATAGCCAATGCTAAGTTACCAAGGTCTCACAATAATTCCAAGCATATCAAGCGCTGATTCAAATCCATCCGGGAACATGTCCAGGATGGCGATGTAGAGATTTCCAAGTGCACACGGATATGAACATTGCATACCCATTGACTAAAGCTCTCCCAAGGGCAAAACATGGTCAGCACTAGAACTCTATGGGTGTTAGATTCATCACTATGTAAACTAGATTATTGACTCTAGTGCAAGTGGGAGACTGAAAGGAACATGAACGAGAGACAATAATAAGAGGTTATTATCTTATTCCAAGTTTATAATATATGTTTATTTTTCATGCTACAATTGTGTTAACCGGAAACATTAATACATATATGTTTAGTAAACAAAGAAAAGGTTCCAAGTAATGCCTCCCATTACCCTAGCTTGTTTATTAACAGATGATCAAGGTTTCTTGATCATGAAAATTAGATGTTGTTTATGACAAGGTCATGTCATTGGAGAATGATATGATGAAAATTCACCCACAGTAGGTTTAGCAATACTATAATGTCATCAAAGTTTATATTACTATAACAATATCACACGAAGTAACACTAATCCTTATACCAAGAGATCATGTCAATCACTAACACTAGAAGAGTACTTTGATTCCATCAAATGTCACACCATAACAGGGTGATTATAAAGAAACCATTGGGTACTTAGATAGTGTTACTTGAGGCTTGTGGATCAAGAGAGGGATTTTTTCATCCCAATGATAGAGAGATATACTCTAGGCCCTCTAGGTGATATCACATTGACATAGCTTTCAAGCACGTGTCTGGCTCATGAGAATGTTATATCACAGAACGAGTAAAAGCGTACTTGTCAGTAATGTGATCGAACTAGGTATGGATGATACCAAATGATCAGATCCCAGACAAGTAAAATATCACGAGACAAAAGGAATTTGTTACTACGAAAAAGGTTCATGCGATCACTAGTTCATCGTTGAATAACTGGGAGTCGTTATGGATCTCCAGATCCCGCTAATTATTATTGATCTGAGAGAGTATCGATCATGTACACTTAGTTCACGAACCATAGAGTGACACACTTAAGTATCGTCGATGCATTTGAGTGGATACGGAAGGCATGAGAAAATATCGGACATCATAGAATTTTTTTTGATAAAACTACCGGAATAGTTTTGGTGTATCGAAATATTGCAAGGGAATAAATTGTTAATGTGTTCATTAAATGAACTGTTCATTAAATGAACTGTTCATTAAATGACATAATCATCAAAGTAAGTGTTCATTAAATTTAGTGGCATTAAACTAAGTAAATTAAAAGTTTTATAGTGGAAAGACCTTGGGTTTTTGAGTGGAAATTTAATGGGAGTAAATGGCTCTTGATTATTTGTGAGTGGAGACTCCACTAGTAATCAAGAGGGGAGAGTTGTGGGCACCATGTGTGGCGCTGGACACCCCTTTGGTGTGCCCCCCTCTCCTATATATGGAGGGGTGGAGACCCTGTCCTGTGACTACATTCCATTCCCTATCATACGCCCTTTGGTTGGCATCTTCCCCCCTTGCTAGTTGATCCACTATAACGAGTACGATTCTTAGGCAAAGCCCTGCTCAATACCTCCACCACCACCACTGTCTCATAGTGATGCTGGAGTTCCCGAGGATCCGCTACTTCCGCTACCCAACTAGAGCAAGGGACGGAGGTCATCGTCATGCTGGATGTTTGACCGACTACGGAAGCACTACCCGATTGTGGTGCTGATCATCTCCACGACCTTCGAGGACAAACAAGTACATTCTACATCAACCATGTTTGTTTGCGGGAACATTATCCTGCTTTCGGTCTTCGAGGGTGAGTCCTTCTGAAACCGTTACAAGTATCACCGAGATTTGATCTGGCATTTGCAATCGTAGGAATATTTTGTGTTCTATGCAACGAACTCATCAGCTCAAATATTAGAGGGCTGAAAAAATTTATAGTATGAACCCATTCCAACACCATCCACTTGATTCCCTCTTTCATAACCCCTTCTTCTTCCTCAAAAACCAAATCATCAAACTCATCAACTTTCATTCCTATCCTTTGCAACGGATCATCACTCCTGATCCACCTGCATATTTGCCGAGTTCGCAGATGACAAAGACATCGGAAACCAGATAGTCAACAAGCCCTAAAAACTTCCTTGTGGATGCGAGATTAGCAAAGCCTTGTAGGAGGAGAGCCAAACCAACCTTAAACTCCGAATCACCAGGGAGATCGATATGAAACTAGGAGGAACTCCACACCGATCAAGATATATTGGCGAGGTAGCTAAACCCTAGTTGCCCCAACTATTGAAAAAAGTGCTAGGTCGATACCTAGATGTAGTTTTTACTTATGGCAAGAACTTGGCTTTTAATTATCCTATATATAGATCAATACAAGCCAGCACTACGTGGATTCCTCAACCTTACATGGTATCAGACGCAAAACTATCTACACTAGTTGTGTGCCCCTTCTTTTGTGGCCTCTCCGAAACCACCCAATCTTAACCCTCCTTCTTCTCTAAACCGAATCTATGAGTAGCAGTGACGACGAGTGCTTAGCCGCTGCCGTGAAGGATTGTGAGGCTGTTGAATCCCAGGAATGCTTGGACACCACCTCGAAGGGGCCCATGATCTCCCCCGCGTCCACCCTACTGCCGACGAGTTCACTATCTCTTCATTTCATGCCCAAGATGTCAGCCTCAATAGCATCAAGGCCCATGTCCCTTTTTAAGTTGCGCTCAATACTAGCATTCACTTCTAGTGACACAACTTCTTCTGTTCCTTCATCCGCAAGTATGCCCTCTTGGATCACCTTGATGGCCCCTCTCTGTTGTCTCCTATGCTAGAGTGGTCTCTTCTTAACGCCACAGCGATGTCTTGGTTATACAGATTTGTTTTCCTAGAGATCCTCGACGCCTTCATGACTAGGTGAAGATCCCTCCTCCCTCGACCTCTATACCTCCATCAACACTCTCTTCAATGAGCACAATATGAACAACAAATCCTTCTAATCCGGCGAGTTGGGCTAGAATAACATGGGTGACATCACAATGATAGAGTACCTAAAAATCTCAAGGCCCTTGCTAAAGGCCTCGCTGATCTTGATGCATCGGTTAACGATGCCAAACACGCCAATAATAAATGTACTATTATTATTCATATTTCTATTTCCTAATAAATTTTATTGTTCTATGTTAAAATTGCATTAGTTCTGAATAATGTGTATTTGGAGGAAAACCCTAATACACGTGTGGGATGGTAAACACCAAACAAAGATACCCCTAGTCATGCCTCTGAGACTAGTATGCATGCCAATGATAGTTCCGGTTTCCTATCTATGGGCAAAAATAAAATTTGATTTTAGTGTTGCCGGTGACATATGTGATCAGAGTTGTTGGAGATCAACGACGATGCATAAAACCAAATATGAGATACCGTGAAACACATCATCAACATAGTTATTGGTTCAATCTCATAAACCTTGTATTGCCTTCACTAGAAATCATTGGACCACGAGACACATATGAACTTGGGTATAATATGGACATAGAAAGATTATCCAAGCATTGCTCTTAACAGAGAAATTATAAAGTTGATGCTTATTTATACCAGATGCTTCGCTAATTATTCATATGGGATGCTTATGGGAATTGATACCCCTAACGATGGAGATATACACTCTAGGACCTCGCATGTACTATGATGTTCATCATCGTTTGGCCAGACACGTGATCAAATTGTTGAACATAGGAACATCGATAGTACGGGATGAGTAAAGGGTACATGCTAGGAAACGAGAATAACCTAGTGTTTCTTCTCGGGCAATGTAAAGTATTGATGAATCAATGCAATATGTATCAGACTCAATACTACGGTTCACACAATAAAGATCTTTGTGTTATTTGTAGAGGTTGTTACTTGTATCAAGAAACTGATAGTAATCATTGTCTCAGAATGAGTTCCGGACAAGTCCACAAATATCAGAACCCATAGGTCACACACTGAAAGGATGTTTCAGAATGAGTTTTGGACATGTCTCGGAAGATGTTTTTGACATTTTAGAATGTGAGTGCAAATGAGATAGTTGAATGAAGGAATCGTGGAAGGAAGTTTCACAGTTTCTCGGAATATACCGGAGGTGTTCAGAATATCACGGAGACTGGACGGAATTGTTTTGGATATTAAAAGAGGATGCATGGAATATTTTAGGAAGGTTTCAAATTAATTCTTAGGTGTCTGGAATTTAATTCAGGAAGCTTCAGAATAAATAGTTATATTAATAATAAATAATAAATCATTATTTATTAATATCCTAGTGGGTGCCATGGGCCAAAGGGCCGCATGGGCCCACTGGGACCTGATGTCTATGCACTTCTATTCCTGTAGATAGTTGTTTGGCCTCCAAGTGTAGAGGTTTGTAGAACAATAGCAAGTTTCCCTTAAGTGGATTACCCAAGGTTTATCGAACTCAGGGGTATCCCTCTCAAGCAACCCTGCAATCAAGATACAAGAAGTCTCTTGTGTCCCCAACACACCCAATACACTTGTCAGGTGTATAGGTGCACTAGTTCTGCGAAGAGATAGTAAAATACAAGTGTTATAGATAAAAGACAACGGTGACAGAAAATAGCTTGATGGCGTGGAAGATACTAAAATAAAACTGAAATAAAGATGGAAGCAAGCAAACATGTAACAGATCTAATTGCAAACGGTGTATCAATGCTTAGAAACAAGGCCTAGGGATCATACTTTCACTAGTGAACACTCTCATATAAATACATCATCTTCATGATACTACTCTTAACTACTCTCCGGTTGAACACTGTAATCGATGGTAGGGCTATAACCGCACACCTCAAAGTTCGCCTTTCCCATCTAGATAACCCCACACTGTCACCTTGAGCACTAGATGGTTCCAACAAACACCACAATTTCATAAAGACATCCAACTCCAAATATAACTCATAACAAGTATTTGTAATCTCTAGCCTAAGTGCCACCATGGTGTGCACACTGTCACTTTCACACACATGGGGACAACAGAGATCTATTAAAGCACTTTATTAGCAAGGTAGATCTAAAGATTACAAGCTCATGATAACAATATGATCATGCATACAGAGAGAGATGAACACATAGCTACCGGTAGAACCCTTAGACTCGAGAGAGAACTACTCCTTCCTCATCATGGGAATAAGCAACGACGATGGAGATGGTGGTGGAGATCGATGGAGATGGCTCCGGGGGCACTTCCCCGTCTCGGAAGGGTGCCGGAACTGAGACTTTCTGTCCCCTGAATCTCCCCTTTGGTGGCGGCGGCGCTGCGCAACTTTTCGTGGATTTCTAATTGACTATTTAGGGTTTTTGCATCGGGAGGCATCTTATAGGTGAAGAGGCATGGTCGGTGGGCGGCCAGGGGGCCCACACCACCTGGTGGCGCGGCCAGGGCTAGCCCGCGCCACCACATGGCGGCCCCTCTCTATCTTGTCTTCTGGCTCCGTGAGTCTTCCGGTAAAATATCGACTTTGGATTTTGTCCGGTCCAATTCCGAGAATATTCATTTTTTGACTTTCCTGGAACCAAAAACAGCAGAAAACAGGCAACTGTCACTGTGGGATCTTGTTAATAGGTTAGTCCAAGAAAGTGTATAGAAATAATCCAAAGTGTGGGAAATATAAGAAAGTAGATAAAAACCAAGGATGGAACATCAAAAATTATAGATACGTTTGCAACGTATCAACATCCCCAAGCTTAACTCCTGCTCGTCCTCGATTAGGTAAGTGATAAAAAGAAAGAATAATTTTTGAGGTGACATGCACCATCATAAACTTGGTCAAGGCATATTAATAGCTGGGATCAAAGAACTTCAACATAGCATGAAACATAAAGTTCTAACAATAAGACATAGAAACTATGTTGTAACATGAAAAGGCACAAACAAAAGATTCATGAATAACAATGCTTTGGAAGACGTTTGTTTGTTTCACATAAAGAAAACATAGCATAGTGGCATTCATCTTGTCCCTCATAGAGTAGAAAACATAAATGCATAGGACACCTTCAAAGTTTATAAGAGTGACTAGATACAAATAGTTTAAAATAAGCAATATCAAAGCTATGCATCAATCAACAAGTCTTGGGACAATGCACATAGAACTAAGAATGGCCACTATGCTCTGAAAGTAGGTGCATAAAGGTAGAAGGTGGAGACTCAATATAAAAGTGGAAGAAAGGCCTTCATAGAAGGAAGCAGAGATTCAAGTTTCATAAAGAGCTTCCAAAAATTATGGTACTTATTAGCTTTCAGCTCTCATTGCCCCCATCATAAGCATCTTGAAGGTGATTAAGGTTAAAGTGACACAACTAAGAGGATATGCTTGACAAGTTATAAGCCGAAATCTCATGCCCCTTACGAAGACCGAACCTCATGCTACTCAACTTTAGTCACAAGTAAGATCTTATCATTGTAAGTACATATGTATGATAAAGAACCGCCAACGGGGTACCCCTTGCACATGATACAGGAGCTATCCCATAATCAAAATGACAAGGCAAGCAGACAATGAGCATCTCAATGATCTTTTTATTTGCTATTTGCATACGTTTTTATTGAGGATGCTTCATAGAGTGCTCATTATGGTGATGCTGCAAGTTTCCACCATGATTAGGCATGGCTTAGGCTAGCGACCCAGGCGTTTCTCTAACACACATACAAACTCCATGATCTTACAAGTTCCACTTTTATTTCACACCGCCGGGATCCATAAGCAAAAGAACATGATATCAACAGGGTACCAAGTACAAGTGCAATGTTGAAAGCGTTCCCCATGATACATGGTTCTGCTAACTTCAACTTATAAAGCGCAAGAATATACGCAACAAAGATGGACGCAATGGTTCAAGTTTATTAAATGCAAGAAAAGTAAAGTGTGCCATCCAGTTCGTGAGAGCTTTAATCACTAGTTTTCTCATAACAAGTTTAATTCGGAAGGTAGAAAAAAACATGAATATACTTGGAATGGCATATGCTAGTAGGTAGGTATGGTGGACTCTTTGGAATAACTTGGTTTTAGGAGTTGGATGCATGAGTGGAACTCATACTTGGTTACGGAGGCTAGCAAAAGACTGGGAGCGACAAACTAAGAGAGCAATAATGGCCATAATCATGCAGAGCGACAAAACATCATTGCTTAAATCATAAAGTGATATTACAAGTCGAAAACTAAAAGATCATCAAGGATATGGTGACTCTGGATAGTTATAACACGGTGTGAGCATGCGCCAAGTCCACCCAAATAAAGCATCAAAGGACAATACCACAATGCTATGCTTTAATATGCTAAAACAACACATGATTCTTCCAAGGCACATTAAGCAATCTCAATTATTTATAACATGTCTTGCTACAGCAAAGAATATTAAGCATAAAGCCAAAAGAATATCAAGCATGGCATGACAAAGCAGAGGCCACAGTCAAAAACAAGCTCTCTTTACCACCTAAGCATGAACTTTCCTACTCTTTTCCAATCCAAACCAACTTATTTGAAATAACTCACAAAGATAACAATAAATAAAGATATGTGAGCTTGTCTCACAAATCCAAAAGGAAGACCTAAAAAGTTTAGCACTTGAAATCTAAGGCTAAACACAGTGCTAGCAAAAGAGAACACTCACAAAACAATAAGAATGGAAACTAGAGTGTTCTAAACAATGAAAGCAGAGTGTGTGTCTCTCTAAAAGAAGTGTTGGGATCCAACCAACTTATTCAAGCAAACTAAGAAAACCAATCAAACGAAAAACAAAACAAAAACGAAATTGAAGACTCTACAAGAACAACACAACTATGCATGAAACAATAAAAATGAAGTGTTTGGAAGAAACCTGAGATTTTTATTGATGAAGAAGGGGATGCCTTGGGCATCCCCAAGCTTTGACGCTTGTACTTCTTGGATATTTCTTGGGTGACACGCGTGGCATCCCCAAGCATGAGCTTTATTCCATTCTTCATCTCATTACTCATTCCTTCCATACACCTGAAATTTTTTCCTCATACAAAACATCACACAATCTTTATTAGCAACATTAGTGCACTCAAGATAATAGGTCTTTAGGTTCAGTTTCAACACCAATAAAACTTCCATTAAAACACAAGCTACTGTAGCACTTCCATCAAAAAGCTCAATTCCCCAAAAGAACTCAAAAAGGAACCAACAAGAAGCAATTGCAAATAAAGGCAGAAATCTGTCAAAACAGACCAGCAGGTAAAGACGAATTGTTTCGAAGACCTTCTGTTGCTCAAATCAAAAAGTGTTTGACTAACGAAAGTTAGATAACAACCTAGGGCAGAAGCACAAAAATTCATGCCTCAAAACGACGTACAGTGATTTTACACGAATTTTTACAATGAAGCACAAAAATCTGTTTCGGGACAACAACTTTCTCAATCATTACTTCTCTCTCATTAGAGGTTACTCTTGGCACCAAAAGCAAATAAAAAGGATAAGGAGTGGTTATTACAGAAGTAATAACTTCTAAGACTCATCTAAAACTTTTGGGTTATCTCCCAATAAGTACTTTTTTAACGCCTTTAAGTTAGGCTTGATAGTTTGAGAAGATGCTCACATAAAAAATATGAATTGAAGTAAAAAAAGAGCATCAAGAAGCAAATTCAAAACACATTTAAGTCTAACCCACTTCCTATGCATAGGAATCTTGTAAAGAAACAAGTCATGAAAGCATAAAGCAATAAGCATAGCAAAGCAAAACAAGTGCAACTTCAAAATTTTCAACATAAAGAGGGGAAACTTAATATTGTTGACATACATAAAATCATGTTTCCCTCTCTCATAATAACTTTCAGTAGCATCATGAATAAAATTAACAATATAACTATCACATAAAACATTCTTATCATGAGCCACATGCATATAATAATTATTACTCTCCACATAAGCATAGTCATTCTTATTAATTATAGTGGGAGCAAATTCAACAAAATAGCTATCATTATTAATCTCATCACCATAATCATCAAATATAGCAGGCATATTGTAATCATAATTAACTTTATCCTCAATAGTAGGTGGACTGAAAATATCATATTCATCATAGTAAACATCATATATTGGAGGCATAGTATCATCAAAGTAAATTTTCTCCTCCATGCTTGGGGGACTAAAAATATCATGCTCATCAAAACCAGCTTCCCCAAGCTTAGACTTTTCCATAGCATTAGCAACAATGGTGTTCAAAGAATTCATACTAATAATATTTCTATTAGCATGCAAATAAAGTTCCATAGGTTTTTTAATTTTCTCTTCAAACACTTCATGTCCTAACTCAAGATAAATACTATAAAGCTCTCTAATTTTGTTGTTGTTTTCCATTAAGCCTAACTAGTGAAAACAAGAAACAAAAAGACAAACTTCCAGAATCTAAAGAAATAACTTCGAGCACTCACACCAGAGGATGTGAGTACCTTTTACCTTACCTCCCCGGCAACGACGCCAGAAAATAGCTTGATGTCTACGCACGTCTATTCTTGTAGAAATTTGTTGGGCCTCCAAGTGCAAAGGTTTGAAGAACAGTAGCAAGTTTCCCTTAAGTGGATTACCCAAGGTTTATCAAACTCAAGGAGGAAGTGGTCAAAGGTATCCCTCTCAAGCAACCCTGCAATCAAGATACAAGAAGTCTCTTGTGTCCCCAACACACCCAATACACTTGTCAGGTGTATAGGTGCACTAGTTCGGTGAAGAGATAGTAAAATACAAGCGGTATAGATAAAAGACAATGGTGACAGAAAATATCTTGATGGCATGGAAGAGACTAAAGGCAAAATTAAATAAAGATGGAAGCAAGCAAACATGTAACTGATCTAATTGCAAACGATGTATCAATGCTTAGAAACAAGGCCTAGGGAACATACTTTTACTAGTGAACACTCTCATATAAATATATCATCTTCATGATACTACTCTTAACTACTCTCCGGTTGAACACTCTAATCGATGGTAGGGCTATAACAGTACACCTCAAAGTTCGCCTTTCCCATCAAGATAACCCCACACTGTCACCTTGAGCACTAGATGGTTCCAACAAACACCACAATTTCATAAAGACATCCAACTCCAAATATAACTCATAACAAGTATTTGTAATCTCTAGCCTAAGTGCCACCATGGTGTGCACGCTGTCACTTTCACACACTTGGGGAGAGCAGAGATCTATTAAAGCACTTGAGTAGCAAGGTAGATCTATGGATTACAAGCTCATGAGCACAATATGATCATGCATAGAGAGAGAGATGAACACATAGCTGTCGGTAGAACCCTTAGCCTCGAGAGAGAACTACTCCAAGAAGGCCTCGCCTAGATGAACTGCGATGCGATAAATCGGGGCTACGGAGCTGCCCTAAGTGTTGCGGGTCACAGAGCACCACCACCATCGCCCGGGGCCACCACCTCCAGCTCCACCAACCTAGAAAAACGGAGGCGAGCAGTACCCATGACTGCTGGGGAATATGGGCATGATCCAAAAAGGATGCCCCTCCAATAGAGTACAAAAGTCCATCACTCGCCAAATCAATTTGGCGGTCAACTCCCCAACCTCAACCACTGAGTACCTCAGCGGGTGCGAGTCCTGCATCACCTTTGACAAGCACGATCATCCTCGCCAAGTACCTCACTAGTGGCTCTGAAATACAGCCACCTACGTCCACATTTAAACTGGATATTATTCATATTTTTGATGAAATATCTCTCTAACCCTGCCACTAATGCCTAATATCCAAAGGGGTATGTAATCCTTTCTTTTTATATTTTTCCTACGTAGATAATGTCGTTTGAAGATGGGAATTACTACATTAAAGTCAAAGATACATGATTTCCAACAACCATAAGAAACCAGGAGCCGTGAAGCAAAGGCAGACGCTCTAACGACCAACTATACGACGGGAGCAAAATTCCGGCCGTATAGCTCCAATTGTATAGTTGGCGCCACCACTGTTAGGTCAAACATAACAACTACCGTGAAGCGACTCCTATATAAAGTAGCCTCGGGCGACGAGAAAACAAGCCCCCGACGACCAGACACCTCCAACCTCGCCTGCCATAGATCATCAGCCGCCTCCAGATCTCAAAACCCTCCTGCATCTCCATAGCCATATTCCATCACTTGGAATAGTAGATCTCTTCTTCGATTGGCGACATTGTAATACTATTGCTATCAATATTATTATTTTCAATACAATGTTTGTGATTGTTGATCTCATCTCTATGTGTGACTAATTATCCTTGGGCCAAAGGCTTCGACCTAGCCATGTAGTGTTTGTGCATGTTATTTATCATAGATGGGATCATGTATTAGTTTGTATGACATGATGATTATTGTATCCTAACTTGCCTCAGTCTAAGGACTTGTCGGGTACCCAAGACCTAGAGGGTTGAGCCAGGTATAGGGAGTATGAGTAATTACTGATCTGCAGGTTGGGAACCCTAGTGACAGAATGAGTAGTAGGGCTGTATGTGAGGTATTTACTTGGGATTAACGGTGACATCACTATGCATATCATTAGATATCTTTCTTCTATGGATGAGACGAGTAGGTTATTGCTATAAGCGGTTCCGGAGGCAATAACAATTATGGATGCACTGCCCACATATAATTTATCTTGCTCTAAAAATTACATGCATAGTTTATCTTTATCTTTTATTCCCATCAGATGTTTACCAGGGAAAAAGAAGCTATACTACATCCGGATCGAAGGTATCATCCCTTTTTCTGGCGCCGTTGCCGGGAAGCAATATCTACCCTGGTGAGGTTATTATGAACCTTGATAATTTTAATTCTTGTTTTTAATTTTGTTAGTTTGCTTTTAGTCTTTATTTGATAAACCAAAAAAATTAGTTAGTCTTTAAATTCTTGCTTTTACTATTATAGTTCATTGTTTAAGAAAACCCAAAAACATAGGAAATATGGCTAAAAGGAAACTTGGGGAGTTTGCTACTCCCAGCAATGATTATTTGCGTACTCCTTTTACTCAGCCAACAATTGCTGCTGATGACTATGAAATCAAGCCCCATTATTTAATTTTGGTTCAACAAAATCTATTTGGAGGCTCTACTGTTGAAGACGCAGGTATGCACTTGAATACTTTTACTGAAATATGTGATATGATGCGTATAAAAGACGTTGACCCCGATGCGGTCAAAGTGCATCTATTTATTTTCTCCCTTAGAGGAAGAGCAAAATAATGGTTGCTATCTTTGCCTAAAAATACTATTACATCATAGGTGAGATGTACTTCTTTATTTATGACTAATTTTTTCTCACCTGCAAAGACTATGCAACTCAGATCTAATATTACTGGTTTTAGACAGAAAGAGCGTGAGCCACTAGCGCTTGCATGGGAGAGGATGAAAGAATGCTTAGGAAACTGTCCTAGTCATGGGATAGAAGATTGGTTAATTCTCCATTTATTTATAATGCTATTAACCCTGTGTGTAAGTCTATGCTTGATACTGTAGCTGGAAGAACATTTATACGTAAACATATTACCGAAGCAAAGTAGCTGCTAGACAATATGCAAGAAAAACATGCCCAATGGCATGTGGATAGATCGAACACGAAGAAGGTCAACTCCATCTCACCACAAGAAAATGAAGAACTCAATGCTAAGTTTATGAGCTCATACTAGCCATGAAAGGTAAGGAAACCCAGGAAATAGCTACCCCTGAAACAAATATTGTAGAAATAGACTTCATAGCTCGTAATGATTATAACCCTGCTTGGAAGAAGAATTATAATCCTAGTTTTCAGAAACACTATTCTAATCCTGCAGGTAATCCTAATAATAATATGGGAACTAGTAATGGTAGTATACAAGAAACACTTAAGTCTTTTATAGACTCACAAAATGAACAAAACAATATTCTTGTTAAAATAACAGAGAACCATGATGCGATGCTTGGTAAATTGTCTAACCAAGCCGTTAGCTTGAGAAATGAGTTGCAGGCCCTCCAAGAAAGAACAAGGATCGTTGAGGCACATCTAGGTAAGATAACCAAGAGTCAAACTCTCATTCTAGCTAAATTTGTAGGTAAATCTGAGCCCAACCCTGTTGATGAACTAAAAATGATGATGATCCAAAGGGAGGATCCTGAAGAGCTTGATTATAGCAATGCCCCTTCACCAAGCTACACCATCGAAGACCTCGTAAAGAGGATCAACGTCAAAATTCCGGTGAGTGAAGGTAACGATGAAGCCATGTGTCAATACTTTGTTGATCAAGTAGGAATTAAGGTACACGAGCTTGAAGAGGAATACAAGAAAATCGTTGAAAAGTTACCTGTTAAACTAGATGATATATTTGAGCCCACAAATAAAATTAAGATTGGGACTAATGAGATAGCTACTGACGTGGGCATACCTTACAGGTACTCGAGTATGGCATATATAGTCTACGTATGGCAGAAGCCCATGGTGTTACCAAGGCCCAATACAGGATTCGGGTGACTCACAGAGACTCCAATTGCTTGCAGCACAAGATGAAGCTTAAGATAGAAAGTTTAAAGGGACCCTAATCTGTAACCAACTCGACCTGCTACCCGAGACCTAGCCTATCTATATAAAGGCTAGGAGGGGACAGCGAGGAGGACAATCACAACCCTAGTTTCCACAACCATCGCCAGATTGCATCTGCGCACCCCCTGTAACTTTCGACTCCCTCGATAATTCCAAGAGCACACAAGCAGTAGTAGGGACCTCGACGAGGCATAAACCTGCGTAGCTGATGGAGCTGGAGCCCATAGAAGCAAAGGAGACCCCTAACAAACTGATGCAAGGGAGAGAGAGACCGTGAATGATGAACGCAAGGAACATCACTCGAAAACCCGCAGGAGGACTAGAGATTAACTCTTCGCTTGGGACGCGAGAGTCATCCTCCGCAGGAGGAAGCGCTCCATCTTAGTGCTGGGTGAACAGCTCTGATGGCTTCATGAAGGATGGGCGCCATGACCCATTGGTGATGTGAGTACCCGCGCCCTTCTTCTTCCCAGATCCGGCGGTGTTGGTGCCCGTGGCAGCGGCACCCTTCTTCTTGGCTGCGAAAGCGACAACCGTAGATCCAGCGGTGGAACCTCCCTTCTTCTTGCCCATCTTGCGCTAGCGATGTGAGCGCAGGAAGTAGCTAGGGAAGACGCGGAGTTAGTCTAGTGCCACGACGGAGATGTGTGCAAAGGATCAGCAAGAACAACAATGGCAGAGGAGCGCAAGCAAGAAGAGAGATGTGGGGAAATTACCGCACGACGTGCCCCAACTTAACCTCCTAGAAGATGCAATCCAACGACTAGAAGAAAATCTACCAAAAGTGTGGCGAACATCGACACTGACGCGTGGCAAGGGTAAACCATGAACCGTCCCCCACTACTCCCACTACACGCGGAAATCGAGGAGACGCTGTTAAAATAGAAGATTACGCACGCCCGATCAAATCCAAGTCAGAAAGCGGGACCCACTACTAGTCACGTCCCATCAAAGCCGCTCACATGGGCAACCGAGGTCATCTCATCGTTAGCACTGACGTCATCAACTCCAGCAGGAGAACATTTTGACGACTTTAGTCCTTACTTGAGTCTACAACTAAACCAAGCACTCGGGGGCTATCCCTAACAGGAAGGTTGGCCGCGCACCCGAGAAAATTTCTTCTAAGACATTGAAGAACTCTTCACTCGACTCAATGATTCGATTTTGGACTTCGGGTTATTCCCATAGGGAGTGCTGAAAGCACGTTCGACTGAAACAAGCAAAAAATACGACAACAGTCGCAAAATACTTATAGTCCCCACTCGAGTCTACGACTTAAATAGGCACTTGGGGGCTACTCCCATAGGGAGCGCTGGCCTAACACCCTATGATTATTTCTTCTTATACATTGCACCATGTGTTGATAACATCCACACTCGAATTCTATGGCGAATCCGCCTCATATTTTCCCTATAAAGAGACTGTGTCTCCTGGGTCACCCGAATGATCTCCGCGATGACAAAAATTCGGATGTCATGCTTACAGCGTGAAGATAAGACCTGAATAAGGCCTGGCTAAGCATCTGATGCATTCTACCAGAAAATAAATCTGTACCTGCAGGAACGATGAATAAGCCTTGACGGACGCTTCGAGTGCTCACACTTATACACTGGGATTCGACACTTGCAAGACCTCCGCGGCCTGAGTCAAATTACACCATCACTTTTCTGGATTCGAGTCCAGCGACTCGAGTTTGAGTAGATTGCGTTGTTTTTCCCTAAGGCAGTTAACTGATCCCGATGCTTCGGATGAATCAGGCACATATATCAACAATCCCTATGACACCAATCAAAGCACTCGAAAATATGCTCAGCTGTGCACTCGAAAGACTTCATAAAGTCTCCACTCGAATCTACGATTCCATTGGACACTCGGGTGCTACTGACATGGGCATACCTTACAGGTACTCGAGTTTGGCATATATGGTCCAGGGATGGCAGAAGCCCACGTCGTTACCATGGCCCAATACAGGATTCGGGTGACTCACGGAGACTCCGATTGCTTGCAGCACAAGACGAAGCTTAAGATAGGAAGTTTAAAGGGACCCTAATCTGTAACCGACTCGACCTGCTACCCGAGACCTAGCGTATCGATATAAAGTCTAGGAGGGGGTGGCAAGGAGGATAATCAGAACCCTAGTTTCCACAACCATCACCATATTGCATCTGCGCACCCCCTGTAACTTTCGACTCCCTCGATAATTCCAAGAGCAGACAAGCAGGAGTAGGGACCTCCACGAGGCCTGAACATGGGTAAACCTTACATCCCTGTGTACTTGATTTCTAGCCGATTGATGCCTCCATCACTCCCTCCTCCAAAACCAAAGTACATAACAAAGGGCATCGATGAGTTAATCCCTCGTCAGCTGCACTTTGTGATCTAGGTGCAAGCGTCTCAACAATCCCACAGAGTCTTTTTAACAATCTAAACCTTGAGTCTTTCGAAATCACTAAACTAAAACTACATCTTGCAGATTCCACTTATAAACAAGATGTAGGAATTAAAGAGAACACTTTAGTTTACATTAAAGATTGTCCTACTCTAATTGACTTTGTTATTGTTGACATGTCTGAAGATACTATTGCTCCTATCATACTAGGCCACCCTTTCTTGAGAACTATAAAGGCTTTAATTAACCTCCATGAAGGGAGTGTGAAGCTGCAATTGCCTTCACGGGATCCTTTTGTTATCCATTTCCCTAGGAAAAAGAAAGACAAACATGACGAGAAGGAGGCCATCATCTTGGAGGCGAACTACTTTGGAGTGGGTGTTCCACTCATCTGGCCCAAGTGAGTAATGTCAAGGTTAAGCTATTGACCCTAAAAGAGCGCTCCATGGGAGGCAACCCATGTTAAATAAAGTTTTGAGTTAAGTTTTAAGTTTTATTTTAAGTTTATGTTTAATAAAGAGTGCTAGAAAACTCCATTTGAGGAGAAGAAGTTCGCTAGTACCTAAAATTCTGCTATATGCATGCTGTTGTTGGTCGGAAATTTTAACTGTCAATTTTATGTCATAAACAAGGTATATCACTAAGTTATAGGAAAAGAAATAATTTTTGAAGAAACATATTTTTTTGATGTATATAGAGAGTTTAATGACCAACTATACCGCAGGAATAAAAATTCCGGCCGTATAGTTCCGGTCATATAGATATCTTTTCCATTGAATTTTTTTTCTTTAATATGTACTGAGAGTTTAATGACCAACTATACGGCACGAATAAAAATTCCGGCCATATAGCTCTAGTCGTATAGATATCGGTGCTTCTGTACAAATTCTTTTCTAATGTACTGAGAGTTTAACGACCAACTATACGACATGAATAAAAATTCTGGTTGTATAGATATCTATGCCTTTGTATATTTTCTTTCCCCGGGACAGACAGTTTGACGACCAACTATACGGCGGGAATATTTTGTTCCGGTCATATAGTTGCGCTCGTATAGCTGCGCATCTAGGAGGAAACCCTAAAATTTTGATAGAAGGCTAACTATACAGCGGGAATGCATTGTTCTAGCCGTATAACTGCGCCTGTATAGTTGCGTCCGACCATAAAATCACACGGGAAAGTACCTCCAACTCCGAAACATCAATCATTTTTCTCTCTTCTACCTCCAAACTCTCTCAAAACCTCTAGAGATCTTCATCTCTACTCAATTTTGTACGATTTCCTCGCACACAAGTTCTCTACGGTATGTTTCTCCTCCGATCCTCCAATTACTTTTTGCAAATTCATCTTTGATCTATTGTCATTATCAATCTAGCGTGATACATACTATGAACCAATTGCCATGATTTTATTGCCTGGATTATTATTTTGAGGAGATTCTTTAGTGTGCTATAATGAGGAATATGTTATACTTACTGTTGTTGGATCTAAATGTATTTTTTTTGTCTTTCTTCAATGTTTTAGATGATGAACACAAGGAGTCAAACTCGTGCTTGTACCACCGCTAGCACTTCTCAGGCTGTCACTCAAGAACGCATGGGGATACGGTTCATGGATGAGCCCAATGTGATCGCTTCAACAAGATAAAGAACCGCGAAGTGAAGCCCATTATATTGAAACTACTCGGTATTTCTGATGACTTGAATTTACTTTGCAATAGACCTGGCCTGCAAAACTTTGTGTATAATGATGTGCCTACTTATCGCCGCTTAACCATTGAATTCCTAAGTTCGTTGCGAAGCACCGTTAAACAATGGCAAGGAGAGGACACTATTTCTTTCCGACTTATGAACAACAACTACACTTTAACATTAGATGAATGGTGCACATGTTTTCATTTGCCAAACAATGATGTTAATACTTTGCGTGCATCCTTTACTGTCTTAGAACCTCCCCCTGAATAATACTATAATGGAATGAGTTTCACTACTAGAGTAAGGGGAAGAATATTCAACATCCTATAATTCGCTCTTTGTTCTATGTTATTGCTAACACCTTGCAGGCACGTAATGAGTTCACAAGACTCAACGAGGAGGACACCTTAGTCCTTGCAAAGGCTGCTTACATCAACTGCGGCTTGTCACTCAACTTGGGCGCCATCCTTGTCCGCTAATTGGAGCTCCAAGCCTCCCAAAGCCAAGAACCAACCATAGGTGGAGGTGTCATCACCGTGCTTGCCACTGCGCTAGATGCAACCCGTGATAGGTGAGCAATGTGATGGTTTCTCCACTTTGAAAGCTTGTGGAATGCTCACTAGGAGAGGTGGTGTTTATTACCTGCATATTGCTGGAGCTGGGCGTGTCTACCCCACTCCTATGCCTAATGGTCTTTTCTCTTCAAGGAATGATGTTTGCTATATGACTTGTAGGTTGAGCAACACCAACCCGAGGAGGAGATTCTGGAGGAGGATGAGGACCAAGAGGAGGAGCAAGAAGTTCCTTATCAAGAGGAGCAGCCACAAACCCGGTTCGCTACATACCAAGACTTCCAAGGGCTTGGGGGGACTGTGGAGAGGATGCATAGACTCACTTTGAACCTCCTTGAATCAACTAGTAACCTCTCAACTCAATTTGCGAACTGGAGTAATGACTTTTTACCGCCACCACAATGATTTGAAGGGCTTGCAAAATCCTAAGCTTGGGGAAGGTTCCCCATGTATCTTTATTTTGTGATTCATTTGCTTTTATTTATTTTGAGGTTGTGTTTCTATTTGAGTTTATAAGCACTCGTGTTGGTTTCCCCAACACTTTATTTTTTAGTTATTTCTATTTTCTTTCAAGGTTTTCTAGCAGAGCTTTGCCGCTCATTTTCTATTCTCTAAATTCCCTCCCTTAAAAACAACAAAAAGATTTCTCCATTTTTCCTTATTTTCCGTCTTTCTTTTCTTTCTGCCTCGAGGTTCATATGTTTGTAGGAGAGTTTCCAAGAAACAAATAAAAAAGGGAAGAGAGAAGTGGAACCAAACATGAGAGGTATGCCTTATGACTTCGAGAAACCCATGCTAGTTAGTAGTAAATGTTGATATATTATATTGGTGGAGTGAGTCTTTGTACTGTAGTAAGATTTTCGTTTGCATGGGTATTTAATTGGGTACATTTTGTTCCAGCTCTCGTAATTAACCAAGTCTTGCCTAAATTTTTTTTTTAAATTGTAATAAGAAAATTTTCACAAATTGAAGCCTTGGGTGTTGTAGTGCTTAGTCTTGAAGGTTTATTTCTAGAGATACTCAACACCACTGAAAATGTTGATTGACTTGATAACTCTCTTTAAAAGGTTTTGTTCGATTGAATTAATGTTTAGCGGTTTTTGTGAGTATGCCAAAGTTTGACTTGTTAATCATAAGAATGGTATAGCTTTATGCGTGTCAAACTTCATGGGATTCCAACAACTCCGGTTTCCTATGAACGATCTTCATCGGGGAAACTCCTAGATTTCGGCTATGAGTTGATTAAATACTTGTAGTAGCAATGCTATAATGGGTAAGATTCTTGGAAATCCCGGGTAGCTGTAATCATGATGGAATCACTCCTCTGGCTATTATGAGTAATCATTATGCAAAAGGAACAAAAACCTTAGTGATGCCACGAGTGTCTACCACAGCCCGATAAACTAATAAAAAACTTTGGCATCCTCTCAATTACCAAAGAACTGAAATTCTTGAAGGACAATGAATAGAAAAGTAGTGCTTGAAAAGCCTTAATTTATTGATGGGGAGAATTGAGATACTCTAGTGTATGTGCTTTTCATGAAAACTCTAACACTCTCAATTTACATGATTATACTTTATTGTTCAAAGGCAAGCCTATGAGTTGATTGCATGACATGGAATAAAGTTTACTCATTTAAATCATCCATGTTAACAATAATTTTTCTACACTATAAGGGTGCATAAAACCCATGTGATATGCTTGGCATTACTCTACCTATGCTGAAGTTTTTCAGATTTATAAAGTGGAGGAAACATGATATTACCAATCATGAGTAAGATCACAATCTCGTTATTTCAGTTTAAATGCTAAGTTTCTTTTTGATTTTGGTTTTCTTGCTTGGGGACGATCAAGTTTAAGATTGGGGAGGTTGATGGCTCTGAAATATAGCCATCTATGTCCACATTAAACTAGATATTATTCATATTTTTTATGAAATATTTCTCTAACCCTCCCACTAATGCCTAATATCCAAAGGGGTATGCAATCCTTTCTTTTTATATTTTTCCTGTGCAGAATAATATCGTTTGAAGATGGGAATCACTACATTAAAGTCAAAGATATGAGACTTCCAACAACCAGAAGAAACCAGGAGCCATGAAGCGGAGGCAGACGCTTTAACGACCAACTATACGACCGGAGCAAAATTCCGGCCATATAGCTCTGGTCATATAGTTGGCGCCTCCACCGTTAGGTCAAACGGAACAACTTTCGTGAAGGGACCCCTATATAAAGAAGCCTCGGGTGACAAGAAAACAAGCCCAGACGACCAAACATCTCCGACCTCACCTGCCATAGATCATCAGCCGCCTCCATATCTCAAAATCCTTCTCCATCTCCATATCCATATTCCACCACTTGTAATAGTAGATCTCTTCTTCGATTGGCGACATTGTAAGACTATTGCTATCAGTCTTATGATTTTCAATACAATGTTTGTGATTGTTGCTCTCATCTCTATGTGTGAGTAATTCTCCTTGGGCTAAGGGCTTCAGCCTAGCCATGTAGAATTTGTGTATGTTATTTATCATAGATGGGATCATGTATTAGTTTGTATGACATGATGATTATTGTATCCTCTCTTGACTCAATATAAGGACTTGTTAGGTAACCAAGACCCTGAGGGTTGAGCAAGGTATAGGGATTATGAGTAATGACTGGTCTGCAGGTTGGGAACCCCAGTGACAGAAGGGGTAGTACAACTGTATGTGAGGGATTTACTTGGGATTAACGTGAGATCACTATGCATATCATTAGCTCTCTTTCTTCTATGGATATGACTAGTAGGTAATTTTCTATAGGCGGTTGCGGAGGCAATAGCAATTATGGATGCACTGCCCACATATAATTTATCTTGCTCTAACAATTACATGCATAGTTTATCTTTATCTTTTATTCCCATCAGATGTTTTGCACAGCTACAGGTGAAACGGAATGCCCTAGGCCCTCTCTCTCCATCATCGACAACAACAAAAAGACACAAACTATTGGTCCGGTAAGAACACAAAAGGAATTCTAAAACTCCCGAAGGTCCGTTAAAGTAACTTCACTACGCATTCGCTTCCCGAGGATTCGATAACCTAGGTCTACTAGGGAAAAAAAGCTATGCTACATCCGTAATCCGAATCGAAGGTATCACTCACCCGAGCCATTCTCCCCTGGTGTTTGAGGCCCAAATCGGAGGCTTCGAGATGAGTCACATCTTCATGGATGGCGGCAGCTGCATCAACCTCATTTTTGCTAGTACCCTGTGTGCCATGTGGATCTCCTATCGTTCCTTGAAACCTCTGACACAACGTTCCACGACATCATCTCAGGGAAAGGCGCATACCCCCTGGGAAAAATCAACTTGGACGTCATCTTCGGCACACCAGCAAACCTCCAGCGAGAGCGCCTTGAATTCGAGGTGGTCGACTGGCCCTCACAGTACCATTACATCCTCAGACGTGTCACGTTCACGAGGTTCTTGGCGATGCCACACTACGCCTACCTGCAGATGAAGATGCCAGGCCCTAATTGTATTATCACCATCAACGCAAGCTTCGAGAAGTCAGATAGTTGTGATAAGGAGTTCACAGAATTTCCCAGTCTTTCGGCATGCAGTAGGAGCTGGAGAGGCTGAAGGAGTCGACAGACAACAGTCTACCTCCTCCGAGCAAGCCAAACTCACCTGATCAGCCATTCGACTCGTTGGTCCACACCAAGGCGGTCCAGGTCCATCCGACGGACGCGACAAAGATGGCTCTCATCGCCAACAACTTGAGTTTCGCATAGGAACTCGCGGTCATCGAATTCGTCGGTGAGCGTTGGGAAATCTTCGCTTGGTATCTAGCGGACAAGCCAGGGGTTCCCAGGGAATTCGCCAAGTACTCACTCAACATGAATCCTAAAGCTCGACCAGTGAAGCAGACGATACGTCGACTGTCAGATTCAAGGGCAAAAGTGGTCGGTATGGAAGTCAATAGACTCCTCGAGGCTAACTTCATATGAGAGATCAAGGAGAGCACCTGGGTAGAAAACCCCGTGCTTGTTCTTAAAAAGGACACGGATATCCTGGGGATGTGCGTGGACTTCCTTCCCTGAATAAGCATTGCCCGAAGGATCACTTCCCATTACCGCGGATCAACCAGATAATCGTTTCCACCGCGGGATGTGAGCACCTCTGCTTCCTTGACGCCTACTCAGGCTATCACTAGATTCGAATGAAGGAAGAGTACTAGGAGAAAACATCATTCATCATGCCTTTCGACGTCTTCTACTAAACAACAATGCCCCTTCGGGCTGAAGAACGCAGGAGCCACCTACGAGCGGTGTATGCACGCCTGCCTCAAGAACCAGCTTGGTTGGAACATGCAAGTCTACATCGAAGACATCGTCATCAAGAAAAATGAAGAAGCCACACTAATCGATGATCTCCATGAGACCTTTGACAATCTCGACCGCTACCGGATCAAGCTAAATCCGGAAAAATGCGCCGTCGGCGTACCATTTTAGCAACTGCTAGGATACCTCATCTCTGCCAAGGGAATCAATGCAAAGCCAACAAAGATAAAGGCCATACTGGCCATGGAGAAGCCGAAGAATGTCAAAGGCATCCAGCAGCTAGCTGGGCGAATCGCGGCGCTTAGTCGATTCATCAATCGAATGGGCAAGAAGGCGCTACTATTCTACCAGCTCCTCTGCAAAGCTAAGAAGTTTGAGTGGACAGAACAAGTGCAAGAGGCATTTAAATACCTCAAGCATCTACTCTCCACCTCGCCCGTACTAGTGACACCAAGAAAAAAGGAGCCCATGTTGCTATATATCTCTGCGACCAACCAGGTGGTCAGTACCATGCTGGCGGTCGAACGAGCCGAAGAGAACAACGTACAAAGAGTGCAGTGTCCAGTCTACTACCTCAGTAAGGTGCTCATGCCAACAAAACAGTGGTACCCGCACTATCAGAAGGCATACGACATCTTCATGCTAGCCTGGCGACTGCGCCACTACTTCCAGGAGCACCCTGTCATTTTGCTAAATGATGCTCCACTAGGGCACATCCTCAACAACCCCGACGCCATAGGACGAGTCACACTTTGGGGGATCCAACTATCTCCTCGAGACATTACATATGAGAAGCGAGGCGCGATCAAGTCTCAAGTTCTCATGGACTTCCTCGTTCATTGGATGGAGAACTAGCTCCTTGACACATCAGACATGTCCTGCCTATGGACAATGCACTTTGACGAATCAAAACGCCGGGAAGGAGCTGCCTCCGGCATCATATTGACATCGCCACAGGGTGACAAGATGAGGTATGTTTTGAGAATGCAGTTCCGCGCCTCCAACAATGAAGCTGAATACGAGGCCATGCTCCATGGTATGCGGATGGCCCAAGCCTGCGGCGCATGTGACTTGTCATCTATGGCGAGTCCAAGATCGTGGTAGACCAAACCATGAACCAGTGCGACGCCCTGAGGGACAACATGATCGCCTACCACAACCTATATGATGCACTCGAAGGAGATTTGGATGGCTGCGAACTACCACACGTAGGCCACGAAAGCAATGGGGAGATGGATACACTCGCCAATATAGGCTCCACCTGTGCTTCGGTACTACCCAGAGTATTCCTGGAGAAAATCTATGAGTGCTGCATCAAGCAAAGGCTCCAGAGCAACCAGCTAGCACGTCAAAGGACTTGGGGGCTTCACAGCCCGAAGAACTCAAAATCCTGACGATGAAGAACAGGGACCTGGACTCAAAGGTCCCATGGAGGTCATGCTCATCGAGGCATCATGGACGCAGCCGTACATCACATACCGGCTCAGCAAAAGGCTGCCAGACGACCCGATAGATGCGCGACACATAGCGTGACACTCAAAAGCTTTCACCATCATCAACGACGAGATGTACAAGCGCTGCATCATAGGAGTCCTTCAATGATGCGTCTCTAATGACGCTCAAAAGTGCAATGTGTTCCAAAGATTCGCGGACAAACCGCACGCACCTGGCGCATAACTTAGGCCAATGCTTGTGGACTGGCCCTTTGAGCAATGGGGACTCGACATGGTTGGCAAGCTGCAAAAGTCATCACTTGGAGGTTATAATTTCCTCCTCATCGCAGTCGACAAGTTCCCCAAGTGGATCGAGCCCATGCGTGTGATGATCCAGACAGGCGCCATCACCGTCAAATTCTTCGAGTCCATTGTCTTCAGGTTTGGGGTGCCACACAACATCATCACCAACAACGAACTTCACCTCGAACAAGTTCCAGGATTTCTGCAAAAACATGGGAATCAACATCAGCTACACCTCGGTAGCACATCATCTACAACGGTATCAAGAAAAGGCTGCTCAAACCACTCGAACGAGCGGCTGGGTGCTGGCCTGAGGAACTATTATCAGTACTTTGGAGCTTGCGCACCACACCAAACAGCATCACAGGCTACACTATGTTCTTCATGGTACATGGCACTGAGGCAGTACTACCTACAGAAGTGCGCTATAAGGCCCCAAGGGTCGTGGCATACAACGAGGCTGAGTCAACGGCTGCACATGAAGACTCTGTTGACCTCCTCGATGAAGCACGCGAGATCGTGGCACAACGATCCACGATCTACCAGCAGAGCCTCCACGACTACCATAGCCGACGGTTGTGCCCAAGGTCCTTCGTCGAAGCAGACGTCGTCCTGTGACTGAAGAAGAAAGGACACCTCAAGCTCGAGTCCCCCTGGGAGGGACCCTATGTGATTACCGAAGTAATCCAAGGTGGCGCCTATCGCCTGAAAGACGTAGAAAGCGGAGTCGCATACTCCGACCCCTGGAACGTCGCGCAACCGCGTAGTTTCTACTCTTAGATTTTTTTACCTTTGAAATAAGGCTACTCAACTAGGCTACTTAGCCAAACATTGTACCTCCTGATATTCTACAAATAAATAAAGGTAAGTGCCTCTAACATTGTGTTTTGTTTTTCATTTACATTACTATTTATGCACGCGGGGGCTGCGCCACCCTGTTAACCTCTTCACACGGGCAATGAAGTAACCTGAGTCGCTGACATACTATTAATTGAACCCTTTATAAAAACCAACCCAGCTGCAACGCATCTGACAGGTTGGCAAGGTGCTGAGATAAGTACACGTAAGGCTAACGAAAAGGCACAACATAATACAAGCTACTCGAAAAACATACATGCTAGCAAGATTTATATACAATACGGGTACAAAACACCCAATTAAAACTATGCGAACTTTACAACACCTATACATCTCTGTGCAGGTCGAAAACTACTCTATTGATGTAAAAGGAGAACGTTAGTACGCTGGTCGAATAACTCGATAATGTCTTCGGCTAGTTGATTGACCGCTCGATAATGGGGGTACCATGTTCCACGCCCTCCCCTCTAGAGGTGGTGGTGGCCCTGCAGCACTAACACCCATGACCAAGTCGGGTCGATGCAGGCGCACAAGCACCAGCGTAGCCTTGGCACCCACAGCCAACTGTTGGCGCACACACTCGTGAACTGCATCGGCACTTTGGAATCTCCTCGTCAGGGCTAGCAGGCTCGAGGGAACCGCATCCAAGGGAAACATTGCCCGAAAGATATGCTTCAACATGACTGCACTTTCTTTAAGTAGTACATCACCTGCGACATTTTATCTTGCAACGTCGCCAACGCGACTGCATGATCCTGGTCGACCCAGAAATACCCACTAGCTTCCAGTTGCTCTTGGGTCAGGGAATTCAGTCGTACGCTTATATGGTCTTTCTCTTCCTACGGGAGACAAAGACTCACAACTGCAACAAGCAATTAAAAAGCGTAGGAGTGAGTCGCCAATATAAGTGGCATAGATAGAGAAGAGGATTCAAAGAAACTCACATTGCAAATTCTCATTAAGCTGGTCCACATTGCCAAGGAGATAATTCTCGTTGTCAATGTCTTTCTCGGCTTTCGATTTCCAAACATCGGCAATACCATGGTTAACTGGTACCTCTCGCTCTAAATGCTTCACACGGTCGCGTAGTCGAGACAGCAGTGATAGCTGCTGCACCTTCGAACGTGGCTACGCCACAGGTTCGCTAGGGGAGGATTAACCAGGTGCATCAGCAGAAGGCACATCATGTGATTCATTCGAAGGTCCCTAACCTGGCAGAAGAGTAGAGAGATAAAAGCCACCATTCGATAGGATCAAAGCACAGAAAAATCAAGCATCAAACTTAACAAGTTTTGATAGGGGACACTCCCCACAACCATAATTCAAAACATGGTCTGCAAGTGCCAGGACGGTTACAAGTACAACACGACTAAGCCTACATCTACGCATTGGCACTCGGGGGCTTCATCGTCTTAGTGGCAGCCTCTGACACCATGGCCTTCTCAGCTACAACCCCTGACGAAGTGTCCTTCGCTGTTTCCGACCATTTCCCCTCCTCTAAGTACCTCGTGAGTGTCCCTACAAGGTGAGGCCCATATTTTTGACCATGGTTGGCAAAAGGAGCGAAAACTACATGTTGGCCATCTACGGTCAACGACAACATCGAGGAAACCTTGCTGGAGTCCAAGTTGACACCATGGGTCTGCGCCATCGCTAGACCCAGGGAGGCACCGAGTCATTTCTAGGCATTTTTCAAATCCGCAGGGACACCGCCAGCGAAAGAGTCAGTCAGGCCATCTAGGTCTTCAATAAGTGCGGCCTTGGGAACCATCTCTTATCAAAGACGCCCAAGTGCACCCTTGGCCTTTTTGCGTGAGTCCTGGACGCCAACACTGCGGCCTTCGACAGCAGCCCCGATGCTGGCCAACGCATCATCACAAGCAAGAGCTTAGGGGTCGAAACTTACCCTAGAAGCATCTACAAAAAACTCACGAGCAAAGTCATCAGATGGCGAACACGAAAGGAAAAGGAAATTCTTCATGGCACAAAACTGCAACATCCACATACCTGAAAGCGATTTAGCGATGGAATGAAGTTGTTCTGCGAACATCTTCTCTGGGTCAGATGCAGCGGCCGCGAGGTCATCTTTGCGCCTGTTCGACTCCTATTCAGGGCCCTGGAGGGCTGCCAGTGCCTCTTCCCTTTTCTTCTCTGCGACATTAAGGCCCTTCTTGAGGGTAGTAACACGACGGAGGAGATCATTGTTCTTAGCTACAAGAATGATGTAGAAAAGTCAAGCTTAGCCAGATTTGTATGATAAACATAAAAAAGAGGCTCACCTTCGAGCTGGTGAGTCCGGTTATCTAGCCAAGCATGCTACTGTCCCAATGATGCAGTCTGTTCGCCAAGGCGAATAGACTCTTTCAATACAGGCTGTAGAAGACAGCGTAGCATCAACACCAAAACAACTTCGAATGACCAGAATGAAGACACTTAAATGGTCATTCGGGTACTCTGAAGTCTCCTTCTGGGTGGACACCTGGGTAACCATGTGGTGCCCCCCCGCATGGGGGGAACATGAAAAATTGGCGCTAGAGTTGGCCGCTACCTGGGAAGAGCGCGAGCGCTCCTCCACATCCTTGCCTTTGGAGTCTACGACTCTAGTCTCTTTCATAAAGTAACAATCATCGGATGATGATGACACAGTTTTGCTACAGCAAAATTCGCGACTAACTTCAGAGAAAAGATCTTCAAGACATAAGGTTAAATCAGCAAAAGTAAAAGACTTACCCGTCAAAAGTGTCGAGGTTGAAGGAGTCCTCCGACTCGTATTTTTGGTCCCTCAGCTTTTTCTATGCGGGAGGAGCTACAGGACGCATGGGCACTATAGGGATTGGAGTGTCCACCTCCGTCTATGTATCCTTCATTGTCTCCGGCGATAAGGTATTTGAGTCCTCTCTTTGGGAACGCTTGCGAGTGCCACCCCCACTAGACTCGGGGGCTTCCCTCTCCTCAACAACAGGGACGGTAGAGCCAGATTCATCTTGCTCCTCTACCTCAGGAGGAATTATACCTTCTGGCTGTGGCGGCAGGATGGTCGCCACTTTCCATTCCTATAACAAATAAGAAGAATGGCATCACACAAGCCTTGCTGGCAATCGAAGAACAACACAAGAGACAATAATAAAATTACCTCAAGTGGAGGGTGACTAGCGCAAAACGAGAGCACGACTGAGTCACCTAGGAGCTTCTCCTTGGTGGTCAACTTGGTCAGCCCCCTGAATTTCTTGTCCACTTCACCCGAAGAAATGTTCTCCTGGGAGACGGGGGGTGATGTCACCGGTGCCAGTCCAACAGTACATCAGATGTGCCCTAGCCTGCAAGGGCTACACTCGACGGTGCATCCAGGTGCGAATGAGGTCCTGACCGTCAATCTCCTTCCCTCAAATGTGCTAGAGATCACAGAAACGCTTGTACAAAGCCTCGACCTCCTCCTCATCCTCGGGCATCACAACATTCTTCCAAGACCTTCTCTTCTTCAACTCTGTCTTCGGGTCAAAGGGAGCAGGCCCATAAAGCTCGCCCTCGAACTTCTGGTCGCAGATGTAAAACCACTTTTCCCTCCATCCTTGGACGGACTGGGAGCTCTTGAGGGAGAAATATTGGACGTTGGGCTCCACATGAATACCGCAGCCTCTAATGTCGTAGACCATAGATCCGAAGCCCGATTGTCGTTTTAGATTGAAGTGTTTTTTGAAGAGGCCGAAAGTGCGGCTCAATTCCGATATAGCACTCGCAAAGAGTAATATAACACGAAATGTGAAAAATTGAGTTTGGGGTCAGCTGATGCAGTTGGAGCCCAAAAAAATAGAGTAACCCTTGCACAAACTTGTGGAGGGGAGAGAAAGTCCACGTACAATGAAGGCGAGAAACATAACCCAAAATCCAACAGGGGGTCCGGGATTATTTCCAGGCCGAGCATCTTCGCGTCCGCCTCATCGGCGGGGCGCAATCCATCTTGACGATGATTATGGAGCTCCAGCTCCCTTATGGTGGTGTGACGCCACGAGATGTTGGTGACGCGCATCCCCGTGCCTTTCTTCTTTCTGGATGCAGTAGTAGTGCTAGAACCCGCGACGACGGTGTTTTTCTTCTTGGTCGCAGCAGCTGACATGGGTATACCCTACGGGTACTCGAGCTTGGTATATATGCTCCAAATACGTACAGGGCCACGGTGTCGCCAAGGCCCAAACGAAAGGTTTGAGTAACCTATGGACTCTCGATTGCTTGAAGAACAAGAAGAAGTTAAATTTAGAAAGTTTGAAGGGGAAAACCCTAACTTGTAACTGAATCGACCTGCTACCCGGAACCTAGCCTATCTATATAAGGGCTAGGAGGGGGCAGCGAGGAGGACACACGCAACCCTAGTTTCCACCACCCTCGCCAGATTGCATCTGCGCACCATTGTAATCTTCGATTCCTTCGATAATTCCACGTGTAGACAAGCAGGAGTAGGGACCTCTACAAGGTCTGAACCTGGGTAAATCTTTGTCCCCTGTGTGCTTGTTTGCTAGCCGATAGATGTCTCCAGTTCTCCCTCCTTCTCCAAAACCCATGTCCATAACAATGGGCATTGATGAGTTAAACCCTCGTCAATTGGCGCCGTCTGTGGGAATTGGGAGTGCCGATGTTGTGGCTTCTTCGGCCCCATCAACTGCGATCTACAACTCTGCAACAGCGGAGATTACCCAGCTCTTCGGCGCGTTCGACTTCACCGTCCACATGCCAGCCACTCGCCCAGCCTTCGAGTCCATAGGCGACGGAGTCAGCCGGGCAATCGGGAGCTTCCGCTTCCAAGCTGGTCAGATGGGCACGCTTCGCATGCCTGACCAACCGACGGCACCGGCGATTTCCCCAGCATCGTGGTTCCCTCCATCGATCGGCACCCTGAGCGAGCTCAACGCCCCGGCGGCAATCAAGAACACGGTTAGCGACAGCAGTCGCGACTCCGATGTGAGCGATCTCGCCAGTGAAGATGGAACCTACGGTTCCGGATCTCAGAGTTGTGGAAGCAGCAGCTTCCCCAATCACTTCATTGCACCGTCATCAATGTAGACGATACCTCTGCCAATCGCAACAACGGTGCTAATCCTGGTAACGGGACCGATCCGGCTAACGGCGGTAAAGGTGTCAATCGCACCCCTGTCAATAATGGAGCAGTCGAACCTCCATCCATAATAAATGAGCAAACCGATGAACGCGTCGTGCTCAAGCTCAACAAGCAAGAAATGGGATCGCTGCCACGAGGCCCTGCGAGGCGCCCCTCTACATTTCGGATCCCCGCAAGAACTGCTAATGGGCTATCACTGGCTCCTAAAGGAAGAATTCAAGCTCCAGGTGCAAACAATCGCGCAACTCGACGCGTGTAAAATGGCAGCAGACGAGTCAATCCTTCATCGCGCTGGGCTCTCCTCCTACAGAGGATCCTCCTCAAGGGGCAACGAGTACCTCGCCAAGAAGAGGCAATCGTGGATGGCCCATCTCACCGAGCAAGAACGCGTAGAAGCCGCAAAAGTCCTCGACTTCGGCTCTATGACAGTCGACACGCGGGGCAACGTGGTCCCCTGGACGCCGCAGGCTGCGGTGACAGCGGCCACCATGTACCTCCTCAACAACCAACCGCTAGGTGGAGATTCCCGAACCACCATGCATCGATCTACGATCGCGGGCTTGGGATTAATCGAGGCCGCCCTCGACAAGGAGCCAACACTAGACCCAAAGAAGGGCAAAGCTCTACTCCTTGCCCTCATCCAGCGATGAAAGTCACGACCTGTCTTGACGCCGCCGCTCACGTCGACACGACCGTGACTACGATGCACGCAATGACCTCACGCAGCGCAAGATCGACAAATCAAGGGCACGATGTGCTCGGTCGACTGACACGGAAGAAGAAGACGGAGATCTCTGCGGCGCTAGATGCTTCAGCATATCCATTAGACAGAAGTGAATGCCTAAAGGGTTTAAACTCCCGTTGGAGAACCCAAAGTTTGACGGCCTACATGACCCCAAGATCTGGCTGGAGGACCACATCTCCTCGGTTAGACGCCATGGAGGCAGTGGAAGCACTGCCATGCAAAGCCTGCAGCTATAGTGGAGGGCGCCGCCTGAGCGTGGCTCAACAACCTCCCACGCGGATCCATTCGCAGCTGGGAGGCGCTGGTTTACAGCTTCATGCGCAACTTCAAGGGCACGTACAAGCGGCCTACATCAATCGAGGAGCTGAGATGCTGCCAGCAAATATTTGGCGAATCGCTGCGCTCCTACATCCAAAGGTGGTCCATCATCAAGAACTCCGCAGAGAACATCTCGGAAGATCGCGCGATTGACGCATTCAATGGTGGCGTCCGCCGCCTAGAACTCAGGGAGGAGCTGGGTCGCTCAAAGCCCCAGACCATCGACCACCTGATGGAGATCGCGAATCGGTGGGTCGACGGAGAAGATTCGCTAAGAATTGCGCTCACTCCGACGAGGAGGCGGAACTCGAACGCAGACACGACCGCTGAGGCAAGCGCCTCGTGCGCATCTACGATGACCGTGACGACGTCCACATGGTCGCGGCCGGCTATGCCGATAGACGCGATGATAACCGCAACAGTGGATACCGTAGTGGCGGATACCGCGACTCCGGGAAAACCACGCAAGTATGGCAACGCCGCACTCGGGATGAAGCACCCATGAACTCCATCGAGGACAAACTGTCCGTGCCATGCATGGTACACTTCTACACAGACAATCATGACGGCAAGAGAGTTCCACAAGCTACACGAGGGATTGGTGCGGATGAACCGCAATGCAGTCGAAAGAGGCTACGGAGCCGCTCCAGGCGCCGTAGCATATGGCGCACCGCCACCGCCACCATGGGCCACCCCCGAACGCAGCTGCACCGGACCAGCACCACGGAGGCGAACCGTACCCACGGGCCATGGGCACCATGATGATCCAACTGAGACACCCCTCCAACAGGGTGCAGAAGGCCATCACTCGCCAAGTAAACTTGGCCACGCACTCGCCACCTTCCACCACTGAGTACCTCAGTGGAAGCGAGTCATGCATCACCTTCAACAAGCGCGACCATCCGCCTCAGATACCCCGTCCAGGCCATTGCCCCCTCGTACTCGAGGCGCAAATCGGAGGTTTCGACATGAGCCGCGTCTTCATGGATGGCGGAAGCGGCATCAACCTCATATTCGTGAGTACCTTGCGAGCAATGAGAATCCCTCTAACCTGCCTGGAGGCATCGGACACAATGTTCCACGGCATCGTCCCAAGGAAAGGCGTATACCCCTAGGCAAAATCAACCTCGACGTCATCTTCGACACGCCGAAGAACTTCCGGCGCGAGCGCATCGACTTTGAGGTCGTCGACTGGCCCTCACAGTACCACTGCATCCTCGGGCGCGTCGCGTTCGCTAGGTTCATGGCAGTGCCCCACTGTGCCTACCTAGAGATGAAAATTCTAGGTCCCAATGGCATCATCACGATCAACGGGAGCTTTGAGCGATCTGACAGCTGCGACAGGGAATTCAACAGAATCTCCCAGTCCTTCGGCATGCAGGAGGAACTCGCGAGACTGAAGGAGACGACAGACAACAGTCTACCTCCCCTGAGCAGGTCAAGCTCACCTGATCTCTCCTTCCACTCATTTGTGCACACAAAGAAAGTGCAGGTCCACCCATCGGATCTCGCCAAGACGGCCCTCATCGCCAATAACTTGAGTCCCGCATAGGAACTCGCGCTCGTCGAATTCCTCCATGAGCACTAGGAAATTTTTGCCTGGTGTCCTACGGACATGCCAGGAGTTCCTAGGGAATTCTCCGAGCACGCACTCAACGTCAACCCCGACGCAAGGCCAGTCAAGCAAACAATTCAGCGATTGTCTAAGCCACGGGCTTTCCGCCGGCCCCTGACGCCGAAGCTTTCGCCGCCTTCTTGGCACGTTGGAGTTCCTCGAAGTACTTTGCAACAGTATTTATCAGATGATGCCGTATTTGCCACACGCAGCCGTGAAGGGGGCGAAGACTACCTGCTGGCCATCGGCGTTAACAAGCATCGCCTTCGACACCGCGGCAGGATCAACCTCAACTCCGTGGGCCTGCACCATGGCAAGCGACATGGACGCGTCAGCCGCGCGGAGTGAGTTCTTGTAGCTAGAAGGCACACCTCCGGCGAGTGACTCCACCAGCTCGTCTATAATATCGATTAGCTCCGCCTTGGGCATCAACTCCTCCTGGAGGCGACTGAGAGCGCCCTTGGACTTGGAAAGTGTATCCTGGACGGCGGCGCTACGGTCCTTGACTGTCGATAGCGCACCCGCCAGAGCGTCATCACGACGAAGGGCCTACGGGTCGAAGCTCAAATTGCCAGCGTCTGTACATAAATCCACACATGGACCAAAACATCAGTGCCACCGGCAAAAAACATTCAAAGCAGAGAAGAATAACAAAATCCACAAGTAAAAGTACCTGAGAGAGCCTTGGCGACTGAGAAAAGCTGTTCTTCGAACAACTTCTCCCTGGATGCGAATGAGGCACGCAGCTCCTCTTCGCGCCTTCATGCCTCGTCACGCGCCGCGATTGTCTTGTCGCGACCCTTCACAGCCACGACGAGTGTCTTCTCCAAGGTGGCGGCGTCACGCA
The DNA here is from genome assembly GCA_910589775.1 of Avena eriantha. Taxonomy (NCBI): domain Eukaryota; kingdom Viridiplantae; phylum Streptophyta; class Magnoliopsida; order Poales; family Poaceae; genus Avena; species Avena eriantha. Next base: position 294,445,478 of record OU342742.1, read on the forward strand.
ATACAGCATTATGTTCGGCTGCACGACAAACAGAAGTTGACTATCAGTCGACTATATCAAAAGGAAAAGATGAAGAAGAAGTGCAGGACGCTCACTGTCAACCACGCGGTGACGCATCTCTAGCATGGCATGCTAACGGCCCATCGCAAGTACTTGCTCTGCCAAATGTGTGGCCTCCTTCACAAGGAGCTGTCCCACAAACAAGGAATCAGCAGAGGCAATGGATAACGTCGACTGCAACACTAAAAAGAAGAAAAGCTGCACTTACATGGTCCTCCAGTGACTCCAAAGATGTCTGTTGTACCGTAATCCGGGCAACCATTCGATGCTCCCCTACATGAGGAGAACTGGAAGAGTTGTGACCAGAGTGGGCCGCCAATGGAGGGGAAGGAACGCGCTCGACCTCTTTCTTGGCCTTTGAGGTCGCGACTCCTGATTTCTTTAAAAATTGGACGTCGCCAGAAGATGACGATGCCTCTTGACTGCAAGGCAAAAACCGTATCAAACAGATGGCAAACCTAGAGACACGCCAGCAAAGGCAAAACAGAAAAGGACAGTTAAGCTAGAACACTTACTAGTCAAACTTGTCAAAATCAAATGTGGCCTCCACCAACTCCGACGAAGACTCCTTGGGCAATCACATCTTCTTGCAAGAAGATGGTGCCACAACACTCACAGGAACGGCAGGAATTGGCGACTCCGCACCAATGCCCGTACCTTCCGGAGTCGAAGCAGACGATGCATCGGAATCCTCGCTACGCGAACGCTTGCGAGTATCCGGACTATCGGACTCGGGGGCTTCCTCCTCCACATCAGAAGGGACAGTTGACTCTGACTCGTCCTCCTCCAAAGCTTCACGAGGAATAATCCCCTCAGGTAGAGGGGGCATACAAGGTGACACCGCCCAATCCTGCACACAGACAACAAATTCAGCAAACAGCAAGTAAACAACAGAGAAGCAATCGACAATTTTAGCTACTGCGTAGCGCAACTATACCTCAGGAGGAGGGTTCAACGCATCAAAGGGAGGAACAACTGGCTCACTAGGAAGTACATCCTTGATGGTGTACTTGGTGACCAGTCGAACCCTCTTGTCCACCTCACTCGCGGACATGCCATCGGCAGACACACGAGTGGCATCATCAGCACCAGCCCACTAGAACATGGGATGGACTCTGGCTTGCAGGGGCTGAACACGACGGTGCAGCCAAGTGCGAATGAGGGCGCAGCCTCCCTCCTCTCTGCCTATGCGACTCTCGAGGTCGCAGACGCGCTGGTACAGCACATCTGTCTCCACAGACTCGGCAGGCATGACCATGTTCTTCTAGGAGCGCATCCTCCTGCACCGCGTCGCGGGATCGAAGGGCACGAGTCCAAAGTGCTCACCGTTGGCCATCTGATCGTGGATGTAGAACCATTTGTCCTTCCACCCTTGGACGGATGCCATGAGCTTGATGTCGAAGTAGGTGGCGGATGGGTCGGCATGAATTCCGCAACCACCTACATCGTAGACTAAAGAACTAGTGGCAGATTGGCGCTTCAATTTGAAGAGGCGCTTGAAGAGGCCGAAGTGTGGCTCGATTCCGAGCCAGCACTCGCTGAGAGTAATGAAACAAGAGATATGGAGGATAGAGTTTGGGGACAGTTGATGGAGCTGGATCCCATAAAAACAAAGAAGACCCCTAAAGAAGGGGTGAAGGGGCGAATGATGAATGCAAAAACTATCACTCGGAAACCAGCGGGCGGGACAGGAACTGTCTCACCGCCGGGGACGCGCGTGTCGGCGACTGTAGCGGATAGTACTCTGTCTTGGCGAAGAAGACGGAGGTCGGACGCCTTGATGATGGAGGGGTGCCACGCACCATTTGTGACACGGGTCGCCGGGACCTTCTTCTTCCCGCCGGCGGCAGTGCTGGTCCCGCAGCGGCGGAGCTACCCTTCTTGTTCGCCGCGGCAATGGTGGCCGCAGAATCAGCAGCAGCGCCTCCCTTCTTCTTCCCCATTGCTCGACGGCGGTGAGAACGGAGGAAGTAGCAGGGGAAGATACGAAGTTGGTCCAGCGCCGCAACGAGAAAGTGCACAAGGAAACAGCAATGGCGACGGAAGCAAGGATGAATGAGAACAGATGGGAAAATTACCATCGCAGCGCCGCTACTTATCCTCTAGAAGATGCAATCCAATGGCTCAGAAAAACCCTACTGGATGCGTGGCACACATCATGTTGGACACGTGGAGGAGTGGAAGCGCGAACCGTCCCTCCACTACTTCCATTACACGCGGAAATCGAGGAGGCATAGTTAAAATAATGATTACGCACGCCCAGTCAAATCAAAGTCAGATAGTGGGACCCACTGCTCGTCACGTCCCGTCAAACTCGCTCACGCGGGCAACTGAGGTCACGAAAGTGTCAACACTGACGTCATCAAAGCTACACAGTGGAAAACTTCGAGTATTTGAGTCCTTGCCCGAGTCTTTGACTCCACCAAGCACTCGGGGGCTACTCCCATAGGGAGCGTTGGTCGCGCACCCTACGATTTTTTCTTTTCTTGTTGCAGGAACGTGGACAATCACAAGCAAACCCGACCACTCGAAACACGATTCGACTACGGACATGGGTTACTCCCATAGGAAGCGCCGAAAACAAATTCGACTAAAACAAGCAAGCAAAAGACGACAACAGTCGCAAAAATCTTTAGTCCCTGCCTGAGTCTTCGACTCAACCAAGCACTCGGGGGCTACTCCCATAGGGAGCGCTGGTCGCGCACCCTATGATTATTTATATAAAAAAATTGTGTTGATAACATCCACACTCGAAACTCATGGCAACACCGCCTCATAATTTTTCCCTACAAAGAGACTGCGTCTCCTGGGTCACCCGAATCGTCTCCGCGATGATAAAATTCGGATGCCGCACTTACAACGTGAAGGTAAGACCTGAACAAGGCCTGGCAACGCATTAGCTGCGCACTACCAGAAATGTATCCGTGCCTACGGGTACGATGAACATGCCTCAACGGACGTGTCGAGTGCTCACACCCATATAACTGGAATTCGACTCCTGTAAGACCTCCGCGGCTTGAGTCGAATTACGCCAGCACTTTTCCTGGATTCGAGTCCGGGGACTCGAGTTCGAGTAGATTGTGTTGTTTCACCCTAAGGTGGTTAACTGATACCGATACTTTGGTTATATCAGGCACGCAAATCAACAATCCCTATGACACAAATAAAGCAGTCGAAATGTACTTGCTCAGGCACTCGAAAGACTTCAAAAAGTCCCCAGTCGAATCTGCGATTCCACTGGACACTCGGGGGCTACTGACATGGGTATACCCTACGGGTACTCGAGCTTGGTATATACGGTCCAAATACGTATAGGCCCACGGTGTCGCCAAGGTCCAAACGAAAGGTTCGAGTAACCTATGGACTCTCGATTGCTTGAATAACAAGAAGAAGTTAAAGATAGAAAGTTTGAAGGGGAAAACCCTAACTTGTAACCGACTCGACCTGCTACCGGGACCTAGCCTATCTCTATAAGGGCTAGGAGGGGGCGGCGAGGAGGAGACACACAACCCTAGTTTCCACCACCCTCGCCAGATTGCATCTGCGCACCATTATAATGTTCGATTCCTTTGATAATTCCACGAGCAGACAAGCAGGAGTAGGGACCTCTACAAGGCCTGAACCTTGGTAAATCTTTTTTCCCTGTGTGCTTGTTTGCTAGCCGATAGATGTCTCTAGCGCTCCCTCCTTCTCCAAAACCCAAGTACATAACAATGGGCATTGATGAGTTAAACCCTCGTCAGCAGCAGATCCAAACACGGCCGCACCCTTCTTTTTCCCCATCTTCTAGTGATGATGGTATCGTAGGAAGTAACTTGGGAAGGTTTTGAGACCATCCAGCATAGCGGCAGGGGCGTGAGCGACGGAGCAGCAGCAAGGAGCAATGGAAGTAGTGCGCGAGAAGGAAGACGATGAACTGTGGGGTAATTTTACGGCACATGAGCCTCTACTTAACCATAGGGCAGATAAAATCTAACAGCCATAAAAGCCTCAACCAGACGCGTGGCATACATCAATCCAACGCGTGGAGATGGAAACAATGAACCATTGCTCACTTTCCTCACTATGAGCGAAAATCGAGGAGGCACAGTTAAAACAAAGATTATGCATGCCTAGTCAAATCCCAGTCAGAGATGGGGCCCCACCTTCGCCACGTCCCGTGAATACTGCTTCAGCGGGAAAAATGAGATCATCCAATCGTCAGCACTGATGTTATCTACTCAAGCAGACGACATCCTCGACTACTTTAGTCTTTGCTTAACTCTACGAGTCGACCAAGCACTCGGGGGCTACTCCTAACAAGAGAGGTGGTCGTGCACCCGAGCATCACAAGTGATACACTTTACAATGATATCTCCAACACAACTTTACTCTAGCAGGAGCTTCTTTTGGACTTACCTAGTCCTTTGTTGAATATTCTAGTCGACCAAGCACTTGGCGGCTACTCCTAACAGGAGCTCTGGCCACACACGTGAAGATTTTATAGGCACAGAACTGCATTCACCATTATTACACCTCTTTGAATCAACGATTCGATTATGTACTCGGGGGCAACTCCCATAAGGAGCATTGAGAGCATATATTCGGCTAAAAACCAAGAAATGACAGGAGTCAAAATAATATTCAAAGTCCCCACTCGAGTCTGCGACTGAAATAGGCACTCGGGGGCTACTCCAATAGGGAGCGCTAGTCACGCACCCTATGTAAACTCTTAGTCATTGAAAATGTGTCGATTACATCAACACTCGAAATGGAGACTCCGCCTAATATTCTCCCTACAAGGAGACTACGTCTCTTGGGTCACCCGAATCATCTTCGCGGTAACTAAAAATTCGGATGCTGCATTTGCAACGTGAAGGTAAGACCTGAAAAAGGCATGGCAACGCATCTTCTACACTCTATCAGATATAAACCGTTCCTACAGGCACGATGAAATAAACCTTGACGGACGCGTCGAGTGCCCACACCTATAACACTGGAATTCAAAATCTATAAGACCTCTGCGACAAGAGTCGAGTTATGCCAGCATTATTTCGAATTCGAGTCTGGGGACTCGAATTTGAGTAGATAGTGTTGTTTAGCCCTAAGGCAGTTAACTGTTCCTGATCCAATAGATGAATCAGGCATGCATACCAACAAACCCTATGACATAAACTTCAGATGTGCTTGTATCCCACACACACACTCGAAAGACTTATAGTCTCCACCTGAATCTGCGATTTGGCTGGACACTCGGGAGCTACTAATGTGGGCATACCTGATGTCTACGCACTTCTATTCTTGGAGACAGTTCTTGGGCCTCCAAGTGCAGAGGTTTGTAGAACAACAACAAGTTTTCCCTTAAGTGGATTACCCAAGGTTTATCGAACTCAGGGAGGAAGTGGTCAAAGGTATTCCCTCTCAAGCAACCATGCAATCAAGATACAAGAAGTCTCTTTTGTCCCCAACACACCCAATACACTTGTCAGTTGTATAGGTGCACTAGTTCGGCGAAGAGATAGTGAAATACAAGTGGTATGGATATAAGACAACGGTGCTGACAAATAGCTTGATGGCATGGAAGGGACTAAAGGCAAACTGAAATAAAGATAGAAACAAGCAAACATGTAACAGATCTAGTGAGAAACTGTGTATCAATGCTTAGAAACAAGGCCTATGGATCATACTTTCACTAGTGAACACTCTCATATAAATATATCATCTTCATGATACTACTCTTAACTACTCTCCGGTTGGACACTCTAATCGATGGTAGGGCTATAACAGCACACCTCAGAGTAAGCCTTTCCCATCTAGATAACCCCACACTGTCACCTTGAGTACTAGATGAGTCCAACAAACACCACAATTTCATAAAGACAACCAACTCCAAATATAACTCATAACAAGTATTTGTAATCTCTAGCCTAAGTGCCATCATGGTGAGCATGCTATCACTTTCACACACATGGGGAGAGCAGAGATTCATTAAAGCACTTGAGTAGCAGAATAGATCTATATATTACAAGCTCATGAACACAATATCATCATGCATAGAGAGAGAGATGAACACATAGCTACCGGTAGAACCCTTAGCCTCGAGAGAGATCTACTCCCTCCTCATCGTGGGAATCAGCAATGGTGATGGAGATGGTAGTGGAGATCGATGGAGATGGCTCCGGGGGCACTTCCCCGTCCCGGCAGGGTGCCAGAACAGAGACTTTCTGTCCCCCGAATCTCCTCTTCGGTGGCGGCGGAGCTGCGGAACTTTTCGTGGATTTCTGGTTGACGATTTAGGGTTTTGGTATCGGGAGGCTTCTTATAGGCTAGAGGGCAAGGTCGGTGGGCGGCCAGGGGGCCCACACCATGCCATGGCGCGGCCTAGGTGAACCCGCACCTAGGGGTGGTGTGCCCACCCTATGGCCCCTCTCCGACTCTCCTTCTGGCTCCGTGAGTCTTCCTGGAAAATAGTAACTTTGGCTTTTGTCCCATCCAATTCCGAGAATATTCATTTTCTGACTTCCTAGAACCAAAAACAACAGAAAACAGGTAACTGGTACTGTGGCATCTGGTTAATAGGTTAGTCCAAGAAACCATATGAAAAGTACTCCAAAGTTGGAACAAAACACAAGAAAGTAGATAAAACCAAGCATGGAACATCAAAAATTATAGATACATTTGCAATGTATCAACATCCCCAAGCTTAACTCCTGCTCGTCCTCGAGTAGGTAAGTGATAAAAAGAAAGAATAATTTTTGAGGTGACATGCACCATCATAAACTTGATCAAAGTATTTGTAAAACAATCAAAGCTGGGATCATAGTACTTCAATCATAACAGGAAAGACAAAGTTCTAGCAATAAGACAAAGAAACTATGATGCAACATGAAAAGGCACAAACAAAAGATTCATGAATAACAATCCTTTGCAAGACGTTTGTTTGTTTCACATAAAGAAAACATAGCATAATATTATTCAGCTTGTCCCTCATAGAGTAGCAAATATAAATGCATAGGACACCTTCAAAGTTCATAAGAGTGACTAGATACAAATAGTTTAAAACAAGCAATATCAAAGTATGCATCAATCAACTAGTCTTGGGACAATGCACATAGAACTAAGAATGGCCACTATGCTCTCAAAGTAAGTGCATAAAGATAGAAGGTGGAGACTCAATATAATGGTGGAAGAAAGGCCTTCATAGAAGGAAGTAGGGATTCAAGTCTCATAAAGAGCTTCCAAAAATTATGGTACTTATAGCTTTCAGGTCTCATTTCCCCTATCATAAGCATCTTTAGGTGATTAAGGTTAAAGTGACACAACTAAGAGGATATGCTTGACAAGTTATAAACCGAAATCTCCTGCCCCTTACTTACGAAGACCGATCCACATGCTATCAACTTCAGTCACGAGTAAGCTCTTTTCATTGTAAGTACATGTGTATCATTAAGAACCGCCAACGGGGTACCCCTTGCACATGATACAGGAGCTTTCCCATAATCAAAATGACAAGGCAAGCAAAGAATGAGCATCTCAGCGATCTTTTTATTTGCTATTTGCATAGGTTTTTATTGACGATGCTTCATAGAGTGCTCATTATGGTGATGCTACAAGTTTCCACCATGATTAGGCATGGCTTAGGCTAGTGCCCCAGGCGTTTCTCTAACACACATACAAAATCCATGATCTTACAAGTTCCACTTTTATTTCACACCGCCGGGATCCATAAGCAAAGGAACATGATATCAACGGGGTACAAAGTACAAGTGCAATGTTGAAAGCGTTCCCCATGGTACATGGTTCTGCTAATTTCAACTTATAAAGCGCAAGCATATACGCAACAAAGAAGGACCCAATGGTTCAAGTTTATTAGAGGCAAAAAAGTAAAGTGTGCCATCAAGTTCGCGAGAGCTTTAATCAATAGTTTTCTCATAACAAGTGGAAGGTAAACAAAAGCATGAATATACTTGGAATAGCATAAGCTAGTAGGTAGGTATGGTGGACTCTTTGGAATAACTTGGTTTAGGGAGTAGGATGCATGAGTGGAACTCATTCTTTGTTGTGGAGGCTAGCAACAGACTGGGAGCGAACAACTAAGAGAGAAATAATGGCCATAATCATGCAGAGCGACAAAACATCATTGATCAAAGCATAAAGTGATACTACAAGTGGAAAACTAAAGGATCATAAAGGCTATGGTGACTTTCGATAGTCATAACATGGTGTGAGCATGCGCCAAGTCAACCCAAATAAAGTATCAAAGGAGAATAGCACTATACTATGCTTTAATATGCTAAAAAAACGCATGATTCATCCAAGGCATATTAAGCAATCTCAATTGTTTATTAACAAGTCATGCTACAGAAAAGAATACTAAGCATCAAGACAAAACAATATCAAGCATGGCATGACAAAGCATAGGCCACAGTCAAAAACAAGCTCTTTTTACCACATAAGTATGAACTTTCCTACTCTTTTCCAATCCAAACCAAAATATCTGAAACAACTCACAAAAATGATAATAAATAAAGATTGGTGAGCTTGTCTCATGAATCCACAAAGAAGAACTAAAAAGTTCTAAGCTGAAAGCACGAGAAAACCAAGGCTAAACACGGTGCTAGCAAAAGAGAACACTCACAGAACAATAAGAATGAAAACTAGAGTGTTCTAGGCAATGAAAATGGAGCGTGTCTCTCTCCAAAAGAAGTGTGTTGGGATCCAACCAATTTATTCAGAAAACTAAGAAAACTAAGAAAACGAAAACCAAAAACAAAAACAAAAAAGAAGACGCTCCAAGAACAACACAACTGTGCATGAAACAATAAAAATGAAGCGTTTGGAAGAAACCTGGGATATTTATTGATGAAGAAGGGGATGCGTTAGGCATCCCCAAGCTTTGACGCTTGTAATTTTTGGATATTTCTTGGGGTGACACGCGTGTCAACCCCAAGCTTGAGCTTTAGTCCATCCTTCATCTCATTACTCATTCCTTCCATACACCTGAAATTTTTCCTTCATACAAAACTTCACATAATCTTTATTAACAACATTAGTGCACTTAAGATAAATAAGTCTTAAGGTTCAGTTCTAACACCAAATAAACTTCCACTAAAATACTAGATACTGTAGCACTTCCCTCAAAAAGCTCAATTCCCCAAAAGAACTCAAAAAGGAACCAACAAGAAGCAAATGCAAAATACTGGCAGGAATCTGTCAAAACAGACCAGCAGGTAAAGATGAATTTTCTCGAAGACCTTCTGTTGCTCAAATCAAAAAGTGTTGAACTAACGAAAGTTAGATAACAACCTGGGGCAGAAGCACAAAAATTTACGCCTCAAAAACACGTTCAGATATTTTACTCGAAGTTTTACGGTGAAGCACAGAAATCTGTTTCGGGACAGCAACTTTGCCAATCATTACTTCTCTCTCTTTAGAGGTTACTCTTGGCACAAAAAGCAAATAAAACGGATAAGGAGAGGTTATTACAGAGGAAATAACTTCCAAGAATCAAAAAAAATTTGGGTTATCTCCCAATAAGTACTTTTCTTTAACGCCTTTAAGTTAGGCATGATAGTTTCAGAAGATGCTCATATAAGACATATGAATTGAAGTAAAAGAGAGCATCAAGAAGCAAATTCAAAACACATTTAAGTCTAACCCAATTCCTATGCATAGGAATCTTATAAATAAACAAGTCAAGAAAGCATAAAGCAATAAGCATAGGAAAGCAAAACAAGTGCAACTTCAAGACTTTCAACATAAAGAGGGGAAACTTAATTTTGTTGAGATACATAAAACCATGTTTCCCTATCTCATAATAACTTTCAGTAGGATCATAAATAAAATTAACAATATAACTATCACATAAAACATTCTTATCATGAGCCACATGCATATAATCATTATTACTCTCCACATAAGCATAGTCATTCTTATTAATCATAGTCGGAGCAAATTCAACAAAATAGCTATCATTATTATTCTCATCACCATAATCATCAAATATAGGAGGCATATTGTAATCATAATTAATTTTCTCCTCAATGGTAGGTGGACTGAAAATATCATGTTCATCATTGCAATCATCATATATTGGAGGCATAGTGTCATCAAAGTAAATTTTATCCTCTGTGCTTGGGGGACTAAAATATCATGCTCATCAAAACCAGCTTCCCCAAGCTTAGACTTTTCCATAGCATTAGCAATAATGTTGTCCAAATAGTTCATACAAACAACATTGCTATTAGCATGCAAATAAAGTTCCATAGGTTTTTTAATTTTCTCTTCTAACACTTCATGTCCAAACTCAAGATATATACTATAAAGCTCTCTAATTTTGTTGTTGTTTTCCATTAAGCCTAACTAGTGAAAACAAGAAACAAAAAGAAAAAATTGCAGAATCTAAAGGAAATAACTTCGAGCACTCACACAGGAGGATGTGAGTACCTTTTACCTTACCTCCCCGGCAACGGCGCCAGAAAATAGGCGTTTGCCGTGGGAGGTTCTTCTTCTTTAATACTCCGGTGTGAATACCTTTTACCTTACCTCCCCGGCAACGGCGCCAGAAAATAGCTTGATGTCTACGCACTTATATTCTTGTAGACAGTTGTTGGGCCTCCAAGTGCAGAGGTTTGTAGAACAGCAACAAGTTTTCGCTTAAGTGGATTACCCAAGGTTTATCGAACTAAGGTAGTAAGTGGTCAAAGGTATTCCCTCTCAAGCAACCCTGCAATCAAGATACAAGAAGTCTCTTGTGTCCCCAACACACCCAATACACTTGTCAGTTGTATAGGTGCACTAGTTCGGTGAAGAGATAGTGAAATACAAGTGGTCTGAATATAAGACAACGGTGCCGGCAAATAGCTTGATGGCATGGAAGAGACTAAAGGCAAACTGAAATAAAGATGGAAGCAAGCAAACATGTAACAGATCTAGTGACAACGGTGTATCAATGCTTAGAAACAAGGCCTAGGGATCATACTTTCACTAGTGAACACTCTCATATAAATATATCATCTTCATGATACTACTCTTAACTACTCTCCGGCTGGACAATCTAATCGATGGTAGGGCTATAACAACACACCTCAAAGTAAGCCTTTCCCATCTAGATAATCCCACACTGTCACCTTGAGTACTAGATGAGTCCAACAAACACCACAATTTCATAAAGACATCCAACTCCAAATATAACCCATAACAAGTATTTGTAATCTCTAGCCTAAGTGCCACCATGGTGAGCACGCTGTCACTTTCACACACATGGGGAGAGCAGAGATTCATTAAAGCACTTGAGTAGCAGAATAGATCTATATATTACAAGCTCATGAACACAATATGATCATGCATAGAGAGAGAGAGAGAGATGAACACATAGCTACCGGTAGAACCCTTAGCCTCGAGAGAGATCTACTCCCTCCTCATCATGGGAATCAACAATGGTGATGGAGATGGTGGTGGAGATCGATGGATATGGCTCCGGGGCACTTCCCCGTCCCGGCACGGTGCCAGAACAGAGACTTTCTGTCCCCTGAATCTCCCCTTCGGTGGCGGCGGCGCTGCGGAACTTTTCATGGATTTCTGGTTGACGATTTAGGGTTTTGGTATCGGGAGGCTTCTTATAAGCTAGAGGGCAAGGTCGGTGGGCGATCAGGGGCCCACACCATGCCCTGGCACGGCCTAGGTGGACCCGCGCCTAGGGACCACCGACTCGGGCATCCCCGACCACGACATCGACCACGGCGAACCATTGCAGGGCTACCTCAACCATGGCAATGCCTCACGCTCTCAGCTCCCTCGACATCGGCACAACAGCTACCACCTCGCTTGAGCATCAGGAACTTCCTCTACAGTTCAAGCTACCGCGACGCAACACCGTCCAAGACGTTTCTGCTACGACTGTAGGGGGTGTCAGCCTACTGGATGCTACTTTTGTTTATATCTAGTCTGACCGTTCGCGACCTTCCGGTTGTTCACAACGCTACCGCTACGACTGCGGGGGGATGTTAGAGTATGATACGTACACGGTTATTGTGGTAGTTTAGGATAGTTAGGATTCTAGCCTAACTCGTCTTGTAGTCCAAGTTGATCCACGTACGCCTATATATACTCGCCCATGAGGCTCAATAATATATCCGTCATATTTCGCCAACCTCATACTCTTTCACTATGTTGTAACGATAAGGATTAGGGAGGTACTCATCCTTGTTCCTTCCCCGCTCAGCTTGTCTCATCATCTCCATCCTTAGTGGGAACAGGTCCTCCCAATTTGGGAGAGGCTTGATCTCTAGGCCGGATGATGATGATGACCCTTTAGGTTCTTCTTCCTCGATCCTCTTCATAGGCTTCTCATCTTTCTTCTTCCAGATTTGGTTGACATGGAAGGGCTGCATGGCTTTGCTGCATGGATGTTGTTAAAGGGACCTATCTGGGGATGACGAAAATCTTTCAAGGATGGAAGTTGTAGCTCTGCAAAAAAATTATGAGAAAGGTTCGATGCGATCAGCTTTAAAAGGAGGGTCAAAAACCCTAGGCGCCTTGCGTAATGAGAAACTCTATGGGTGCAGCTCGTATAGCTCCCGCCGTATACTTGTGAACCGACTATAGATTAGATCTACGGCGGGCGGAATTTTTAATTCTGGCCGTATAGTTGCTCATTAAACTCTTTGTTTCCTGGTCAATTTTTTGGAGAAGGGTCGATAACTATATGACCGCGACTATATGGGCGGAATTTTTAATTTTGGTCATGTAGTTGGTTGTTAAACTCTCAGTATTCCAGAAATTATTTTGTAAAAGGCGTAGATAACTATACGACCATAGGTATACATGCGGAATTTTTAATTCCAGCCATATAGTTGGTCATTTAAACTCTCAGTACCTTTTTTGGATGGAAGCGTTGACCTCACAACAACTATACGGCCGGAACTATATGGCTATAATTTTTATTCCGGCCGTATAGTTGGTCGTTAAACCTTCTATGTCCACCAAAAAATTTCTACTTCTCCAAGTATTCTTTATTAATCTGAAACTTAACGAAATATCAAGTTTTCACACAGAAATGTCACCTTAAACTTTTGACCAATTTTGGCATCATCAATCTTCCTTCTTCTTTGCTAGAGCATGAATCATTCTCATTAAAAACAATACTCAAACTACACTTTTAACTGAATATTTAAAAACTTACTCAACCTTTATTTCACATGGGTTGCCTCCCATGAAGCGCTCTTTTATGGTCAATAGCTTAACCATAGTACCGCTCATTCCGTCTTGAGTCCATTCTTCTTGTAATCGTCGTTCTTCATGTATTTTCGCTTAATCACTTCTTCGAGGGTGCTCAACTCTATAGTGACTGCACTTATATCTTCTTTCAATCGATAATGCTTCAAGCATTTTCCATTTACCACCCATGCAAGACAGGGTGTTTTTCCTTGGAGCTTTACTGCTCCTGACGAATAAGCTTCTTCAACTACATATGGACCTTCCCACTTCGATTTGAGTTTTCCTGGAAACAACTTAAGACGAGAATTATAGAGCAACACTTTGTCTCCACTTTTAAAAGTTGTATTCTATATTTTTCTATCATGCCATCTTTAAACTTTTTCCTTAAACAACCTAGCATTCTCATAGGCTTCACTTCTAAACTCATCTAAAGCATGCATATGTAATAAACAGTTTTCCCCTACTGCTTTGAGATCGTAATTTAGATTCTTGATTGCCCAAAAAGCTTGGTGTTCCAGTTCTAATGGTAAATGGCATGCCTTACTGTACACCATCTTATAAGGTGTCATACCCAATGGGTTTTTTAAACGCAGTGGTAAGCCTATAGAGTATCATTTAGCTTATATGACCAATCTTTTCTTGATTTGTCCACCGTCTTCTCGAGTATGGTCTTCAGTTCACTATTTGAGAGTTCCACTTGTCTACTTGTTTGGGGATGATATGGTGAAGCAACACGATGAGTTACTCCATACTTGCTGAGGATTTTCCTGAAACTCCCTTTCATAAAATGAGAACCACCGTCAGTAATTAAAAATCTAGGAAATCCAAACCTGGGGAATATGACATCCTTGATCATCTTCACTAAGGTAGCTGCATCAGCATGATTTGTTGGGATACCTTCAACCCACTTAGTAACATAGTCAACAGCAACAAGAATATGAGTATAACCATTTGATTCTGTAAATGGCCCCATGTAATCCATTCCCCATACTTCAAAGTGTTCAATTATTAGTCTATAATTCATCGCCATTTCTCGTATCCTACCTAAATTACCCCTTCTTTGGCAAGCATCGTAGTATTCCACATACCTATGTCCATCCTTGAGTAAGGTGGGCCAATAGAATCCGGATTGAAGTACCTTTACAGCAGTCCTTTTACCTGCATGATGCCCTCCGTATGAACTGTCATGAAAAGCCTTCAATATAGCATTCATTTCATGATTAGGAACACACTTCCCATCATTCCATCAAGTGCATGACGATATAAATACGGATCATCCCAAAAGTAATATTTAAGACCATTAAAGAATTTCATTGTTTGATTTCTTGACATACTAGGAGGTAAATTTTTTGTTGCTAGATAGTTAGCATAATATGCATACCATGGATTAGAAATTTCTACCTTTGCTAAATATTCTCCTAGAAATGATTCATTGATTGGTACGAGGTCATTAATTATTCCTTCCATTCTACAGAGATGATTTGCTATCGGACTATCCTTACCCCTCCTACCTACTATTTGTAAGTCGTATTCTTGTAGTAATAAAACCTGCCTAATCAACCGAAATTAGCATCCTTTTTTCACAAGCAGGTGACGCAAAGCTTGGTGATTCGTATGAAATATTACCTTAGAATTAATTATGCAAGATCTAAATTTGTCGCGAGCAAAAATTATATCTAGAAACTCTTTGTCTATAGTAGCGTAATGTTTCTGAATCTTATTAAGAGGTCTACTAGCATAATAAATAACATTCAAATTCTTTCCATCTCGATGTCCCAACACAACCCCTAAAGCATAATCACTAGCTTCACACATAATTTCGAAAGGTTCAACCCACTTTTGAGGTTGCATGATAGGCTCTGAAACTAGTTTATCTTTAAGGTTCTGAAAAGCTGTAATGTAGTCATGGTCTAAATATAATGGAGTTTCTTTATCAAGAAGATTGTTAAGGGGGCATAGCTAGTTTATAAAAATCTTTTATAAACCGCTTATAAAATCCTGCATGTCCAAGAAACATTTTTAAGTTTTTAATGTCCTGAGGTATTGGGAGATTTTATATAGCATTTTTATTAGTTTTATCTATTTATATTCCCTTGTCTGAAACTTTGTGCCCGAAAACTTTACCTTCTCTTTGCATGAAATGACATTGCTCCCAATTCAAGACCAAGTTTGATTGCCTGCATCTCTGTAAAACTTTGGTCAGATTGTAGAGACAATTATGAAAAGTTGTTCCATAAACGAGAAAACTTTTGTTAGGACTTCCATAGTCTTCTCAAAAAAATCATCAAAACTCTTTAGAACACATCCTAAAAAGTTGTTGCTGCATGACATAAGCCAAATGGAATTAATCTATAAGCATATATGCCATACGAGCAAGTGAAAGTTGTTTTCTCTTGATCTTCTGGCTGTATGGAAATTTGAGAATATCCAGAATAACCATCATGAAAACAAAAGTTAGAATTATTACTAAGTCTTTCTATAATTTTATCCATAAATTGTATAGGTTAATGATTCTTTTGTGTCTCGCGGTTTAGTTTCCTAAAGTCAGTGCACATACGATATCCTACAATTGGTCTCATAGGAACTAGCTCACCTTCCTCATTCATAGCAGCATCAAGGCCACCTTGTCTTGGTATGCAATGAGTTGGGCTAACCAACTTACTGTCAAAAGTACGATATATTATGCCAGCATCAAGTAACACTACAAGAAAAGTTGGCTTTTACAACAGACAATTTTCATGGTTGGAGGCACATTTTTCATGTCCAATGAGTCTTGCACGATGGATGGCCTTCGTGGGAAAAGCCCCGTCACAAATGAATTAACGACGGATGGCCTTCGTGGTAAAAGCACCCTTCAGCCATGAAAACTTGTTCCGTCGTAGATCTGTTGCCAGCCATGCTGACGGCTGATGTCATGCAAACTTCCACATGGCAGGCATCGTTAGCGGCCGGATACTGCCATTAACGGTCATAGAAATCGTGGCAAAAGTCAGGCCTAGCCAAGGCCTGCTAAATACTAAGTGGGCCGGCCCATCAGGGGTGCCCAACAAGAAGATGGCCCGTTACTGTTTTGTCCTACACTGTTTGAAACGGGCCCATAAATTTGGCCCGAGAACTTTCAGGCCCGATTCTATTTCAGCCTACAGAAGGCGCATGTTGGTCCAACACTGTGCTGCCACTTGAGGCCTACACAAATCCGGCCCTACACTGTTCAGGCTTGTTGCCAATTTAGCCTTTTATTGTTCAGTCCTGTTATTGTTTTAGCCTTTAGGGAATTTCGATCTATTACTGTTTAGGTCCTTTGGTATTTGGGCTTTTGCCTATCCAGGCTAGCACTGTTTGGCCTGTTAATGTACTAGCCTACCACCATACTGGCCTTTTGCTGTTGATACCTTTTACGGTTCTGACCTTTCACTGTTCTGGACTTTTACTGTTCTAGCATTCTATGGTTCTGGCCTTTTACTATTCTCTCCTTTTCCTGCTATGGCTTTTTACTATTCTGGCCTTTTACTGTTCTGGCCTTTTACTGTTATGGCCTTTTACTTTTCTAGACTTTTATTGTTCTAGTATATTACTGTTCTGGCCATTTACTTCTCTGTCCATTTACTATTCTGGTCTTTTACTAATTTGGTCATTTTGGGTCGTCCATGCGCATGTTGTTTCAACATTCGTCATGCTACTGCTCCGGCTTGTTACTGTTTCGGACTTTTTTTGCTAGCGCCTACTTTTCGCAGAACAGGTGAATATCAATACATCAATTAATAAACACACAAAAATTAAAATTACTTATTACACAACAATAAAAGTTTGTTACAACAGGTTATACAACAAGATCGTAATTTTGACAGATTACAACGTTTCAGTACCATCAATAAGAGATTGGTACATGGAGATTCGCTTCAATGTATCATCTGTCCTCTTCTTGAACATTTTAGCTACAGATCTAAGAGCAGCTACACCCTTTTGTTCTGCATGCAATATAGCATTTATATATTTATCAGATGTAGGAGTTGTCCTAGGTGGACTGTTAAGTAAGTTGTTTGCTTCAGCAATGCAATGGGAGGATGAATGGGACGCGGGATCACAACTTTCAGTCCTGCCTTCCAGGGACTCCTGCTGGGTTTTAACTGCAGTCTGCTAAAATATGGTGAAACAGGTTAAAACAACAACAAGGGAAACAAGTAGTATTATATAAAGTAGAGATCACTTAAAGTAAGTATGAACTTATAGTAGCATGTTCAGGCTGACAGTAACTCCTTCTAGAGCAAGTGCAACTCCTGGTCAATCTACCAGAATAATCTGAGCAGAGCAATTGGAACTCTAGTCCTTGTACTCCATTGTCATTTCTTTGCATGACATTTGAAATCAAGTTGGTTGGTTTGGAAGGCTGAAAATTCTTCAAAAACACCAAAAACATAGCATTAAAAATTACCAGATGTATGTTTCAAACTAGATAGCTGCTTTGGAAGGATGAAAGCAGGTGAAAACACCAACATATAGCATTAAAAATGACCAGATATATCATCCAAACTAGATGGACATTTCTTGAATTAAGCATTCGCACATATATTCACAATTAAACATAAATGCAAATGTCATGGCAAGTTCTTAAGTAGAATGACAACTAATTAACATGACAAGAAACTAGCCTAAGTAACACAAAGAAACCTCATGATTCAGCCTTGTTGGGCATCAGATTATCAGTGTTGGATCCTCTATGAGCTGTTTGCATGACCCGTGCGAGCCCTCAGAAAGAATAGAATCTATGGGTTCGTGTTGGAGGATTAAACCGATAGCATGAGAATAAAGAAAGGGAATAAAAACAAGAAGCTAATGAGGTGGATAGGACCTACAAGATGAAGGGTGCAAACAAAATGGCAATAGCATCCAGGATATTGAGAAACATCCTAAATATTTCGTAGCTTATGAGTAACAAAAATATAGCAAATGGGGAAGAGAAATTACCGCTGCGCGGCAAGGACGGGTGGGACGGGCAAGTGGCCAGCAGGGGCAGCGACTTGGCATTTCAGGGTCAGCAACAAATGATTCAGTGAAACGGCCCCGGTAGGGTAGACGTTGGTGTGGGGAAGTAGATCTGGTGCTGCGAGGGAGTCAGTGAAATAGTTCTGGTGAAGAGCGACTGCAGTGGAAGAGCTCTGGTGTGGAAGAGAGGGCTGGCGGGGGAGAGACGATGGGGGGAGGGGTGTGGGCGGGGAAGAGATGATGGGGGGCATATAGGTGGGATGGCACACATTTATGACCTATACCCCTCTATTATTGCAGTACTCTAACGGTCCTTGTTTCCATAGTAGGGATAGAAGAGGAATTTTTCATTTGCAAAAAGCGGGGCGGGATATTTGAATAGATGCACGGGATATTTGAATAGATGTGCGCAGGATGTTTCAGCGCCATGCGGAAATTTTGAGGTTAAAGCTTCCGACGTACGCTACTTCGACGCGACCACTTTCACGTGTTGGCCACGTCTAGACCCACATGCCAGCGACAATATTCTTACCAACATATATATCAGTTTCCACACATTTTCCGAAATTGATAAACAATATATTTTGAAGAGCTTTCATACAGGATGACCAAAGTCACGACCATATCTCTGTTATAGTTTATAATAGCGTTTCCATATCAGGTAGATAGCTGCATCTTGGCATTTCAAAAGAAGATTCTACATTTGATGGACAATGCCCAACTTTCATGAATTTCCAAACATTCTAGCTAAATCTATGCAATAAAATGACTTTTTGACAATTTGAAGTAAATATGTCTAATTTCGAACTAGAAAGTGTGTGATATACCTTGCTCTTGACTTTTTAAAATAATTCAAAGATATCAAATAGTAAAATATTGGAGAACCACCGAGAGTTTGGGAAAATTCAACTTTTTGATATGAATGGTAATGACACCTAATTTTGGCCATTTTAAAAAAATACAAAGAAACATAATATAAAAAGAAATGCATCCATTATTTTCTCTCTTCGTGTCTAACTATGTGAACTAGCTAGTTTCCATGGAAAAAATATAATCTTGAAATTTGATCATTTTTGAGAAAAATTGTATCACAATATATATGGAGTACCATGTAAGAATATGCATGGCTTTCAAATCAGATGACCCAGGTTATGGCCATATCTTTTCTATAGTTTATACTAACCTATCAATATTCGTTATGGTGTGTATTGGCATTTAAAATATTCTTTACAAAGGAAGCTTCTGAATTGGAAGTTATTTCAATTTTCTAATGCACAATACTGGCTTTAGTAATGAAGCTACTACAAAACATGGCTTTAAATCCCACTGCTCCGGTTTTCACTCAAAGTATATATAGCCTAAGGTTATGTTTAGGGTTCGGGGTTTTATATTGGGCTGAGGGTTTAAGGGTGTGGTTTATGGTTTATGATTTTAGGGTTTAGGCTTTTAGGGTTTAGGCTTTTAGGGTTTAGTGGTTTAGGGTTGTTCAAGGTTTTAGGGTTTATGATTGTTTAGGTTTTAAGGTTTAAGGAATTTTCATTAATAATGTTCAAACTTTATATATATGGTTATATTCATGGAATAGAATGGCGTTGTCGCAATTTAATAAAATTATTTCAAGATTTGATCTATAAGTGCATTATACCTCGTTGGTAAGGGTTTAGGGTTCTAGGGTTAGGAAGTTAGAGTTCTAGGGTTAGGAGGTTATTAGGGTTTACGGTTAATGTTTTTGATTTTCAATAATGTTCAAGCTTTATGCTTATATTCATGTAATAGAATGGCGTTACCACAATTTAACGAAAGTATCTCAAATTTTGATCTATAAGTGCACGATACCTGCTGGTTTAGGGTTTATGGGTCGATAATTGAGGGTTTCACAGTTTAGGTTTTATGGGTTGTTTAGGGTTTAGGGATTAGCGATTTTTCAATAATACTCAAAGATTTATGCTTATATTCAATGAATAGAATTGCGTTACCTGCTTTAATTAAAGTATCACAAATGTTGATTTATAAGTGCATGATACCTGCTTGGTTAGGGTTTTACGGTTCAGGTTTTATCATTGTATAGGGTTTAGAGTTTATCTAATTTAGAATAATGCTCAAGCTTTATTGTTATATTCATCGAATAGAATGACGTTACCTAATTTAATGAAAGTGTCTCAAATTTTGGTCTATAAAGTGCATGATACCTGCTTGGTTAGTGTTTATGGGTTGAGGGTTTGGGGTTTTAGGGTTTAGATTTTAGGGGTTGTTTAGGGTTTAGGGTTTAAGGAATTTTCGATAATGCTCAAGATTTATGCTTATATTCATCGAATAAAATGGCGTGAGCAAATTAAACGAAAGTATATCAAATTTTGATCTATAAGTGCATGCTACGTGCTTCGTAAGGGCTTAGGTTTTCGGGTTTTACGGGTTCTAGGTTTTGGGTTTTAGGAATTTTCGATAATGTTCAAGTTGCTTTATGCTTATATTCGTTCAATAGAATGGCATTACATCTATTTATTGAAAGTATCTCAAATTTTGATGTATAAGTGCACAATACATGCTTTGGTTAGGATTTATGGGTCGAGGGTTTAGGGTTATAGGTTTTTACGGTTTATTTTATGGGTTGTTTAGGGTGTAGGGTTTAGCGAATTTTCAATAATGCTCAAGATTTATGCTTATACTCATAGAACAGAATTACTATTAGCTGATTTAATGAAAGTATCTCAAATTTTGATCAATGTGTGCATGACACATGCTTGGTTAGGGTTTATGGCTGAGGGTTTAGGGCTTTAGGGTTGAGGGTTTAAGTTTTAGGGGTTGTTTAGGTTTTAGGGAAATTTTGATATTACTCAGGATTTATGCTTATTCGTCAAATAGAATGGCATTACCCAGTTTAACGAAATTATCTTAAATTTTGATCTATAAGGGCATGCTACGTGCTTGGTGAGCGCTTAGGGTTTAGGGTTATGGGGTTTAGGGGTTTAGGATTTGGGTTTTACGGGTTTCGGTTTTTGAGAATTTTCAATAATGTTCAAACTTTATTGTTATATTCATGGTATAGAATAGCGTTACCGCAATTTAGTAAAATATTGAATCTCAGATTTTGATCTATAAGTCCACCATACCTGCTTGGTTAGGGTTTATATGGGTCGAGGGTTTAGGGTTTTAGGGTTTTACGATTTAGGTTTTATGGACTGAATAGGGTTTAGGGGTTTTATTGAATTTGCAATAATACTCAAGCTTTATGCTTATATTCGTCGAATAGAATATATATGGCATTACCTAACTCGTTGAAAGTATCTCCAAACTTGATCTATAAGTGCATGATACCTGATCTGTTAGGGTTTATGGGTCGAGGGTTTGGGATTTTCGGTTTAGGTTTTATTAGGGGTTGTTTAGGGTTTAGGGTATTTTCGATAATGCTCTAGATTTATGCTTATATTCATCGAAAAGAATGGAGTTACCAGTTTAATGAAAATATATCAACTTTTGATAGATAAGTGCATGCTACGTGTTTGTATAAGGATTTAAGGTTTAGTGTTTAGATTTCAGGGTTTCAGGAATTTTAAATAATGTTCATGCTTTATGCTTATATTCGTGGAATAGAATGGCGTTACCTCAATTTAATGGTAGTATCTCAAATTTTGATATATAAGTGCACGATACCTGCTTGATTAGGGTTTATGGGTCAAGGGTTTAGGGTTTTACAGTTTAGTTTTATTGGTTGTTTCCGGTTAGGGTTCAGAGAATTTTTGGTAATGCTCAGGATTTATTTTTATATTCGTCTAATAGAATGGCGTTACCTGATTTAACGAATGTATCTCAATTTTTGATCTATAGTTACACGATACCTGCTTGGTCAGGGTTTGGTGGTTTTGATTTTATGGTTTAAGATTCCGTGAATTCTCAATAATATTTTCAAACTTTATGGTTATATATATTAGTGGAATAGAATGGTGTTACCACAATTTAATGAAAGTATCTCAAAAATTGATCTACAAGTCGATCATATCCTACTTGGGCATATTTTTTGTTAAATAAAATTGAAGGTACCCGGGTACTAAAACAAGGGAGAAACAAGAAGAGTTCCTTGAGATTTGGGCGCTGTTTAGTTGGGCTCCAATTCTGGCTTTTGATTTTTGGCTTATAAAGCTACGAACATGTTTTTGTCTTTGCTTTTTAGCTTTTACTATAACATTGTGGAATGATAGTATAAGCCAGGTTGGATGATTTTAACGATTTTATCTCGGTTTAGCAAAAAATGTTCGAATTTTGAACAACAAGCGATGGGAATCTCTACTTCCCGTAATTCTAGCTCACTGACATGTGGGTCACTTGCATAGTGGGTCCAAAAAGTCGGTGTAGGTCGGAGTGGGCGGGCAGGTAAATATTGAAGAAGGGTTGGGAAACGTGGATGGGGTGATGCACTTGGGAGAACGCAAATTTACCACCTGTATCCCTCTGTTATTGCAATGCTCCCTCGGATTCTTTTTTCTAGAGCAGGGATAGAAGAGGAATTTTGCATTCTAGAAAGAGGTGAAGCATGTTTGAATGGATGCACGGGATATTTTAATGGATGGGTGCGATCTTTGGGCGCCGTACCAAATTTTGAGGTCGAAGCTTCTAGCATACGCTACTCCGGCGTGGGGCCTCTCAGATGCATTGTCACCGTCTAGGCGCACACGCCAGCGAGAGTTGCTTCCTAGCATTTAAACGAGTTTCTAGGCATTTGCTGAAATTTTCGAACAATTTAAGGCTTTCGAGAAGATGACCATCGTCCAAAAAAAAGGTTACCAAGGTCATGGAAATAGTTTATGATGATGTGTCCATATTTGGTAGATCGGTGCATCTTTGCAAATCAACCAATATGTCTGCTTCCAAATTTGAAGTTTTTTTCGAATTTCCAAGTAACAACAATATATTTTGTTGTGAAACAACTACAAAGATGATGGCTCAAAATTCCACTGCCCCCTTTTTCACACAATGTATAACGCCCTTTCAAGCTTCCAGGCTAAATTTGTGCAATAAAAAAAATTTGGGGCTAGATTTTTTGTGTGGTTGGATGTTTGAATGGATGGGCGGGATATTTCGGTGCTCTACCAAATTTTTTAAGTTGAAGCTTCTAAGGTACGCTACTCCCACTTGGGATGGTGTCCCCGTCAGATAGACCCACAGGCCTGTATGATTTCTAGCATTTAAAGAGTTTATAGACATCTACCGAAATAAATGAATATTAATTCAAGGCTTTCAAACTAGAGGAGCAAGGTCACAACCATAGTTTCTGTACTTTTTCATATTTTTACTACTACGTACATTGAAGCATCTTCGACAACCAAGCGTACAAACCTAGCCATATTTGGTAGATTGGTGCATCTTGGCATTTCAAGCAATTGTTTACAAAGGAGATTCCAGATTTGATGGATAATGCCCTACTTTCATTAGTTTCCAAACTTCCTAGCTGAAGATGCTGAAATTAAATAACTTTTTGACGATTAAAAGTAAGTACATTTACTATGACATCCCAATTTCAGCAACCCAGATTAGTTGTCCAGAATGCAAGAATCAGGGGGAACAAAAAAATTATTGTTTAGTGATGAAGTGTTTGACTGTTGTTTGACTATGTTTATGATTATGATCGTGTATTAGAAGATATACTCCTTACCCCAACACTAGTTGACAAAAGCTACTTCCCCAAACTATCTTGGCTTAATTTCCATATTCTCAAATGTTCTGGCATTTCAAAACCTGAGCCAAGAAACCTTTGCAAACCAACTATTTTAGTAGCTTCTATTTCCCTAAACTATGGAGAGCAACCTATTATAATCTCCTTATGTTCTATAGATAGAACCTCCAACCATTCTTATCTCGAGGTTTCCCAAAACCTCTTTATAAAGTTTTTGAATTCTACTCTTGGTAGAGATACCAAGGACCCTTACCTTATGCAAACTCTAACCTTTCAAAATAGCCCATCCTTACCTCAATCTAAGCTTGATGGTAACCCTAGTAGTAGTTGATTCGTTTGTAAGATGAGTTTCCTTGATCTGCTTGATTGCTTAGAATTAGTATAAGCTAATCCAGGAGCTCATCCTCTAGGATCAAGAAACTGTAAAATCCCCAAACCCTAAGCAAGAATACAAGCTAGATCTGATCTCTAGCAACTAGGTGATCATCAAAAACCCTTAACCAGATCAACTCTGAAGTGATCTAATCTAGAAGCTTCCAAGTCAATGAAGACCAATATCAAGCATGGATCTTTCATACTCCTTCCACACTTCAACATCATCCCCTTGATGATGCGTGGGTACCTTACAACCCATCAAAAACATCCCCTCTCATACTATAGTCAAAATCCTCAAAACTACCTTTCAACATCACCTTTTTGAAACTGTTTCAACATCACCTTTTTGAATGCCTACCTTTCTCAAACCAGGTGCATTTTTGGAAATGAATTTGAACCATCTTGTTAACCATCCCAAGGACTACCAAGGCCCAATCTTCCCATTGTTTAGCTCATCCTCCAACCCACTTGTTCTTGATGGTTTTGCAGGCAAGAAAATAACTATTCATGCAAATCTAGATAACATGCCTACTTTGACAGATGCTCACACCATCATCCAACCTTCTATGGACCAACTCTTTGCATGATTGTGTTCTACTCATATAGGTCTATCAATATCTACTTCACTTGTTCTAAGTGGATCTTTTGAAGGGAATATGCCCGAGAGGCAATAATAAAGTGGTTATTATCTTATTCCATTTTTATGATAAATGTTTATGTTGCATGCTATAATTGTATTGATTGGAAACGTCAATACATGTATGTTTAATAAACAAATAAAATGTTCCTAGTTATGCCTCTCTTATAGACTAGCTCGTTGATTAACAAGATGATCAAGGTTTCCTGATCATGGACATTGGATGTTGTTAATAACGAGGTCACAACATTGGTGGAATGATGTGATGAACATTCATCCGAAGTATAGCATTACGATCAAAGCCATTATGTTTATATTTCTATAACATCATACGCAGTAATCTTTATCCTTAGACCATGAGATCATCTTAATTGCTAACACCGGAAGGGTATCTTGATAACATCAAACGTCACACCGTAACATGGTGACTATAAACATGGGTTCAGTGCTACGAAGGTGTTATGTTGAGGCTCATGGATCAAGAGTGGAATTTGTCAATCCCGATGACAGATAGATATACTCTGGGCCCTCTCGGTGATATCACATTGAAATAGCTTGCAAGCAAGTGATGTGATCACTAGAATGTTATATCACGGGAACAAGAAAAGAGTGCATCTTGGTAACGAGATCAAACTAGGTATGGAGATACCGATGATCGAATCTCGGACATGTAATATATCGCAAGACAAAGGGATTTAGTTACTAGCATTAAAGGTTCTCACGATCAGAGAAGTCATCGTTGAATGTGTAGGAGTCAGTACGGATCTCTAGGTCCCGCTGCTGATTATTGATCGGAGAGGGGTCTCGATCATGTCTGCATTATTCGCGAACCGTAGGGTGACACACTTAAGAGTTCTGGACACCATTTTGGAGGACATATGTTTCAGACGAAAGAATTCCAAACCACAGGAATTGTTTCGATAGAAATCGGAAATTGTTTTTGGTGAAATTGCAGAAAGTGGTTCTGCATGTGATATTCAAATATTGCAAGGGGTTTTATTTGAATGTTTGTTAATTAAAGTAATTAACAAAATTCTGAATAAAAATAGTAAAAGAGTTTTATTAAATGAGAGAGCATTAAATTTGGAGAAATTTAATGCATTTAAAGTGGAGACTTTAAAAGGGAATGTGAAGAGGTATTTTATTGTGGAGGAGTTACCACTACATGAATGGAGGAGGTGAAGAGGCACCTCCTCCATGCGCCGGCCATGAAGGAGGGGCACCCCCTCCTCCTATAAAAGGCCACCCTGTCCTCACTTCTCACTCACACCTCCTTGTGAAGGATCTCTCTCCCCCTCTAGAATTATTCCCCCATGGTCTCAGATTAGCGAGATACATGTTCCCGGTGGCATTTCGTCTGGAAGGACTTGCTGCTTCCGCTGGATCGCTGGAGCGAGGAGGTAGAGGTTGTCCGGTGGCTTGAACGTGTGTGCGAGTGCGGATGCACTGCTGAGTTGCGGCGCTCGGACTTCCTCACGATCTTGAGATCGGCAAGTGTACGACTACATCAACCACGAGTTCCTACTCGTTAACAAAACTCATTGTCTTCGAGGGTAAGTTCTCGTTGGATGTATGTCCACTCGTTGCTTTGTACCTAGTAGATTGATCTTGGCGTGTAGTTCACATCGTAGGAAATTTTTTGTTTTCTATGCTGCGGACCCAACAGTGGTATCAGAGCCTGATCTATGCGTAGGTGCTTTGCACGAGTAGTACACATATGTTTATATGTGGGCGATGATGATCATGTTATTGCATCTTCTATGTATTTTGGATATTGGTGGCATAGTGGGATGAAGCGGCCCAGACCAACCTTACATGTCATCGTACATGAGACCGGTTCCATGACTGACATGCAACTAGTTTTGCATAAGTGGCTGGCGGGTGTCTAACTCTCCTACTGTAGTCAATATCTGATTTACAACGAGTTGCTAATAACTTGGTTATCCTCGTTGTGGTTCATGTTCGTAGGTAAGAACGGTTCTATCTCCGAAAGCCCTAAGCCACGTAAAACTTGCAATTTATAAATTAGAGGCGTCTAGTTTAGATCGTTACTAGGCTAGTGTCTTGATATGGTATTGTTGTAAGTAGATGTATGATAAATACTCTTACAACACACTCAAGGTGTAAGTTCCATAGACCTTGGCCTTACACACAAAGGAATGATAGAGATCATACCATGATGCAAGTGATAGAGATCAAATGCATGGACCATATCATCTCACTTTACACATTAGATGTTAGCATCTTATACTTCTAGTTTGGCGCTTTCTGTAGCATTGTAAGATGATCCCTCATTTAGATATCAAGATAAAAATGTGTTCTTCCTTAAGTATGCACCATTTTATGGATCGGGTTTCGAGGCATCACGTGATGATCGGGTGTACTCTACTCTACGCTTTCATACAAACGGGTCTAAGACAGTTTTACACATGCGAGTACTAAGGTTCTTACTTGGCGAGCTTAGCATGTATAGACATGGCCTCGGAAAACGGACCGAAAGGTCAAGCATGAGTCATATAGTTGATATGATGCCCATATAGATGCTCGCCATTCAACCTACATCAACTCACGTGATGATCGGACTTGGTGTAGTTGATTTGGTTCATGTAATCACCAAAAAGGCACGAGGGATGTCGTTTTTGAGTGGGAGTTCATTTCTGATTTGGTCATAAATTAAATCAAAGTGAATTTGCATAGTTTCTTGTAGTCATTGGCATTCATTTTCTACCTTATGCTTAGTTTTTATTTGAGATAATAGAACTATAGAATTCTGGATATTTACTTTACGAACTGGTATCGTATTGTTCTGAATGTCAATTTAAGTTTATAAGTCGTATTGCAAACTTTCAGTAAACTCTATTTACTCCATGAAGTTTAATAAGTAGTATTAAATCAAGAGTCAGAATTCCAATGTTAGTATCTAAAGTATCATGTTTGCCTCCATGATTATTGATATTCAAAAGTTGTTTTAATATCAAGATTATATTGGAGCTGAAAATTGTTTCAGAAGCCATCATGTGTAAAAGATATTGTGATATCTGAAACAATGTTTTTGGTTGCATTATGATAGAGTATAATTTAGCAAAATACATGTTCTCATATTGTATGAGAATTTGTGAAGGTTGGAAATGCTAGGCATCCGAATCTACCAAAAAAAGTTTTGGGAACTGATATTATACTCGCGATTCTTCCTTATGGGCTATAGTAGCTTGATCATGAAAGTTCTCATGATAAGGATGAATAGAAGAAGTAAGTAAAATGTTTACTACACTAATAGATTACTAAAGAATGGATTTTTGAAAGAATGCCAAACATTTGATGATGGTGATCCACTTCAAAGTGCAAGTCCAAAGGTATTAGTATTTGACTATATACAAGCTTTGTACCATGTGTCATGTTGATGACACCACTATTGATGTTGATAGATTCTTTTAAAAGAAAAGGAATTGCTGAAAGAGAATCCATAAAATATTTGGCGGAAAATAAAAGGTTGGAGATGTCCAACTTGGGTATATAGAAGATATACATGTTATGGTTGTATTCCTTGCTTGTTAAACAATGTGGTTCTTAGGTATTGAATACCAGTATTGGATACCGAATTGGTTGGTATGAAGTGTCATATAGGACAACGCAACTACAATGGCCTAAGTAACTAGCAAGAGAATAAGTGATGATGATCATCGAAAACAAATAAAGTGTTATTGTGCTTTTTCGTTGTCGTCAAACCTAGCCTTCAAGATTTGTTTTAATAATTGTTATTTTGTTCCGGTATTACGAGAACAATGGTTGTTCAAATAATTACCGTATTCCGTAAAGGATGGATGAACTTTTACAAGTCTAGTGGGATAAATCACATCCATAAACACTATTGCTAAAATGTCGCAAGACAAATGATTGAAAGATCACTTATGAAGTGACATCGCTGTTTAAATTATATTGGAAAGAAAACATGAAGAAACTCCATGTTGATGGATTTTTAGAGTCTTTGATTTTGATCAATTGACGCATGTGAGACTTTCCTCGAGATAATTGGAACTCCGTCCACAGGCCAGAGAGGAACATATGACTAGATTATTGGAAATTGTGCATGCTGATGTGCATAGTCCATTATGTGTAGCCATATGCGATGAATCTTTTTGCTTCATATGCTTTCTTCGAAAATTTGAGTGAATATATCTGTATATTTACTTAATAAGGAAGAAGTATGAAACATTTGAAAGTTGTTCAAAGACTTTCAAGATGAAGTGCAAAATCATTGTAACAAGAAAATAAAGCGTTTATGATTCGATCATAAAGGAAGATATTTGAGTTACATGTTTAGCAAAACACCTAAGATTTGAGGAATTGTTCCATGAATTTGGATTTCCTGATAAACCTCGGGAGTATGGTATGTTCGAGAGATGAAATCAAACCATGTTTGACATGGTAAGATCAAAGGTGTCATTTATAAAACTGCCATTATGTTTTAAGGATTGCAGCTTAAGAGACTACCGCTTTTACACTGAAAAGAGCACCATCGTGATCCATTCAAATGACACCATATGTGTTATGGTTTGGGATAAAACCCGAATTGGCTTTTCTTAAATTTTGGTATGATATGCATAAGTAAAATGTTTACAACCAAAGTCGGATAAGAACGTCTTTGTAGGTTATCCCAAAGAATTTGTTGGGAATTTCTCCATAACACTGAGGACAAAAGAGTTTGTTACTTGGAACGTCAAGTTTCTTGAGAAGGAATTTTTCGTGAAAAGTTAAGTGGGAGGACAATAGAACTTTGATAAGGTTGTTGAACCTTAGCTATATTTGCTAACTAGCACAGCGCTGGAAAGTGTCCCATTGGCGGCCACAATGCTCATGGCTCTCGTGATTACAAAAGGTGTGATCTCGGAGATTAGAGTTCCTATAGAACCATGTGGGTCGGTAAGAATCAAATAGTAAGATTTGATAATCAAGTCGTTATTGTTTTGACAATGATGAACCGACTACATGCAAAGAAGCGATGATGGGCCCTGACTCCATAAAATGACTAGAAGTCATAGAATCCGTGATAGTATCCATACACGAGAAATCAAGTTTCTGAACTTGGAAGACCCTCCAGAAAGGCGTGAAGCCTATCAGTCGTGTTTGGATCTATAAAGAAATAAGACATGGATGTTTAACATCTATGAAATAGTCGACATGTCAGAAAGAAGTTTACGACAATGTTCAAGGAGTTGACTATGACAAGATTTGATCTTTCATAGCGATATTTAGTCTTGACGGATTAATGTAGCAACCACTACATATAATTTGGTATGTGGTAATTGAATAAACAAAACAATGTTCTTCTAATATAATGGTTACCTAGGACGTGTACATGACACGATCCAAAGGGTTTTGTTAATTCAAAGGGTGCTATAAGGGCATGCAAACTTCAATAGTTGAAGTAAGCATAGCGAGTTGGAATCTTCACCATGATGAAACTGTTAAAAGAGTTTAAATTCATCGGAGATGATGAAGATGCTTGCATTTGCAAGAAATTAAGTGGGAGATCTAAGACATATTTCTAATACATTATGTAGAGGACATATTGTTGATTGGAAATGATGTATCTTGTATTGACACAAGTTAAGAATTTCATTGAAATAAGATTTCAATGAAAGACTTGGGAAAACCCGGAATATTTGGCATCAATATCTATATGGATAGATTAAGGCGCAAATATGGTTGTGCTAGACATACATATATGAGATATTGAAATGGTTCAATATGGAAACAACAAGAAAGGTTCTTGCTGCATGGAAAGGATTGTATCAAAATTCAAGTGTTTCAACATTTGGTGAGTAAAATCACATGAAGATTTTGATCGATTATACCATGATATGTATATATCTAGAATGTCCTATGCTCTAAATGTTATGAGCATATACCAGAATGATTCATAAGATGATCATTGGACAATAGTAAAGATATTCTTATGAGCTTTGGAAGAACTAAGAATATATATTGTATAAGTGACAAATAGTTAAAGGTAGTTCATTGTAAAGTGTTACATTGATACTAGTTTTGTCACAAGATACAAATTAAATTTATCTCAATTTAGACTATGGGTGGCACAATGTAATGGAAAGGATGTTCCATGATGGATTTGGATGAGTTCCAAAGTTGAGACATTGTGACGGATACTACAACAAAAGGCTAAGTATATAACTGCTAGAGTAGCATCAAAGGAGGGCATTTGTGTTAAGTAGTTTGTTATCAAACTAGGTGTGGTTCAAAGTGGGCTAATACTATGAAGATATATTGTATGACAATAATATCAACATATTTTGAGCCGAACGAACTAAAGGTCTCACCAAAGGACCAAATTTATAGAATGCCATCTCATTTGAGAATGAGTGATGCGTAGAGACGCAAAGACATGCAAATGCACACGGACCTGAAACTGTCAGATCCGGAGATTATGTTAATCACTAGCAATAGCGTATATGCAACACAAGAAAGCCATAGGTGTTCAATACGCAAAGTTTTTCAAACTAGATTATTGACTCTAGTACAAGTGGGAGACTAAAGGGAATATGCCAGAGAGGCAATAATAAAGTGGTTATTATCTTATTCCATGTTTATGATAAATGTTTATTTTGCATGCTATAACTGTATTGATCGGAAACGTCAATACATGTGTGTTTAATAAACAAATAAAAGGTTCCTAGTTATGCCTCTCTTATAGACTAGCTCGTTGATTAACAAGATGATCAAGGTTTCTTGATCATTGACATTGGATGTTGTTAATAACGAGGTCACAACATTGGTGGAATGATGTGATGAACATTCATCCGAAGTATAGCATGACGATCAAAGTCATAATTTTTATATTGCAATAACATCATACGAAGTCATCTTTATCCTTGGACCATGAGATCATGTTAATTTCTAACACCGGAAGTGTACCTTGATAACATCAAACGTCACACCGTAACAGGGTGACTATAAAGATGGGTTCAGTGCTACGAAGGTGTTATGTTGAGGCTCATGGATCAAGAGTGGAATTTGTCAATCTCGATGACTGATAGATATACTCTGGGCCCTCTCGATGATATCACATTGAAATAGCTTGCAAGCAAATGATGTGATCACTAGAATGTTCTATCACGGGAACGAGAAAAGAGTGCATGTCGGTAACGAGATCAAACTAGGTATGGAGATACCGATGATCGAATCTCGGACATGTAATATATCGCGAGACAAAGGGATTTAGTTACTAGCATTAAAGGTTCTCACGATCACAGAAGTCATCGTTGAATGTGTAGGAGTCAGTACGGATCTCCAGGTCCCGCTGCTGATTATTGATCAGAGAGGGGTCTTGATCATGTCTGCATTATTCGCGAACCATAGGGTGACACACTTAAGAGTTACCAGACACCATTTTGGAGCACATATGTTTCAGGCGAAAGAATTGTAAAACGCAGGAATTGTTTCGATAGAAACCAGAAATTGTTTCGGGTGAAATTGCAGAAAGTGGTCCTGCATGTGATATTGAAATATTGCAAGGGGTTTTCTCTGAATGTTTGTTAATTAAAGTAATTAACAAAATTCTGAATAAAAATAATAAAAGAGTTTTACTAAATGAGAGAGCATTAAATTTGGAGAAATTTAATGCATTTAAAGTGGAGACTTTAAAAGGGAGTGTGAAGAGGCATTTTAATGTGGAGGGGTTACCACCACATGAATGGAGGATGTGAAGAGGCACCTCCTCCATGCTCCAGCCATGAAGGAGGGGCACCCCCCTCCTCCTATAAAAGGCCACCCTCTCCTCACTTCTCACTCACACCTCCTTGTGAAGAATAATTCTCCCCCTCTAGAATTATTCCCCACGGGTCTCGGATTAGCGAGATACATGTTCTCGGTGGCATTTCGTCTGGAAGGAGTTGCTACTTCCGCTGGATCGCTGGAGCGAGGAGGTGGAGGTTGTCCGGTGGCTTGAACGTGTGTGCGAGTACGGATGCACTGCTGAGTTGCGGCGCTCGGACTTCCTCACAATCTTGAGATCGGCAAATGTACGACTACATCAACCACGAGTTCCTACTCGTTAACAAAACTCGTTGTCTTCGAGGGTAAGTTCTCGTTGGATGTATGTCCACCCGTTTCTTTGTACCTAGTAGATGGAGTGTAGTTCACATCGTAGGAAATTTTTTGGTTTCGATGCTGCGGACCCAACATGTTTGTGCTGCTTAAACCCACAAGGTTTTGAAGGCCAGCTGATAATCTGCTTTGGCAGGCTTATTTTATTCAAAGTTTGAAATAAATTCTTGGTGAACTCAAGCAAGATCAAGCTCAAACCGCTATACCATGTTGATATTCATTACTTGGACTATCCATCCATCTAGCCCATGCCCCGAGGGGATATCTGAGCTCCAAGATCCAACAAGGTTTTAGCGGTATGAAAATAATATCACCATAGATCCTCAATTCCTTGTTTTTCATTTAATTCAAGTTGGATTTCCAATTCCCAAGGTTGCAAATGCTTGCTACACCTTGTCTACATCATCTACCTTGATCATCATGATTTATCAAATATTATCCATAATTATTATGG
Organism: Avena eriantha; assembly: GCA_910589775.1. Classification (NCBI taxonomy): domain Eukaryota; kingdom Viridiplantae; phylum Streptophyta; class Magnoliopsida; order Poales; family Poaceae; genus Avena; species Avena eriantha. Next base: position 294,478,973 of record OU342742.1, read on the forward strand.
ATCCAAATCTAATTAATCTCTTTGATAGACAAAATCTCCAAAACTCCTTTCCCAAGGGAAAGTTTGTTTTCTGCCAAAGCACTTCCCCAACTTTTGGCTCAATTGAGGTCCATATATCATACCCTATCTTCCCACCTCAAAAATAAATATTTCTGAAGACTTTTATTAATTCTTTTCGCCTATTTTCTTGAATGGCAGAAATGGAATAATAATAGTTTTAAATACTTATAATCCCCAATAAATCATGGGAAAAATCCTCAAAGTATGGGTTCATCTTTAGAATCATCTCACATCAAAAACCAACTATGTCCAATGTAAATTTATCAAATGAGCTTCTATAAACCAATTCTGCACCTTTTGAATAATTGATCAAAAATGCACTAAAAACCATTTGAAAAATCTCAATAAATTACTGGAAGTGTATCTTGACCCCACCTACCTACCAGCATCATTATCCCAACCTTCCAAGGTCAAGTTTTGAAACTTGCTTCATGATCCAAAGTTTGGCCAACAGTTGAAATCATTCAATTTATCCTTCAAATCTCCCTCAAACCCTCACCAAACCTCTTCAATATTTCTCCCTAGCCCCACCAGCACTCCTCTGGTCGAGCACCCCTGTAGAAGGGCACTGCTCCCCATGTCCAATAGTGCTTGGAAAGATATATAAAAAAAGATATGGCAATATCTTTGAAATAAATGTGCAGCAGCCACACCCCCCCTCTCTCTGCCCTATGCAGCTCATAGGACCCCATCACGACCTCTCCACCACCCCTGCTGCCCAATGGAAGGCCAGCTCCCTCCCCAGCCCCTCCTTGGACCAAATCCACCCTGGATCGATCTACCTCGAGTTAAATAGGCCAGAGGCCAATCCTGCATACCCCTCTGCCCCTCATTTGCTCCCTCTTACCTACCTAGAGAGCTCCAAATCCATCTCCCTAGCTCTACCTCGCAATGGAGAAGGAGGCTTGCTCCTCTCGACCTCCTTCGAGCAGAGCATGCGCGGCCGACCTTGATGCTCCCGAGCCCCTATTTTCCACTCCTCACCTCTCCTCCAGATCCCCTACATGACCTCAACCGGCCTCCCCCTTTTGCATGTCTAGGTAGAGGAGAAGAAGCCCTCTCGGGTATTTCTATAAGGAGGTATCGTGAGCTCGATCTACTTCCTCTCTAACTCTGATTCTTTTGTTGGCGAGATCCTCTGCACGTCTTCTTTCTAATCCTGCCTTCCTTATCGACCGGCATGCACCGAGAAGTCAACCCCGGCGAGCACCGAAGCTTTCTAAGTCAGCGCTAGCGTCGTGACGATTTTTGGAATAGAACCTCGTCGTCCCCCCATCCTTGAGCTCATAGTGAAGCGTCGTGTCGCCTCCGCACCTTCCCCGCTGCCGGCGAGTCCCCATGTGAGCCCCTGTCACTTCCCCGTCCCTCCTAGGATTCCTGCTCCATTGTACGCCGCTGGGGGTAGACGATGACTGCTGTCTGTCGATCTCCTCTCGATCTGACGACCAACGGCCGCGGATACCGCTTCGAGCCCCTGTGCCACTGCCGGGTGGGTTCTGCGGCGCGGATTTGAGGTGCGCCTCCCGCCCTGATCCAAAAATTTACCAAGTTCCTACATATTTTTCCTACCATGCAGAACTGGAAGTTTGCCAAAAAATAGGTTTATTATTTCCTCAAATTTAGTCTTCTAAAGAGTATCTTTTACACTAAACAAATTCCTCAGGGAATTCCATAGATCCAAATGGATTGAAACAACATTACGCTAGTAGATATCCCTTTTCCCAATCTAGGAACATTGATCCCATATCCACTGAAATTATATTTTGTCTGAGGCAAAAATAACAAAAACTAGCCTTTCCAGACTTTACAAAATCCCCTATGTATAACCAAAGATGGTATTGACCCCTTTCAAACTCACAGAGTAGTGGTACTTCATTATCTATCTGAAACCAGGAGATGAAGATTTATTGGTCCACTGTTGAATTCTAGTGAATTAAATACTTCTGCATCTAGTTTAATCACTAAATAAATCACTACAGTAGCTCTACAACTCCAAAAAAGTTGATTCCACTTTATACAGAAAGGTATTCTAAATACCTATAATGTGTCATTGGAATCACATCAAAATCTTCTGTAAAATAAATATGGTTAAAAAGACAAAAACCCCACAGAACTGCCTTTGTGAATTTCCTGAGGGCATTCTGGTAATTACTCTGACATGATTCGAAATCTCAGTGATTCATTACATCAAAACCTACTTAACCATCCAAGGAAATAATTTTTGGAGCTCCAGAACTTTTATTTTGAATTATCTCCTGAAACCAGAGTTTATTTCACTAGAAAATTAATAACTAAATAATGAAAAATGATAAAATCATGAAACCACTTTTGTTGGCCTTGTTTTGGAAATACCTACCTGATGGTATCATTTGTGCACAATTGTATCTTAATTAACCAAGCATTAGTCAAAACCCCTTCCGTATGTGGTATTTGACAAATAAATCACAAATGCAATTAAAGCATTTCCTTATGCTATGACCTCAGTTTATCTAAACTACTGAAGTAATATGTGGTATGTTTGTTTTTGTATGGATTGGTGATTATTTGCCTTGTGTTGATTGCACCCTTTGTTTGCTTGCATGTGATCCATAACGACGCTAGATGCGATTAAATCGGAGATCAGACGAAGTGGTTATTATGGGTATTATTGGTGTAACATCCCAAATTTCATCTGGAATCATCATCATTGCACTCATATCATCATAGCATGTATTTGCATTGCATTTAGAATGTCCGCCAAAAATTTGGTGCAATTTTGGGCCATGGATAGAAAGATATGAATTATTTTGAAAATAGAATCAAAGAAAATGCTATATTACCTATTAAGTCCAAGTAAATACTTTGGATTAAAATAGAAGATAAATATGTTTTATAATACCCTAAAAACCTAGTTTGAGTTTTTACAAATTTTCACAAATTGGTTTGAATCAATTTGAATCCTTAAATCAAAAGTTTTGGAGAAAACAGAATTAGAAAAAGAAAAAGAATAAGGGAGAAAAAAAGTAGAGCAGCAGTCAGCTTCTGGCCTTTCGGCCCAAAACCAGCCCACCCGGCTTTTCCCCTCTCGCCTGCTTTTCTTACCGCGCCCCTGACTACCCCCTCCCGCTGACAGACCGACCCCACGCCACGTCAACCCACAACCCGTCGTCTTCAACCCCCACCGTCGAGCAACCTCACTCCTCTGCCGTTTCTAAAACCCGGCCGAATTCGGGCGTTACCGCGAGTTAAATCGCCCCCATTGTGCCCCTTCTTAATCCCCTCCCCCTCCCCGTCAGTTTCCCCTCAGACACTTTCCCGGAGAGCCCCCAGGCTCCCCAATTGCTAGCTCAGACCACCGCCGTCTAAAGCCACTCCGGCGACGATTCCGGTGAGCTCCGGCCACAACGCCTCCTTCTCTCTGTCCTACTTTGATTGCTGTATACTGGCGCGTGTTTTAAACCTGACCACGTGTTTTCTCTTGCCCTAGATCGACGACACGGACCAAGTCTGGCGAACTCCTCTGCCGCCACCGTGTGACGATTTTTCCTGTGAGGGCAAGGTTCCCACCGCTCCTTTTTGGGCACTGCTAGACCATGCAGAACCAGGCGCTTCCCCCTAAACCTTTTTCTTGTCTGCTCGTGTACCAGATCGACGCTACCGTCTCGTGGCCGTGACCTCTGCCCTCGACACCACTCCGGCGAGGAATACTGAGCGCAGCTGAGCTCCCCTCTCTCCATCGCGACCACCAACCAGATCATCGCGACCACCGCAAGCCCTCAGTAAGACTACCTTTTCCCCTACCCCTCTAGAATTGCCGGAATTCCGCTCACCTGACGTGCCGGTGCCGCGCGCCGTCGCTGGTGTCGCCAGTCTCCGGCGAGACGTCTAGTAGCCGTTCGATCAAATCCTAGCGGATAGGATTAGATCACTAATCGAAAGGGTACGGGCTAATCAGATCCGTCCATAGTAACTTAAGATCTGACGGCCCACAGCGATCGATCCGACCGAACCGGTACCAGCCAATAGGAAAGCGCCACGTCGCCAGGCTATTTCGTTTAAATAGTAAAATAGACAGATTTACTATTTAACTTAGAAATTCAATAACTTTTGTTCCACAAATCAGAAAAATACAATTTTGGTGTCTATGGATTCAGAAAAATGAGACCTTTATTATGGAGGCCTTGTTTCACACTTTTGCCTCTAAAAAATTGGAATTATAGGCAGAACCTTTTTAGGAGTATTTGCTCACAAAAATTGTTCTCTAAATTATTTTTGAGTATTTCTTATGCATTTAGATGAGGTATTCTATCCTCAGTACTGTAGACTCTGTAAATTATAGAGTTTGTGATCATATCATTGCATTTTGCATGCATTCATGTTTTTGTAATGTTTTATTGATTGAATTATTGTTGTTGTATTGATCTTGTGTAGATTGTGTGGATTGTGAAGTTTGTTTGCTGTGAGGATTGTACCTATTCCCCTAGCTACCAAGGCAAGTGATAGTTCATCCCATGTCCTATTATTTTCACTATTGCACTAGTGATATTTTGGTAGATCTTAACATGATAGAATTATTCCTATGTTACTATACTATGCTATGTTATCCTATAGATTATATCTTGGTAGTATCCCCTAGTTAAAGGACTTTGTATGCTAGAATGCTTAGCTATGCTAGTAGAATTTGTGGGTGGAAAATACATATCAAGATAGTATGGAAAGATATTATTTTTGTTTGACTAAGAAAACAACTATTATTAATGAAACACCTGGGTGGATTGGGACTTGCTTGGATTATGTTGACTGGTTACTCAGGGGCCATGTCTATGGTCAGCTGGTGTATCACACTTGTGGATGGCCACCCAGGAACAAAGAGATTGGAGACATTCTTGTCATGCAGCTTCTAGTGCAACCACATGGCATATGGGCTCTGCCTTGACCAACTAAGTTGCAAGAACTCAGCCAGACGGACAAAAGGTGCTAGATGTGATATGATGGAACACGTCTGTGGTGGTCTAAGGGATTGCTTCTGAAAGGTCTTGTCTCGATGCATGTCGAGTCTTGTGGGGAAAGTGCACCACCTCTCGAGAGGGTAAAACTAAGTACTTAGCCGTGTCCCCGGTTATGGACAACTTCTGAGCCTCAAGAAAGTAAAGTAGTTCAATAACCTCCTCATCCAAATTTCTCTAAGATAAAACTTGTGCGTGAACATGGGTAAAGGTTCAGTTATGTCTATCATTGGTACCTTCTAGCTTGAATGAAAAACTTTTTCAAAACTATAAGTTAAACTAATTTTAGCAAAGCCAGCCATAACCCCACTTAGCCATATATTCATGTAGTGGTTGGATTATTCTAAGTATCTTTGGTATCACTTGCCAATACAATACCAAATGTATTGACCCTTGTGGCTGTAACTTATTATGTTGCAGGATACTCTGATGATGAGTAGGGTTGCGGGTCTACACTCGACATGCTTGCCTGTGGCACATGAAGACTAAAGACTATATTATTATTATGCTATGTAATGTGAACATGTGTCTTAGCCTTGGGCTAAGTGAGTGTAAGAACCATTATACTCCTGGATGTGCGATGTAATAATGACCTTTGTTTTTGTGTACTACATCTTAAACTGTGGGTGCTAGCATTTCGATCCAGGGACTAGCACTGCAATCACAGGGATCTTACCTTATCATGGTGAGATCTTACAGATGGTATCAGAGCACTATGTTGCATGTAGGATCGTGACCCTAGAATGGATTAGACTAAGGAAAACCCTTAGGAAAACTCTATATTCCAACCTTACACTTGTCTTTTCATCTCGTAAAACTTTTCCTAATCATCCTTCTCATCATTTTTTGTAGATGTCCACCATCAATGAATCTGTCAAGAAGGGACCACTGATGACTATGACCCTAGAGTGTGAGACAGAATTTCCCAATATACTCAAGAACCTCATGCTTGGCTTGGGAATGAATGGTGAAGCTGTGTACAAGGGATTTCCTGTGATAGACGAAGGACAAGAGTATTGGTGGGTGCAACTCCATTTGTACAAATACAATGAGGACGATTCCAAGAGTATGGGATTCTGCATGTTCACCAACTCTGAAATGCACCCGTCATTCTTTGACTCTGCAAGGAATGCTGCATGGAGAGCTATTAAGGAACTTGGGGAGAGACTCAAGTATAGAATGCCCAATACCCAGGAAGATCTCAAGGTGGAGAAGCGTCTTGTCCAAGACTCAAAGGCCACGGTGAAACGCCTAAGTAAGGATATCATAGGCCTAGCTTTGGAGCTATGTGACCAAGACAAACAGATTGCTGCCAAGAATGCCCAGATTGCCACCTTGGTTAAGGAGTGAGATATTAGTTGGACCACCACCCTTGGCGTTTTATCACGTTAGTATTTTGATCATACCAACTTATGTGGTATGAAAAAAATAAGTTATGTCTGGAACCTTGAGTGCTTGAGTTGAATAATGTATTGCTACTTGGAATGTTCTGTTGGTTGATTTTCTTAAATTGTGACTTGTGTTTACTTCCTCTATTGTGTGTTACTAATTTTCTCCATACTATGCAAAAGATGCCGAATTTTGTCTACAGCACGGCCAAGGATTTCAAGGGGACTCCCTTTGGGACTCGCCTATTGGAGCTAGTCCAAGTGCTCGCTCTTCCAATCCCTACCATTCAGGGACTTCAGCTAAGGAAGTTTCAGAGGAAGGACTTATGGGGATTTAGAGTTACCCAGCCCGGACGTGAGACGGAGCCCCAAACTGGGGAGATTACCTTCAAGATACTCCATGATGACATGGAGAGGGGCCTTGACGTCACTATGCAGGAGCTGTTGGGATGCCTATGTGGACGTCACTCTTCTGAGATCAAGAGCCACTACTTCCCTTTCTTTGGGAGGCGCGACGAGGATGGAGAGCCTATTATGTTGGACGAGGCCACTAAGGAGTCTATCAAGCCCGTGCGTCACTACCTCCAGGATTTAGAGAGCCTTATCAGACACCTTGATACTGATAGGACTAATGTGATGCTTAGCAACGATGAACTACGAGTCCAACTTAAGGAGAAGGACAAGGCCTTCCTGGAGCAGGAAAATCGAATCAAGGAAATGGAGAAGAAGTTTGAAGACCAAGAGAAGAAATTCAAGAGCCAAGAGAAGAGAGTTCAGGAGAAGAACAAGAAGATTAGAGACTTGGAGACTGAGTTAGAGCTTGAGGACATTGAGCTAGAAGAAGATCACAAGGTGATAGAGAGGCTACGCACTCAGAAGAGAGAGTTACAGACAAAGATCGATGCCTTGACCACAAGCTTGGAGGAATACAAGGCAGGGTTCGTAGCAGCAGGGCTTGCACTAGTGGAGGAGGAAGTCGACATGGAGGAGTAGTGATGCTATTCCATCTACCTTTCGTCTATTATTATTGAGTTGCATAAGTCATACCGACTTGTGGGTGACTATGCTAGTATGTTATTTTTGCAAACTCTGTCATTACTGTGATGTTGAACTCGCATGTGCTTGTTTGATTGACTGTTGTTTTATTTGGGGTTATCTATCATTACTTACCCTTATTAAACCCACAGATGCCTCCCCGACGCAACAACGAGGATGACAATGGCAATGGAATGCAGCAGATGATGGCTGCGCAGACCCAGTTGATGCAAATGATGACTCAATTCATGGCAACCCAGAATCAGAACAAGAACAATAATAACAATAACAACAACCAGAATAATCCACCGCCCCTGGATATGCTGACCAGATTTCTAAGGCTGAGACCTGCTAAGTTTTCGGGTACCACTGACCCCATGGTAGCAAATGACTGGCTACGCTCTGTGAATAAGGACCTAGTCACGGTTGGGTGCACAGATGCTGAAAAGGTCAGATTTGCAGCACACTTGTTGGAAGGTCATGCAGCTGCTTGGTGGGATAATTTCCAAATTACCCACTCTATTGAGGAAGTGACTTGGGCAATGTTTGAAGATGGGTTTCGCACCACTCACATCTCTGCTGGAATAATGGGGTTGAAGAAAAAGGAGTTTCATAACCTCAAGCAACGCCACCGTAGTATCTCTGAATACATCCAAGAGTTTAATAATTTGTCACGTTATGCACCCGACGATGTTGACACTGATGCAAAGAGAAAGGAGAAGTTCCTAGATGGGCTGAATGATGAAATTTCTATGCAACTATCTGTTGCATATGTTCCAACTTATCTATCCTTATGTGATAAAGCTACCATCCTGGAAAACAAGATGAAACAAGTGGAGGGTAGAAAGAGGAAGCACCATTTTGATAAGTATGGATCAGGATCTCCTCACAAGCGCTCTCATGGTGAAGGAAGCGGGAGTTCAGGATTTCACAAAAATGGGAATCATAATAACCATCGTAACAACAACCACAACCATGATGGAAACAATCATCATGGGCACAACAAAGGTGGATTCAAGAACAACCACAATGGTCATGGCCATGGAAACCAAAATGGACAGAATCGTTACAATCAGCCAGCAAAGAAAGACATAAGTGAGGTGGAATGTTTCAAATGCAAGAAAACTGGGCACTATGCCAATGAATGCCCAGAGAAGAAGACTGATGGGGCCAAGCCGAACCCATTCCAAAAGGGGCATGTGAACCACATTAATGTGGAGGAAATCCAAGAAGGATCTGATGCCGTGATCGGTAAGTTCAAGATTAATTCCTTTCCTGCACTTATCCTTTTTGATACTGGCGCATCACATTCATTCATTTCAAGAGCATTTGTAATCAAAAACAGACTCACCACTGAAACTATTGGATGTCCTATTAAGGTAAGTTCTCCGGGTGGTGAAATGATAGTAAATTCAGGGTGCCGACAGATCATCCTAGAAATTGGAAAACACAAGTTCCCGATTAGTTTAATAATCCTAGAGTCCCAAGGATTAGATGTCATATTAGGAATGGACCGGTTGACCCGTTATGAAGGGGTGATTGATTGTGCCAAGCGGACTGTTATGCTTACCACCCCAGAAAAGAAAAGGATCAGGTTCAAGTCTAACTTTTTACCCAAGGGGAGCAAGGTTAATTCTCTTAAGGGGGTTAGCCTAGACAATGTGCCAATAGTGAAGGAATACCCAGATGTGTTCCCTGAAGAATTAAGTGGCATGCCACCAGATAGGGATGTGGAGTTTCTAATAGACCTACTGCCAGGAACAGGGCCTATAGCAAAGAGACCTTATAAGATGCCAGTTGACGAGTTAAAAGAACTCAAGAAGCAATTAGGAGAACAACTAGAAAAGGGATTTATCCAACCAAGTTCATCGTCTTGGGGAGCACCAGTCTTGTTTGTTGAAAAGAAGGACCGAAGCCAGAGGCCATGCATAGATTATTGTTCACTTAATGAAGTGACCATAAAGAATAAGTACCCCCTGCCTAGAATAAATGATCTCTTCGATCAACTAGAGGGAGCATGTGTGTTCTCAAAAATTGATCTCCGATCAGGATACTTTCAACTAAAGACTAGAGAACATGACATACCCAAGACTGCATTCACCACTAGATACGGGTTGTATGAATTAACACTGATGTCGTTTGGATTGACTAACGCACCAGCCTATTTCATGAACATGATGAATAAAGTATTCATGGAATTCCTTGACAAGTTCGTAGTGGTATTCATCGATGATATATTGGTATATTCCAAAAGCAACAAAGAACATGAGGAACATCTACGCCTGATTCTAGAGAAACTCAGGGAACATAAACTTTATGCCAAGTTCAGAAAATGTGAATTCTGGCTGAACGAAGTGGGTTTTCTTAGGCAGATAGTATCTAGAAATGGTATAGCTGTTGATCCAGCAAAAGTGGCAGCTGTGACAGAATGGGGACCTCCTAAATCAGTTAAAGAAGTCCGTCGTTTCCTTGGTCTGGCAGGGTACTATCGGAGGTTCATTGAAAACTTCTCCAAGATAGCAAAACCCATGACTGATCTGCTAAAGAAGGAGAAGAAGTTTAATTAGACAGAAGCTTGTGAAACCAGCTTTCAGGAATTGAAAAAGAGACTTGTGTCAGCACCATTGTTATGTTTGCCAGATCTTGAGAAAGATTTTGAAGTCTATTGTGATGCATCTCACCAAGGACAGGGGGGTGTACTAATGCAACAAGGTAAAGTTGTAGCCTATGCATCAAGGCAACTCAAAAATCATGAAGTAAATTATCCTACTCATGATCTAGAGTTGGCATCAGTTGTGCATGCACTAAAAACTTGGAGGCATTATCTTATGGGAAAGCGTTGTGAAATGTTCACCGATCACAAGAGTTTGAAATATATTTTTACATAGGAAGAACTCAACATGAGGCAAAGAAGATGGCTAGAACTTATCAAGGACTATGACATAAGTTTGCAATACCATCCTGGAAAGGCAAATGTTGTAGCCGATGCATTAAGCCGCAAGGTTTATGTGAATGGCCTCAACAAAGGAGAGTTGTCGGAGGAGTTGTGTGCCCAATTTAGAGAGCCGAGACTCGAAATTGTGCCTGAAGGGTACCTTGCATCCTTGGAGGTGCAGCCCACACTAATGGATAGAATTCAAGAAGCCCAAAAGTTGGACACAGAAATAGATGAAATCAAAAGTAAAGTTAGTGAAGGGAAGGCAAAAGGATTCCATGTAGATGAACAAGGAATCTTATGGTACGAAAAACGTATCTGTGTTCCACAGGATCTGGAACTTAAGAAGTTATTCTTACGAGAAGCTCACAATTCACCATATTCAATTCACCCTGGCAACACCAAGATGTATATGGATGTGAAGGGAAGATTTTGGTGCAATAATCTAAAGAAAGATATAGCGAAACACATTGCTCTATGCGACGTGTGTAGTCGTGTAAAGGCAGAACATCAAAAACCGGCAGGACTATTGCAACCGCTACCAATACCTGATTGGAAATGGGATAAAATCGGTATGGATTTCATCACTGGACTGCCAAGGACTAGATCAGGATACGATTCCATATGGGTTATCGTTGATCACTTGACAAAAGTGGCCCATTTCATACCAGTAAAGACCACTTATACAAGTGCAAAGTTAGCCAAGATTTACATGAATGGAATTGTATGTTTGCATGGGGTACCTAAGAGTATCGTATCTGACAAAGGGACTCAATTCACTTCACACTTTTGGCGACAACTTCATGAGTCACGGGGAACTCGGTTAGAATTCAGCACTGCATTTCATCCGCAAACAGATGGGCAGACAGAAAGGACCAATCAAATATTAGAGGATATGCTGAGAGCATGTGCGTTAGATTATGGATCCAGTTGGGATGAAAGTCTACCGTACGCAGAGTTTTCTTACAGTAACAGTTATCAGTCAAGCATAGAAATGGCTCCATTTGAATTCCTTTATGGAAGGAAGTGTACTACACCATTGCTATGGAATGGAGTAGGAGAAAGAAACTTGTTCGGGCCAGACCTAATCAAAGAGGCCGAGGAGAAAGTCAAGATGGTGAGAGATAGGCTAAAGGTAGCTAAATCTCGGCAGAAGAGCTATGCTGATCCAAAACATAGACAGGTTACCTACGAGGTTGGTGATAGAGCTTATCTCAGGGTATCACCACTTCGTGGTGTGAAGAGATTTGGAATCAAAGGAAAACTAGCACCACGCTATGTAGGGCCTTTCAAGATTTTGAGTCGCAAAGGAGAAGTGGCATATAAGATAGAATTACCAGAATCTTTGTCAGCAGTTCATAATGTATTCCATGTCAGTCAGCTGAAAAAGTGTCACCCAGAGATGGAAGAAACTTCGTTGAAAGACACTATACCATTGGAGGAAGTTCAGCTGGATAATGATCTCACTTATGAAGAGAAACCTATTAAGATTCTAGAGACCGCAGAAAGAATTACCCATACCAAGACCATTAGATTCTGCAAAGTGCAGTGGAACCATCACACTGAATCAGAAGCAACCTGGGAGCAAGAGGATGAACTTCGGAGAGATCACCCTCACCTATTTGCTAGCCAACCTGAATCTCGAGGGCGAGATTCATCTTAAGGGGGTTAGATTTGTAACATCCCAAAATTTCATCTGAAATCATCATCATTGCACTCATATCATCATAGCATGTATTTGCATTGCATTTAGAATGTCCTCCAAAAATTTGGTGCAATTTTGGGCCATGGATAGAAAGATATGAATTATTTTGAAAATAGAATCAAAGAAAATGCTATATTACCTATTAAGTCCAAGTAAATACTTTGGATTAAAATAGAATCCTAAAAACCTAGTTTGAGTTTTTACAAATTTTCACAAATTGGTTTGAATCAATTTGAATCCTTAAATCAAAAGTTTTGGAGAAAACAGAATTAGAAAAAGAAAAAGAATAAGGGAGAAAAAAAGTAGAGCAGCAGTCAGACTCTACCCTTTCGGCCCAAAACCAGCCCACCCGGCTTTTCCCCTCTCCCCTGCTTTTCTTACCGCGCCCCTGACTACCCCCTCCCGCTGACAGACCGACCCCACGCCACGTCATCCCACCACCCCGTCGTCTTCAACCCCCGCCGTCGAGCAACCCCACTCCTCTACCGTTTCTAAAACCCGGCCGAATTCGGGCGTTACCGCGAGTTAAATCGCCACCATTGCGCCCCTTCTTAATCCCCTCCCCCTCCCCGTCAGTTTCCCCTCAGACACTTTCCCCGGAGAGCCCCCAAGATCCCCAATTGCTAGCTCAGACCACCGCCGTCTGAAGCCACTCCGGCGATGATTCCGGTGAGCTCCGGCCACGACGCCTCCTTCTCTCTGTCCTACTTTGATTGTCGTATATTGGCGCATGTTTTAAACCCGACCACATTTTTTCTCTTGCCCCACATCGACGACACGGACCAAGTCCGGCGAACTCCTCAGCCGCCACCGTCTGACGATTTTTCGGGTGAGGGCAAGGTTCCCACCGCTCCTTTTTGGGCACTGCTAGACCGTGCAGAACCAGGCGCTTCCCCCTAACCCTTTTTCTTGTCTGCTCGTGTACCAGATCGACACCATCGTCTCGTGGCCGTGACCTCTGCCCTTGACGCCACTCCGGCGAGGAATACTGAGCGCAGCGGAGCTCCCCTCTCTCCATCGCGACCACCAACCAGATCTCCGAGACCACCGCAAGCCCTCAGTAAGACTACCTTTTCCCCTACACCTCTAGAATCGCCGGAACGCCGCTCACCTGACGTGCCGCCGACGCGCACCGTCGCTGGTGTCGCCAGTCTCCGGCGAGACGTTTAGTACCCGTTCGATCAAATCCTAGCGGATAGGATTAGATCACTAATCGAAAGGGTACGGGCTAATCAGATCCGTCCGTAGTCACTTAAGATATGACGGCCCACAGCGATCGATCCGACCGAACCGGTACCAGCCAATGGGAAAGCGCCACGTCGCCAGGCTATTTCATTTAAATAGAAAAATAGACAGATTTACTATTTAACTTAGAAATTCAATAACTTTTGTTCCACAAATCAGAAAAATACAATTTTGGTGTCTATGGATTCAGAAAAATGAGACCTTTATTATGGAGGCCTTGTTTCACACTTTTTTCTCTGAAAAATTGGAATTATAGGCATAACCTTTTTAGGAGTATTTTGCTCACAAAAATTGTTCTCTAAATTATTTTTGAGTATTTCTTATGCATTTAGATGAGGTATTCTATCCTCAGTACTGTAGACTCTGTAAATTATAGAGTTGTCATCATATCATTGCATTTTGCATGCATTCATGTTTTTGTAATGTTTTATTGATTGAATTATTGTTGTTGTATTGATCTTGTGTAGATTGTGTGGATTGTGAAGTTTGTTGCTGTGAGGATTGTACCTATTCCCCTAGCTACCAAGGCAAGTGATATTTCATCCCATGTCCTATTATTTTCACTATTGCACTAGTGTATTTTGGTAGATCTTAACATGATAGAATTATTCCTATGTTACTATTCTATGCTATGCTATCCTATAGATTATATCTTGGTAGTATCCCCTAGTTAAAGGACTTTGTATGCTAGAATGCTTAGCTATGCTAGTAGAATTTGTGGGTGGAAAATACATATCAAGATAGTATGGAAAGATATTATTTTTGTTTGACTAAGAAAACAACTATTATTAATGAAACACCTGGGTGGATTGGGACTTGCTTGGATTATGTTGAGTGGTTACTCAGGGGCCATGTCTATGGTCAGCTGGTGTATCACACTTGTGGATGGCCACCCAGGAACAAAGAGATTGGAGACATTCTTGTCATGAAGCTTCTAGTGCAACCACATGGCATATGGGCTCTGCCTTGACCAACTAAGTTGCAAGAACTCTTCCAGACGGACAGAAGGTGGTAGATGTGATAGGATGGAATGTGTCCGTGGTGGTCTGAGGGATTGCTTCTGAAAGGTCTTGTCTTGATGCATGTCGAGTCTTGTGGGGAAAGTGCACCACCTCTCGAGAGGGTAAAACTAAGTACTTAGCCGTGTCCCCGGTTATGGACAACTTCTGAGCCGCAAGACAATGAAGTAGTTCAATAATCTCCTCATCCAAATTTCTCTAAGATAAAACTTGTGGGTCAACATGGGTAAAGGTTCAGTGATGTCTATCATTGGTACCTTATAGCTTGAATGAAAAACTTCTTCAAAACTATAAGTTAAACTAATTTTAGCAAAGCCAGCCATAACCCCACTTAGCCATATATTCATGTAGTGGTTGGATTATACTAAGTATCTTTGGTATCACTTGCCAATACATTCCAAATGTATTGACCCTTGTGGCTGTAACTTATTATGTTGCAGGATACTCTGATGATGAGTAGGGTTGCGGGTCTACACTCGACATGCTTGCCTGTGGCACATGAAGACTAAAGACTCTATTATTATGATGCTATGTAATGTGAACTTGTGTCATAGCCTTGGGCTAAGTGAGTGTAAGAAGCATTATACTCCTGGATGTGCGATGTAATAATGACCTTTGTTTCTGTGTACTACATCTTAAACTGTGGGTGCTAGCATTTCGACCCAGGGACTAGCACTGCAATCACAGGGATCTTACCTTATCATGGTGAGATCTTACAATTGGGTATTCTAAGAATATTTCCAGGGACATTTTGTCATATTGTTGATCATCAGGCAAGCCACCTTCTTTCTCATAAGCCTTGTCCTACTGTTGTACTTATGCATGTTTTATCTACTATTTATGAAACTGCATTGTTTTGTTATATGATGATGTATATCTGGTAGTGGCTTGGCTTCTCCAAACCATTACGCTTTTCTACTATTAAGTACAACCCTCTTGATGACTCCTATTTAACCCTAGTATGATAGATGGTGTATTACACCATACCCCTTTGGAGACCCTGTTTTAGCCGAAGCAAAACTAGAGGATGGGAAGACCCCCGAAAAAGTTTTACCAAAAGTTTTATGATAAAACCTTGGTGAGGTGGGACCTCCCAGGAGATGTTGAGAAAGAGAAAAGGTTTTGTTTTACAAAATGTTGGAGGAAAATCGGAGGAAAAAGGTTTACAAAAACGCACCTGGTTCTTTGTAGTTTAACTCTAACAACATAACGCGTGCAACCACATTACTCTGGAATGGGACAAGGCTGGATTTGATGTTTTTCTATTCTGGTATAAGCTGCCTCGCAAGTACTATAGGGGATCGCGATCCCCGGAGGCTGGGCCTTCTCCCATAAAGGTACATGTGGGACATCGACCTAGAGAAGGAACGAACTGTCTGCGGGTAGCCAGGCATTACTATGAGCCCCTCATTGAAAGCGCCTACTATGTGAAGTGTAAAATGTGCTCCAGTTGGTCCTTTGTACTCGACGTCCTGGTGTTGAGGGGAACAACACTCATAGGGTAGGCACTTATACTAGAGTGGCATCCGGAGAGTCTTGATCGGTTACTCGACCCACGATCGGTGTAGATCAGGGTAGTGTAACGGGATGGTGTGGGGAAAGTGTACAACCTCTGTAGAGTGTAAATCTATTCGAATAGCCGTGTCCATGGTTATGGACGGGTTGGACAAACTTCTGTAGAGCGGTGGTGTTTTTTTTCAAAAAGGATTTCGGAAAAGCAATGGCTTTGGAAATGTTTTCACCATGGGATGGTCGGACATAATACATGTTTGGACCATGGGATGGTCAGAAAGGAAGGAAAGGAGTTTGGTCATGGAATGACCGGAAGGACAAAACAAATGGGTGACCCAATCCTAGTGTTTTCCAACACTTTTTCAAAAAGGTTATCCAAAAAGGTTTTATAAAAGTTCTCAACAAAGATATGTAGATGCTATATCTACAAGAGAAACTATTTGAGAAGAGAACCTCTCTTGAAGCCCTCCTACTACCACAGCCATGTTGCATATCCTCTTGTTATTATTATTTTCTTAAGGTGGTTTCGCGAGTACATTCAAAGTACTCACTGGCATGGTCCGTAGCTATTAAATTGGTCAGATATCAAGAAGAGGATGAAGTTGACGGCTATGAGGACTAGGACGTTCTCCCAGTCAGTTGCCTGTAGGTTAAGGCATGGCTCGGGCTCTATGCTTAATGATGTTCTTTTGTTGTTGATCGATGTAGCCATAATGGAAAATAAGGTATGACATGTATTCGTTATGTATTGGATGTTTACCTTGATACTTGTCGGTTATGTGCCACGACTAACTGATCATGGGATCGTGGTTGTATGCATAACAGGGATTCTCAGAGGGTTAATCCAGGGGCCCCATAGACTTGGTATCAGAGCCATCCTGACTGTAGGAGAACCTTAGTTAGCATGGTCGCTGAGAGGAACCTTATTTTGAAAACCCCGACTTTCGAAAACTAGTTTCCCAATGAGTTTAAAAAAGTTCTACTTCTTCTCTTACTCTAAGTAAATCCTTTCGAAAATGGTTTCCTCTAACTCTCGTCTGAACTTCAAACCTACGGATTTTAAATAACTAGGGCCTAGAACCCGGTGAAGACAATGATAACAAGATGAAGATAAGAAACTACCCGCAAACACAAGGAGACTACAATATCGCTCTACCAGCGGAATCCTCATAATTAGAAGACATCAAGTGTTTCACTATCAAGAAGCGTCCAAGATACGACGAAGGCTTCATCTGCAAGATACTGACTCCGACCTGAAGAAAGACGATATCTTGGGTCAATAGTCCTAAGAATAGGATTCCCCTACATCGCTAGTAGTTAACTCCTTGGTCCCTAACATTGACAGTGTTTGCTTGCCTAAAGTGCCTTATGTGTTGCTTGATGTGTGTGGTTTGCCGAGGATATTGCGATCCTCTCGTTCTGCTCACCTTGTATGTATTTTCTTGCCCTTTTACCCAATGACAAAAGTGTTTTAAGGATCAATATCCCACTGAGTACCTCAGGTACCCCTGTTAGTCGTCGCTAACGAAAACCTAGACTAACCTCAAATGTATATGGACGGAAACACATCACAATAACCAGGAGTTCGACATCGTCAAGTGAGAACAACTCAAAGACTTCCCCTCCACAGGACGGCATACCTTGTCAAATTCACCTCTCAAGACTCGTCGATAGAGCAACACTCCCTTATTCCTCGATATTTTACAGCAAGAGATCCCGTTGAAGCCGTAACTCGATCACCGAAGGATCCTCAATATCCACAAGAAAGCACCCGATAATTCAACCAAGATAAGAAGTGAAGACCTAACCACACTAACCTTTAGTGTATTAGAGCTTCTGACTACCCGAGGAGACTAACTAATCTAGTCGACCCAACCCAATCTAACAGAATGACCCCCCCTAGAAGGTCAGAAACACCCCTGAAGTCAGATGATTAGGAAGCGTGAAGACAACGAGTCCACTCCGCCATGAAACAGAAGCAACGCAATAAATGCCAATGAAGACCGCTCACCCGACGCTGACTGCTTCAACCCTGACTAACTACTAGCAAGAAGAGTCGTAAACTGCTAATTTACCTTGAGTTAACCCCTTCAAGGCTGCGTTAGGATACCACCCCGCCAAGGTTGATAAAGTAGGGCGTCGCTCGAAGACCTCAGCTCAAGATTCAGGTAAGATATATCCTTCCGCTAACAGCAAGTCAGCCTTCCAAGACAGAATATCCAAAACCCTTCTCGATGAACCTTAGTGAAGCTCTAAGGTGGAAAGACTACGTCTTTCCACTCAATCTCCAGAAGACTATCTACCAGAAGATACTTCAGAAAAGATCCCCAGGTTCAACGTATTTTCGCCAAGTAGCAACTCGCAGTTCATTAGAGGAGAAAACAAACTGAAGATTCTACAAAATCCCTTCGCTACGTCAGCTGAAAACCTATCCGAAGGACCACAGGATCGCTAACCACTCAGTTCCAATCGCTTAGTGGACATGAGACTCCAACAATAGACTAAGTATGAATAATCGTAGTATATAAGCCCCGTAGGACCTACCTTCACGGACGTCATTGGAAGATTCCAACTCTAGGAGAAAGAGTGACGACAGTCTTCAAAACATCAATCTACGACTCCAAGAAGGAAGGACTATGTCAACTCTCCAATCTACCCCAGTTTAATCCTAAGGGGGAAAGACTGCGTCTTTCCCACAAAAATAGGGTAAACCTTTGCCGAAGCAAACTCAGGAGTCCCAACCCTAAAATCTTTAATTAGGATATGCTATGCCCCTAAAGAAGAGTCGTGGACCCTCTAAGAATGTTACACCAAGTTGTAGATTCGATCCTTCGACGAGTACTCCGTGAAGTTTAGAATCGAGATAGTCCGCCCAGCCTAAGCCCTCGAGATATTGAGTCCGTAAGATAGTACGCGTAAGACACCTAGTATCAACCCGACTCAAAATCCCTAACCCTACTCTCCTGAATCTCGGGACGAGATTCTTTTAAGGGGGAAAGGTCTGTGACATCCCAATTTCAGCAACCCTGATTAGTTGTCCAGAATGCAAAAATCAGGGGGAATAAAAACTTTTTATTGTTTAGTGATGAAGTGTTTGCCTGTTGTTTGACTATGTTTATGATTATGATTGTGTATTAGAAGATATACTCCTTACCCCAACACAAGTTGACAAAAGCTACTTCCCAAAACTGCCTTGGCTTAATTTTCATATTCTCCAATATTCTGGCATTTCAAAATCTAAGCCAAGAAGCCTTTGCAAACCAACTAGTAGCTTCTGTTTCCCTGAACTATGGAGAGCAACCTATTATAATCTCCTTATGTTCTATAGACAGAACCTCCAACCATTCTTATCTCTAGGTTTCCCAAAACCTCTTTTTAAAGCTTTTGAATTCTACTCTTGGTAGAGATACCAAGGACCCTTACCTTATGCAAACTCCAACCTTTCAAAATTGCCCATCCTTACCTCAAACTAAGCTTGATGGTAACCCTAGTAGTAGTTGATTTGTTTGTAAGATGAGTTGCCTTGATCTACTTGATTGCTTAGAAGTAGTATGAGCTACTCTAGGAGATCATCCTCTAGGATCAAGAAACTCTAAAATCCCCAAACCCTAAGCAAGAATACAAGCTGGATCTGATCTCTAGCCACTAGGTGATCATCAAAAACCCTTAACCAGATCAACTCTGAAGTGATCTAATCTAGAAGCTTCCAAGTCAATGAAGACCAATATAAAGAATGGATCTTTCATATTCATTCCACACTTCAACTTCTTCCCCTTGATGATGCGTGGGTACCATACAACCCATTCAAAACATCCCCTCTCATAGTCTAGTCAAAATCCTCAAAACTGCCAATTTTGACATAGTCTGGAAACTATTTCAACATCACCTTTTTGAATGCCTCCCTTTCTCAAACCAAGTGCATTTTTGGAAATGAATCTGAACCATATTGTTAACCATCCCAAGGACTACCAAGGCCCACTCTTCACATTGTTTATATCATCCTCCAACCCACTTCTTCTTGATGGTTTTGCAGGCAAGAAAATAACTATTCCTGCAAATATAGTCAACATGCCTAATTTGACAGATGCTCACACCATCATCCAACCTTCTATGGACCAACTCTTTCCATGGTTGTGTTCTAATCATATAGTTCTATCAATATCTACTTCACTTGTTCTAAGTGGATCTTTGTGCTGGTTAAACACACAAGGTTTTGAAGGCCAGTTGATAATCTGCTTTGGCAGGCTTATTTTATTCGAAGTTTGAAATAAATTCTTGGTGAACTCAAGCAAGATCAAGCTCAAAACCCTATACCATGTCGATGTACATCACTTGGCATATCCATCCATCTATCCCATGCCACAATGGGAGATCTGAGCTCTAAGATCCAACAAGGTTTTGGTGGTATGAAAATAGCATCACCCTAGATCCTCAATTCCTTGTTTTTCCATCTAATTCAAGTTGGATTTCCAATTCCCAAGGTTGAAAATGCTTGCTACACCTTATGTACATCATATACCTAGATCATCAAGATTTATCAAATATTATCCATAATTATGATGGATCCAAATCTAATTAATCTCTTTAATAGACAAAATCTCCAAAACTCCCTTCCCAAGGGAAAGTTTGGTTTTTGCCAAAGCACTTCCCCAAATTTTGGCTCAGTTGAGGTCCATATATCATACCCTATGTTCCCACCTCAAAAATAAATATTTCTGAAGACTTTTATTAATTCTTTTTGCCTATTTTCTTAAATCGCAAAAATGGAATAATAATAGTTTTAAATACTTTTAATCCCCAATACATCATGGGAAAATTCCTCAACGTATGGGTTCATATTTAGACTCATATCCCATCAAAAACCAACTATGTCCAATGTAAATTTATCAAATGAGATTTTATAAACCACTTCTGCACCTTTTGAATAATTGATCAAAAATGCACTAAAAACCATTTGAATAATCTCAATAAATTACTGGAAGTGTATCTTGACCCCACCTACCTACCAACATAATTACCCCAACCTGCCAAGATCATGTTTTGAAACTTGCTTCATGATCCAAAGATTGACCAACATTTGAAATCATTCAATCTATCCTTCAAATCTCCTTCAAACCCTCACCAAACCTCTCCAATGTTTCTCCCCAGCCCCACCACCACTCATCTGGTCGAGCATCCCTGTAGAAGGGCACTGCTCCCCATGTCCACTAGTGCTTGGAAAGAGAGATAAAAAGAGAAATGGCAATATCTTTGAAATAAATGTGCAGCAGCCACCCCCCTCTCTCTCACTACCCTATGCAGCTCATAGGACCCCATCACGACCTCTCCACCACCCTTGCTGCCCAATGGAAGGCCAGCTCCCTCCCCATCCCCTCCTTGGACCAAATCCACCCTGGACTGATCTACCTTGAGTTAAATAGGCCAGAGGCCACCCCTGTGCCCCTCTGCCCCTCATTTGCTCCCTCTTACCTCCTAGAGAGCTCCATATCCATCTCCCTAGCTCTACCTCACAATGGAGAAGGAGGCTTGCTCCTCTCGGGCTCCTTTGAGTAAATCATGCATGGCCGACCTCGACGCTCCCGAGCCCCTATTTTCCACTCCTCGGCTCTCCTCCAGATGCCCTACACGACCTCAACCTGCCTCACCCTTTTGCATGTCCAGGGAAATGGAGAAGAAGCCCTCTCAAGTATTTCTATAAGGAGATATCATGAGCTCGATCTACTGCCTCTCTCCCTCTGTTTCTTTTGTTGGCGAGATCCTCTAGACGTCTTCTTTCTGACCCTGCCTTCCTTTTCGACCTGCATGCACCGAGAAGTCAACCCTGTTCATCACCGAAGCCTTCTACGTCGATGCCATCGCCGCGATGATTTTTGGAATAGAACCTCGTCGTCCTGCCCATCCTTGAGCTCGTCGTGAAGCGCCGCGCCACCTCCACACCTTCCCCGCCACCGGGGAGCCCCTAGGTGAGCCCCCTGTCACTTCCCCATCCCTCCTAGGGTTTCTGCTCCGTCGTACGCCGCTAGGGGTAGATGACAACTGCTGTCTATCGATCTCCTCTCGATCTGACGACCAACGGGCGTGGCGCGGATTTGAGCGGCGCCTCCCGCCTGCGGCGACGCCCAATCTCCCTCTAGAATCTAGCTCGGCGACCCCCTGACTCCTTTTTGTTTTTTAATAAAATTCCATATGTGCATTTCTACTAGTGGTTTAAATCAAGATCAAATTGGAAATGAGGTATTTTTCACAGATGAAAAAATTTACCAAATTCCTACATGTTTTTCCTACCATGGAGAACTGGAAGTTTGTCAAAAAATAGGTTTATTATTTCCTCGCATTTAATATTCTAAAGAGTATCTTTTACACTAAATAAATTCCTCAGGGAATTCCATAGATCCAAATGGATTGAAACAACATTCCTCTGGTAGATATCCCTTTTGCCAATCTAGGAACCTTGATCCCATATCCACTGGAATTGTATTTTGTCTGAGGCAAAAATAACAAAAACCAACCTTTCCAGCCTTTAGAAAATCCCCTATGTCAAACCAAAGATGGTATTGACCCCATTCAAACTCCTAGAGAAGTGGTACCTCATTATCTATCTGAAACTAGGAGATGATGATTTAATGGTCCACTATTGAATTCTAGTGAATTAAATACTTTTGCATGTGGTTTAATCACTAAATAAATCACCACAGTAGCTCTGCAACTCCAAAAAAGTGGATTCCACTTTATAAAGAAAGGTATTCTAAATACCTATAATGTGTCATTGGAATCAAATCAAAATCTTCGGTAAAAAAATATGGTTAAAAAGATAAAAATCCAACAAAATTGCCTTTGGGAACTTCCTGAGGGCATTCTGGTAATTATTCTAACTGATTCCAACTCTTCGTGATTCAGTACATCAAAACCTACTTAACCATCCAAGGACATAATGTTTTGAGCTCCAGAACATTTCTGGTGAATTATCTCCTACAACCAAAGTTTATTTCACTAGAAAATTAATAACTAAATAATGAAAAGTGATAAAATCATGAAACCACTTTTGTTGGCCTTGTTCTGGCAATACAGACCAGATGGTATCATTTGTGCACAATTGTATCTTAATTAACCAAGCATTAGTCAAAACCCCTTCTGTATGTGGTATGTTTGTTTCTTTATGCATTTCCTTATGCTATGACCTCAATCTATCTAAACTACTGAAGTTATATGTGGTATGTTTGTTTCTTTATGGATTGGTGATTATTTTCCTTGTGTTTATTTCCCTTTGTTTGCTTGCATGTGATCCATAATGATGCTAGATGCGATTAAATCGGAGATCAGACGAAGTGGTTATTATTGGTATTATTGGATATTCTAAGAAGAAGTCTAGGGACATTTTGCCATATTGCTGATCATCAGGCAAGCCACCTTCTTGCTCATAAGCCTTGTCCTACTGTTTTACTTATGCATGTTGTATCTACTATTTATGAAACTGCATTGTTTTTTATATGATGTTGTATATCTGGTAGTGGCTTGGCTTCTCCAAACCATTACGCTTTTGTACTATTAAGTACAATCCTCTTGATGACACCTATTTAACCCTAGTATTATAGATGGTGTATTACACCATACCCCTTTGGAGACCCCGTTTTAGCCGAAGCAAAACTAGAGGATGGGAAGACCCCCGAAAAAGTTCTACCAAAAGTTTTATGATAAAACCTTGGTGAGGTGGGACCTCCCAGGAGATGTTGAGAAAGAGAAAAGGTTTTGTTTTACAAAATGCTGGAGGAAAATGGGAGGAAAAAGGTTTACAAAAACGCACCCGGTTCTTTGCAGTTTAGCTATAACAACTTAACCCGTGCAACCACATTACTCTAGAATGGGACAGGGCAGGATTTGATGTTTGTCTATTTTGGTATAAGTTGCCTCGCAACTACTACAGGGGATCGCGATCTGTGGAGGCTAGGCCTTCTCCCGTAAAGGTCCATGTGGGACATCGACCTGGATAAGGAACGAACTGTTTGCGGGAAGCCAGGCGTTACTATGAGCCCCTCATTGAAAGGGCCCACTGTGTGAAGTGTAAAATGCGCTCTGATTGGTCCTTGGTACCCGACGTCCCGGTGTTGAGGGGAACAACACACATAGGGTAGGCACTTATACTGGAGTGGCATCCGGAGAGTCTTGATCGGTTACTCAACCCACGATTGGTGTAGATCAGGGTAGTGAACTCGGATGGTGTGGGGAAAGTGTACAACCTCTAGAGAGAGTGTAAATCTATTCAAATAGCCGTGTCTGCGGGTATGGATGGGTTGGACAAACTTCTGTAGAGCGGTGCTGGTTTTGTTTTCATAAAGGATTTCAGAAAAGCAATGGCTTTCGAAATGTTTTGACCATGGGATGGTCGGAAATGATACATGTTTGGACCATGGGATGGTCGGAAACTAAGGAAAGAAGTTTGGTCATGGGCTGACCGGAAGGAAAAAACAAATGGGTGACCCAATCCTAGTGTTTTCCATCACTTTTTCAAAAAGGTTATCCAAAAACGTTTTACAAAAGTTTTCAACAAAGATATGTAGATGCTATATCTACAAGAGAAACTATTTGATAAGAGAGCTCTTGAAGCCCTCCTACTACCACAGGCATGTTGCATATCCTCTTGTTATTATTATTTTCTTAAGGTGGTTTCGCAAGAACATTCAAAGTACTCACTGACATTGTCGCTGGCTATTAACTTGGTCAGATATCAAGAAGAGGATGAAGTTGATGGCTATGCGGACTAGGACGTTCTCCCAGTCAGTTGCCTATAGGTTATGGCATGGCACAGGCTATACGCTTAATGAAGTTCCGATGTTGTTGATCGATGTAGCCATAATGGCAAATAAGGTATGACATGTATTCTTTATGTATTGGATGTTTACCTTGATACTTGTCGGTTATGTGCCACGACTAAGAGATCATGGGATCGTGGTTGTATGCATAACAGGGATTCTCGGAGGGTTAATCCGAGGGCCCCATATTTATGAACTACAAAGTGTGTGAAAATAGTTTAAAGGTACTGAATTACTCAAATATTGGAGAACCACCGAGAGTTTTGCAAGATTTCAATTTTTTGAAATGAATAGTAATGACACCAAATTTGGGCTAGTTTATTTAAAAATAAAGAAACAAAATACAACCATTCGTTTCTCCGTTGGTGTTTCACTATGTGCATTGGCTAGTTTCCAGGAAAATATATAAAATTTGCTAACTCTTGAAAAACTCGTTTCACAATATGGCGTATCATGTTTGAACATTCATGGCTTTCAAAAACTAGATGACCAATGTCAAGGCCATATGTGTTACCATACTTTATGATAATGTAACCATGTTTGGTAGAATGGTGCATATTGGTATTTCAACATTGTTTAGAAACAGAGCTTCCATATTTGGAGTTATTTTAAAAACTCCAATCGATAATAATGGCTTTAATTTTGTCATATGATATATGGCGTACCATGTATGAATTTGCATGGCTTTCAAACCAGGTGACCAAGGTCATGGCCACACCTTTGTTATAGTTTATAACGACATGTTTGTATTCGGTAGATTGGTCCGTACATTTGGCATTTAAAATATTATTTACAAAGGAAGCTTCTGAATTTGAAGTTATTTTCAATTTTTCAAGTGACAATAATGGCTTTTGTCATGAACAAGCTACAAATAAGTATGGCTTAAAATCCCATAACCCTAGTTTCCACACAAGATATATATAACCTGGGGTTTAGGGTTCATGTTTTTTGAGTTGAGGGTTTAGGGTTTATGGTATATGATTTAGGATTTTATGGTTTAGGGCTTAGGAGTTTAAGGTTGGTATTTATGGTTTAGGCTTTTAGGGTTTAGGGTTTTCTAGGTTTTAGGGTTTTCTAGGTTTTAGGGTTTATGAATTTTCAATAATAATGTTCAAGCTTATATATATATATGCTTATATATATTTGTGGAATAGACTCGTGTTATCGCTATTTAATGAAAGTATCTCGGATTATGATCTATAAGTGCATCATACCTGCTTGGTAAGGTGTTGATGGTTTAGGGTTTTTATGGTTTTTGGGGTTTGGGTGATTAGGGTTTAGGTTTGTTGGGAATTTTCGATAATGTTCAAGCTGCTTTATATATGCTTATATTCATGGAATTGAATAGCGTTAGCACAATTTTAGGAACGTTTATCTAAAATTTTGATCTAAGAGTGCATGTGATACCTCATTTTCCAATGTCGTTTAGGCGGGGTTGAGGGTTAATGGTTTTAGGGTTTAGGGCATTTTCTATAATGTTCAAACTTTATTGTTATATTCGTGTAATAGAATGGCGTTACCGCAATTTAATGAAAGATCGAATCTCAGATTTTGATCTATAAGTCGACGATATATGCTTGGTTAGGGTTTATATGGGTCGAGGGTTTAGGGTTTTATGGTTTTACGATTTAGGTTTTATGGACTGAATAGGGTTTAGGGCATTAATTGAATTTTTAATAATACTCAAGATTTATGCTTATATTCGTTCAGCAGAATATGGTGTTACCTAACTCAATGAAAGTATCTCAAAATTTGATCTATAAGTGCATGATACCTAATTGGTTAGGGTTTATGGGTTGATGGTTTAGGGTTTTAGGTTTAGGTTTTATTAGGGGTTGTTTAGGGTATTTTCGATAATGCTCAAGATTTATGCTTTCATACATCGAATAGAATGGAGTTACTAGTTTGATGAAAATATATCAATTTTTGATCAATAAGTGCATGCTACGTGCGTTGTTGAGGGTTTTGGGTTTTAGGGTTTAGGGAATTTCCAATAATGTTCAAATTTTATTGTTATATTCGTGGAATAGAATGGCGTTACCACAATTTAATGAAAGATCGAATCTCATAATTTGATCTATAAGTCCATGATACCTACTTGGTTTGGGTTTATATGAGTCGATGGTTTAGGGTTTTAGGGTTTTACAGTTTAGGTTTTATAGAATGAATAGGGTTTCGGGGGTTTATCGAATTTTCAATAATACTCAAGCTTTATGCTTATATTCGTCGAATAGAATATATATGGTGTTACCTAACTCATTGAAATTATCTCCAAATTTGATCTATAAGTGCATGATACATGATCTGTTAGGGTTTTTGGGTTGAGGGTTTGGAGTTTTAGGTTTAGGTTTTATTAGGGGTTCTTTAGGGTTTAGGGTATTTTCAATAATCCTCAGGATTTATGCTTAAATTCATCGAATAGAATGGAGTTACTAGTTTAATGAAAATATATCAACTTTTGATAGATAAGTGCATGCTATGTGTTTGTATAAGGGTTTAGTGTTTAGATTTTAGGGTTTCGGGGATTTTAAATAATGTTCAAGTTTTATGCTTATATTCGTGGAATAGAATGGCGTTATCGCAATTTAATGAAAGTATCTCGAATTTTTATATATAAGTGCACAATACCTGCTTGATTAGGGTTTATGGGCCGAGGGTTTAGGGTTTTACAGTTTAGTTTTATGGTTGTCTACGGTTTTGGGTTCAAAGAATTTTTGGTAATGCTCAGGATTTATGCTTATATTCGTCTAATAGAATAGCGTTACCTAACTTAACGAAAGTTTCTCAATTTTTGATCTATAGTTGCGCGATACCTGCTTGGTCAGGGTTTAGGGGTTTAGATTTTATGGTTTAGGATTCCGTGAATTCTCAATAATATTTTCAAACTTTATGGTTATATATATTTGTTGAACAGAATGGTGTTATCGCAATTTAATGAAAGTATCTCAAAAATTGATCTACAAGTCGATGATATCCTACTTGGGCATATTTTTTGTTAAATAAAATTGAAGGTACTCGGGTACTAAAACAAGGGAGAAACAAGAAGAGTTCCTTGAGATTTAGGCGCTGTTTAGTTGGGCTCCAATTTTGGTATTTAATTTTTGGCTTATAAAGCTACGAACATGTTTTTGGCTTTGCTTTTTAGCTTTTACTCTAACATTGTGGAATGATACTATAAGCCTTGTTGGATGATTTCAATGATTTTATTTCGGTTTAGCGAAAAATGTTCGAATTTTGAACAACAAGCGGTGGGAATCTCTACTTCCTGTAATTCTGGCTCACTGACATGTGGGTCACTTGCATAGTAGGTCCAAAAAGTCAGTGTAGGTTGGAGTGGGCAGACAGGTAAATATTGAAGAAGGGTTGGGAAACGTGGATGGGGTGATGCACTTGGGAGAACACAACTTTACCACCTATATTTTTTTGACCAAAAATAGTAGGGAAGTCCCCTACTGTGTCATTTTAGAAATTTTATAATGTACAGAAGATTGAGCCAGGCTCAATCAATAAAGCTATTACAGATGTTTACATTCATAGTGTGTCAAGCCACTCTTGCATACCATCCTTTAGACTAGGTTTAGCTCTATGCATAGTCAAGGTAAAAGTTGCTTTAAAAGAAGAAATACATCTAGTGATTGATGTATTTAGGTCCCTAAAAATATAACCATTTCTTTGCTCTCATATACTCCAGCATCTAGTGATGATAATTTCCATAAGAAAATTGGGACTGAATCTACTTCTAGCATCATTTATCATCTGATGAATCTCCATATCTGTGTTCCATTCAAGTCCCAAGGCCCACCAGAACCCTTGGCTAAAACTACATTCAAAAAACAGATGCAGCAGAGTTTCCTGAGGACAGTTTTCACATATAACAAAATCATTGAATTCCACAAAGAAGTTTTTTCTTGTCATTAGATCCTTGGTGTTCAGCCTCTTATTCAGTAGCAGCCAAGCAAAAAATTGTGTCTTGGAAGACAACATGATTTCCAAATATCCAGAATGGGTTTTGGTGTTGGGTGTGCCCCAATGAGTGCTCTGTAGATATTTCTGGTTTTGAAAGACTCTCCCCAGGAAAAGTACCATGAATCATGTTCGTCTGTGTGGCTTACGCTTCTGATATTTTCCAACATAACAGTAAACTCCTCATGAGCAATGATGGATAAAGGGAGTTGAAAAAGTTCATAGAAATCATTTTCAGCTGCAGTGATTGCCTTGGCCATGGTCAGAGTATCATTGTGGCAGAAAGAGTGTAAGTGTGGATATCTATCTTCAAAGCATTCACCTTTCCATAGATCCTTCCATAGTAGCATAGCTTTTCCATTACCAATTTTACAGTGAGTCAAATCTCTCTAAATATCCACATAATTCATATAGTCTCTCCACCAGAAAGAACCAATATGATTCATTGAATGTGGGGCAGAGTCAACTTGATAGTAAGCTTTCCATATAAGATCAACCCATGGTATATCAGCCCTGTTGTAGAATTTATGAATATTCTTCAATAAGAGAGCTTGGTTCTGTACTCTGAGGTTTATGACTCCTAAACCTCCTTGATCTTTTGGTGTACATATCAAGTCCCATTTAGCAAGACATTTGCCATGTTTGTGGATATCTTTTCCTGCCCAAAGGAACTGTCTGCCACCCTTTTCAAAATGGGTAAAAATTGTTATTGGGACTTTCAAAGCGCACATGGCATGGATGGGCATAGAATTTAATACAGAATTCAGTAATGTGAGTCTTCCTGTATATGACATGAGAGAAGATAGTCCAGATATTCTTCTGTCAAATTTGGAAACAATGGGCATTAGGCTATCAATAGATGGTCTTGTGGTACCAAGAGGGAGACCCAGGTAGGTGAAAGGCAATTTCTCCAATTTACATCCAAAATCAGAAGCCAGTTGGGATGCAAATTCCACTGTTATATTGATAGGCACCAGAGTAGATTTGTCATAATTTACCTTAAGCCCTGTCATGTGGCTGAATTGTTGTAGTCTGATCTTGAGGTTATTAAGTTGTAAACTATCAGCAGGCATAATCAGCAGGGTGTCATCAGCATATTGAATAATTGGAAATTTCTGCCCATAGTCATTATCAAGAGGTAGACTGATTTCATTTCTGTGCCAGGCATCATTGACAATTTCCTGAAGTAATTCAGCAGTGCAAACAAATAGAAGGGGGGACAGAGAATCTCCTTGTCTGACCCCTCTTTTACAGCAAACTTTTTTCCCTGGGACACCGTTCAGTAGTACTGAGGTGGATGCAGAGTATAGTATGGATCTTACCAGGGAGATCCATTTGGGGCCAAAACCTTTGGCATTCAGCATATTAATAATTGCATTATATTCAATCTTATCAAATGCTTTCTCATAATCGATCTTCAGAATAATAATTGGCTTCTTTGACACATGGCAGATGTGGAGATATTCAAAAGCCCATCCCAGGCAATCATGGATGTTTTTCCATTTAATAAATGAATATTGATTATTATGTATAATGGGTTTGATAACCTTCTGGAGTCTATTAGCCATTATCTTGGTGATGAATTTAAGAGGAAGACTAACCAGAGATATGGGTCTGTAGTCATTCATGGTCTCAGGATCATTTATCTTGGGGATGAGAGTAATAAAAGCAGTGTTGATGCCACTCAATTTTACAGATTCTGCATAGAACTCCTGTACCAGTTTTACAAAATCATCTTTGATAATATGCCAGCATTTCTTGAGGAATTTACCATGGAATCCATCAGGACCAGGTGCTTTATCGGAGGGAAAGTCTTTGATCACAGATTCAATCTCATCGTTTGTGAATGGATCATCCAGGTGAAGAAGGTTACTTCCAGGTGCAATCAATTCATCAAGGTTGATTTCATTAGTAATATTTTCACTTGTGCCAAGTCTGAGTTTGTAAGATTGCCATATTGCTGTAGCTTTAAGTTCATGCTCAGTCAGAATCAAATTATCATCAGATTTGATATGGGTGATGAGATTTCTTCTGAAGCTCTAAGTAGCCATAGCATGGAAAAATTTGGTGTTTTCATCTCCCAATTTGGCCCATTTGATTTTGGCTCTACTTTTCCAATATATTATTTTAGCCTCCAGGAGCTTATTGGTATGATCCATTAAAATCTTTTTAAAATTCTTCTCATGTAGAGCAAGTGGCCTCTGATCCTCAATTCCATCAAGTAATGCCAAGATAAATGTGCAGTTTTCAATAGTCTGATTTAAATTTGAAAACTTCTTGCACCATTTTTTAAGTCGAGCTCTGAGATGTTTGAATTTGCAGTTGATAGCAAGGGCAGAATCACTTAAATATGGAGCTGAGTTCCAGAGGGTATTCACAGTATCATAAAAACCATCAAATTCCAGCCAGTGGTTCTCAAATGTGAATAATTGAGCTTTAGGTATGGAAGTGCCCACTTGGATACTAATGGGAGTAGGATCAGATCCATTTATGGAGAGTGGGTGAGCCATAGAGTTGGGGAAAGTTGTGGTCCATAAAGGACATGTAAAAATCCAATCCATCTTTTCAAGAAGAGGGGGGTCTTGCATGTTGTTCCAGGTGAATGTTATTCCTTTAAGTGGGACTTCCATAAGATCATGAGATTGAATCACATTATTGAAAAGCATCATATTATGGGCATCACCACCCTATTTGTTTCTATCTTCGGGGCTTCTAATGAGGTTGAAATCACCCACTAGCATCCAGAAAGGGTAATTGGAGGTATCAATATTATGTATCCAATTGAGAAATTCAGCTCTGTGTTCATTGTGTGCAGGCCCATAAATATTGGTCAAGATCTAGGTGATACCAGAGTGTTTACATGTAAAAGCCATAGTTAGGTGAAATTTCGATTGACTAAGAAGCTCCCCAGAAAAAAGGCTACCATTCCAAATAGTAATTAATCCTCCAGAATTGCCAAGTGAAGGAGAAAATGCAAAGTGAGAAAATCTCCTGGGACAGAACTTCCTTAAATATGAGTGTTCAAATTCTTCCCTTTTAGTTTCTTGGAGGCAGATAATATCACAATTGCAAGAGTTAACTTTTTCTCTAAGTTGGTCATGCCTCAGATCAGAATTGATGCCTCTAACATTCCAGTCAAGAATCATCTAGTTCCTATTCATAATTCAAAATAAGAGAGTACCACTGCTTCTGATCAACATAGTTAATCAGGTATAAAATGGGAACAGCTGGCTGATCAAATGGAAGTAAAAAAATCATCTTGGCCCTAGATTGGAAATCCCACAAAGGTGTTGATGATGAAAATAACACAAAAGGTGATAAATAGACATCCAGGTACATAAGCAGATATAGGGATATGGTTCTGCTCATCATGTGCATTATGGAAGTGCTTATTACATGCGAGATAGTATCAAATAGATGTAGTTCCAGAAACATAAAACTGTGTGTCATTAAATATATATGACACACATTATTACATGCAGAGGGGTGTAGTAACATTAGCCACTTACTGAGAAGAGCTTGTCCTCTGAGATCTCACTAGGAGATATCAGGCATTGAATGATACCAATAGACTAGATGGTGTCAATAGGGAGTACAGGTGGAGGTGGGGCATCTTGATCCATGATCATCACTTCATGAGGATGAGCTTTGCTCTTGGCCACCTTCCTAGATTTGCCTGAGGTATTGACCAGATATGAACATTCTTTCTCCTGGGCTTTATCTGCAGCATCTTTATTCTTGAACCCCTCAGATTGGCTGGCAATCCTTTTACTACATCTGAAAGTGGTCACATCCTTTGGAGCCAGTAATTTGCGTTTGGTTACCAGAGAGGTGTAGTCTTCATTGGCATCAGAAGATACCACCAATAGATGTATCCAGAGGGGTTTGCACAATATTGTCAGAGATTTCAGTGATGCAAACAGATGATGAAGCTGGTACATGAGGTGCAGTTGCATAAAGTTTCAGGAGACACTTCCTCTGTTTTCCATGTTCAGTATCAACATCAAGAATTTGGAATCCAGCACCATGGATACAAGAGATATCAGCATTGCCCAGAGTAGTGTGGGC
This sequence comes from Avena eriantha, assembly GCA_910589775.1. NCBI lineage: Eukaryota > Viridiplantae > Streptophyta > Magnoliopsida > Poales > Poaceae > Avena > Avena eriantha. The sequence continues at coordinate 294,511,695 of OU342742.1, forward strand.
ATTCTTAACCATGTCAGTAAGCAGATCATGGATGGCATTGAAAGAATCCACAGCTTCCATCATAGGTTCAAGTTCAGCCATATGGTCAGCATGTGCAGGACTGAGCTGGGGAGGGGTAGCAATCATTGGTTCAATGTCAGCAGTAGGTGCAACATTTCCAAATGGTATTACAACATTGGGTATCACAGGTGCAGCATTGGCTGGTTCTTCAGGAGCATGGTCATGTACCATATCATCCCAATGTCCACCAAATGGTTGGGGCATGGGGTGTGGGTTACCACCATCAGGTGGAAGAGGGTCCTCATCACCACCAAGTCCACCAATCACTCTAGCCTACAGCACATAAATCACAACAGTCTAGGAATGACCATGTCCTTCATCACTGGTATTGTCTCCAAGGACTAGGCTAATAGGGATTTCAAGCATATCTAGTACTCTGACTTCAACCAGAACTCTAGCTCTGTTTGAAAAATCTCTGTTCCAGACTAAGAATTTTCCAAATTCACTGACAGATTCTCTAACTTTATCAACTAGCCATGCATCTTGCGGGAAATTGACCATCATCAACCAGACATCATCTGTAAAACTCATGTTTCTTTGGTTCAGACCTCTATTATGGGGGATCACCCTAAGAATGTTGTCTCCAACAAAGAAAGGACTACGCTCAATAGTAGTATCCCTAGCACATGAATCAGTGAACTATACCAGAGCGGCACCCATGGCAAACCTGGAGAAATTGCGAATGTTGAGGCCGGGGTCGTTGAAGTAGTTCCTGATGAGATGTGCATACGCGGCGAACTGCTCAGGGTCAGATGGAGGCTCAAGGATGACAATGGCCATGTCGTCGCATCGAAGCAGAGCATCTCCACTAAAAATGTGAAAACCTCGTCATCGTCGATGAATGCAGGGTTGGATGACTTCAGCACCAGGTGGGAGGTGGGGGATGGGGTCGCAAGGGTAGTTCGCCATTGTAGTGGAGGAGAGGGGGAGGTTGCAGGTGTGAGATTGCAGTGGCGACGATGGCGAGGAAGAAACGGGGTTTTCGAGGAGAGCGGAGGGGTCAAGGAGTACTGTTCCTGAAGTTGAAACGACAAGCCCATTCTGAGGAGATGAAATGCTCAGGTTGTTTTTGTTTAATGAGATAAACCTGAGATTTTCTCAAATGGGTATAACAATATTTCCTAATGTGTCCATATCCATAACAAAATTTGCACCGAACCTGGGATGGGCAATCTAGGCTTGAGTGGCCCATAGCAAGGCATCTGGAGCAGATAACGTGGGCAGAGCGATGTGGGTGAATTGGGCTAGGAGAAGCCGTGGGCTGAATTTCCCCAGGGTTTGAGATTGACTCCGGGCGGGAAGCTGGCGTCCGATCCGAGGAGATTGGATCAACTAGCGTGATACCCGGCGTTCTTGCCACGTAGGTTCTCCTCCGATGTGAAGCTATCGGCGATGAATTGGCTCCGGTGTGACGTGATCGCCGGTGAGATATCAAGGTCCAGTCTAAATCTTGCTCATGATTCCAATCCGACGATTCTTTGATCCAATTCAGACCCCCATACCCCCACAGAGAGAAGTAGCATTTAAATTCCGGGCATTCAAAAAATCTAAGTTTGTAGATCATGAAACCCACAGCTTTGGAGTATATTTCAAACTTAAAAGTCCGATCACGAATCAAGATGACATGAAATCCAAGTTTACATCCACCAAGGCATGATTGAAGGGCAATGCAAACATTTGCTAGATCGAGTCAAAAGATGGCTCATCCAAAAGAGACCACAAGAATAAATCCAGATCCAGGAGATGGGGATTACACACGGGTGGAAAAGGAAGATCAAACCTATAATTCAAATCCCATGCCATGAGAGAAATCCAGAGTATCACCAAGAGCACGAGGATACATTGCATGGGGGATTTAGAAGGATTTGCCATGGTTCGCCAGGGGGTGCGCCAGAGAGAGGGTGGGTGGGGTGGTCGCCATCCTTGGAAAAATTTCCTTTGGTTTCAGAATTCTGGAGGGACTAGCATGAAGAATTTCTTGAGAACAACCCTTATTGCAGTGCTCCCTCAGATTCTTGTTTCTAGAGCAGGGATAGAAGAGGAATTTTGCATTCTAGAAATAGGTGAAGCATGTTTGAATGGATGCGCGGGATATTTTAATGATGAGTGTGATGTTTGGGTGCCATACCAAATTTTGAGGTCGAAGCTTCTAGCATACGCTACTCCAGCGTGGGGCCTCTCAGACGCGCTGTCACCATCTACGCCCACACGCCAGCGAGAGTTACTTCCCGGTATTTAAATGAGTTTCTAGGAATTTGCTGCAATTTTCGAACAATTTAAGGCTTTCAAGAAGGTGACCATCGTCCCAAAAAAAAGGTGACGAAGGTCATGGAAATAGTTTATGATGACGTGTGCATATTTGGTAGATCGGTGCATCTTTGCAAATCAACCAATATGTCTGCTTCCAAATTTGAAGTTTGTTTTCGAATTTCCAAGTAACAACAATGTGTTTTGTTGTGGAGCAACTACAAAGATGATGGCTCAAAATTCCACCGCCCCCTTTTTCACACAATGTATAACGCCCTTTCAAGTTTCTAGGCTAAATTTGTGCAATGAAATAATTTTTGGGGCTGGATGTTTTTTGCAGGGCTGGATGGTTGAATGGGTGGGCGGGATATTTCGGCGCTCTGCCGAAATTTTTAAGTTGAGGATTCTAAGGTACGCTACTCCCACTTGGGATGTTGTCCCCGTAAGATACACCCAAAGGCCTGTATGCTTTCCAGCATTTAATGAGTTTATAGACATCTGCCGAAATTAATGAACATTAATTCAAGGCTTTCAAACAAGAGTAGCAAGGTCATAGCCATAGTTTTGTACCTTTTTCATCTTTTGTACTACTTCGTACATTGAAGTATCTTCGCCAACCAAGCTTACAAACCTGGCCATATTTGGTAGATCGGTGCATCTTGGCATTTCAAGCAATTGTTTACAAACGAGATTCCAGATTTGATGGATAATGCCCTACTTTCATGAGTTTCCAAGCTTCCTAGCTAAAGATGCTGAAACTAAATAACTTTTTGACCCAAAGCCATTCGTTCACAAAGTGCAATGCTATGTGCATTAGTTTCCATGGTAAAACATAAACTTGTATTTTGACAAGTTTTGGATCAATTTTGATCTATGGTGACTGCAGATGGGCCACGTATATGGTGGAGCCCAAAGCAGGGTAGGTCAGAATTTCCAAAGTTATCCTTCCACACCCCTTCGCGTTGTGTATTAACTTCCACCCTCCGCCGCCTAGGCCTCACCCCCCTTCCCCACAAAACAGACGCGCTTACGACCACTCCTCATCACCAACATACACAAAGAAGCTTTCCCTACCCGTCGGTCTTGTTGAGACGCACCGGTGGGCACATCGATCCCACGCTAGTCCTTCTATCTCTAGCTCGATCTGGTTGGCATTTTTATTGCCCTTTCAAATACTCCTAGTTAGTTTAATTTGTCCTCAATCTGCATGGTCATAGTTTATTATGCGCTGGATCTGTCTTCCTAAATACCTTCGGCAATTTTTGCTGTCAATATGTTTGCTAAAACGCATAGGAATATATAGTTTTTGTACTTCATATATATGTTTCGTGCTTTTCTTTTAATAATAACCAACCTTGTATGTCATAATTAAACAAATGGGAAGATTTTGGATAGAGATTGCTCCATTAGGCAGCCCTAAACGTATCCTTGATGTTCTATGATTTATGGGATTTGTTAGAGCTCATTGTGACAACTCAAAAGTACATTGCCCCTGCCGGTTGTGTGCGAATCGTAGGGTGCTGCCTCAAAGTAGAGTGAAAGACCATATTTTTACATTAGGGATGCTTAGCACATATGTGAGATGGGTATTTCATGGTGAACCATATGATCCTCCATATGAACCGCGGAAGCACATCTTTATCATCAAGATCAAGTAGGGGAAGTAGACGTTGATCAACTAGATCAACTGACAGAGCCAGCTCTTGAGCATCTAGATCAACTTGGAGAAGGGGGAGGAGATAAAAAGCGCAAGCTGCATGAAGCAGGTTTCATTTCTGGTACTACCACTATGCCAGATGACAAGGTATATATGTAGAACGACAAATGTTCAGGATGTGTGTCTTTGATGTTTGTCTATAAACGTATCTATTAATCTACTAATCGCAGAAGCAAATGACCGAAGAGGACTTTGATGGTAATGACGATGACCTATTATTTGATGAGCCTGTACTTGAGGCTGTGGATCGGGTACACTGCATCTAGATGGATTCGATGCAGGGCTGCTGATTATTAGGGGTGTACTTTTGTTGCCGTTCAGGACCACTAGCCCAGCTGCAAAACTCTTGGGGTGTAGAGCTATCCCATGATTGGTTCGCTACTTTCATAGTTTTGTAATATGGAGGTAACTTATTATGATTTCTAGGCCTTTGTTAGCAGAACTGTAATTGGAAACTATTCCGTATATTAATAAATACAGAGTATATGTGTGTTTGTTTATGTTTCTAGTCTAAAATCCGATCTTATCATTTTATCGGTTCCTAAACTGTTTTTGAGGCCCCAGCACTGGTGCCCTATGCTGCAACTACCGCCGTCTTGTCCACTGCTCCGTGAGACGAATCAGCAGAAGGATAATAAGTTGGGACCAATTTGATTCAAAGAGGGGTGATTTTCTCTGTCCTTGGAGAGGAACCCAGGAGAACTAGTACTGGTACCAAGGGAAGGTGGAGGTTGGCTCAGTCAATTACCTCACCGACTAGATGTGGGACCTTCTTTAACTCACCCCTGACGTGGGTCCCGCTTAAAACAGCTGTAGGCCACCACGTAATAGCTGGGATCAAAAATTCGGGATTCTCTCCTGGCAAAATGTTCTCGCCACTGCCACTTAAAAATACTTATAATAGAAAAAGTGTACTACCCAGCCCTACTACTACTAGTACTACTACCCCCCTGCCCATGCCTTTCTACCGACGACAAGACAAGAAACCATCACTAGCTAGCTCACATCTAACAAGTAACTATTGGAACTGTTCCAACCTCCGATTGGGGAGTTCTTATTGAAATAGGTGGGTGTATTTGCTTACCTTGAAATCCGGTTTTGCTTAATTTGCTTCCGATTGGGCCATTGGGGGTACTATTAGTACTAGGAGTAGTAGTATTCGGTATGCTTTGATTGTGGAGTTCTTGCTTATTGCTCACCTCGAAATAACCTAATCAGGATATTTTTCCTCTTCTCTAATCAATTGGGTCATTTGGGTGGGGTGGGGGTGGTGGTGGGGTTGGGGGTGGGGGTTGGGGAGGTGGTACTGATTTCGTATGGATTCCAGATCAGGGCATGGTCACTTTTGTTCTTATTGGGGCATTTGGTCGGGTTCGATTTTGGTGTTCTTCACTTCTATAACCGTTAGTTGCTACTCGTAATGTGCAATGTATTTTGCGTCAGATTTTGTATGGAGAACTATGGGTCAGTGGTACGCACGGCCACTACGGACAGTGATGGTCCCGGCAGTTCCCTTAAAAGTTGCCTAAAAAGGTAATGTAGCAGTATATTCGTTGCATTCTTCCATTCTTTCCAATGCTGAAAGTGGTTGGCTGCAACCTGGTTGTATCCCTGTGCTAAAAGTTGTCTCTGTCTGCATCCTGTTTTTCTGGAAGCTTCTGTGACACCATCTCTTCTTCATTTACTTTAGCACAGTGGTACATACCTGCAAACATGTTGTGGTCTAGGTGCGGCAAATAGGATGGTAGCCCCAAATGCCGCAGGATCCGGCGAGTACCACTACTCACCAAAAAACAAGTGCAAGGCCACTGACCAGCTAGGAGGGCCCAGCTTAAAGAGAAAGGTATTTGTTCTTAATGCCCTTATTACCATGGTGCAGACAGATTTAAGTATTACCCACTTGGTGTGATGTGTGCTTATAAGATGTTCAGAAACATATGTGTGATTTTATTAATTCTGGCACTATGTTTATGTGAATCCAGATCTAGATCTGTCAGACTATCTCATACAGTCAGTATATGACTACTATGTATTGTACTCCCTTCGTCCCAAGGCTTAGGCATATACTGTATTTTTTGTAAAGTCAAGCGACAGAAAGTTTGACAAAACTTTACATAGTATTGAATTGTTGAGTTGTGTTGCTATTTATGCAGATTGAAGGTGCTGATGCGGAGGCTGAGGCTGCTGTAGAGGATAGTAGATTTCTGATGCCCGCACCAAAAGAGGACATCCTCTACACAACGAGGAAGCGCCAACAAAGTACCCAGGTGGGCAGTGACCTCTCTAAGAAGTGGGTATTATTTGGAACTGCACAATTTCACATGTTATAGTTTTCCATGTTGTTGTTTTCAGCTAGTACTATATGTTTACGCTAATTAGAAGTTCACCAAAATAAAATCTGTTTGCTTTACATGCAATGGTTTTTCTTTATATTATTAGATTTACTTGTTCTTTACATAATTAACCTTTCCACATAATTTCAATCAGTACCACGCACCAGCTGCTCAGCCCTTTCTACTACCCTCCTCTTGTTAAGCTTGAGGATTGAAAGGGGGCCCCTGTATGCCATTCCAAAGGCATTGGGATGAAAAATGGTGCATGGCCACCCTTCACAAAGGGTACCCATAGTATCAGGTATGGATCCCAAGTGGTTTAGACCTACTTGACGTAAGATCTTGTATCTCACTTTTTTTGTTGTCGCCTTACTTCTCTATCAATTTTCTCATGAAGGATGTCCCTTGTGTCGCTCGCCCCATTATAAACAAGATGTTCAGAAATGACAAGTTTCTAACTCTGTATAGCGAGGGTCCTAAAGGCATGCGGCAACTATATGATATGGATGTCTCCCAGACGATGGCCACCACCTATTTGGGTGGCCGAGGTTGGTCCAAGTATGTCCGTGAGATTGGTCTAAAGCAGGGGACGAGGTAACATTCGATTTTAGAAAGCCTGGGCAGATACTTGCACGCCATCGTACACATGTTGACCGAAGGACCAAGAACAGAGGTAGTACTAATTAATTTGATTATGTAATCATCACATACTCTAATGATTTTCTTGCGACTAAGTATTCTGCACCATTGTCTTTACTCATCATATGACCCTGAACACTTATGTACTCTGCTTCCCCTGATGTACCACCTAGAAGGGTGCCAACATCAAGCTGTTGGCACCGGCACCGGCACTGGCCCCAGTTCCTACAACGGCACCTGTTGACCTCGGTAGGAGAAAGAATAGAGGTAGTAACTTATTTCGCTTGTATACTCTCATCTCTGTCTAGGAGTTACTATTGTATAAGAAACCATTTTGCTTGTCCACATCTCATATGCCTCTCTGACCACTCCTGCAGTCACCGTACCTACCCCTCAGAAGGTAACCAACACCAAGCTGCTGGCACCCCCAAAGGCACTGGCCCTACTTCCTGCTCCGACACCTGTTGACCTAAGTAGAAAGAATGGAGGTAGTAACTTAATTTGCTTGTATACTCATCATATCCTCTGATCACTCTCTTGTGAGTAATTATTGTATAAGAGACCATTTTGCGTGTACACTTCTCATCTGCCTCTACCATCCCTACAGTTAGCTTAGCTACCCCTCAGTAGGAATCTAGCATCAAGCTATTGGCGCCGACACCAGTTCTGGGCCTTCTGGCTCCTGCACCAGCCCCACTACAATTAGTGGCACCATCTCCTGCACCAGCACCAGCCCCAGCACAGGCACTGGTACAAGCTCCTTCATCACCCCGGGCAGCACCTTGTCAGACCATATCCTACACATGAGTCATCACAAGGTCAAACTGGATTATGTTTGTGAGTATATGGTGGCAGATAAACTATTCCGAATGTCTTCTCAAGTTTCACATGACTCAGTGCATCGCTCTTAGTAATTATGCGTCTATCTCTTGCTTTGACTCAGAAATTTCCTAAGAGTGCCACAAAGCAACTCCAGGCCAGACGAAATGGCACAAGAGTCTTCATGATGCAGAGTGAAGGATTGCTTATCGAGGGATGCTACGCCATTAACTCGACTGATGGGCGCTTGGCAACTACTTCTAGGTGGATCAAGTTCCGGAAAGCAGCCAAACTTACTATTGGAAGAACGATCAAGGTTGATGTATCTCGCTGCCCTGAATGTGGCATGATATTCATGAATTTCATAGCTGTCTAGCACTTTGGCCGCATGCTATTGTAATTAATTATGTGGTTGTCTTATCTCCACTGATCATATATGGGTGGTAAAACTGAGATACCCTTTTGCTGTATTGGAGCTATGACTAATACATACTGGTATGGTATATCTGTATCCATATGACGGTTCCCTATATGAGAAATATTATGACAATTATTGTGTTCCAGTGATCGAGTGTGTTTGGAGAAAAGGGCAAACTGATCGCGTGGCATGGTTTCTAGAGCTGAAACAAGAACTGTCTCTCTCTATAGTGATATTGAATTTCAGTTGTATTGCTGAATCAGTCACTCTGAAATGCTTCTAAATTGGTCAAATCCTGTTGAATATGAACTAGGAATCTGTCGATTTTTTTATGTATTATTCTGTAATCCTTAATCTTTCAAATGGTATTGAATTTGTCAAAAGTACTGTCGTTACTGTTGGCTGCTTGCTCTAGAGCTTTTTCCTTTGTGTCATCGGAACTGTTGGATGCATTTTGTACAGAGATGAGAGGTTAAAGATATACAGCGTGATTTCACCAAGTGAAGTCATTGGATACCAGCCCTTTTTGGCACATGTGGTGTGTGTTCATTAGATATTCTTACATGAATATCTGTCAAAGGAATTATCGCTTTTTTTCATCCCTCGAAGAGGTCTGTGTTTGAATATGGTGAGACATAGCCCAGTGAAATTTGAGATAGGAGCCCATTGACCATAACCCAAAAACTTTTTAATTTGGCCTTTTTGGCAGTGCCCCCCACCTCTAAAAAAACCCTGCCTACCCATGTTTTTAATAAACTAATCCATTATGTTGCTTTTTATAAATCGAGGTTCCAGTAGAACTTCTCTTTTATTTTAAGAGAGATAACATGGAAACATAACAATATTTTTTAGAAGACTGATACATAAGTTGTAGTACTAATACATGTTTAATGATTCAATTTCTATTAGTATCTTTGGTATTGTGGAAAAACACTCAGTTTATGTCTATTTGATTTGATTTAAAGGTCTTTAGTTCTAATCCATTGTGTGTACATATTTATATATATCTTGGGTTTACTTTTTCTAGAAAGGGTTTACTTTTTAATATCGCATTACGGAGAGGCTGACATCACGGACCCACTAGCCCGCAGCATCCCTTGAGTTTAATGGTCGATTTTGAAAAAAATGTTAAATACTTGTACAGAGAGGCTGGCATCAGGGACCCACCGGCCAGAACATACCAGAGAGTGTGACATGGGGCCTCAGCAGCAAGCCATACACGGCTGCCACATCGACCAACATTGCCAAGGTCAAAATAGCGGACGCAGCCGAAAAAAGTCCATCATACGCAAGTTTCATATATAGAGAGAGACCAACATGTGGGACCTAGCGTGGCCTTATACAGGCTCTGCCTCGAGTCATGTTGCCAAGTTTGAAACAGGGAGGCACGAGCGAGAAAAAAGTCCAGCATGCACACCATTCTTCTAATGAGAGGCTCACAAGGGGGACTCGACAGCCTGGAAAAACGGCTAATGCATCGAGCAACGCTATCATGTTCGAAACACGGAGGCGCGACCGAGAGAAAAAGTCCGATCATACACACGTTTCTTCTAATGAGTGTATGACATGTGGGGCTGGGGCCTGCATCATGATTAAACAGTAGATGCAGTGAGCAACGCTATCAAGTTCGGAACATGGAGGTGCGACCGAGGGAAAAAATTCTATCATACACACGTTTCTTCTAATGAGAGGATGCCATGTGGGCTCTAGGAGTTTGATTAAACGGCTAATGCGGCGAGCAACGCTATCAAGTTCGGAACACGAAGGTGCGACAGTGGGTAAAAAATCCATCATACACATGTTTCTTCTAATGAGAGGATGACATGTGGGGCCAAGCATCATGATTAAATGGTAGATGCATCGAACAACGCTATCAAGTTCGGAATATGGTAGCGTGAGCTAAGGAAAAAAATCCATCCTATACACATTTCTTCTAATGAGAGGATGACATGTGGGGCTCAGAAGGTTGGTTAAACGGTAGATGCGTCGAGCAGCGCTATCAACTCGTAACGCGGTAGCGCCAGCGAAGGAAAAAATTCCACCATACACACATTTCTTCTAATGAGAGAATGACATGTGGGTCCCAGGTGGTTGATTAGACGGTAGATGCATCAAGCAGCGCTATCAACTTCGGAACAGGGTAGCACGAGCGAAGGAAAAAATTACATCAAACACATGAACCTTCTAATGAGAGGCTGACATGTGGGACCTAGCACCCTGACAAAACAACAGACGCATGGAGCAACGTTATAGAGTTCAAATCAGGGAGTCGCGACCGAAAAGTATGGTCCGCTAGAGACACTGATGTCCGGGACCCACACGCCGCAAAAGACTTCGGCGAGTCAACATCACGCGAGGAAACGAAAATCTTGCTTCTGCCATGCGCCAGCCGAGCTTCCTCCATGTTTTTTGCAGATCGGTCGTAGTAGAGGGCCACAAAGCTGGAAAAAAAAGTTTTCCATCGACCACGGTCGAGCCAAGAATTTCACCACAGAAGACGCGCCTTCTATGACGACCGTCGGGCTAATTCGTTGAGGAAGGAAACTTTTCTTGTAGTGTAAGCGTATAACTTCTTTTCTTACTACTTCCTCCATCTTAGGATTAAGCCTTCTTTGTGTATCTACTACGGGTTCAGCATCATCAAGCATGGTAATCTTATATGTTACAATAGATGGATCAGTTCCTTTAATATCACTCAATGTGTATCCAAATTCTTCATGATGCTTAACCAAAACTGAAATGAGTTTATTCGTTTCATTTTCTGATAGATTCTTGCTAATAATAACAGGACATTTATTTTCATTATCTAAAAACTCAGAACTCAAATTTTCTGGAAGTTTTTTCAATTCTATTGGTGGAGGTTCTTCATCTCCTATTCTTACCCATTCTTCATAGTCATGTGGATTTTGTGCTTCCAGAATTGAATCAAGGTAATCATCTATGTCTTGTTTCTTCTCATGATCTAGTGCTTCTTCCCAATTAATCAAGCTCCTTTCTAATTCACCTTGTGGAGTAATGAATTGAATTGCCGCTAGCTCGGCAATCGTCTTTTCTTCCATGATATCCTCCACTTCATATGGCCTCTTCTTTAGTTTGGGAAAGTGGAATGTCATTTCCTCCTCTCCAAACTTCAGTGAAATGGTTTCCTTCTGATTATCCACTCGAGCTTTGGTGATGGAAAGAAAAGGACCGCCTAAAAGAATATGGAAAAAAGAATCTTGAGGCATATCAACAATATGAAAATCAAGGGGGTACATGAGCGAGCCAATAAAGACATAAATATTTCTAATTACCCCTTCAGGTTTTATATTGGTTTTATTAGACAATTTGATAATAGTGTCTACCGGTTCAACATCTGGTTTATTTAAGTTGTAGCGAAGTTCTTCATAAAGCGATGATGGCATAAAATTTATGGTGGAAATTGGTTCGCAAATTCCATATAAAAAAGTTTCTCCACAATATATAGGGGTCATAAGTTTTGAAGTTTCATTACCTCGAACCTTACCTTGGATGAATTCTGAAGTTTCACGGTCCAACATAACCACTTCATCCTCCACTATTTGTGCCTCCATAAGATCTTTTATTATAACAATATTTATTTTTGTAGCTTTGGAATTCCTTTCTGGTTTCTTTGGTCTCTTCTTTATTTGCTCTTCCTCTCTTCGTCTTTTTTCAAAGATTCCCTGTATAGGTATCGAGGAGAACACTTCCATTAGCGCTCTTGCATGCTTCTTTTCTTCGAGAGGCTTACGAGGTTCCCATTCTGTAGGTACCTGCAAATGCCCTCCATAATTCTCAATAATCTTCTTTATTGAGTAAGAATCAATACCGAGGGTTTTAATCATTGTATCCGTCCTCTCATCTACAAGGAAATCGTTAATGCAAGCATATTCAGAAAAACTATATGTAGTATTTTCCTTATCTTAAGAATTTCCAGTTGCTTCTTTCATTTTTATTATTAGATTCCAAGCCTCATCATAGGTATAAGATAGAAAACTGCCATTTGAAGCAATGTCTAGATTCGTCCTATTTTCAATATTTAGCCCTCCATAAAATATATGGGTAATTAACCAATCAGGCAAATGATGATGGGGGAAATTATCTAGGTAACTTTTATACCTTAGATATCCTTCATATGAGCCTTCACTAGGATTACTTTTAAAACTTATAATAATACCTCTCATCCTGTGAGCTTTGCTTTCAAAATAATATTTTGATAGGAATTTAGTCGTCAATTCCTCACATGTCCTTGGTGCTTCTGCACAAAAAGATTTGTACCAGTCGCAGACATTATGAGAGAGAGTTTGTCTAAAGAACTGAATTTTAACCATATCAAGATTACAGTCGTCAAAAATAAAGGAACTGAGAATGTCTTAAAAAAATCCGTAATTGTCCATATGGACTTTATTCATTGGTTCCTCCAAATTTCATAGAATGTAATAGTTCAAATCATAAAGAATGGATCTCGACTCCATCCGAATTTATGCTTTTGTTGACAGTTATAAAAGTGTCCTAGGGCCAACCCATTTTCCTTACTGCCTCAAGCTAGTTTAAATGTTGAGTATTTTCCATTGTTGTGGTCCTGCAACTCAAGTAAAAATTTGTACAATGAAAGTAAATAACTAAAAGTAAAGTGACTTATAGCGCTAAGCTCCCCGTAAATGGCGCCAGAAAATAGCTTGATGACTACAAGTGCACAGAGTGTTTGTCGCTAGTTTCGAAATAAAGATATCGATCCCATAGGGAATAGTAGGCAAAAGACTAAAGTGCTTTTAACTATAACTAAATGAAGTACTTAAGAAATGAGTAGGTAAATGGTAATTTAAAGTAAAGAAAACTTAATGCAGAAAGTGAGAATCGCGTGTGTAATAGAACTTCGAAACTACAATAGGGAAAAGGCGTTCTTAGGGAGTAGTGGATACACCGCTAGCAATTTAGACTAACTAATCGAGAGTATTATAACGAATATTCTTATAGTGTGTATGTATGTGGGAGGAGCTCCATATATGGACGATTTGCCAGCAACCGCTGCACACATCGTCCTCATAACCACAACAGACAGTAAACGACAACCACCGCATTACCGTGCTATTAAGGGATTTCTCCCGTGGAATGGACATGGCTTGATGAGTTCTCCTTGGTTCCCCAAGTTAGTACGTAAAGAATGACAACAACTTTATAGTCACCGTAAGCTCCATCATCCCTCTGTTTACTAACAAGTAATCCCCTGCATCGAGTCCCCATAAGAGGCAAATATTAAGGAGGTGCACTTCTCCCTAATGTCAAGATGAAGACAATTAACACGTACACATAATGATATATAACATAATAATCTCTATCTTATCTCAGTCATATGCTAGGGTTTCTCCATCTCCCCAAGAACTAGAGATCTACTCAAACATGGAGGCAGTTAACATCATAGCAATGGTAATGGAAACAATCATAGATGAATAGTACTTATATAAATCCACAACTAGTATAGGAATTACAACAAGATCTAGACAAGATGTAGATGGGATGGATGAAGATGGTGTTGATGCAAGGGTGCTTGATTAAGATTGATGCCTTAGCCTCCTGGATCTACGTAGGGCGAAGATGGATCCCTTGTGGGTGAGTTCCCCCTCCAGATGCCTTCCGGAGGTGAGGTTTTTGTAATTTCTAGGTATTCTGTATGTCGTCTCCTCGAGCCAATTGCATGGGGTGAAACTATTTGACGAGGCAGATGCGGCACCAACTATACGGCCAGAGCTATACGGTCGGAAGAATTTCTCCCGTCGTATAGTTGGTTGTTGCGCTCTCTACCTCCCTTGTTCACTTATGGTTTTCTTCTGGTATTATCAAAATTTCCCAAATAAGCGATTTACGTTGTTTTTGACTCCTTTATCCATAGTGCAATTGCTTCAATAATTGTATCCATTGGATCCATCATTTTTCCTGATCCTAGTAAAAAACAAACATAAAATATGCGCGTGAGCGCTGTAAAATACCAAGATCCTACATCTACAATGCATAATAATAATGTAAAACATGATGCAAATATGCACGCATCAGCAACACATCCTAATATACTAGAGCCCCTGAGAGGCGACATCCATAGCAATAGTCTTTTGATCCAACCGAGTGCACCACGAAGCACCATGCTACAAATGATTATTAAGTATAAAACATAGATCAAAGCCTTAAGTGGTGATATTGCTGTGATCCCGAATGGGTCGCTAAGTGAAGACCGTACATCCCTATCTGTCACTGGGTTTCCTATGAGATTGCCGCTAGCCAAGTATCCCATATCAAGCCTTTATCAATCTATGGGGTCTTGGGTACTTACAAGTCCAAAGATCGAGACAACAGACAAAGAAACAAAAGATACAAACCTTTCTTTCAAACAATACATAATGCATTCCGTGAGGACTACTCACTCATAACAATAAGATCAAGGATAGAAAACATTGTGCAAAATACTTAGATTGAAATCAAATATTCATACAATGGTCACCGAATCAAAAGGAGATCTCAAGTACAAAGTAATGTCTATGGCTAATGGAGGGGATGGAAGATGGAAGGGATGAACTATGTTGTGGATCTCCTTTGGTGGTGTTGTGATGCTATATGAGAATGGCGGCCTTCTGCATGGCAGCCGAGGCCTCAAAATATATAGGCGTCTTCATGAAAGTTGTAGGGTTTGACGAGATGAAGTTGTCGCCAGATGGTACAAGCGGACGGTACAGGCGGGCCCTTCCCATACCAGTGGTTGTTACAGATGCAGACTCCTAGTATTTGCTCTAGAATTACTTTGTCATGTGGACTTCCACAAAACCTTCATTATGACTCCAGATTTCGCATTAAAAAGTGTGATTTCTTGCACAATAGAAATCAAAGCAATGGTTTTCATATCTTTGCAATTATTAGTAATTAGTAGCAAGGCTAGAGAGTTTCTTGTCAATTGCTTGACTAAAAAAAATAATGTTTAAACAAGGTGGAAGATGGCTATTTCTGGAGGCTGCCAAAGCTCAAACCTTGATCGCCCTCAAGCAAGAAGAAACAAAAGAACTATAAGGAATTCAACATTAAAACTTCAAAGAAGGAGAATAGGAATTCATTTACGGTTGGTATTCATATGTGTCCAACACTTCATCCATTTGAAAGGCTTATCAAAGTTAGAGACATGACAAGAATACTATACAAGCTTTGGTAAGTCAAGACAATCAAAGTAGAGTTTAATATAAGTATAAATAACTAGAAGTGTAACAATCAATCCAATTATTCTAGTTAACTCTTAGCTTGCCAAGGAACACTAGGATGTTTTAATAGCATAATTGAGTAAGAGAGTTCATATCCGAAGTATCATAACAGTGAAGTGTCTTATTGATGCCCACATCAGTAAATCAAAGCTATCAAAACACTTCTAATCTAATCATTATCTTTCAAGAAAATTCATAAAGTAGTAATGAGACCATGCCAAGGACTTGTATTTTGGATTTTCATATATTTTTTTGTTCCTTCTTCAAGGACCATTGAGTGTTTCTTTTACAAGTTCTCGCACAACCTTTGAGAGTACCAATACTTTTGACCATTACATTGACACATATGCCACTCATGTCGTCAACTCATAGCCGAAATCCGGGGCTATACCATAGATCGTTCATAGGCTAGCGGAGTTGTTGGCATCCAAAGGTGTGCATGAGAAACATAGAAATTTTAACTAGTACCATAGTTTGATCCACAAGGTTAGCTTTGGCATGCATCACAATTACCTCTAGACTTCATTTCAATCAAACAACTCCTTTCAAGGGTGTTGCCAAGTCTATCAAAACATCTATGGGGTTAAGTATATCTTCAAGGGTAAACTCTCAAGACAATCATTCATCAAACAAGTCATAAATTTCAGACTTTTTCTTGCTGTACTTGTTTGGCAATATTATTTCCAAGGCAAGATTAAATTAGCTAAAAGAACTAGAGGAAAAGCTTCCACAAATAATCATTCATACCAATAAAAATCTTTACTCTAACTATTTTGAATTACTCCCACTAGCATGGCATCTTAGAAATCAACCAACTAAATTAAACAACTAAACATTAAAAGTGGGAGACATAGGACATACCTCTCATGTGTGACATCATAATCCTCTTCCTTATAGGGATGTGTTCCTTCAAAACTCAAGTACAATTATTACCATAGTAATATTAAAGCAAACAGGCAAAGTGCGAATCGATGTGCACGAAAAAAAAATTGTATTTTTGAGGATAAGGATTAAAGAATAGAAAAGATTTTTCAACCAAGAAAGGAACCAAGAAAATAAAAACAAACGTTAAACAAAAGAAAACTAAAAATGAATGAAAAGGAAAATCAAAAGCAAAGTGTTGAAACAAACCAACACGAGTGTTTCAAAGCTGTCAAGGAGCTGGAGTGCAACCTCATTATTACACAAATAAAATTGTCAGGGGAACATATCCCCAAGCTCAGGCTTTTGCAAGCCCTTTTGTTGCTCATTGTGGTGGTTGTGGATAATCTCCCATGTTCCATTAGCTGCTCCAATCATTGAACTGGGTGGTGAGGTTGGCAGTAGCATCTCGAAAGTTGATGGAGAGCTTGTTCATGTTTTTGATATTTGATGACCAACAAGTATAGGGGGTGTATCGCAGTATTTTCTATAAGTAAGAGTGTCGAACCCAACGAGGAGAAGAAGGTGCTGGCTAGTGGTATGGATCAGGAATTCTCTGCAAATACTTAGCAAACGGATTTTTTGGGGTTTTTGATAATGCAAGTAAATAAAGTACAAGTAAATAAAAGACAATAAGAATAAATGGAACAAGTGGCCCAATCCTTTATTCAGCAAAGGACAAGCCGGTTGTATTACTTAAGATGACCAAACGTTCTCGAGGACATATGGGAAGACTGTCAAGTGCTTTCGCTTCATATAGTTTATTAATGTTCTTTAGTTTGCTAAGTGTTGTGTGGGTGAACCTGTGCTAATGTACCGACCTTCCTAGGACTAATACATATTTGTGATTATACCCCTTGCAAACATCTGTAAGTATAAGAAAGTAATTAAGGTAGAAACCTAACCATAATTTTAAACTCGAAGACCCTTACGTCCCTTGTGCAATGGTTTCCTAACGGGGGTTCAGGTTTCTGTCACTCCGGAAACCCCTACGATTAGTAGCCAAATACACAATGCATTCCCCTAGGCCCATATAGGTGAAGTATCATGTAGTCAACGTTAACATGACACCACTAGAAGAAGTACACCACAACTTAAATACCAAACTATTGAATCTTTCTCAACACAATTCCACTACTAACAACATGACTTCTCCCATGTCCTCAAGAACAAAACAAACTACTCACAAGACATCATATGGATCATGATAAGAGATGGAATAAAGATGTATAAGAATAAACAATAATTCAATGATGATGATTCCGATGAAGTACAGCTTGATGGTGGTGTTGATGGCGATGATATTCCCTCTCCGGGAAGGAATTTCCCCAGCAGAAATCTATCTGCCGGAGAGATCTTTCTCTCTCGGTGTCTTCCGCCCCCTAGAGGCGCCGAAATCTTTCTATGGTTGCGCCCTGAGTATTACGGTTTTGGGAGGATTATATACGCCAGAGGGGAGAGCTGGAGGTGGGCCAAGGCGGCCACACCACCTGGAGGCGCGGCCTAGGCTTGCCCGCGCCAGGGGTGGTGCGGGCCCTTTGTGGCCCATCTCCACTCCTCCTTCTTGCAGCCTTCGTCTTCTGGAAAAATAGGATTTTCCGTATATTTTCCCGTATTTTCCGATCTTCGCGAATTTTTCTCCAAACAGCACCTTTTCCATCAGAATCCTAACTGCAGCGGTCCATGCTCCAAAAGTCATCAACCACGCAAAAACAGATGAAATTACATAAGTATCATCTCTTAATATGAAATATATCAATGAATAATAGTAGATTATGATATAAAACAGTGATGCAAAATGGACGTATCAACTCCCCCAAGCTTAGACTTCGCTAGTCCCCAAGCGAAACTGAGCTCAATAAACATGACCTCAGGTTTATGGAGTGAAGAGTCGATAAAAGAATATGGACAATAAGCATCACATTCATCAATACATAGATCATAATAGAAGACAACTCATTATTATATAACTTAACTTGCAATAAGTAAAGGAAACACAATAAAGATACATAAAGTAAATCATAATTGGTAATGGCAAACTTAGCTCTTGGTCGAAGAATAGTTGATAATTTGCTGGAGTTCACAAATAACTGGTTTTCAATGATAGCTTTCAAAGTAGTAATCACCAAGATAAGAGCAATGTGCAAAACAAGGAACATAAGAAACATGATTGAATAAATCATCATATGAATGAATGAAACACAACAACTCAAAATACTTGCTGAGATAGAAGGGAATAGGTTTACTGACTCAACTAAAAAGTAAAAGAAAGGCCCTTCGCAGAGGGAAGCAGGGATTTCCAGTTTCATAAAGAGCTCCCAAAAATTATGATACTTATTAGCTTTTAGCTCTCATTGCCCCTATCATAGGCATCTTTAGGTGATTAAGGTTAAAGTGATCAAATATGAGGATATGCTTGACAAGTTGTAAATTGAGAATCGCATGTCCCTTGAATACGAGGGCCGCTCCTCATGCTACTCCAGTTTAGTCACCTGGTAAGTTCTTGTCATCGTAAGCACATGTGTATCACGG
Organism: Avena eriantha; assembly: GCA_910589775.1. NCBI lineage: Eukaryota > Viridiplantae > Streptophyta > Magnoliopsida > Poales > Poaceae > Avena > Avena eriantha. The sequence continues at coordinate 294,530,619 of OU342742.1, forward strand.
AGAATCGCCAACGGGGTACCCCTTGCCCGATGATACGGAAGAATCCCCATATCAAAATGACAAGGCAAGCAGACAACCAGCATCTCAGCAATCGTCTTATTTACCATGGGAATATGGTGCTTTTTTCTCTCTTTCCTCTTTTCTCATCTCTTTTTTTCTTTTTCTCTTTTTTCTCAATCTCTATCTTTTTTTATAAGAAGAATGCTTCATAGATGCTCGTTATGGTTACGCTGCAGGTTTCCACCATGACGGCATGGATTAGACCAGTGGCCCAGGCGTTTCTCTAACACACATGCATAACTCCATGGACTTACAAGCTCCCCTTTCATTTCACACCGACGACATCCATAGACAAAAGAACATGATATCAACTAGGTACAAAGTACCATTGTAATGTTGAAAGAGTTCCCCATGACAGCATAGTTTTGCTAATTAACAACTTATAAAGCGTAAGCATATACACAACATAGATGGGCAGAATGGTTCAAGTTTATTAAATGCAAGAAAGTGAAGTGTCCCATCAAGTTCATGAGAGCTTTAATCACTAATTTTCACATAACAAGTTTAATTTGGAAGGTAGATAAAAACAAGAATTTACTTGGAATAGCAATAATACTAATAGGTAGGTATGGTGGACACAAATGGCAAAGGTTTTGGTTTTAAAGGATTGGATGCACGAGAAGAATTCCCTCTAAGTACAGGTTTTTGGCTAGCAAGGCTGGGTAGCAAGTATAAGAGTTGAAGGAAACAAACAAACATACAAGTGATAAAAAAACATGCAATCTTCCTTGGAAGCACAAAAGATCTTAACTAGAGAATACTAAACTTATGAGCAAATCAAGAAAGAAAGATGATGAAATTATATTTCTTTAAGAGTACTTTTATCTTTTTCATTCAACTCTCAAAAATAGTGTTGCTACTGACCGAGCTAGGTTTGCCAAAACCAACTAGATTAACTCAATGATCCCAAAGCGATACCAATACTAACAACAAGATCAATCATATAAGCACGAATTGAAAACTAATATAAGATATGCAAAAGAGTAAATGGTAGAACTTCTCATTAATATTCCATAACAGCAACTCACACCAAGGGATACAAATCTAACAAGAGAGGGGACACTTCCATAATGCAAACCATCCTACATGATAACTTCTCTATTCATGATATGACTCTACTAAAAAGGTAAAAACATAGAAGATAGTGATACGATACCACGGCACACCCCCAAGATTGGAACAAACCAAGGGGATGCCAAACCTGATGATGAATTACTCCTTCAGTGGTGGTGGGATTCTCTTGATGAGCTCTTTGATCAATTTCCCCAAGTCCTCAACCTCGAAGGTGAGAGTATGAATCAACTCCGAGTTGTGCTTGATGCGGTGCATGATCTTGTCAGATTGTGGATCCCAGCCTTGTGATTCTTTTTCCACTCTTCCACCTTGGAGTCTTCTTTCCCTGCATGGCTAGAACGAGGCAAATCCGAATTGGAGGGTAATTTCTCCTTGGGCATATTTTGGTGTTGATGCTTATGGAAAAGATTCTTGGTGCGTGGAGGAAGTGACCGTCGAGCTAAACAGTGATGCGGAGTTTTCCCTCTAGTTGACATCCGTGCAGTCCTCCTAACCCTAACAGATCTTGCCAACACTCCAATGCTTGCAATGGTAGTGCCAGTGTGCGGATGTTGGCCTTGCTTTATCTCCTCTTCCCCTTCACTCTTGATCTCCTTCTCCTGCTTCTGGTGGACACCACTGTGCTTCTAAACTTCAAGAATAGTTCCTGGCAGAAACAGATCGAAACAAAAACATGACGAAAACACGATATACGAACCTCGGGGGATCCGGGGGATTATATATTACGAAGTTTCATAACAAAAGGAAGGTACTGGGAGAAAACAGGTCGAAGATGGAGTCCGGAGTGACCACATCACCTGGTGGCGCGACTAGGGGTGGGCCCGCGCCACAGGGTGGTGTGAGCCACCCTGGCTCTGTTTCTGTCCCTCTTTCGCTTCGTAGCTTTCCTTATTGACTAAAAACCGCAAAAATATAACTGGACAGATCTTTCGCGGAACTTTTCTTACCAGAACTGTTACCTATTTAAAAACACAGACTACAGGTCTCTGAATTTGGTATTTAGCAGATTCTTCTAGAGTCACCACTTGAATAACATCAATATCTTCATCTTCATACACTTATTGCTTGAGTCATGAAACATTTCGCTTCCTTACTACACCATTACCTCCAATACCTGGAAATTTCTTTCACACAAAACATCACACAGTTCTCATTAGCAACATTAGTATAAGTGAGGTGATAAAACCTTTTCAGTTCAACTTCAACTGAAAACCATCAAAACATAAGCTACTGTAGCAACTCCTTCCAAAAACCCAAAAAGAATTCAAAAAGGAAATCGAATAAAGAAGCAAATTCAAGAGTGGCAAAATCTGTAAAAACAGACCAGCAGGTAAAGATCAATTTTTTCGAAAATCTTATGTTGCTCAAATCAAAAAGTGAAAAACTAACGAAAGTTAAATAACAACCTAGGGCAGAAGAACAAAAACTTATAGCTCAATCCGATAGACAGAGATCTCTCATTAATTTTTACGGTGAAGCACAAAAATCTGTTTCGGGACAGCAACTTCCCCAAATCTTACTTCTCTCTCATTAGAGGTTGATCTTGATACAAAAACCAAACAAAAAGGATACGTAGAGGTTATTACCGAAGTAATAACTTCCAAGACTCAAAGAAACAAAAACAAACTGAAAGCAAAAATAAACTGGGTTGTCTCCCAAAAAGCTCTTTCTTTATAGCCATTAAGATGGGCATGATAATTTTGATGATGCTCACATAAGAATATGAATTGAAGTGAAAGAGAGCATTAAGAAGCAAAAATACACACATTTAAGTCTAACCCACTTCCTATGCAAGGGAATTTTGTAAACAAACAAGTTGTTGAACCAGAGGCTACTAGCATAGGAAGGCAAAACAAGTGCAACACAAAAACTTTCAGCATAAAACGACGAAACTTGATATTATTGAGATACATTAGAGCACTTTTCCCTCTCCCATAATAACTTTCAGTATCATCCATAAACTTAACAATATAACTATCAGAAGGACCATCGTAACAATTATCACTTATCCTAACAGAAAACACAGGAATACTAGTTCTCATAACACTACTTTGTGAAATAATATTAGAGGTATCCTTACCAGGGATAGTGTGTCCCTCTTCTACATATTTTGTGACACAGTCTTTCATATTTACTATTATAGGTTCATCATCCATTTTTTTATCAGGTTCTTGTACTTTCATTAACCATACTAGCTATCATAGAATGTTCCTTTATCTTAACTGGGAAAGGCATTTTCTCAATATAAGGTTCAGGTAAAACATGATTAGCAATATAAACTTTAGTATTTCTTGTAGGAACGCTCTTAGCAACATCTTTATAAGGTTCATGATACTTATTCCACTTATTTTTAGGCACTTCAATGTAGGAAGCAAGAGCCTTAAAATAAGGAGCAATACCTTGAGAGTCTAGACCATAAGCATTTTTAATATTTTGAAAGTCATCAGTTCCCATAAAAGATTCAATGCATTCATAATCATAATTTATACCTGACTTTCTTCCTTTGTCATTCTCCCAAGCTTCAGCATTGTCTTAAATACGGTCCAGAATATCCCATTTAGCTTCTTCTTCCATGCGAGTGAATGATCCAGCACAAGAAGCATCCAATAAATCCTTATCATGAAGAGAAAGCCTTGCATAAAAGTTATTAATAATAATATTGTTGGGGAGCTCATGAATGGGACATTTGAGCATTAGTAACTTCAATCTCCCCCAAGCTTGAGCTGTACTCTCTCCATCAAGAGGCCAAAAGTTCTAAATTTGATTCCGATCTTTATGAATCTCACTAGGAGGATAAAACTTTGAATAAAAGAGAGGTACTATTTCCTCCCATTCAAGAGCTTGACCATTCATTAGTAGCTTATACCATTCCTCAGCTCTTCCTTTCAGCGATAATGAGAATAACTTCTTCTTAACTTGATTTGTGGTAATACCTGCACACTTGAACAACCCGCATAATTCGTGTATAAAGAGCAAATGATCACAGGGATGGACAGTTCCATCCCCAACATAGTAGTTATCCATAACACGATCAATAATTCTTGTGGGTATTTTAAAAGTATCATTCTTAGAAGGTGGTGGTTCATCTACTACCTTAGCAACAGTAGTAGCATTACAAAATAAGAAACTCAGCGAATTATCCATAACGAAAATAAAGCAACTAACAGAAATAAACAATACTCATAGTAGAAGTTTCATTTACCAGTTCCACTCTCCAATAGCGCTTCACTCCCCGGCAACGGCGCCAGAAAATAGTCTTGATGACCCACAAGTATAGGGGGTGTATCGCAGTATTTTCGGTAAGTAAGAGTGTCGAACCCAATGAGGAGCAGAAGGTGCTGGCTAGTGGTATGGATCAGGAATTCTCTGCAAATACTTAGCAAACGGATTTTTAGGGGTTTTTCATAATGCAAGTAAATAAAGTACGAGTAAATAAAAGACAATAAGAATAAATGCAGCAAGTGGCCCAATCCTTTATTCAGCAAAGGACAAGCCGGTTGTATTACTTAAGATGACCAAACGTTCTCGAGGACACATGGGAAGACTGTCAAGTGCTTTCACTTCATATAGTTGATTAATCTTCTTTAGTTTGCTAAGTGTTGTGTGGGTGAACCTATGCTAATGTACCGACCTTCCTAGAACTAATACATACTTGTGATTATACCCCTTGCAAACATCCATAAGTACAAGAAAGTAATTAAGGTAGAAACCTAACCACAACTTTAAACTCTAAGACTCTTATGTCCCTTGTGGAATGGTTTCCTAATGGGGGTTCAGGTTTCTGTCACTCCGGCAACCCCTACGATTAGTAGCCAAATACACAATGCATTCCCCTAGGCCCATATAGGTGAAGTGTCATGTAGTAGATGTTCACATGACACCACTAGAAGAAGTACACCACAACTTAAATATCAAACTATTGAATCTTTCTCAACACAATTCCACTACTAACAACATGACTTCTCCCATGTCCTCAAGAACAAAATGAACTACTCACAAGACATCATATGGATCATGATCAGAGATGGAATAATGATGTATAACAATCAGAACATAAACAATAGTTCAATGGTTTCACTCAATAGCATCAACTACAAAGAGTAATCAACACCGAAAAAGTTTCGCCTAAGAACTATCCAAGATTCAACCCAATTATTACAGCAATATGGAGATAGTGATGATGGTGATGATGATGATGATGATGATGCCGATGAAGTCCAGCTTGATGGTGGTGTTGATGGCGAAGATCTCCCCTCTTCGGGAACGAATTTCCCCGATAGAAATCTGCCTGTCGGAGAGATCTTTATCTCTCGGTGTTTTCCGCCCCACAGAGGTGGCATAATCTTTCTATGGTCGCTCCCTGAGTATTAGGGTTTCGAGAGGATTATATACGCTAGAGGGGAGAGAGCTGGAGGTCGGCCAGGGCGGCCACACCACCAGCTGGCATGGCCTAGGCTTGCTCGCGCCAGGGGGTGGTGTGGGCCCCCTGTGGCCCTTCTCCACTCCTCCTTCTGGCAGCCTTCGTCTTCTGAAAAAATAGGATTTTCCATATATTTTCCTGGATTTTCTGATCTTTGCGAATTTTGCCTCCAAACATCACCTTTTCCATTAGAATCCTGACTGCAGTGGTCCATGCTCCAAAAGTCATCAACCATGCAAAAACAGATGAAATTACATAAGTATCATCTCTTAATATGAAATATATTAATGAATAACAGTAAATTATGATATAGAATAGTGATGCAAAATGGACGTATCAATATTTCCTTCGGGAGCATAGATATCTTCATAGGTGGTGTAGTTGTTTGGTGGCTACACATCTTGTTCGGGTCCTTCTTGTTCTACGTATTCATATTCTCCTTCCTCTCCCGTGGGTATTTCTTGAACCTATGTGTCATAATTCCAACGTCCATCGTCGATAAAGAATAGACCATTAGGAAAAGGAGCTAGGATCAAGTGATTGGCTCCAGGTATATCAAAGAGGTATCTACCATTAGTTCTAGATATCATACCACAAGCTCTTAGAGTACAGAAACCAAGACAGTGACTTCCTATCAACTGTTGGATATTACCTAGGTTGATGTGAAGTGTGCGTGCAAGAGCGGTTATGAGTCCTCCACATATGGGACCTTGAGATTGCAGAGCTTGATGCTTAAGGTAAAAGACAAGAAGGGCGCCTAAATTTTGTGTTAAGTTAGAATTAATAGTAGCACCTTTTGCGAGGATCATCACGTCCTCCTCATTGACTCTAGTAAACTCACCGTGTGCCTGCAAGGTGTTATCAATAACATAAAACAAATAACATATAATAGGATGATCAATTCAGTTTCCCTTGGGGGCGTTTCCATGAATTATCATTCTATTAAAGTACTCACAAGGTACATGATTTAAAACAAAGGTGGTGGAGCATATGCCAGTGGTGTTCTTGGCAAACCCAAAGCAGTGAGCCCATTGGTCGAGTGTCCAGGAGTACTCATAGTTCATAGGACTGAAGTTGATGTGATCAACTCTAAGCATTTGCTCCACAGAACAATAGTGAGAGAACACCGTATGTGCCAAGGTGCTAAGAAATTGAAGCATCAAGTGGCGGTACATGGTGACATCCTGAAAGACAAAGTCATACAAACCAACATTGTTGCAGAGTAAATCGAAACCGGCACAAATACCAAGTTGGTTCAAGATATAGGGATACACTCACTTGGTGGACTTGATATCGCAGGGCTTGAGACAGTCAAACCTGTTCAGCTGAAACTCCTCGGTGAACTCGATACCAAGTGACTCGGGGGTCAACGTATCAATGGATGGTGTGGCTGGTTCCTCAGCCATCACACATGTACGGCTCCTCGTGTTCATCTAAAACAAAATAAATAAAAATTTCTAATCAATTTTTTAGTCCAATAGAAACATAACATAAATGATCCTCTACACTTGTTACAAAACAAACTCCTCTAAAAACAATACTAAGCATGCTCAATATCAAGATTAGCTAAAGTATAATACATAAGCCTAGATTGATAATGGTGAAAGCTTGAGTAGAGTTTTGTTGCAAATAAGTTGGAGATCCGAGGAGAATCATACCTTAGATTGATTGGGTGCGAGGCATCAAAGAAAGATTGAATAAATTTGAAGATACAATGGAGGTGGTTTGAAGTTTGGAGGTAGAAGAAAGAGAAAAGTTTGTGTTTGAGAATTTTAGGGTTACCTCCTCCTGGGTGATATGGCCGCCATGTACGTGGTACGTGCGTGGTACAGCCAGAGCCCGCCCAATGAAAGGATATTGTTTTCTCCTTGTGTTTTGGTGTGGATGACAACTTCTTTTGTGGTTTAACTATATGTCCAAGTTGCAGGGTTTATCTTCGGACGTGCTTGTTGGTGGACTTCTCTCTAGAAAAAGCTTGAAGATGGTGGCGTTTATTTACACTTTCTCTTCTTTTGTGTTTTATGCTATCATACTATCAATAGAGGGTCCACCTTGGAAGGTTGTGGGAAATCACCATTTCATGCACAGACCATATCAGCACATCCACAGCCTTCCCAGTTTTCCTGTAAGAGAGAGTTCCCCGAGGTGTTCGAGTGTTTTCTGCCCTGACCAGTAGTACCGGCCAGGCGACGGTAGTACCTCCCAAGGGTGTTTTCGGGGCTAATCGAGCAGAACTTCTGACAGAAGTTTCGGTCCTAATTCCAGCAAACCAAATTTTGGCTCAGTAATACTTCTATATCCTTTTGCCTATTTGTCGGAATTAGCACTAGAACTTGGATCGGTTGTACCGGCCAGATCAAGCATTGTCTAGCCCTAGTCCCCTTGAGCGGTAGTACCACTCCCGTCCTGGTAGTACCGGTCACCCTCTGGTGACACGGTTCTTCCGGTCCCAGTTCTGGACCAAGTTCCGGTAACTACGCTTTGTGACTTAGAATGTCTCTGCCTTGAAATGCCTATTTGCTGGTAGTTGGACCGGAACTAGGACCGGTAGTTCCGGTCAGTTCATGGGGGCCTGCTGACTTGTTAACCCGACAGTTCCGTGGGCATATTCGACCCGTTGGTCGTCCGCTCACCAGAACTACTGGCCCGCCACAGGTAGTACCTGTGGTGTCGGTGCGGGGCAGAAAATGCCTGTTTGAGGGAGGTCCATTTAAGTCCCCCTTCTTCTTCCTCCTATATCATCTCTTTGTTTTCTCTCTCCTCCATTATTACAAGATCTTGTCTTGCCTAGATCTCTCTCCCTACCCACTCAAACCTCTTGATCTTTTGAGGATTGGGAGAGGTGACATAGATCTACAGTTCCACCAATGGAATCGTGATTTCCCCCACCCATCCTTAGTGGATCTTGTTACACTTGGGTTCTTGGAACCCTAGACGGTGTAGGGCATCCTCGGAGCTGGGGAAATTTTTGTGCAGCTTCGTGGTGTCGTTGAGGGCCTCCAATTGAGTTGTGGAGTCTCCCCTCAACCTTGTTGTAAAGGTTTCGGTTGGCGCCTTCAAGGTCACTGGTTAGTGGATTGTGAGGCCACCTTTGTGGTGGTGCTTACCGGAGAAGAAGGTGAGGCCTTTGTGGTGCTCGGGTGACCTTGTGTGGCCCTGACACCGCTCCAACATAGACATAGCTTCCTTGCAAGTGAACTACGGGAATTACATCTCCGTGTCCCCTCGCTGGTTTACTTGTTCCTATCCTTTACTTCTTGCAATTACCGTCTTGTTTACTTGTTCTCTTGTATGCCATATAGGATATTCATCTCGTTGCATGTGTAGTAAACTTTACATTTTTCAAAGCCTAAAATTGCAAGAAAAGATTAAAAATTGGTAGTCTCCTATTCACCCCCTCTAGTCGACCAAAGTTGGGCCTTTCAATTGGTATCAGAGCCTCGGCTCTTACTTCAGGCTTAACCGCCTAAAAGACAATGGCGGACGAAGATGGGAGTGTGGGTGCAACCACCAAGAACTTGTCCTCCATGGATGACATCAGTCGATTGGAGACATCCATGATGACCAAGTTTGAGGAAATAATGACCCTCTTGCAATCCCTTAAGCCTAGCCCCATGCAAGAAACCCCTCACGATGCATCTCTTGCCGCCAAAGCCCCTCCCGCTCCCATGCAAGTGGTTGCCCCCGGGGTGAATCCCGTAGCTGCCCCAAAACACTTGGTCTTAGGCTTTGTGGCTCAAACCACCAAGCTCCCAAGCTAGAGCACCAAGGGGCTAGGTGACTCCTCCTACAAAGAGGGAGACGAGGGAAAGGACTACTCGGCAGTACCACCATTGTTGAAGTATACTCCGGGCCCACCTATTCCCATGTCGCATATCATACCTCAAGGAGCACCTCCCATGCTAAATACTTCTAATTTCGCCAATTGGCAATATCTAATGCAATTTCACATTTCTAACTCTTCTATTTAATTGATGAGGATTGTGGAAGAAGGTTTTCCCCATATGATGCAAAGAAGTTAACCCGGGCCAAGGTCATGGACAAGCAGCTCAATCCCACCGCTTTGGTCATGATCCAAAAGGCGTTGACCCCGAAGGACTTTGTTCACGTTCACAAATTCTCCACCGCCAAAGAAGCTTGGGATCATCTCACCGAGTTGTATGTTGGGAATGCTAGCATTCAAAGATCCAAGTTTGATGAAGTCAACAATGAGTCTGATGGCTTTACAATGCAAGATGATGAGACACCCAAAGACATGTATCGTCGTCTCAAGGTTCTTTGTTGTACTATGAGGGACCTTGGTGCTACCTATGTTGATGAAAAGTTCATGAAGAGGAAGTTTATTCAAGCCCTTCTCCCCTTTGAGGAACAAAAGCTCAACTCCATCAAGGGGAGAAGTAACTACCACATCATGTCCTCTCATGATGTGTTGAGTGAAGTAATTGCCATGACCATTGCCAAGAAGAATGTGGAGTCCGCTCGTGCTCGTGCTTATGGATCTCAAAAGTTGAACCTTGCCTTGAAGGCTCAAGTGGTGGAAGTTGATGAAGATGATGACTCTAGCGAATCGTCTCAAGAGGACATCAAATATGCTTTCAATGAGCACTTGTCTCTTGCATCAAGGGCATTTTGGAACAAACCAGGCATGAAGTCAAGTTCAAGGGACAACCAAAGATTCAACTCAACCATGAAGGCTCCAAAAGCAATATCTTGCTACAATTGCAACGACAGGAGTCACTTTGTAGATCAATGCCCCTTCAAAAATAGAGAAGACAATGGAGGCCGTCTCATTCGCAAGAGCAAGCCAAGACCTCCTCACCCCTTGAATAAGAACTTCCACAACAAGAACACTCCTAACAAGGAAAGGGAAATGGTGGTCCATAAAGAGTACTTCTCGGGCGCGGATAATGATGATGAGAGTGAAGGTCAAGGTGGAGAGATTGTGGGAGTTTCCGCTATTGCTACTTCTTCTCCCCACGAGTATATCTCTTTGACTCACCTAATGATAACATCACCAACCGCAACCAAAAGTATCTCATGGCCAAGGCCATCGAGGTAACACCCAGTTCTAAATCTCCCACAAATGAACTTCCTTTGCATGATCTAGATGGTCTAGAGGTTAAGAAAGAGATAGTAAGCATGTGTGAATCCATGAAGCATCTAGATGAAGATACTAGAATGTTCTTTGAAATTCTTGTGAACCAACTTGACCATGCTAGGGAAATGCTAGATGAGAAGGAAGAGGTTATTGACATGCTAGGTAAAAATGAGAGAGAGGCGCCAATGAAATTGCCTCTCTATCTCAATCCCTTGAAGATGAACATAACATGAGAATAACTCTTGTCGAAAGTGTGGTTAAACTTTTAGATGACCATAATGCCTTCATAACGCAACTTCTTAAAGAATGAGATAATTCTCTTGCTTCATTGAATGTCCTTAAAAATGAAAAGGTTGAGTTTGCTGTTAGTCATGAATGCCATAAGGACTTTGAGAAACTCAAGGAGGAACATCATGCCTTGGAGAGTAAATTCTAAAGTCTCTTTGAGGCTCATGAGCGACTTCAAACATAATTGAATAATGAACATTCAAAGTAATCCGCTGCACCTATTGTACATTTGCCTTGTTCTTCTAACCCTTGTTGCAAGCATGTGAATCTTGTTGAGGAAAACAAGGTATTGAAAGATCAACTTGCAAAAGGGAAAGTTGACAAAAATAAGAAGAACAAGAGGAGGAACAAGAAAAAGAAGAAGAGAAAGAGCTTTACTCAAGGACCCTTGCATGCTTCTACCCTTATGCAAAGTGCCAACTTTGCCAGGAAGAACAACCCTTCTTACATTCTTTGCAAATCTTTTGATGGTAATGTTTATGCAAAGTACATTGGCACATCTTACACTCATGATTATCATTGGACTATTTGGGTACCTAAGACCATTGTGACTAACAAAAGGGGACCCACTGCAAAATGGGTACCTAAAACCAAAGCTTGATTTTCTTGTAGGACTTTGCTTCCGGTGGTGCAAAATGGGTGCTTGATAGTGGAGCTACAAGCCATATGACCGGAAGAAAGTCTATCATGTCAGAGATTAGGCCTAATTTTGCCAATACTATGGTTTTCTATGGCGATAAAACAAGTTCATAGGTATTGCGTTTTGGTAAGGTGGTAGTAACCCCAGATGTATCCTTGGTTAATATCATTCTTGTCAAAACCCTTGGTTACAATCTCCTTTCCATTCGTGCTCTTGCAAGTACGGGTCTTTCGTCCTTATTTAATGAGCATTATGTGGTCCTCATGTGGAGCAAGTCTCTCCTGGTGGCTTTCGTTGGATACGTAGAGCATGACTTGTATGTGGTGGATTTCTCCAGAAAACCCTCTACACATGCTGTATATCTCTATCCGAAAGGCGATGTGGGCTGCTTGTGGCATCGCCTCCTAGCCCATGTAAATATGAAGGCTTTGCGAAGTCTCTACACGGGGGCCCACATCCTTGGACTAAAAGACATTTACTTTGCCAAAGATCGTGTGTGCAGGGCTTGTATTTAAGGAGAGATGCATGAGAATCCACACAAGATCCTCAATCAAATTACCACTGAACGATGCTTGGAGCTTCTTCACATGGATCTCTTTGGGCCTCCTTCTCATGATAGTCTTGGGGGAAAGAAGTATTGTATGGTGATTGTTGATGAATTCTCGAGATATACTTGGGTCTACTGCTTCAGGTTCAAAAGTGAGACTCAACCAACCGTCATCGACTTTCCATTCAAGTTCAATGGAAACACAATGCTACCATCCTCACCATTCGTAGTGACAATGGCATCGAGTTCAAGAACTACTCCTTGGATGAGTTTCTTAGTGATCAGGGGATCAAGCATCAATACTCAACTACTTACACCCCTCAACAAAATGGTGTTGCCGACAGGAAGAATCGTACTTTGATGGATGTGGCATGGACCATGCTAGCGGAATTCAAGTCACCATATAACTTTTGGGCCAAAGCCATTTCAACCGTTTTCCATGCAACCAATCGCCTCTACCTACGCAGGAAGAAGAACATGACTCCATATGAACTTCTGACCGGGCGCAAGCCAAATGTCAAGTACTTCCGGGTGTTTGGTTGTAGATGTATCAACCTCAAGAAAGGTGTCTGCTTGTTAAAGTTTGAGGCTAGAGATCAAGAAGGGATCTTCGTTGGGTACTCAAATCAATCACATGCCTATAGAGTGTACAACAAAGCAATAGGAAGAGTTGAAGAATCTAGCAATGTCGAGTTTGATGAAGATCATGAGTCTCTTGTGAGGCAAGACGGTATTCCTGATCCAAGTGATGAAATTCCTCCTCAAGCCATAAGAAGAATGGGTGTGGGATTCTTCCACCCCATTGAGGATCCCCTTATGGCTAAAGGAGAAGGACAAAGCTCCACTCAAGAGGAGCCTTCACTCTCACAAGACCATCTTGCACCTCAAGGACAAAGAATTGCTTCTCAAGGCCTTTCAAGCTCTTCTCAAGATCTTCATGTCAATGGTGAAACTTATGGTCCCGTTGCTCGACTAGAGTCCATTCGCATGCTTCTTTCTTATGCTACCCATCATAAATTTAAATTGCAACAAATGGATGTCAAGAGTGCCTTTCTTAATGGTCCCTTAAAGGAATTGGTGTATGTCAAGCAACCTCCGAGTTTTGAGGATCCTCTCTTCCCAGACCACATCTACAAACTCGATAAGGCACTATATGGTCTCAAACAAGCCCCACATGCGTGGTATGAGTGCCTTAGAGAGATTTTGTTAGACCGTGGTCATTGATCCCACTCTTTTTACTAAGAAAGTTGGAGGAAACTTGTTCATTTGCCAAATCTATGTTGATGATATTATCTTTGGTTCTACTAACAAAGCTTTTAAGGAGGATTTTTCTAAGCTCATGACCGGCCGCTTTGAGATATCTATGATGGGGGAGTTGGAATTCTTTCTTGGCTTTGAAGTCAAGCAATTGAGGAAGCGAACCTTCATCAACCAAGCTAAATATGACCAAGATATGCTCAAGAAGTTCAACCTTAATCAAGTAAATCTAGCAAAAACTCCCATGCCCACAAAGGTTAATCTTGATCTTGATCCCAAGGGTAAGGATGTGGATCAAAAGCTTTATCACTCGATGATTGGTCCATTGCTTTATCTTCGTGCATCTCGACCAGTATTATGTTGAGTGTGGGTATGTGTGAAAGATTCCAAGCCGCACCAAAGGAAAGCCACATGGTGGTGGTCAAGAGAATCTTTTGATATTTGGTTCATACCCTAACTTCGGGCTGTGGTAACCCAAGGGATCTAGCTTTGACCTCATTGGACACACGGATTTGGATTGGGAAGGAGACAAAGTGGAAAGGAAGTCAACCTCTGGTGCTTGTCAATTTCTTAGAAGATCTTTGGTGTATTAGTCCTCAAAGAAGCAAAACTGTGTATCTATGTCCACCGCGGAAGCCGAGTACATTTCCGCCGCGAGTTGTTATGCTCAATTGTTATGGATGAAGAAAACCTTGAAGGATCCTGGACTTTCTTTCAACGAGGTGCCCCTTTGTGACAATGAGAGTGCCATTGCTATTGCTCACAACCTAGTGCAACACAACAAGACCAAACACATTGAGATTCGTCATCATTTCATTTGAGATCACGTTGCAAGAGGAGACATTTCTTTGGAGTATGTTCCTACCAAGGACAATCTTGCGAATCTTTTCACGAAGACACTTGATGAAGCAAGGTTCCGTGCATTGAGGCATGAGTTAAATATCATTGATTCGAGCAACGTGGTTTGAGTATCTTGCACACCTACCCAGGTCTCAAAGAATATCTTGTTTGGATGTACGCATGGATTTAGGGGGAGTGTAGTTCCTCAAATGAACCAACACTCTTTTTATTTATGTACATATTAATGTATTCATTCTCTATGGTCTCTCAAGGAGACAAAATGAGCTTAAATAATGAGGTTTGGTAATGAACCCAAGATACATCTTCGCGGTGTCAAGCCAAATATACTCACATATGGTGGCCTAGGCCACCGACTTTGTGTGTTTTCGTTTGCTTTTTATTTATGTTGTTTCCCCTTGTCTTCCATGTTTTTGGGTGTTGTTTTTTGTTTTTGTATCTTATTTTGTTTATCTCCATAGTTTGTGCCATCTATCCCAAGCCTTTTCTCCTCCCCTTAATCCTCTCTTCCCTGCACAAGGTCCTTTCTTTGCCAGTCAAAATCTTGACAGCTTTCCTAGATATCACCGGTAGTTCTAGTCGCTGGCCTGTACTACCGCTTTGGGCCTAATTTCCCGGAAGTTAGGTTCGGACCGGTTCTACCGCACCACCCAGAACTACTCGTGTCACCGGTAGTTGCGGCCCATCATCGGTACTACCAGTTGAGCGAGGGACCTTTAAGTTACGGGCCAAGGGGGTCATGGGGTCTTCTTCCCCACTTGCCCACCTGACCCCCACTTACAAACTTGGATACCCAGAAAGCTCTCCATGGTGGCGCCGCTGGCACCACCGATTTCGGCGGTCCCTCTCCAGATCTGCTCTATGGGATTCTTCCCACTTGCCCCCTGACCCCGAATTACAAACTCGCATACTCAGGAAGCACTCCATGGTGGCGCAGCCGGCACCACCGATTACGGCCGTCCCTCTCCAGATCTGCTCCGTGGGATTCTTCCCCACCTCGATCTCTCGCCATGGACCCCGGTATTTACTCCTCTCACCCTCCATTCGTGGAGATCTGGCTATTATTTTGCTTGAGTAGGACATGCCATGTCTCGGGCCCTTCTTTGGCTAGAACTGCTTTGGGAGATCGTGGTAGGGCTAGAATTCATTTGTAGATAAGATTGCCCCAATACATTGTCTAGATTCCAACTTTTGGTGCACCTAGATCCGCTCATCTGTGATTTTCTATCAACCGGTTTGCTCGTTCCCTGACCGGTACTACCTGTGAGGCTCGACCGGTACTTCCGGTGGGGTCCTCTCCACCGGTACTACCGGCGGGGGCACGACCGGTACTTTCGGTGCAGTCCGCAACACCGGAACTTCCGGTGCACCAAATCTTGGTTTCTGCCTCTGTATTTTGTCAATCTAGTATAATATGGTTGTTTTTCCTTTGACCTTGTGCACTTATCCTCCCTCCCCCCCCCCTTCTTTTTTTCTTTCATATCAGGGCAAGGTGGTTCCCGTGGTAAATCCAAGCGGTCTCGTGCTCCCTCTCGTGGTCCTTTCGAGATTGATGAAGATGATCTTGAGGTCGTGCACCCTCCTAGTCAGACCGCTCATCGGAGATCTTCTACTGAGCGTTGTGCTGCTGCTGCCGAAGGGAAGCGACCTGTTCTGGAAAGCCAAAAGAAGACCACATTTGGGCCTGATTCAGGCAAGAAGAAGATCTCATCCTGGCCTCATCTTGCATATGAGGATTTTCGCAAGATTGATCCCTACATTGTTCCTCGTGATCGTCTGGCTCAGGACCCTTTCTTCCACACTAAGCGCCAAGAAGAGATTTTATTACGAGGTTTATGCTTCCAAGAAGCAGCATGGAGTTGCCCCCAGAAGCACATCAACGTGGCCAAGATGGAAAGCAACCCTGAGTACTTTGGTGAGGCTCTCGACATGTGCATGCATTTTGGGCTCCTCAAGATTATGGAACACCGTGAGGACTATGATGAGAGGGCCAGTGCTCAGTTCTACTCCACCCTCTACGTTGATACTGACGCTAATGATAGAACCATGAAGTGGATCACTCAAAACAGGTATCTGACTGCAAAATGGTATGAGTTTGCTGCTCTTCTTTGCTACCCTATTCTGGAAGGCCATCGCGCAAATGGATGGTGCGTTCATAGGGGCAAGGCCTCCAAGCCTGAAGTTCTTGAGCCCTTGTACATTGAGGGCTAGGGAGTCAATGGAAATGTCTCCCATCTTCTTCCCACCAATGACATCATGTGCAATGTCTATCAAAACACCATTTCTCCCAAAGTAGGTAATTTCAATCAGCTTCATGCATTCCAGATTGATCTCATGTATCATATTACCGCCACAGAAACTCTCATGAGCGCATTAATGTTATGGATTATCTGTTTGAGGAAATTTGGTTCGCACTGATTGAGAAGAGGTCATGTCCCTATGCTCCATACATCTAGACCCTCATCAATGCCAAATGGCGAGAGGCCACATGTTCTCATTTTCCTCAGGATGCTCTCACTATTCATGAGGAGAAGACCTTCCGTGTGATGAAGCATCAGGAACCTCGTTCTCAGGCTGAAAAGGAAGTTGCTGTTGAGAGCGCTGCTAGGGAAGCTGCTGACTCTCCAGACCATGCTAGTGATGGGGACCATGCTGAGGCTTCTCCTCCACCTCGACTTGAGAGACAACCATCTTGGGCCAAGAAGTTTCTGCAGAAAGTCAAGAAGACTTTCTGTATCATTCAGGATCATGAGTATCAGTCATATGTTACATAGAGGCACAGTGTCAAGAGGGAGAAGGCCATCCTGAGGAAGCTTGATATTGAGGTATCTCCTGATTCCAGCTCCATCACCGCTCCCAAGGATTAGTGGGTCAACATGCATTGTAGGAGGACTGATAGTGATGACGAGCCTGAGGTCACCGGTCCGTTTCCGCCCGCTTAGAACAATGACTCTTGGGACCCCGAGCCTCCTCCTCCGTTCGTTGGTGGGTGGGGCCCGTATATTGTCTACTTTGTCCCTTTTTGGCGTCTTGATGCCAAAGAGGGAGAAAGTGTTCCGTTAGGACTTCGAGATTTCATGGGTTGTGTCATGAGCTCACTCTTTCTTTGATCCGTTTTTATGCTTGTGCACACTTTTCTTCTGTTATGTATGCTTGCGGATCTCCATTATGTATCTGTCTATGGACCTGTTGTATGGTTGCTACTATGTTGGTGAGACTATGTGTTAAGGTATCTTTCTGATGTTCTTATGATTGGCTATTGTGGGCTAAGTTATCTCACGGAGGTATATTCACTACATTCATTTATCCAAATATTGTTTCACCACAATGGTATTGGCGCAAGGTATGAGTCTCCCTCTCTCTCGCATTTACTTCTTTGCACCCTTGTTGGTTTGTCTAGTGAGGGGGAGCTCTCTCTCCTTTGTGTGCTTATTTCTTCGAGAAACTATTGTTCCTATGCCTTGCACACATCTAGGGGAGCTTCTCATATCTATTGTTGCCTACAATTTCTCCTTATTGTTATCCTCTATGCAAATCTTGAGAGGTTGTCATCAAGCACCAAAAAGGGGGAGATTGAAACGATATTGTTTTATCCTTGTGTTTTTGGTGTTGATGACAAGTTCTTTTGTGGTTTAACTCTATGTCCAATTTGCAGGGTTTATCTTCGGACGTGCTTGTTCGTGGACTTCTCTCTAGAAGAAGCTTGAAGATGGTGACCTTTATTTACACTTTCTCTTGTTTTGTGTTTTAGGCTACCGTACTATCAAGAGGGGGTCCACCTTGGAAGATTGTGGGAAAGCACCATTTCATGCACAGACCATATCAGCACATCCACACCCTTCCTAGTTTTCCTGGGAGAGAGAGTTCCCTAAGGTGTTCGAGTGTTTTCTGCCCTGACCGATAGTACCGGCCAGGCGGCGGTAGTACTGCCCAAGGGTGTTTTCGGGGCTGATCGAGCGGAACTTCTAACAGCAGTTCTGGTCCTAATTCTGGCAAACCAAATTTTGGCTCAGTAATACTTCTGTATCCTTTTGCCTATTTGTCGGAATTGGCACCAGCACTTGGATCGGTTGTACCGGCCATATCCAGCATTGTCTAGCCCCAGTCACCTTGAATGGTAGTACCGCTTCCATCCTGGTAGTACCGGTCACCCTCTAGCGACACGGTTCTTTCGGTCCTAGTTCTGGACCAAGTTCCCGCAACTAGGCTTTGTGGCTCAGAATTTCTCTGCCTCGAAATGCCTATTTGCCGGTAGTTGGACCGGAACTAGGACTGGTAGTCTCGGTCAGTTCGTGGGGGCCCGTGCTTACTCAAGATGATGAGATCGTTGGGGAACCGAAGACGAAGGTATGATGAGTGTAGCAACAAGTTTTCCCTCAGTAATGAAACCAAGGTTATCGAACCAGTAGGAGCAAGGAAACACCTCCAAGGTGTTGTTTCCAACTTGGAATCCTGCACAACACAATCACAAAACTTTGCCCCCAACTCAGTGAGGTTTTCAATCTCACCGATTTTTCTAAAAACAAAAGATTAAACGTATTGTGTGGAAGATAGTAATAGCTTTGCAGAAAGTAAACAGAAAATAGTAAATAGTAGATTGATGGTAAAAGAAAGGACCAGGGTCCATAGTTCACTAGTGGTGATTCTCCTTAGGATGGATGACATGTTGGGTGAACAAATTAAAGCGGGGCAATTGATAAACATCGAGAAAGCATACATGCATATCCTAATCATCTAGACTCCTATGAGATTTGATTAGGCATTACAACATTATACATAGACCGTAATCCAACTGCATCTCTGACTAATAATCCACCTTTAGGTTATCATCCGAACCCCCTCTAGTATTAAGTTGCAAGCAATAGATAATTTCATTAAGCATTGCATGTAAAGTAAACAATACGATTGTTCTATGAACAAAGGATTGTTGTTTTCTCCATAGTAGCAACAATGCATCTAGTACCTTAGAGATTTTTGTCACTTCCCCAGATTACTAGAGGCATGAACCCACTATCGAGCATAAATACTCCCTCTTGGAGTTGCTAGCATCTACTCGGCCAAGATAGCTACTAACAACGGAGAGAATGCAAGATCACAAATAACAAAGACATGATAGAATAAATAAATAATCAATCTGAAATAGCATCTCAATATCCATCGGATCCCCACAAACACAACATGTATGATTACAAATAGATGATCTTGATCATGAACGGAGCTCACAAGATCTACACATGGTAGCACAAAGGAGAAGAACCAACCATCTAGCTACTACATGGACCTGTAGTCCAGGGATGAACTAGTCACGCATCACACTGGAGGCAGTCATTGTGATGAAGAAGGCCTCCAGGGTTAATTCTCCCCTCCGGCAGGGTGCCGAGAAGAGTTTCAGATCTCTCCCGATATAGGGATGGAGATGAAAACGGCTATAGACTCTTTTGTTCAATTTTGATCGGGTACTTAGGGTTTCTGTATCTAAGGCATCTTATAGGAGAAAGGGGAGGCCGAGGGGGTGCCCTAGGCGGCCGCACCACCCCTGGCACGGGCCAGGCCTGGCTGTGCGGCCATGTGCTGTGGCCGGCCTCTGGCCCCTCTCCATCTCATCTTCTGGATCCATTTCCCCCTTGGTGAAATATTGACTTTGGCTTTTGTCCCGTCCAATTCCAAGAATATTCATTTTCTAACTTTCCTGGAACCAAAAACAGCAGAAAACAGGCAGCTGGCACTGTGGCATCTTGTTAATAGGTTAGTCCAAGAAAGTGTATAAAAGTACTCCAAAGTGTGGACAAAACATAAGAAAGTAGATATAAAACAAGCATGGAACATCAAAAATTATAGATACGTTAACAACGTATCAACATCCCCAAGCTTAACTCCTGCTCGTCCTCGAGTAGGTAAGTGATAAAAAGAAAGAATAATTTTTGAGGTGAATGAACCATCATAAACTTGATCAAAGTATTTGTAGAACATTGACAGCTGGGATCATAGTACTTTAACATAGCATGAAAGATATAGTTCTAACAATAAGACATAGCAACTATGTTGTAACATGAAAAGACCCAAACAAAAGATTCATGAATAACAATGCTTTGCAATACGTTTCTTTGTTTCACATAAAGAAAGCATAATGAGAATGGTATTCAGCTTGTCCCTCATAGAGTAGCAAAACATAAATGCATAGGACACCTTTAAATTTCATCAGGGTGACTAGATACAAATAGTTCAAGAACAAGTAATATCAAAGTTATGCATCAATCAACAAGTCTTGGGACAATGCACATTAAACTAAGAATGGCCACTATGCTCTCTTAATAGGTGCATAAAGATAGAAGATGGAGACTCAACATAAAAGTAAAAGAAAGACCTTCATGGAAGGAAGCAGGGATTCAAGTCTCATAAAGAGCTTCCAAAAATTATGGTACTTATTAGCTTTCAGCTCTCATTGCCCCTATCATAAGCATATTGAAGTGATTATGGTTAATGTGAACAAACTATGGAGTATATGCTTCACAAAGTATAAGTTGGCAATCTCATGTCCCTTGAATACGAGGGCCGCTCCTCATGCTACTGAAGTTTAGTTACTGGTAATTTCTTGTCATAGTAAGTACATGTGTATCATAGAGAACCACCAACGGGGATACCCCTTGCACGATGATACGGAAGAATCCCCATATCAAAATGACAAGGCAAGCCGAAAATAAGAATCTCAACAATCTTTTTATTTACCATGGGAAAATGGTGCTTTTTTCTATCTTTCCTCTCTTCTCATCTCTGTTTTTCTCTTTTTCTATCTCATTTTTATAAGAAGAATGCTTCATAGATTGCTCATTATAGTTACGCTGTAGGTTTCCACCATGATTAGGCATGGATTAGACCAGCGGCCCAGGCGTTTCTCTAACACACATACATAACTCCATGGACTTACAAGCTCCCCTTTCATTTCACACGGACGACATCCATAGACAAAAGAGCATGATATCAACTAGGTACAATGTACAAGTGCAATGTTGAAAGCGTTCCCCATGATAGCATGGTTCTGCTAATTCCTAACGTATAAGTGCAAGCATATACAACATAGATGACACAATGGTTCAAGTTTATTAGGGGCAAGAAAAGTAAAGTGTGCCGGGGAGTCAAGGACATCTTCACAAGGGAGTCCCTCATAACCAATCTCTTTACTTTGTTATTTTTGTTTTGCTTTGTTTCTTTTTGCTTTGTTTTCTTGTTTCTTTATAAAAAACACACAAAAAATTAGTTTTACTTGTTTGCTTTCTTATTTGAAAACCCAAAAAAATGACTACTCTTGAAAACACTAAGTTGTGTGACTTCACTAGCACCAACAACAATGATTTTATGAGCACACCTATTGCTCCACCTGTGCCTGAAGATACTTTCTTTGAGATAAAACCTGCTTTACTCAATCTTGTTATGAGAGAACAATTTTCTGGTATTGGTAGTGAAGATGCTGCTTCCCATCTAAATAACTTTGTTGAACTTTGTGAGATGCAAAAGCATAGGGATATAGATGGTGATATTATTAAGCTGAAATTGTTTCCTTTCTCTTTGAGAGGAAAAGCTAAAGAATGGTTGAATTCCTTAACTAGGAATAGTATGGATTCTTGGACTAAATGCAAAGATGCTTTTATTGGAAAATAATATCCTCCTGCTAAGAATATATCCATGAGAAGTGAAATAATGAAGTTTAAACAACTTGATAATGAGTGATACATTGCAAATGTATCTATAATTTTTGATGTTCCATGCTTGGTTTTATCTACTTTCTTGTGTTTTGTCCACACTTTGGAGTACTTTTCATATGATTTCTGGGACTAACTTATTAACAAGATGCCACAGTGCCAGTTGCCTGTTTTCTGCTGTTGTTGGTTCCAGAAAGTCAGAAAATGAATATTCTCGGAATTGGACGGGACAAAAGCCAAAGTTGATATTTTACCGGAAGACTCGTAGAGCCAGAAGACGAGACGGAGAGGGGCCAGAGGGTGGCCAAACCACCCCTAGGCGCGGGTCCACCTATGCCGCGCTAGGGCATGGTGTGGGCCCCCTGGCCACCCACCGACCTTGCCCTCTGGCCTATAAGAAGCCTCCCGAGGCATAAACCCTGAATAGTCAAGCCTCCAGCCATGAAAAGTTCCGTAGCGCCGCCGCCACCGAAGGGGAGATTCGGGGGACAGAAAGCCTATGTTCCGGCACCCTGCCAGGACGGTGAAGTGCCCCCCGAGCCATCTCCATAGATCTCCACCACCATCTCCATCACCATTGCTGATTCCCATGATGGGGAGGGAGTAGTTCTCTCTCGAGGTTAAGGGTTCTACCCGTAGCTATGTGTTCATCTCTCTCTCTATGCATGATCTTATTGAGATCATGAGCTTGTAATCTATAGATCTATTCTGTTACTCAAGTGCTTTAATGAATCTCTACTCTCCCCATGTGTGTGAAAGTGACAGCGTGCTCACCATGGTGGCACTTAGGCTAGAGATTACAGATACTTGTTATGAGTTATATTTGGATTTGGATGTCTTTATGAAATTTTGGTGTTTGTTGGACTCATCTAGTACTCAAGGTGACAGTGTGGGGTTTTCTAGATGGGAAAGGCTTACTTTGAGGTGTGCTGTTATAGCCCTACCATCGATTAGAGTGTCCAACCGAAGAGTATTTAAGAGTAATATCATGAAGAGAATATATTTATATGAGAGTGTTCACTAGTGAAAGTATGATCCCTAGGCCTAGTTTCTAAACATCGATACACCGTTTGCTACTAGATCTGTTACATGTTTGCTTGCTTCCATATTTATTTTAGTTTGCCTTTAGTCTGTTCCACACCATCAAGTTATTTTCTATCATCGTTACCACTTATAATTATCCATACCACTTGTATTTCACTATCTGTTTGCCGAACTAGTGCACCTATACACCTGACAAGTGTATTGGGTGTGTTGGGGACACAAGAGACTTCTTGTACCTTGATTGCAGGGTTGCTTGAGAGGGGATACCTTTGACCACTTCCTCCCTGAGTTCGATAAACCTTGGGTGATCCACTTAAGGGAAAACTTGCTTCGATTCTACAAACCGCTGCACTTGGAGGCCCAACAACTGTCTACAAGAATAGAAGTGCGTAGACATCAAGCTATTTTCTGGCGCCGTTGCCGGGGAGGTAAGGTAAAAGGTGCTCACATCCTCCGATGTGAGTGCTCGAAGTTATTTCCTTTATATTCTGCAATTTTGTCTTTTTGTTTCTTGTTTTCACTAGTTAGGCTTAATGGAAAACAACAACAAAATTAGAGAGATTATAGTATTTATCTTGAGTTAGGACATGAAGTGTTTGAAGAGAAAATTAAAAAACCTATGGAACTTTATTTGCATGCTAATAGCAATGTTGTTAGTATGAACTCTTTGGACACCATTATTGCTAATGCTATGGAAAAGTCTAAGCTTGGGGAAGCTAGTTTTTATGAAAATGATCTTTTTAGTTCCCCAGCTTTGGAAGATAGCTATTCTATTGCTTAGGATGACACCAAACCTCCAATATATGATGATTGCAATGATGATTATGATATTTTCAGTCCACCTACTATTGAGGAGGAAATTAATTACGATTACAATATGCCTCCTATATTTGATGATTATGGTGATGAGAATAATAATGATAGCTATTTTGTTGAATTTGCTCCTACTATGATTAATAAGAAGGACTATGTTTATGTGGAGAGTATTAATTCTTTTACGCATGTGGCTCATGATAAGAATGTTTTATGTGATAGTTATATTGTTAATTTTATTCATGTTGCTACTAAAAGTTATTATGAGAGAGGGAAACATGGTTCTATGCATCTCAATAATATTAAGTTTCCGCTCTTTATGTTGAAAATTTTGATGTTGCACTTGTTTTGTTTTCCTATGCTTGTTGCTTTGTGCTTTTATGACTTGTTTCTTTATAAGATTCCTAAGAATATAAAGTGGGTTAGACTTAAATGTGTTTTGAATTTGCTTCTTGATGCTCTCTTTTACTTCAATTCATATTTCTTATGTGAGCATCTTCTCAAACTATCATGCCTAACTTAAAGGCGTTAAAGAAAAGTCTTATTGGGAGATAACCCAAAAGTTTTAGATGAGTCTTGGAAGTTATTACCTCTGTAATAACCGCTCCTTATCCTTTTTATTTGCTTTTTGTGCCAAGAGTAACCTCTAATGAGAGAGAAGTAATGATTGGGAACGTTGCGGTCCCGAAACAGATTTCTGTGCTTTACCGTAAATATTCGTGAGAGAGCTTTGTATGTTGGATTGAGATGTAATTTTTTGTGCTTCTGACCCAGGTTGTTATCTAACTTTCATTAGTTTAACACTTTTTGATTTGTGCAACATAAGGTCTTCTAAAAAATTCGTCTTTACCTGCTGGTCTGTTTTGATAGATTTCTGGCATTTTCTGCATTTCCTTCTTGTTGGTTCCTTTTTGAGTTCTTTTGGGGAATTAGGATTTTTCAGGGAAGTTCTACAGTATCTAGTATTCTAATGGAAGTTTATTTGGTGTTAGAACTTAACTTTAAGACTTATTTATCTTGAGTGCACTAATGTTGGTAATAAAGATTGTGTGAAGTTTTGTATGAAGGAAAAATTTCAGGTATATGGAAGGAATGAGAAATGAGATGAAGAATGGACTAAAGCTCAAGCTTGGGGATGCCACGCGTGTCACCCCAAGAAATATCCAAGAAATACAAGCGTCAAAACTTGGGGATGCCCAGGCATCCCCTTCTTCATCAATAAAAATCTTAGGTTTCTTTCAAACACTTCATTTTTATTGTTTCATGCACAGTTGTGTTGTTCTTGGAGCGTCTTTGTTTTCATTTTTAGTTTTAGTCTACTTGGTTTGCTTAGTTTGCTTGAATAAGTTGGTTCGATCCCAACACACTTCTTTTGGAGAGAGACATGCTCCGTTTTCATTGCCTAGAACACTCTAGTTTTCATTCTTATTGTTCTGTGAGTGTTCTCTTTTGCTAGCACCGTGTTTAGCCTTAGTGTTCTCGTGCTTTCATCTTAGAACTTTTTAGTTCTTCTTTGTGGATTTGTGAGACAATCTCACTGATCTTTATTTATTATCATCTTTGTGAGTTGTTTCAAATAGTTTGGTTTGGTTTGGAAAAGAGTAGGAAAGTTCATGCTTAAGTGGTAAAGATAGCTTGTTTTTGACTGTCGCCTATGCTTTGGCATGTCATGCTTGATATTTTTTTGGCTTTATGCTTAGTATTCTTTGCTGTAGCATGAATTGTTATAAACAATTGAGATTGCTTAATGTGCCTTGGATGAATCATGCGTTGTTTTAGCATATTAAAGCATAGTATAGTGGTATTCTCCTTTGATGCTTTATTTGGGTTGACTTGGCGCATGCACACACCATGTTATGACTATCTCAAGTCACCATAGCCTTTATGATCCTTTAGTTTTCAAATTTTAGTATCACTTTATGCTTTGATCAATGATGTTTTGTCGCTCTG
This sequence comes from Avena eriantha, assembly GCA_910589775.1. NCBI lineage: Eukaryota > Viridiplantae > Streptophyta > Magnoliopsida > Poales > Poaceae > Avena > Avena eriantha. Next base: position 294,556,365 of record OU342742.1, read on the forward strand.
CATGGTTATGACCATTATTGCTCTCTTAGGTTGTCGCTCCTAGTCTTTTGCTAGCCTCCACCACTAAGTATGAGTTCCACTCATGTATCGAACTCCCTAAACCAAGTTTTTCCAAAGAGTCCACCAAACCTACCTACTAGCTTATGCTATTCCAAGTATATTCATGCTTTTGTTTACCTTCCAAATTAAACTTGTTATGAGAAAACTAGTGATTAAAGCTCTCACGAAGTTGATGGCACACTTTACTTTTTTTGCATCTAATAAACTTGAACCATTGGGTCCTTCTTTGTTGCGTATATGCTTACGCCTTATAAGTTGAAATTAGCAGAACCATGTATCATGGGGAACGCTTTCAACATTGCACTTGTACTTTGTACCCCGTTGATATCATGTTCTTTTGCTTATGGATCTCGGCGGTGTGAAATAAAAGTGGAACTTGTAAGATCATGGAGTTTGTATGTGTGTTAGAGAAACGCCTAGGCCGCTAGCCTAAGCCATGCCTAATCATGGTGGAAACTTGCAGCATCACCATAATGAGCACTCTATGAAGCATCCTCGATAAAAACCTATGCAAATAGCAAATAAAAAGATCGCTGAGATGCTCATTGTCTGCTTGCCTTGTCATTTTGATTATGGGAAAGCTCCCGTATCATGTGCAAGGTGTACCCTGTTGGCAATTCTTAATGATACACACATACTTACAATGACAAGAGCTTACTCGTGACTGAAGTTGAGTAGCATGAGGATCGGTCTTCGTAAGTAAGGGGCATGAGATTTTGGTTTATAACTTATCAAGCATATCCTCTTAGTTGTGTCACTTTAACCATAATCACCTGAAATATGCTTATGATAGGGGCAATGAGAGCTGAAAGATACAAGTACCATAATTTTTGGAAGCTCTTTATGAAACTTGAATCCCTACTTCCTTCTATGAAGGCCTTTCTTCCACCATTATATTGAGTCTCCACCTTGTACCTTTATACACCTATTTTGAGAGCATAGTGGCCATTCTTAGTTCTATGTGCATTGTCCCAAGACTAGTTGTTTGATGCATAACTTTGATATTGCTTGTTTTAAACTATTTGTATCTAGTCACTCTTATGAACTTTGAAGATGTCCTATGCATTTATATTTTCTACTCTATGAGGGACAAGCTGAATACTATTATGCTATGTTTTATTTATGTGAAACAAACAAACGTCTTGCAAAGCATTGTTATTCATGAATCTTTTGTTTGTGCCTTTTCATGTTGCTTCATAGTTTCTTTGTCTTATTGCTAGAACTTTGTCTTTCATGCTATGATTGAAGTACTATGATCCCAGCTTTGAATGTTTTACAAATACTTAGATCAAATCTTTGATGGTGCATGTCACCTCAAAAATTATTCTTTCTTTTTATCACTTACCTACTCGAGAACGAGCAGGAGTTAAGCTTGGGGATGTTGATACATTGCAAATGTATCTATAATTTTTGATGTTCCATGCTTGGTTTTATCTACTTTCTTGTGTTTTGTCCACACTTTGGAGTACTTTTCATATGATTTCTGGGACTAACCTATTAACAAGATGCCACAGTGCCAGTTGCCTGTTTTCTGCTGTTTTTCGTTCCAGAAAGTCAAAAAATGAATATTATCTGAATTGGACGGGACAAAAGCCGAAGTTGATATTTTACCGGAAGACTCAAAGAGCCAGAAGACGAGACGGGGAGGGGCCACAGGGTGGCCAAACCACCCCTAGGCGCGGGTCCACCTAGGCCGTGCTAGGGCATGGTGTGGGCCCCCTGGCCGCCCACCAACCTTGCCCTCTGGCCTATAAGAAGCCTCCCGAGGCATAAACCCTATATAGTCAAGCCTCCAGCCATGAAAAGTTCCGCAGCGCTGCCGCCACCATAGGGGAGATTCGGGGGACAGAAAGTCTCTGTTCCGGCACCCTGCCGGGACAGGGAAGTGCCCCCGGAGCCATCTCCATCGATCTCCACCACCATGTCCATCACCATTGCTGATTCCCATGATGAGGAGGGAGTAGTTCTCTCTCGAGGCTAAGGGTTCTACCGATAGCTATGTGTTCATCTCTTTCTCTATGCATGATCTTATTGAGATCATGAGCTTGTAATCTATAGATCTATTCTGCTACTTAAGTGCTTTAATGAATCTCTGCTCTCCCCATGTGTGTGAAAGTGACAGCGTGCTCACCATGGTGGCACTTAGGCTAGAGATTACAAATACTTGTTATGAGTTATATTTGGAGTTGGATGTCTTTATGAAATTGTGGTGTTTGTTGGACTCATCTAGTACTCAAGGTGACAGTGTGGGGTTTTCTAGATGGGAAAGGCTTACTTTGAGGTGTGCTGTTATAGCCCTACCATCGATTAGAGTGTCCAACCGGAGAGTATTTAAGAGTAATATCATGAAGAGAATATATTTATATGAGAGTGTTCACTAGTGAAAGTATGATCCCCAGGCCTAGTTTCTAAACATCGATACACCGTTTGCTACTAGATCTGTTACATGTTTGCTTGCTTCCTTATTTATTTCAGTTTGCCTTTAGTCTCTTCCACACAGTCAAGTTATTTTCTATCACCGTTACCACTTATAATTATCCATACAACTTGTATTTCACTATTTGTTTGCCGAACTAGTGCACCTATACACCTGACAAGTGTATTGGGTGTGTTGGGGACACAAGAGACTTCTTGTACCTTGATTGCAGGGTTGCTTGAGAGGAGATACCTTTGACCACTTCCTCCCTGAGTTCGATAAACCTTGGGTGATCCACTTAAGGGAAAACTTGCTGTTGTTCTACAAACCTCTGCACTTGGAGGCCCAACAACTGTCTACAAGAATAGAAGTGCGTAGACATCAATGAGAAAGTTTCTCAAGCCTGGGAAAGAATGAAATATTTGGTAAAGAATTGTCCCACTCATGGACTGACTGCTTGGATGATCATCCAAACTTTTTATGCAGGATTGAACTATTCTTCAAGGAACCTATTGGATTCTGCTGCTGGAGGTACCTTTATGACCATCACTTTGGGGGCTGCAACGAAACTTCTGGACAATATGATGGTTAATTATTCTGAATGGCATACTGAGAGAGCACCACAAGGTAGGAAGGTAAATTCTGTTGAGGAAACCTCCTCCTTGAGTGATAAGATTGATATTATTATGTCTATGCTTGTTAATGGGAAAGCCCATATTGATCCAAATAATGTTCCTTTAGCCTCTTTGGTTTCTCAAGAAGGGCAAGTTGATGTGAATTTCATAAGAGATAACAATTTTAGCAACAATGCCTATAGGATTAATTTTGGTAACCACAATTATAAGCCATATCCTCCCAAAAATTGTAATGCTTATGAAATTCTTACAACAATAATAGGAGTGCTCCCTCTGAGCTTGAAGTTATGCTTAAAGATTTTATTAGTAAACAAACTACTTTCAATAAAACTATTGAGGAAAAACTCTCTAATGCTGAAAGAAATATAGCATCTTTGGCTGAAGCTCAATCTTATTTGAATAAGATGGCTGCTAAACCTGAAACTAATGAGAATCCCTTTGCAGCTACTAATGCTATACAAGTAAGAATTGATGAAAATGTTAGACTATTAGCTGAATTACATGCTAAATGGGAAAGAGAAGATGAAATTGCTAGAAACATTAGTGTTTCTACTATTACCACCACTAGTGTTGAGACTAGTAATAATTCTACTACTTTAAATGATAATTATGATTTTGATCTTGATGGTTGCAACATCTCTGAAGTTATTAAGTTCCTACAAAAGCTTGCTAAAAGTCCTAATGCTAGTGCTATCAACATGGCCTTTACAAAACACATTACTTATGCTCTCATAAAGATTAAAGAAGAAAAGATGAAATATAAAGCTTCTATTCCTATAAAACAAGAAGATGGTTGGGAACCCATCATTAATATGAAAGTGAATTACTTTGACTTCAAAGCTTTATGTGATCTTGATAGTAGTGTCTCTATTATGCCTAGAAGGATTTATAATATGCTTGATTTGCCTCCACTTGAAGATTGTTATTTGAATGTCCCACTTGATGATAATGCTAAAAAGAAACTCATGGGGAGTCTTAATGATGTTCTTATTATGGTTAACAATGCCTATGTCCCCGTTGATTTCTATGTTTTGGATGTTGAATGCAATGCTTCTTGTCCTATTACTTCGGGAAGACCTTTTCTTAGAACTGTTGGTACCATTATTGATATGAAAGACAGCACCATTAAATTTCAACTCCCACTCAAGAAAGGTATAGAACACTTCCCTAATAAAATAGAGAAGATTTCTTTTGTTTCTCCTATGAAAACAAAATTTGGTCTTAATGCTTCTTCATTTGAGAACACTTGATTCTTTCTTGCTTCTTATGCCTAACTTGAAGGCGTTAAAGAAAAGTACTTATTGGGAGATAACCCAAAAGTTTTAGATGAGTCTTGGAAGTTATTACCTCTGTAATAACCTCTCCTTATCCTTTTTTGCTTTTTGTGCCAAGAGTAACCTGTAATGAGAGAGAAGTAATGATTGGGAAAGTTGCTGTCCCGAAACAGATTTCTGTGCTTCACCGTAAACATTCGTGTAAAATCTCTGAACGTCTATTTGAGGCGTGAATTTTTGTGCTTCTGACCCAGGTTGTTATCTAACTTTCGTTAGTTCAACACGTTTTAATTTGAGCAACAGAAGGTCTTCGAAAAAATTCGTCTTTACCTGCTGGTCTGTTTTGACAGATTTCTGCCATTTTCTGCATTTGCTTCTTGTTGGTTCCTTTTTGAGTTCTTTTGGGGAATTGAGCTTTTTGAGGGAAGTGCTACAGTAGATAGTGTTCTAATGGAAGTTTATTTGGTGTTAGAACTGAACCTTAAGACTTATTTATCTTGAGTGCACTAATGTTGCTAATAAAGATTGTGTGAAGTTTTGTATGAAGGAAAATTTTCAGGTGTATGGAAGGAATGAGTAATGAGATGAAGGATGGACTAAAGCTCAAGCTTGGGGATGCCACGTGTGTCACCCCAATAAATATCCAAGAAATACAAGCGTCAAAGCTTGGGGATGCCCAAGGCATCCCCTTCTTCATCAATAAAAATCCCAGGTTTCTTCCAAACGCTTCATTTTTATTGTTTCATGCACAGTTGTGATTTTCTTGCAGCATCTTCTTTTTTGTTTTCGTTTTGGTTTTTCGTTTGCTTTGGTTTGCTTAGTTTTCTGAATAAATTTATTGGACCCCCTCTTTCATACATTGGTTTGCAAATAGTTTGGTTTGGTTTAGAAAAGAGTAGGAAAGTTCATACTTATGTGGTAAAAAGAGCTCGTTTTTGACTGTGGCCTATGCTTTAACATGCCATGCTTGATATTGTTTTGGCTTTATGCTTACTATTATTTTCTATAGCATGACTTGTTATAAACAATTGAGATTGCTTAATGTGCCTTGGATGAATCATGCGTTATTTTAGCATATTGTAGCATAGTATAGTGGTATTCTCCTTCGATGCTTTGTTTGGGTTGACTTGGCGCATGGTCACACCATGTTATGACTATCTCAAGTCACCATAGCCTTTATGATCCTTTAGTTTTCAACTTGTAGTATCACTTTATGCTTTGATCAATGATGTTTTGACGTTCTGCATGATTATGGCCATTATTGCTCTCTTAGTCTGTCGCTCCCTGATGACCCACAAGTATAGGGGGTGTATCGCAGTATTTTCGAGGGAAGTGAAACCCAATTTATTGATTCGACACAAGGGGAGCCAAAGAATATTTATAAGCCTTAACAACTGAGTTGTTAATTCAGCTGCACCTGGAAACAATCTTGCTCATAGCAGTTTATCAGTAGCAACAGTTTTGTAGTAGGAATAGTAAAGTAACAGTAGTAGTAAAGCAAAGACAGTAGTAACAAAAGCAGTAAACAGTGGGATTCGAGTGCGGTAGGCATAGGGAGGGATGGACGGGCGTTGCATGGACAAGAAAATTCACATAGCAATCAGAACATAGGGCAATTGCAGATAAATAAGATAAAGCATCCAAGTACTATACAATCCTAGGCATGTGTTCCATATATAGTCATACGTGCTCGCAATGAGAACTTGCATAGCATCTTTTGTCCTACCATCCCGTTTGCAGCGGGGCCTCTAGGGAACTACTGGCAATTAAGGTGCTCCTTTTAAAAGAGCACCGGAGCAAAGCATTAACACTCCGTGAACACATGTGATCCTCACATCAAAGCCTTTCCCTTCCGGTTATCCCGATTTCTGTCACTTCGGGGCCATAGGTTCCGGACAACAACGTGTGTATACAACTTGCAGATAAGACCAAGAACAATACTATCATAATGAATCAATAACATGTTTAGATCTGAAATCATGGCACTCGGGCCCTAGTGACAAGAATTAAGAACGACAAGTCGCAACAAAGTCATAAAGCACTAATAAAAGATACTAGGCACCATGCCCTAACAATCTGATGCCATTACATGAACGATCTTATCCAATCCCTACCATCCCCATAGCCTACAGCGGGGGATTACTGACTCATAGATTGGGGAAACATGGATGGTCTATGGAGATGATGGTGGAGATCGATGGAGATGGCTCCGGGGGCATTTCCTCGTCCCGGCAGGGTGCCAGAACAGAGACTTTCTGTCCCCCGAATCTCCCCTTCGGTGGTGGCGGCGCTGCGAAACTTCTTCTGGAAAAACGTCGAACCCCCCGAAGTTTTAGGTCAGAAGGCTTCTTATAGGTGAAGAGGTACACCGAGGGATTGCCTGGGGCCATCACACCATGCCTTGGTGCGGCCAAGCCCAGCCCGCGCCTTGGGGTGGTGTGGCCAGGCCCTGGCCCTCCTCCGTCTCGTATTCTGGCTCCGTGAGTCTTCTGGAAAAATAGGCACTTTGGCTTTTGTCCCGTCCAATTCCGACAATATTCATTTTCTGACTTTCCTAGAACCAAAAACAGCGGAAAATAGGCAGCTGGCACTGTGGCTCTTGTTAATAGGTTAGTCTAAGAAATCATATGAAAAGTACTACAAAGTGTGGACAAAACACAAGAAAGTGGATAAAACCAAGCATGGAGCATCAAAAATTATAGATACATTTGCAATGTATCAACATCCCCAAGCTTAACTCCTGCTTGTCCTCGAGTAGGTAAGTGATAAAAAGAAAGAATAATTTTTGAGGTACTTAACTCATGTCCCCAAGCTTAACTCATGGACCATCAAAGACTTGATCAAAGTATTTGTAGAACATTCAAAGCTGGGATCAGAAGTACTTTAATCATAACATGAAAGACAAAGTTCTAGCAATAAGACAAAGAAACTATGAAGCAACATGAATAGCAACAAACAAACGATTCATGAATAACAATGCTTTGCAAGACGTTTGTTTGTTTCACATAAAGAAAACATAGCATAATAGTATTCAGCTTGTCCCTCAATAGAGTAGCAAATATAAATGCATAGGACACCTTCAAAGTTCATAAGAGTGACTAGATACAATAGTTTAAAACAAGCAATATCAATGTATGCATCAATCAACTAGTCTTGGGACAATGCACATAGAACTAAGAATGGCCACTATGCTCTCAAAGTAGGTGCATAAAGATAGAAGGTGGAGACTCAATGTAATGGTGGAAGAAAGGCCTTTTGTAAAAGGAAGTAGGGATTCAAGTCTCATAAAGAGCTTCCAAAAATTATGGTACTTATAGCTTTCAGCTCTCATTGCCCCTATCATAAGCATCTTGAAGTGGTTAAGGTTAAAGTGACACAACTAAGAGGATATGCTTGACAAGTTATAAACCGAAATCTCATGCCCCTTACTTACGAAGACCGATCCTCATGCTACTCAACTTTAGTCACGAGTAAGCTCTTGTCATTGTAAGTACATGTGTATCATTAAGAACCGCCAACGGGGTACCCCTTGCACATGATACGGGAGCTTTCCCATAATCAAAATGACAAGGCAAGCAGACAATGAGCATCTCAACGATCTTTTTATTTGCTATTTGCATAGGTTTTTATTGAGGATGCTTCATAGAATGCTCATTATGGTGATTCTGCAAGTTTCCACCATGATTAGGCATGGCTTAGGCTAGCGGCCCAGGCGTTTCTCTAACACACATACAAACTCCATGATCTTACAAGTTCCACTTTTATTTCACACCCCCGGGATCCGTAAGCAAAAGAACATGATATCAATGGGGTACAAAGTACAAGTGCAATGTTGAAAACGTTCCCCATGAAACATGGTTCTGCTAATTTCAACTTATAAAGCGCAAGCATATACGCAACAAAGAAGGACCCAATGGTTCAAGTTTATTAGAGTCAATAAAGTAAAGTGTGCCATCAAGTTCGTGAGACCTTTATTCACTAGTTATCTCATAACAAGTTTAATTTGGAAGGTAAACAAAAGAATGAATATACTTGGAATATCATAAGCTAGTAGGTAGGTATGGTGGACTCTTTGGAATAACTTGGTTTAGGGAGTTGGATGCATGAGTGGAACTCATACTTCGTTGTGGAGGCTAGCAAAAGACTGGGAGCGACAAACTAAGAGAGCAATAATGGCCATAATCATGCAGAGCGACAAAACATCATTGATCAAAGCATAAAGTGATACTACAAGTTGAAAACTAAAGGATCATAAAGGCTATGGTGACTTGAGATAGTCATAACATGGTGTGAGCATGTGCCAAGTCAACCCAAATAAAGCATCAAAGGAGAATACCACTATACTATGCTTTAATATGCTAAAACAACGCATGATTCATACAAGGCACATTAAGCAATCTCAATTGTTTATAACAAGTCATGCTTCAGCAAACAATACAAAGCATAAAGCCAAAACAATATCAAGCATGGCATGACAAAGCATACGCCACAGTAAAAAACGAGCTCTTTTTACCACATAAGCATGAACTTTCCTACTATTTTCCAAACCAAACCAAACCATTTGAACACCAATGTATGAAAGAGGGGGGTCCAACCAATTTATTCAGCAAACTAAGCAAACAAGGCAAACTAAAAACCAAAACGAAAAATGAAAAAGAAGATGCTCCAAGAACAACACAACTGTGCATGAAACAAATAAAAAATGAAGTGGTTGGAAAAAACTTCAAATTTTTATTGATGAAGAAGGGGATGCCTTTGGGCATCCCCAAGCTTTGACGCTTGTACTTCTTGGGTATTTCTTGGGGTGACATGCGTGGCATCCCCAAGCTTGAGTTTTAGTCCATCCTTCATCTCATTACACATTCCTTCCATACACTTGAAATTTTTCCTTCATACAAAACTTCACACAATCTTTATTAGCAACATTAGTGCACTTAAGACAAATAAGTCTTAAGGTTCAGTTATAACACCAAATAAACTTCCATTATAACACTAGATACTGTAGCACTTCCCTCAAAAAGCTCAATTCCCCAAAAGAACTCAAGAAGGAACTAACAAGAAGCAAATGTAGAAAATGGCAGAAATCTATCAAAACAGACCAACAGGTAAAGACGAATTTTTTCGAAGACCTTATGTTGCTGAAATCAAAAAGTGTTGAACTAACGAAAGTTAGATAACAACCTAGGGACAAAGCACCAAAATTCACTCCTCAAAATGACGTTCATAGATTTTACACGAATATTTACGGTGAAGCACAGAAATCTGTTTCGGGACATCATCTTTCCCAATCATTACTTCTCTCTCATTAGAGGTTAGTCTTGGCACAAAAAGCAAATAAAAAGGATATAGAGTGGTTATTACCGAGGTAATTACTTCCAAGTCTCATCTAAAACTTTTGGGTTATCTCCCAATAAGTACTTTTCTTTAATGCCTTTAAGTTAGGCATAAGCAAAAACTTAAATAGATAGAATAGAAGTAAGCAGAGATAATCATTGTGAAAACATTGTTTTGTTCAATGAAATCCTTTTGTTAACAAGGTTGATCAAGTCTTGCTATCAAAACAATTGCATATGAGACAAAACTTTGTATTCCACTAATGATTATGTTACCTCAACCTTGATAGCAATGGTCCCAATCATAATAGTTTCAAATTTTTCCCCTTGGTATGGGACAATATATTTCTCTAACTTGAATGCCCTCAACATGTTCAATTGAATTCAAACTATAAGTCCTTTCAATCTTCTTGAGGAAATAGTCAGTGTGTTCCTTGTCATTAACATTGAAGGTCACCTTCCCTTGATTATAATTAATAATAGCTCCTGCAGTATTTAAGAAAAGGTCTCCCAAGAATAATAGACATATTATCATCTTCAGGCATAAAAGTTTGAGAGGATGCTCTCATAAGAAATATGAAGTGAAGTAAAAGAGAGAATCAAGAAGAAAATCCAAAACACATTTAAGTCTAACCCACTTCCTATGCATAGGAATCGTGTAAGCAAATAACAAAGTGACAGGCATAGGAAGATAAAACAAGAGTAACTCCAAAACTTTCAGCACATAGAGAGGTGTTTCAATACCATGAAAACTTTCACAACCATATTTTCCTCTCTCATAATAATTTTTAGTAGCCTCATGAAGAAACTCAACAATATAACTATCACATAAAGCATGCTCTTCATGATCCACAAGCACTAGAGCTTTATTATAAACATTTTCAAGAGAAACCTCAGGAACATAACATTCATTCTCCTTTAGTAAGCAAGGGGACAATCAAATAATGTAAGGGATAAAGAGTTACTCGCATTAGAAGGTAGGCATGGGTAGCTAATCCATTCTTCCTCCTTTTGTTCATCACTCTCCTCCTCTTTTTCATCTAATGAGATTTCAGGTTCATCAATTTCTTCTTCCATAGGATCCTGCAAGGCATTAGTCTCTTCCATTTGTGGAAAGCATCTATTAAAATATTCAAGAATATAGCCATTTTCATCCTTGTAATTATCAAAGCAAAATTTAAGTATACCAAACACCTCATATTTGTAAGGTGAATCATCAATATTTTCAAGCAAACTAGCAAGTTCAAAAGCACCCTTCCAAGCAATAAATTCTTCAATTTGTTCCGCATCATAAAAGTCATAAATTCCTTTAGCATAGGAAGATATGGTATCATTATCACTATACTCACATTGAAAAGGGAGGTGTTTATACCTCTTTCTGCAACAAGACTCATCACAGCAGTAAGTAACATTATAATTAGAGCACACGTTCCTAGCAATGGTATACAATCTATCAATTTGTTCCCATAAGTGTTTCCCTTTTTGTGACAAGCGGTGTTCCTTATAATAATATTTTTGATATTCCGTGAACCCACCTTGCCAATAAGCTTCAGTTTCAAAGAAACCAACCATTGACAACAAGCGGTGTTCCTTATAATAATATCTTTAATCTTCCGTGAACCCACCTTGCCAATAAGCTTCAGTTTCAAGGAAACCAACCATTGCCAACAAACATGATAAAGCAAGACAATTATAGACCAACGAAAATAACAACTAGAGTAGGAACTATTTTTTTGTATTTTTGTTAAAGAAACAAGCAAACAAGGAGAAAGATAAACTTAGCTTGAACAATAGTGAATCCAAGTGAACTTGATAGATAAAGCTATGCTCCCCGGCAATGACGCCAGAAAATAGTCTTGATGACCCACAAGTATAGGGGGTGTATCGCAGTATTTTCGAGGGAAGTGAAACCCAATTTATTGATTCGACACAAGGGGAGCCAAAGAATATTTATAAGCCTTAACAACTAAGTTGTTAATTCAGCTGCACCTGGAAACAATCTTGCTCACAATAGTTTATCAGTAGCAACAGTTTTGTAGTAGGAATAGTAAAGTAACAGCAGTAGTAAAGCAAAGATAGTAGTAACAAAAGAAGTAAACAGTGGGATTCGAGTGCGGTAGGCATAGGGATGGATGGACGGGCGTTGCATGGACAGGACAATTCACATAGCAATCAGAACATAGGGCAATTGCAGATAAATAAGATAAAGCATCCAAGTACTAGACAATCCTAGGCATGTGTTCCATATATAGTCATACGTGCTCGCAATGAGAACTTGCACAACATTTTTTGTTCTGCCAGCCCGTTTGCAGCGGGGCCTCTAGGGAACTACTGGCAATTAAGGTGCTCCTTTTAATAGAGCACCGGAGCAAAGCATTTACACTCCAAGAACACATGTGATCCTCACATCAAAGCCTTTCCCTTCCGGTTATCCCGATTTCTGTCACTTCGGGGCCATAGGTTCCGGACAACAACGTGTGTATACAACTTGCAGATAAGACCAAGAACAATACTATCATAATGAATCAATAACATGTTTAGATCTGAAATCATGGCACTCGGGCCCTAGTGACAAGCATTAAGAACAACAAGTCGCAACAAAGTCATAAAGCACTAATAAAAGATACTAGGCACCATGCCCTAACAATCTGATGCCATTACATGAACGATCTCATCCAATCCCTACCATCCCCATAGCATACATTGGGGGATTACTCACTCATAGATGGGGGAAACATGGATGGTCGATGGATATGATGGTGGAGATCGATGGACATGGCTCCGGGGGCACTTCCCCGTCCCGGCAGGGTGCCGGAACAGATACTTTCTATCCCCTGAATCTCCCTTCGGTGGTGGCGGTGATGCGGAACTTCTTCTAGAAAAACGTCGACCCCCCCCCCCGAAGTTTTTAGGTCAGAAGGCTTCTTATAGGCGAAGAGGGAGACCGAGGGGGTGCCTGGGGCCACCACACCATGCCCTGGCGTGGCCAAGCCCAGCCCGCGCCTGGGGGTGGTGTGGCCAGGCCCTGGCCCTCCTCCGTTTCGTATTCTGGCTCCGTGAGTCTTCTGGAAAAATAGGCACTTTGGCTTTTGGCCCGTCCAATTCCGAGAATATTCATTTTCTGACTTTCCTGGAACCAAAAACAGCAGAAAACAGGCAGCTGGCACTGTGGCTCTTGTTAATAGGTTAGTCCAAGAAATCATATGAAAAGTACTCCAAAGTGTGGAAAAAACACAACAAAGTGGATAGAACCAAGCATGGAGCATCAAAAATTATAGATACATTTGCAAAAATTACTCCAAAGTGTGGACAAAACATAAGAAAGTAGATATAAAACAAGCATGGAATATCAAAAATTATAGATATGTTAACAACGTATCAACATCCCCAAGCTTAACTCCTGCTCGTCCTTGAGTAGGTAAGTGATAAAAAGAAAGAATAATTTTTGAGGTGACATGCACCATCATAAACTTGATCAAAGTATTTGTAGAACATTGACAGCTGGGATCATAGTACTTTAACATAGCATGAAATATATAGTTCTAACAATAAGACATAGCAACTATGTTGTAACATGAAAAGACACAAACAAAAGATTCATGAATAACAATACTTTGCAAGACGTTTGTTTGTTTCACATAAAGAAAGCATAATGAGAATGGTATTCACCTTGTCCCTCATAGAGTAGCAAAACATAAATGCATAGGACACCTTTAAAGTTCATAAGGGTGACTAGATACAAATAGTTTAAGAACAAGTAATATCGAAGTTATGCATCAATCAACAAGTCTTGGGACAATGCACATTAAACTAAGAATGGCCACTATGCTCTCTTAATAGGTGCATAAAGATAGAAGATGGAGACTCAACATAAAAGTAAAAGAAAGACCTTCATGGAAGAAAGCAGGGATTCAAGTCTCATAAAGAGCTTCCAAAAGTTATGGTACTTATTAGCTTTCAGCTCTCATTGCCCCTATCATAAGAATATTGAAGTGATTATGGTTAATGTGAACAAACTATGGAGTATATGCTTGACAAAGTATAAGGTGCCAATCTCATGTCCCTTGAATACGAGGGCCGCTCCTCATGCTACTAAAGTTTAGTTACCGGTAAGTTCTTGTCATAGTAAGTACATGTGTATCATAGAGAACCACCAACGGGGATACGCCTTGCACGATGATACGGAAGAATCCACATATCAAAATGACAAGGCAAGAAGACAATAAGCATCTCAGCAATCTTCTTATTTACCATGGGAAAATGGTGCTTTTTTCTCTCTTTCCTCTTTGCCCTACCCATACTAAGATAGAGAAAAACTTAAAACTGAAATTAAAAACTATTTAGAGATAAAGCAAACAAATGCACACAAGAATATTCACCCACACGCTATTGCTCCCCGGCAACGGCGCTAGAAAAGGTCTTGATGTTCCACAAGTATAGGGGATCGTGTGTAGCCTTTTCGATAAGTAAGAGTGTCGCACCCGCTGATACAACTCTACGTACACTAAATGTTTGCATTATCTAGGAAATAAAACTAGAGCAACAATACGAGTACTAGAGATAGCTTTGCATGTTAATAAATAACAAGAAAGTAAAGTTAGTTGCTACAGCAATAAAATATACTAAACTAACGGAACCATGAGTGTGAAATAGTGGTGGCTTTGTCCAAGTTTAATTAGCGAATAAATGAGGTTCATTGTCTTCGATGCAGTTTTCTATGTGGGAGCGACTAAATATACATTCGCTTCACTACATGGAATTACATGTACTATATGATTGGCTTGCTAGCAAACATCCATAACTACTAACAATGCATTAAGGTTTTCCCAACCATATTCTTAAGTTTAATGGTCCTATTACTCCCATACGTGCAACGTTCCGGTTCGCGTTCTCAGATTTCTGTCACTCCGGCAGAACTCCCCCCTTTCTTTTACACATACTACAAACCCTACGATGTTTAATCCATACGCGCACAAATATAATGGACACCAAAGGACTGTACCAATTTCAAATCTATTTGTGAGGCAATTCAAAATTGAATCAAATGTACATAGATCACCATTTTGCAAAAACCACTCAAACGAACACCACATGGAAATCCCTAGCAACCAGAGATACCTAAGCATGCGACCAGCACACCCACCAGAATTCATTAAAAAAATGAATATTTACTTCTTGCGGCCATTTGAATGAACACCTAGCAGACAGAGTACAAGTTCAACAACTATACACTATTTGAAACAATCTTGTGATCATTCTTGTACTGCAATCAGCCTTAGTTACTCACCCACGACCATCCCCAGTACCTAGCCATGGAATGGAGCACCTCTCACTTGCCAATTGCACCAGTGCCGTCGTACCTGTCGGGGGGATTATCCCCGGATACCCCAAAGACGCACTCCAGACAGTCAAAAAAGGCAAAAGTAAAAAAGAAACAGCAGCAGATTGCATCTCGGGCCGGTTAAGGCCACCCAGCCGGCCTGCACCACCCTACCCGGCTGGGCCTCCTCCTACCCTCTCCCTCAGCGCTGCCCCAGCTAGGCCGAGCATCCTCACCGGCTGGACCGAGCTTCCCCGCCCGGCTACAGTGTCCCGCTCGCCCGGCTGGGCTGGCTCCGCGCGGCCCATCCAGCTTCGCCCCTCCAAGCTGCCTCCCGGCTGGGCCGGCCCCCGCCTCGCTCGGGCTGGCTGCGAGCGTCCCCGCCCGAGTGGGCTGTTGCCGCCCAGCCCGGGTGGGCTCCTTCCGTCGCCTTGTCTGGGCCGCCTTCTCCTCCGCCTCGCGGGCCGGCTCGCCTCCAGCTCCCAGCTGGGCTGCTAGGGAGAGGTAGCCGGATCGGCCCCTGGCTACAGCGATGGAGTCTGCCGATCCTGGCCGGCTATCCCCTACCTCCGTCTACCATCATCACATCGATCAGGACTGGCTATACCAGGCACCTTGGATTCCAGTGAGAAGTCAGGAAGGACAAGGAGATAACCGACAAGACTGAGAAGACAAAGCCTATACTACTTTATCAGATGATGTGTGCAATAGTATACAATATACACTACATCATGCGTGACACATGCATAGTACTAGTTAGGCAAGTGGGTCCCACCATGTCTCTTGGACACCTTTATAAGGCAAGGGAGGGACTCATTCTCAGGGATGGACTCACTCATTCTCACATACATCGATCACACACAGAGAGCTAGCTCTCTGCTAGTTAGCTCACTCCCAGATGCACACACGCATATACACATAGGCAGATACACGGTTGGTCTCTTAGCATTTAAGGCAGTAGCTAGCACATACAGCTCGAGGAGCACTTGTAGTTGGTGTATCCCACATAGTCAGATCTGGCAGGAGTAGGGGCTTTACCTCACCACGAGGGCCCCGAACCTGGGTACTTCTTGCGTCCCGCTACGCTCGCTTGTATCCAATCTCGCCTGCAGACGTCGTCGACAGCTTCCCTGCTAGTCCCCACACCTCTATCTAACCTCCTCAGGTACTACCGTTCCCAATACAACGACAGTTGGCGCCCACCGTGGGGCAAAAATATAGCTTCGGTCGGAGTTCCGTTCCGCACAGGACCAACTTTCATCATCGTCATCATCGGCACTGACACCGTTTCAAGTTGCCCGGGGGCTCGCCGCCCCCGCATTGTCATCACCGACTATGCTTCCCCAAGCTTCTCGGGGATCGTCGAGTCGCCCGGGGCCTTGCTATCGCCTCTACATCGCCACTGCCGCGCCAAGGAGCTGGGGCTCGCCGTCGCTCGCGTCATCCGGCCGCGCAGTCCTTGGCGGCGTCGTCGTAGCCGGTGCAGTACTCAGCAGCACACTCGCCCGCCTTCATCCTCTTCAGCAAGCTCTGTGCGCCCGTGCCCGTCTGCGCTGACGCCGTCCGGCTCCAGCAGCAACCTCCCATGTGCCTGTAGCAGTGCCTGTGTCACCGCCGCCGGCAGCATCTCCCGGCACGCTCATGTACGTGCCCGCAGCGAGGCGGCGAGTGACGTGCGCGTACAACGCCAGATGCGTGCCTTTCCTCCCGAATGCATCCACGTCGTTGCCAGCCTCGCCATCCATGTCATCCTCGAGCCCGTCGCCGTGTCTACAGCACAGTCTTCGCGCCCGCGGCAAGCTCCTCCGAGAGCGCTCGCAGTGGGAGCCACCCCGGCCTCCATCGCGCGTCCCCCGCGAGCCTCCGCGCCGGCACCTCCATCCTCACGGTGGAGCCGCACCCCAAGCTCCTCGAATCCGTGGCGGCTCCCCAACGCCGGCTCGCGCGTCCGCTTCCTCGCCAGCATCCCTGAGACCCCGATTTCCCTCTGCAGCACGCCTCCACTGCACGCGCGCGCCCCTCCGCTGGCCCCCGGCGAGCTCCCCGCCGCGCCGCGCCTACACTGCGGCCCTCCCGTCCGCCGGGGCGCCGCCTTGCTGTCGCCAAGCCGGTTCTCGTGTGTCCTCGTTGCCCCGGCTGTGCGCGTGCGGTGGCCGGCTAGCTCAGGCGGAGGAAAAAAGAAAAAGGAGAGGAGGAAGGTGGAGTGGGGCCGGCTGAAAGGGACGTGGTGGGCCGGCCAGTTGAAATAAAAAAATGAATGAGAAAAATAAAAGGAAGTGGTGGACTTGTCCCGCTGATGACAGTCGGTTAGGAAGAAAGAAAAGGAGTAGTAGCCGGTTATGAAAAGAAAAGAAAAATGCAAGCAAGTAGGACCGGCTGGGGAAGGTAGTGCATAGCCCGTTGAGAAAAAGAAAAAAAAGGGGGGGAAGGAAAGAAAAAAGAAAGATCCGGCTAGGTTAATCCGGTTGAAAAAATGAGAGGAAAAAAGAAAGAGGAAAAACTGAGAAGAAAAAATCCGGCTATGCTAGTCCGGCTAAAACAAGAAAAAATAAGAAAGATCAGGCTACAAAAATCCGGCTAAGCCTAATCCGGCCGGAGAAAGAAACAGAGAAAAATTCCAGATCCGGCTACATCCGTCCGACTACCCGTTCTGTCTGTCCGATTCGGCCAGTTCGGACCCATTCTGGCTGAGTCGGACCGACTACGCACGACTTCATCCCGTTTGGTTGCCGGCTGGACCCTGTTCCGGCTAGGCTAGTGTCGGGGGGATTATCCCCGGATACCCCAAAGACGCACTTCGGACAGTCAAAAAAGGCAAAAGTCAAAAAGAAACAGCAGCAGATTGCATCTTGGGCTGGTTAAGGCCACCCAGCCGGCCTGCACCACCCTACCCGGCTGGGCCTCCTCCTACCCTCTCCCTCAGCGCTGCCCCAGCTAGGCCGAGCATCCCCACCGGCTGGACCGAGCTTCCCCGCCCGGCTACAGTGTCCCGCTCACCCGGCTGGGCTGGCTCCGCGGGGCCCATCCGGCTTCGCCCCTCCACGCTGCCTCCCGGCTGGGCCGGCCCCCGCCTCGCTCCGGCTGGCTGCGAGCGTCCCCGCTCGGGTGGGCTATTGCCGCCCAGCCCGGCTGGGCTCCTTCCGTCGCCCTGAATGGGCCGCCTTCTCCTTCGCCTCGCGGGCCGGCTCGCCTCTAGCTCCCAGCTGGGCCGCCAGGGAGAGGTAGCCGGATCGGCCCCTGGCTACAGCGATGGAGTCTGCCGATCCTGGCCGGCTATCCCCTGCCTCCGTCTACCATCATCACATCGATCAGGACTGGCTATACCAGGCACCTTGGATTCCAGCGAAAAGTCAGGAAGGACAAGGAGATAACTGACAAGACTGAGAAGACAAAGCCCATACTACTTTATCAGATGATGTGTGCAATAGTATACACTATACACTACATCATGCGTGACACATGCATAGTACTAGTTAGGCAAGTGGGTCCCACCATGTCTCTTGGCCACCTTTATAAGGCAAGGGAGGGACTCATTCTCAGGGATGGACTCACTCA
This sequence comes from Avena eriantha, assembly GCA_910589775.1. Classification (NCBI taxonomy): domain Eukaryota; kingdom Viridiplantae; phylum Streptophyta; class Magnoliopsida; order Poales; family Poaceae; genus Avena; species Avena eriantha. The sequence continues at coordinate 294,574,958 of OU342742.1, forward strand.
TTCTCACATACATCGATCACACACAGAGAGCTAGCTCTCTGCTAGTTAGCTCACTCCCAGATGCACACACGCATATAGACATAGACAGATACACGGTTGGTCTCTTAGCATTTAAGGCAGTAGCTAGCACATACAGCTCGAGGAGCACTTGTAGTTGGTGTATCCCACATAGTCAGATCCGGCAGGAGTAGGGGCTTTACCTCACCACGAGGGCCACGAACCTGGGTACTTCTTGCGTCCCTCTACGCTCGCTTGTATCCAATCTCACCTGCAGACGTCGTCGACAGCTTCCCTGCTAGTCCCCACACCTCTATCTAACCTCCTCAGGTACTGCCGTTCCCAATACAACGACAGTTGGCGCCCACAGTGGGGAAAATATATAGCTTCGGCCGGAGTTCCGTTCCGCACAGGACCAATTTTCGTCATCGTCATCATCGGCACTGACACCGTTTCAAGTTCCCTGGGGGCTCGCCGCGTCCGCATTGTCATCACCGACTATGCTTCGCCAAGCTTCTCGGGGATCGTCGAGTCGCCCGGGGCCTTGCTGTCGCCTCTGCATCGCCACTGCCGCGCCAAGGAGCTGGGGCTCACCGTCCCTCGCGTCATCCGGCCGCGCAGTCCTCGGCGGCGTCGTCGTAGCCGGCGCAGTCCTCAGCAGCACACTCACCCTCCTTCATCCTCTTTAGCAAGCTCTACACGCCCGCGCCCGTCCGCGCTGACGCCGTCCGGCTCCAGCAGCAACCTCCCGTGTGCCTGTAGCAGTGCCTGTGTCACCGCCGCCGGCAGCATCTCCCGGCACGCTCGTGTACGTGCCCGCAGCGAGGCGGCGAGTGACGTGCGCGTACAGCGCCAGATGCGTGCCTTTCCTCCCGAATCCATCCACGTCGTTGCCAGCCTCGCCGTCCATGTCATCCTCGAGCCCGTCGCCGCGTCTGCAGCGCAGTCTCCGCGCCCGCGGCAAGCTCCTCCGAGAGCGCCTGCAGTGGGAGCCGCCCCGGCCTCCATCGAGCGTCCCCGGTGAGCCTCCGCGCCAGCACCTCCATCCTCACGCCGGAGCCGCACCCCAAGCTCCTCGAATCCGTGGCGGCTCCCCAACGCTGTCTCACGCGTCCGCTTCCTCGCCGGCGTCCCCTAGACCCTGATTTGCCTCTGCAGCACGCCTCCACTGCACGCGAGCACCCCTCCCCAGGCCCCCGGCGAGCTCCCCGCCGCGCCACGCCTACACCGCGGCCCTCCCGTCCGCCGGGGCGCCGCCTTGCTGCCGCCAAGCCGTTTCTCGTGCGACCTCGTTGCCCCGGCTGTGCGCATGCGGTGGGCCGGCTAGCCCAGGCGGAGGAAAAAAGAAAAAGGAGAGGAGGAAGGTGGAGTGGGGCCGGCTGAAAGGGACGTGGTGGGCCGGCCAGTTGAAATAAAAAAATGAATGAGAAAAATAAAAGGAAGTGGTGGACTTGTCCGGCTGATGACAGTCGGTTAGGAAGACAGAAAAAGAGTGGTAGCCGGTTATGAAAAGAAAAGAAAAATGCAAGGAAGTAGGACCGGCTGGGGAAGGTAGTGCATAGCCCGTTGAGAAAAAGAAAAAAAAAGGGGGGAAGGAAAGAAAAAATAAAAGATCCGGCTAGGTTAATCCGGTTGAAAAAATGCGAGGAAAAAAGAAAGAGGAAAAAGTGAGAAGAAAAATCCGGCTATGCTAGTCCGACTAAAACAAGAAAAAATAAGAAAGATCAGGCTACAAAAATCCGGCTAAGCCTAATCCGGCCAGAGAAAGAAAAGAGAAAAATTCCAGATCCAGCTACATCCGTCCGACTACCCGTTCTGTCTGTCCGATTCGGCCGGTTCGGACCCATTCTGGCTGAGTCGGACCGACTACGCACGACTTCATCCCGTTTGGTTGCCGGCTGGACCCTGTTCCGGCTGGGCTAGGCCGGCTCGGCGCATCCTGGCGCGTTTGGTTGCCTAGCCGGCTGGGGACCGAATCGGGCTACGCCGCGTTTGGTTGCCTGTCCGGCTGGAGCCAGGCTATCCGGCTGGAACGCCAATTGGACCGTTTCAGCAGCCGCAACGCCTGCGGAATCGCGCCTTCGACCCTGCTACGCCGACAACTACAATGTGAGTGTTTTTCCGACGTCGAGAAACCCTCAAGGTCTCACCAGATGTTGATTTTCTTCCTGCTTTCAGTTTTCCGGCACCAGTAACCCCTACCCGGGGGCTCGCCGGTTGGCCCGGCCTGCTAAACCCGTAAACCAACTGAGTAGTGTGCGACGGTGTCAGAGGCCCACTCTTCGTCTCAGCTACAGACCTCAACCCGGCTGTCCGGCTAGCAAGAGCAAAAGCCCGAGGCATCCAACATGAAAAACTGCGAAGGGTGCGATAAATCGGACATTCCGACCTTGTGCCTAGTTGGTATTTTCCGGCTAGTTGGTATTTTCCGGCTGCTCAGCCCCTAGTACCGTGTGCAATGTACTGTCAGCTCCCCATCAGTTCCGGCCCCAGACCGCAACCCGGCTGGCCGGCAAGGACACAACATAAACAGCAGAGCGCACGGGAAAGTGACTAAGTGTTCAAAGAAGCACGAGCTAGTTTTTGAAAAATAAAACCGTTATTCGGTTGATAGCATGTGTACTATATGTTGATGTACTGACAGCAAGTTCGTTTCTGTGTGTTTGTTTTGCACGACTGCAGCGAGTCAGATTTCAAGTACATATGAAGATTCGAAGCACCTGTCTTTGCAACTACTTCGAATCTCGGGGGCTACACCCACTGGGTGTGCTCGCGCGCCCCCCGGTGTAATCAAGTGCTCCAGCAAGTTCGAGGTGTCGAAAAAGGCAAGATATGGAAGATTTGCAACACCTGTCTTCGTCAGCTACTCCGAATCTCGGGGGCTACACCCCGCGGGTGCGCTCGCGCGCCTCCGCGGTAGTTGTGTTGCTTCCCGGGCTGGAGGCGTCCAGCCGGACGCTATTCAAGAACTTCATCTACAACGACAACGACAAGTTTTGTGGAGCTTGTGCGAATTTCCCCCTCCTGGTGAAATCGGTGCGCGTTCGGGGGCTAGTGTCGGGGGGATTATCCCCGGATACCCCAAAGACGCACTCCAGACAGTCAAAAAAGGCAAAAGTAAAAAAGAAACTGCAGTAGATTGCATCTCGGGCCGGTTAAGGCCACCCAGCCGTCCTGCACCACCCTACCTGACTGCGCCTCCTCCTACCCTCTCCCTCAGCGCTGCCCCGGCTGGGTCGAGCATCCCCACCGGCAAGACCGAGCTTCCCCGTCCGGCTATAGTGTCCCGCTCGCCCGGCTGGGCTGGCTCTACGTGGCCCATCCGGCTTCGCCCCTCAACGCTGCCTCCCGGCTGGGCCGGCCCCCGCCTCGCTCCAGCTGGCTGCGAGCGTCCCCGCCCGGGTGGGCTGTTGCCGCCCAGCCTGGCTGGGCTCCTTCCGTCGCCCCATCTGGGCCGCCTTCTCCTCCGCCTCGCGGGTCGGCTCGCCTCTAGCTCCCAGCTGGGCCGCCAGGGAGAGGTAGCCGGATCGGCCCCTGGCTATAGCAATGGAGGCTGCCGATCCTGGCCGGCTATGCCCTGCCTTCGTCTACCATCATCACATCGATCAGGAACGGCTATACCAGGCACCTTGGATTCCAGCGAGAAGTCAGGAAGGACAAGGAGATGACCGACAAGACTAAGAAGACAAAGCCCATACTACTTTATCAGATGATGTGTGCAATAGTATACACTATACACTACATCATGCATGACACATGCATAATACTAGTTAGGCAAGTGGGTCCCACCATGTCTCTTGGCCACCTTTATAAGGCAAGGGAGGGACTCATTCTCAGGGATGGACTCACTCATTCTCACATCCATCGATCACACACAGAGAGCTAGCTCTCTGCTAGTTAGCTCACTCCCGGATGCACACACGCATATACACATAGACAGATACACAGTTGGTCTCTTAGCATTTAAGGCAGTAGCTAGCACATACAGCTCGAGGAGCACTTGTAGTTGGTGTATCCCACATAGTCAGATCCGGCAGGAGTAGGGGCTTTACCTCACCATGAGGGCCCCGAACCTGGGTACATCTTGCGTCCTGCTACGCTTGCTTGTATCCAATCTTGCCTGCGGACGCTGTCGACAGCTTCCCTGCTAGTCCCCACACCTCTATCTAACCTCCTCAGGTACTGCCATTCCCAATACAACGACCGTACCCGAGCATGTCCATGCCGGTTAACCATGGACGCGACACCACACGCCGTGCCGCCCTCTCCCACGACCACTAGTAGGTTGGCATAACCTCACCGCACCTCTCTGTCTACCCCTTGACCAACGGCGAGTAGTGGAGAAGCCAGCGCAGCCGCTCTCATTTAACTCGCAACCATGCCGAGCTTACGCCAGAGCGCTGAAGCCGCCTCGTGCAGCCACGTCGCGCCTCGCTCTCTCCGCGCGTACCCGCACTCGCCACGTCACCAGTGGGGTTGTTCGTCTGCGGTACCGAAGTTGGTAGGCCAGCGCATGGCGGTACCTAAGTTGCCTGAAATCACCGCGTTTCGAAAAGTTGGGCCGCCAACTACTGAGAGGGGCCATTTTGAGGCAAAGTCATCTCACCCCTGCCAAATACAAACATTCTATTAAACCGCCCCGTGAAGTAGACGGTCGGGACCCACATATCGGTTATCTGTCCGTGACGCGGGCGCCAACGCGGCAACCTCTTAGGCAAATCGACCAGCTAAGAGATGCGTTGACCAATTTCATAAATCCATTCCCAACTTTCCCCTAGCACCGGCGGCGTCGGAATCCACCCTCCAGGCTGGACGATCCCTTCGGACATTTGACTTCCGGGGCCAAGTTTCTGCGCCTAGTTGTTGCGCCCAGTCGCTGGTACCGAGCTCCAATGGCGCATGCCGTAGCCGCTGTTGCGAGGCTCTAGCCCGCCTCCGTCGCCGACGAGCCAAGCATCTCGGAGGATGGCAGATCCTACTATCAAGAAAGAAGAAGTTTTGTCTACAAGCGGGTGATCTACCCTTCTCTTTGCTATTCGCACTAGTTACAACTGCTAGCTGGCTACTAAACCTCAAATTGTTTGTTAGCCCATCGCTGACAAACATATTTTGTCCACAGTTTTCTGTCAAGCGGGATCTGCGCAGACCCCCTTACCTGGTTATGGTAGTCCTCTATAGGTACGACTCTAAGGGCAACAGGTATGGACACCATTGTTTCACAATGGAAGAAGCGCTTGCGCATATCTGCACTATATCTGGTATGGTTGCTGCTCTGCATAATCATGTTGAATTATGGCCGAAGCAGACTGCAAAGTTCAGCTTCATGGATGAACGTGGCATCATGGTTCCTATAACGTGTGACAGTCAGCTAATTGGGTTTATGAAAAGTTATACTTCGGCTGCCATGTTTGAGCTAAAATGTGATGTACTGGATGTGGAAGCTGCTGCAACTGGGAGTCGCCCTTCTATTCTTTGATAGGGTGGTTGCTCGAACGCAATTAGCTCCTGGTAAGCAAAGGTCGCTTGGGGTTCGCATGTTTTTGCTGAATTGTAATTTTTGTTTTATTTACTCTGTAGATATTGGGCAGTTATGCAACAGTCTTGTTTCTTTGACAGGAAGCGCCGCAAGGTTAGAAACATCACTGCCGGGTCAGTCATTTTGCTGCCCAAAGAAATGAAAAATGAGGGGAAAGATGATGCTGGACACGATTCTGGTGCCCATTGTCCCGGCGATGCAGAGTACGTGAAGCTAAGAAAATTAGCACTGAGGAAGAGGAAGAAGGCAGGAAATGAAGAAGCCATTGGACTTGAACGCTTGGCACCCAGGCTGCGGGAGAAGGCTGCTGGCAATGAAGATGCATAGTAATGTGTTGAACTTGAACCTATATATGTAATTCTGTTAAATTCTGATCGCTCTGTGTGTGGCACGTTGCTGGGCGAAACAATCTGCCCACATTCTCTGAGTAAAATGTACCGTGACTTAGGGTTTGGAAACGCCCGAGTCGGTAGTTGAATTCGAAATTGTGATTGTGCCACTTCTATCTGAAAACAATGATCCACCGGTTCCACGATTGCTGAGGGGCAGGAGGTCTCCAAATACGACGGAATGTAAGTGCCACATAAATAAATTATTTAAGCTACCACACTCCACGAAGCAGCAACTTATTTCAGATGCTGCACAATGACGTGGCAACATAAACATCAATGTTCTTACCGATAATTCCCAGATGAGGAGGAAATGGGTACCACTTTCTGGCCTAATCTTGAGCCCGTCTATCTCATTGCCTCTCTGCTCCTGCATCCCCTGCATCTGGCGAAGCTCCCGGATACGTGCTTCCACTTTATAAATTGTGGTTGTGCCATTTGCATGTGGCACAATCCACGTAGATTACGTTTAAACAAACCACCAGTGTCAGAATACACTAGTAGGAAAGGTGTCTTTGGTCCACGATTACGTTCCCAATCCGGGACAGAGATCTAAATCGAGGCAGAAATTGATCTAAATCACAAATTCTTCCACAAATTACTGCGGGGTGAGAGCAATTTTTTTCCTCCCTGGAATCCGGGACCAATAGTTCAGACCGCTAGGTCAACAAGTACAAATATTACAACTTAAAAAGGCACGGAGCTTAAGCTAAATAGAACTAGTTATCACACATCTCCTTGATCTTCCTAATCTTGGCCCGATGCGCATCTTCCTGCAAGAGCAAGGATCGAATCGTCTGCTCCTTCCTTTTAGCATCTTCCTTGCACAGCTTCAATTGTTTCTCTGCATTTTCCTCATGCACTTGTCAATACTCGTAGTTGTGTACTGTAGGACTTTGCCCTGGTAGAGATTGTTCCTTGCTTGAGTCAGTTCTTTCTCTGCTTTAGCCTTCAGGGCCAACGCCGCGTCCCTCTCCTTCTCGACTATGATAACCTTGTCTTGCATCCACCTGAGATCTCGCTTATGCTTGGTCATGTCAACTGGTCCCCATAGATTCATCTCAACAATATCAAGAAGTGAGCTGAATACGGATTCTTTCAACTCGACAGTCATTTCCCATAGTTTGTCCAGCGCTTTCTGCATCGATTTGGGCCACTCTGGATCTACCCATTTAACAACACCGCAACTTCCGCCTTGCATCATTGCAAGATGTCCTTGACACCGTAGAAACCTCCTGCCTGCGTTTTGTTCTTCGAGGGCTACAAATTTAGCGGGCACATATCCATGTTTACATACCAGAGGACTGTCTTCATCCTCTAAACTGTGATAGTCGGAGTCATACATCGTCTGGTTGGCCTAACACATCATACGCGCATGAGTAAACAGATTAGACCTTGCTCAAAAAACAGATAACTGGCCACAGATGATAGAAATAGAGATTAGATGACTCACATCGAAATCACCGTCCCTGTCGTCACAACACGTTTCCTCGCCGTCTCCCTTGAACCCATGGCGAGAGGGGTGGGGGGATAGCTGCCGGAGAGGGGATTGGGATGGAGGCGCTGTCGGCTAGCGGCTACGGCAGGATGGGAGTGAAGTGGGGAAAGTGGCTTCGAGGGTAAGGATGAGAAGTACGGGAAGGAAGAGAAGTAATGGGGACGTGACACTGGGATGTGGCCCAGTGAACTCGTGAGACGTGACACTCGAAAAAGGGGAGTGCCCTGTGTTGCCAGTTTTTCCAAAGCAAGCGTGGCCAATCATGCCGCAGAACAGCCTACTCGCGGATCGCTCTCACGAAGACCATCCCAATCGTCCAAGCGCCCCAATCGAACGATATGTAACAATCGTCAAGCAGAACAATTGTGTTAGGGCGTGCCTTCTAGAAGACTCGGTCTAACGGCTACCCATGCAATGACACTGGGTGTGGTTCATGAAAAGAACAGACATGCAATGACACTGGCTGTGATTCATGAAAAGAACAGACATGCAATGACACTGGTGGATCCTTATGTGGTTCATGAAAAGAACAGACAGGCAATGACACTAGTGGATCCTTATGTGGTTCGTTTAGAAGAACACACATGCAATGACACAGGGTGTGGTTCATGAGAAGAACACACACGCAATGGCACTGGTGGATCCTTATGTGGTTTGTTTAGAGGAACAGACATGCAATGACACCGGTGGATCCACATGTGGTTTATGGAAGTAAAAGACATGCAATGACACTGGTAGATCCTTATGTGGTTCATGAAAAGAACATACGTGCAGTGAAACTAGGTGTGGCTCATGAATAGAACAAACATGCACTGACACTGGGTGTGGTTCATGAAAAGAACAGACATGCAATGACACTGGTGGGTCCATCCTTATGTGGTTCATGAAAAGAACAAAAATGCAATGACACTGGTGGATCCTTATGTGGTTTGTCTAGAAGAACACACATGCAATGACGCTGGGTGTGGTTCATGAAAAGAACACACACGCAATGACACTGGTGGATCCTTGTGTGGTTTGTTTAGAGGAACAGACATGCAATGACACCGGTGGATCCACGTGTGGTTCATGAGAAGAACACACATCCAATGACTCTGGTAGATGCTTATGTGGTTCATGAAAAGAACTGGCATGCAGTGACACTTGGTGTGGTTCATGAAAAGAATAGACATGCACTGACACTAGGAGTGGTTCATGAAAAGAACAGACTAGCAATGACATTGGTGGATCCTTATGTGGTTTATGGAAGGAACAGACATGCAATCACACCGGTGGATCCACATGTGGTTTATGGAAGTAACACAAATGCAATGACACTGGGTGTGGTTCATGAAAAGAACATAGATACAATGACACTGGTAGATCCTTATGTGGTTCATGAGAAGAACACGACGCAATGGCACTGGTGGATCCTTATGTGGTTTGTTTAGAGGAACATACATGCAATGACACCGGTGGATCCACATGTGGTTTATGGAAATAAAAGACATGCAATGACACTGGTAGATCCTTATGTGGTTCATGAAAAGAACAGACATGCACTGACACTAGGTGTGGTTCATGAAAAGAACAGACACGTAATGACACTGGTGGGCCCATCCTTATGTGGTTCATGAGAAAAACAGACAAGCAATGACACTGGTGGATCCTTATGTGGTTTGTTTAGAGGAACAGACATGCAATGACACCGGTGGATCCACATGTGGTTTATGGAAGTAACACACATGCAATGACACTAGGTGTGGTTCATGAAAAGAATAGACAGGCAATGACACTGGTAGATCCTTATGTAGTTTGTTTAGAAGAACAAACATGCAATGACACTTGGTGTGGTTCATGAGAAGAACACACACGCAATGACACTAGTGGATCCTTATGTGGTTTGTTTAGAGGAACAAACATGCAATGACACCGGTGGATCCACATGTGGTTTATGGAAGTAAAAGACATGCAATGACACTGGTAGATCCTTATGTGGTTCATGAAAAGAACAGACATGCAATGACACTGGTGGATCCTTATGTGGTTTGTTTAGATGAACATACATGCAATGACTCTAGCCGTTGTTCATGAAAAGAACAGACATGCAATGACTCTAGCCGTGGTTCATGAAAAGAACAGACATGCAATGACACTGGTGGATCCTTATGTGGTTTATGGAAGGAACAGACATGCTATCCCACCGGTGGATCCATATGTGGTTTATTTAAGTAACACACGTGCAATGACACTAGGTGTGGTTCCTGAAAAGAACAGACATGCAATAACACTGGTAGATCCTTATGTGGTTCATGAGAAGAACACACACGCAATGACACTGGTGGATCCTTATGTGGTTTGTTTAGAGGAACATACATGCAATGACACCGGTGGATCCACATGTGGTTTATGGAAGTAAAAGACATGCAATGACACTTGTAAATCCTTCTGTGGTTCATGACAAGAACAGACATGCAGTGAAACCCGGTGTGGTTCATGGAAAGAACAAACATGCAATGACACTGGTGGTCCCATCCTTATGTGGTTCATGAAAAGAACAGACATGCAGTGACACTGGTGGATCCTTATGTGGTTTGTTTAGAGGAACACACATGTAGTGACACCGGTGGATCCACATGTGTTTTATGGAAGTAAAAGACATGCAATGACACTGGTAGATCCTTATGTGGTTCATGAAAAGAACAGACATGCAGTGAAACTGGGTGTGGTTCAAGAATAAAACGGATATGCACTGATACTGGGTGTGGTTCATGAAAAGAACAGACATGCAATGACACTGGTGGGCCCATCCTTATGTGGTTCATGAAAAGAACAGACATGCAATGAAACTGATGGATCCTTATGTGGTTTTTTTAGAAGAACACACATGCAATGACACTGGGTGTGGTTCATGAAAAGAACACACATCCAATGAGACTGGTTGATCCTTGTGTGGTTTGTTTAGAGGAACAGACATGCAATGACACCGGTGGATCCACGTGTGGTTCATGAGAAGAACACACATCCAATGGCTCTGGTAGATCCTTATGTGGTTCATGAAAAGAACTGACATGCTGTGATACTGGGTGTGGTTCATGAAAAGAACAGACATGCACTGACACTAGGAGTGGTTCATGAAAAGAACAGACAGGCAATGACACTGGTGGATCCTTTTGTGGTTTATGGAAGGAACAGACATGCAATCACACTCGTGGATCCACATGCGGTTTATGGAAGTAACACCCATGCAATGACACTGGGTGTGGTTCATGAAAAGAATAGACATGCAATGACACTGGTGGGCCCATCCTTATGTGGTTCATGAGAAGAACACACACGCAATGACACTGGTGGATCCTTATGTGGTTTGTTTAGAGGAACACACATGCAATGACACTGGGTGTGGTTTATGAGAAGAACACACATCCAATGAACTCTAGTGGATCTATCTTGGCATAATTTGATGTATTCCACGATGTATTTCATTGTACAAGACACTTTCCATTTTTATACTACTCAGTTTTGCCCTTGGTATTATGTGGTACTACTTAGTTTTGCCCACCCCCTCTCTATCTTTCGTAGAAGCCCAAAACTGTGCTCACCCTGTCTGCTACTCCCTGATTGGTTGTCACAGTTGTCACGCGGATCGTGCGCACCAACCATTGATTATGTGCGATCCAACGATGATCGTTGCACACCTCGTGCCCTTCACAGTATAGCATGAGACAGCACGGACGTCTCCCCCCGCGAGACTTCTACATGAAGGAACACGATGCCGTCCATCGAAAAAGTCGTCGAGCGGTCCTGTCAAGTTTAATCAAGTCTGAAAAGCCTACTACTACTACTACAACTCATGCACAAGGCAACGGGGTCATCGAGTGCATGGTTGTCGACGGGACGCTGCAATTTATTGCCACTTGATTTTAATCAGACATATCCCATTTACACGCAGCGCTCTCAATCTCACTTCCAACTGGGCCCTACCGCTAGTAAATTCCATGAGTCAAGGGCCCCCCTCGAGTAGATCTAACGTTGCTAGAAATTAGTTCCCAGCCACTTGCATGCAGTGGAATCGAGATCTCCCATGAGCGTGTTTTCAATGCAGCTCTAAAGTGGAGATCATGTTGTTTCAAAAACAAGGGAACCGGAAAAAAAAGGGTGGAGATCATGGTAGCCCCCTGCCCCCCACCCCCACCCCCCCCCCCCCCCCGCCCACCACACGTGTCCACTCGAGGACTACGAACGGTCCGGTGTTTATAACCCCCTCGACCTTCTTCTTCCATGAGCTCATGTCATTTCCCCCAGTCTGTCTAGTCCCAAGACCCCAATCTACACCTGCCGCGCGCGCTGAATCTCCCTCATTTGCACTACCTCCTTCCCTTGGTGCGCCAAGAAGCGTACGCGTGGAGAAGATCCGGAGGTGAAGCTAGTTGAAGGCGAAGCAGCAGATGGCTCGGTCGTCACCAAGCAGACGGAGGCGTCTTCTCCGGGCACGAACGCCGCTCGTTGCCGCGCCGTCGAGGGTGCGAACTCATCCGTCCAGCCAGTAGCCATTGCCGCCGAGCAGCAGGTGGTAGCCGTCGCCGCTGAGCAGCAGGTGGTAGCCGTCGCTGCCAAGCAGCAGTTGGTAGCCGTCGCTGCCGAGCAGCAGGTGGTAGATATCGCTGCCGAGCAGCCGGTATTAGCCGTCGCCGCCGAGGAGTAGGTGGCCCACAACGTCGTGGTGCCAGCGGCAAATCTGGATGGGGGGCAGGCGGCAGGCAGAGACAATCTGGTGATCTACATCGACGACCCCATCGCCGTTCAAGAAATCTTCGACGCAGTCGCGGAGAATGATGAGTTCGAGGAGGAGGTCCCTGATGAGGAGTCTGAGGTACTACATTGCTAGCTTCTCTAGTCGCAGCCGCAGTTTTCACTGTTCATACATAGGATTTGCTCAATCGTGTATAGATTCTTTTGCTCTTGAAGTAGGGTAGTATATATATGATTCGATCGGTTGATTGATGCATCTGCCATCTAGTCACAAAACCCCAATCCGTCTAGTCACAAAACCCCAATCTGCTCATCTTCCATCTAGTTGAGTTTGCTAGTTGAGTGTAGATTTCGATACACAGCAGGCCTATAACATTACATTTATATTCCTTACTGAGCCCAATGATTCAATTTTCCCCAAAATAGTGCAAGGACATCTGATGGTCTCGTTTTCATAGGGATGGTTAGTGGCCCTGAGGCAGGAATGCACATAAACAATATAGGTTGTGCTGTTGGTATTTTGGTTCTCCGACTCCATCGCTGAAAAAAATGAGGCCCTAATTTTTTCTCTCATATGGAACCTAAATATATAATATTTGTATTGTTTCTGATCTATGAATGCATTTTATGATGCATTTGTATATCCCTGAATATTGTATGGTACGATTACATTTCAATTTCTTATTGTGGCCAATGATTCAAATTTGCCCCAAAGAGAGGCAGACACATTGGTGTCAAATTTTTACAGGGATGAGTGAGCGAACCTGGGGCCATGTACAAGATCAATATAAGCTGTGCAATTGTTACTTGGTTCGCTTACGCCATCCCTGTCGAAACTTATGAGGCTGCAATCATTATTCTACATTCATAGAACTATGATATTTGAATTATCTATTCCATGCATTCATAGTGTATAAGAATTACATTTTAGTTTGTCACCGAGGCCGATGATTGAAATTTGCCCCAAAAGAGTTCAAGTGGAGACACATATGATGGTGTTGTGTTTTAGGGATGGGTTGGTGAACCTGAGGCAGCAATGCACACAAACAATATAGGTTGTGCTGTTGGTACTTTGGTTCCCCAACTCCATCTCTGAAACAAATTTTGAGGCCCTAGATTTATTCTCATGTGGAACTACATATATGATCCTTGAATTGTTTCTAATATTTTAATGATTGGTATGATGCATATGTATATGAATGGTTTTGATCATAAGTATTTTTAACATGCACCTGAAGATTAATTGTTTAGTTTTTTACTTATAATTACAATATTTAGGCTTGTTTTTGTACCTGACTATGTATATCCCTGAATAATGTTTTGTACGATTACATTTCGATTTATTGTTATGGCCAATGATTCAAATTTTCCCCAAAAGAGAGGCAAACACATTGGTGTCAGATTTTTTTAGGGTCGAGTTAGTGAACCTGGGGCACTGTACAACAACAATATAGGCTGTGCAATTGTTACTTGGTTCACTCACGCCGTCCCTGAATAAACTTATGAGGCCACAATCTTTATTCTACATTCATAGAACTATGATATTCAAATTATCTATTCCATGCATTCATAGTGTATAAGAATTACATTTTAGTTTGTCACCGAGGCCGATGATTGAAATTTGCCCCAAAAGAATTTAAGGGGAGACACGTATGATGGTGTCATGTTTTAGGGATGGGTTGGTGAAGCTGAGGCAGCAATGCACACAAACAATATAGGTTATGCTGTTGGTACTTTGGTTCGCCTACTCCATCTCTAAAACAAATTATGAGGCCCTAGATTTATTCTCATGTGGAACTACATATATGATCCTTGAATTGTTTCTGATCTTTTAATGATTGGTATAATGCATATGTATATGAATGGTTTTGATCATAAGTATTTTTAACATGCACCTGAGGATTAATTGTTTGGTTTTTTATATAATTACAATATTTAGGCTTGTTTTTGTACCTGACTATGTATATCCCCAAATAATATTTTGTGCGATTAGATTTCAATTTATTGTGGCCAATGATTCAAATTTGTCCCAAAAGAGAGGCAGACACATTGGTGTCAGATTTTTTTAGGGACGAGTTAGTGAACCTGGGGCGATGTACAACAACAATACAGGCTGTGCAATTGTTACTTGGTTCACTCACGCCGTCCCTGAATAAACTTATGAGGCCACAATCTTTATTCTACATTCATAGAACTATGATATTCAAATTATCTATTCCATGCATTGATAGTGTATAAGAATTACATTTTAGTTTGTCACCGAGGCCGATGATTGAAATTTGCCCCAAAAGAGTTCAAGAGGATACACGTATGATGGTGTCGTGTTTTAGGGATGTGTTGGTGAACCTGAGGCAGCAATGCACACAAATAATATAGGTTGTGCTGTTGGTACTTTGGTTCGCCTACTCCATCTCTAAAACAAATTATGAGGCCCTAGATTTATTCTCATGTGGAACTACATATATGATCCTTGAATTGTTTCTGATCTTTTAATGATTGGTATGATGCATATGTATATGAATGGTTTTGATCATAAGTATTTTTAACATGCACTTGAGGATTAATTGTTTGGTTTTTTATTTATAATTACAATATTTAGGCTTGTTTTTGTACCTGACTATGTATATTCCTGAATATGTATTTGTACGATTACATTTCAATTTCTTATTGTGGCCAATGATTCAAATTTGTCCCAAAAGAGAGACAGACACATTGGTGTCAGATTTTTTCAAGGATGAGTTAGTGAACCTGGGGCGATGTATAACAACAATACAGGCTGTGCAATTGTTACTTGCTTCACTCACGCCGTCCCTGAATAAACTTATGAGGATGTGCAATCTGATGCAATTATTTGTCATTGTGTTGAGATGAAATGATATAAGAACCGATCAAACTATTGCTGAGATGCTTTATCTTTGATATTCACGGATATATTGTCTTACATATACACGTTGTCAATTCTTGAGTTGTAATACAATTCAATCATATGTACGAGTTCTAAGTTATGTTCTTAAAAATCATCAGGAGGATGATGATGAAGTGGACGCTAGCAAGGAATCCAGGGACAACAAGAGCCGCTACGTGCTGAGGCGGTTACGGTGTGGGCTAATCCGTTTCCACCGTAGGGGGAGACTGTTTTGCCCATTCTGTGGCAGAGCAATCAACGTGGACCTCAGCAGCATGATCCAGCACGCGGAGGGCATTGGCAGAGGCGGAGGCAGAAGTCATAGGCCGATTACCTTGGCGCGGCACGCAGCCTACGGCAAATTCCTCCGGAAGTATGTCAGGACTGGCCTGTATCCCATCGACTAGGCTATCGCTGCCTCCTACTGATAAACCCCTGCCCTGCTAGGCGTCTCCGTGTCCCGGCCTCCTACTGCAGCCTCTGCTTTTATTTTGTTCTAGTTAATTATTACCTATGTGTGACATGTAAGACAATATATCTGTGGTGTCTCTGGTGAACCTTATATATTAATCTACTCCTTTATATGGAGTGCCTTAAAGTTTCTAGTGTTAAATTATATTTACTGATCATGCTCATGCACACTACAAAATATTTCTAGTGCTCGATTATATTATAATTGTCAAGAAATACATCAACAAGTTAAATTGGTTCAAATTTTGTATTGAAGTAACTAAATCTAGAAACTAAAATCTAGTTCAAACACATAATGTATCACCACCACTTGTTGTCGTCCTTGACTTGCTTCCCCTTCAGCCGCTTGAGTACGCCAACGTTCCAAGATCCCTGCTCGTCCTGAAACCGCTTTCTGTTCTCCTCGCGCTTCTTCTCCTAGGCTAGCTTGCAACCAGGGCATAGCTCTCTCGCAAAAAACCCTGCCTTAACCATCCCATCTTTCATGGTAATGAGCTTACTGTACAACTCGTACGCCATGTAGGCGTCTCTGGCTGCATACTCGAGGCGCGCCTGGCTCATCAGCTTCCACTCCCAGTAGTCGTGATCGAGTCGCTTCAATTTCTTCAGTTTTTCATAGGATTTATCGATGATTTCTGCTGCCAGATCACCCATGCCATCCTTCGCTGGGTATGATTTGATCTTGTACAGATTTTGGATGTCGATGTGGTGCCCCTCTGGGATTTTTATCAACGCACGAGAAAGCATAATTGTGTCATTTATGATATCCACGCTAGTGAAAGTTATCCATTTCCTACACAATAACTCGACCAGAGCCGGACAACGCATCTCAGTTGGTTTACTCCTACACTTAGATGGTTCTAGGGATGTAAGGGAACAAGGGATGCAGAAGTGGTGATCTTAAATTTAAATTTCACATACCTGCAGAAGTGGTAAACGAGGACCTCCTCATGTATGGCGATTTGCACGACAGCGATCTCTTGTGGAGGATTTTTTCGCTTAGTTGCACGGGTGTACTCCAAGTCTAGCCCCACAAACTTGTGCTTCTCTTTCTCAAGCAATTGCTCAAACCTGTCGAGAGTTGTCTCCATAGTCGCTTCATCATTTGTGTACACCACTGTCAAAGTCATGGTGCCATGGGCAGGGACCAAGTGGGTCTCTGTTGTGCGTTTCCCATCGTCCATGCCTGCAAGGAAATGGGTGAAAGGAACTGCCTATAAGGAACTGCCTTCGAGAGGAAGAAGAAGATGAACCGTCGGTTCCAGAACAGAGGAAGAAGAAGCGCCCAGGAAAAACTGTAGAGGAATGACTGCGGAAGAGGAATGACTGCAGAAGAAACGTGGTAACTGCAACTTTCGGTTCGAGAACTCACCGTGGTTATGTGGAGATCGTGGCAGTGTCGCCGGTTCAACAAGTGGGGCCAGTTCCTGCGAGAATATGAAATTAGCTGTGCATTTTTCTATGCGAGAAATTGAGAGCAGTCATTTATATTTTGTCTTTCATAATTAAACACAATGAAGTTGGTATAGCCCAAGAGATTTGAACAAACGAGATTTGCTATTTTAACATACAACAACACTTACAGGCCCAACATAGCAGAACTTGGAGAGCCCCAGAACTTGAGCTACCATAGAGACCTCGGCAGAGGTGGCAGAATTGGTGCGGGTGCAACCACGACGACGGCGAGCTCGGATTCTAGAGGAGGAAAACAGAACCGAGCATGGTCAACAAGGTGATAGATCTCACCGGGAACCAATTCTCGTCCCCGACCATGCCATGGGAGCGTCCATGGTGAGGGCGAGCTCCGACTCAGGATGGCGAGGAGAGCGGGACCGAGCAGCTTCATCACTTCCCAGCTCTGCGCCATGGCCGCGACCACAGATTGCCGCTCCGGGGAAGAAGACGAGTAATGGAAGCGCCAACGCTGCAAGCCTACAGGGAGGAGAGCTGGGCCGAGCAGGTTCGACCACGTCCTAGCTCCGTGCCATGGCTGCGACGCCCTAGAGATTGCCGCTCTGGAGAAGAAGAAGACGCGTAATGGATGCAGGCGCCAACGTTGCAAGCTTAATTGACACCTAAGCGACAGGAGCGACATAAAGGCGAGAACTGACAGGGGGGCCCAACTTGACGACCGTTAGCCTGATTTTTTGTATTGAAACATAAAGTTGAATTCGTCCCAAAAAAGACCCTCTGAGTATTTGGCACGCCAACTATAGTCATCGCGGATGATATTAGGGAACTCGGATACCGTGTTGCCTAGACACCCCATCTTTCGGGCCGCAAAATGATATTATCGTCACCAGTGACCTCCCAGACACGACCATTCGCCACCACGCACCCCATGACCACCGTACTCGATGACGAACACCGTCGTACCGGCACAGAGCACGGACCTCCCCCAACCGACTGAGACCGCGCATTGTCGTGCCACTACGCGCGTGACGTTCACCGCATACCACCACGTCGAGCCATGCCGTCCGCCATGCCTATCGCGACCTGTAGCAGCGTCGCCGATGAGCCCCAGCCATGCCGCCCTGCGTCTCTCGCCGGTGTATAAATAGGACCCTCCCCATACCTCAAACGGCACACCATTCCACTCCCTGTCTCTTAGAAACATCCCAGACCCTTCCCAGAGCAAGGGCACCGTCGATTGTAGCTACCCCAGGAGCCGCTGCGACCACCACTCGACTCGCTGTCGTCTACAAGCCCATTCGCCCCCATCGCCGGACCTAGCTGGAGCCCTGGTAAGCCTCCGACGATCCCCACAGTGCCGATAGGTTTAGAATACCCCGCACGCAGTTCGTCGTAGACGATAAACCTCAGACGCAGATCTTGTTCAAATCGTAGCGCAGAGAATTGCTGATACCTCTTCGCGTTAGATCTGCCGCTAACGCATGGGACCAACCTTTCAGCAACCCGCTGCGCGCGTGCTGTGCAGTTGGGCCGGCCCAAGTTCTTTCTCGCGCATAGCCTAGTGATTCAAATTTAGTTTTTCTATTTTATTCAAAATCCTATTCTATAGCTGTATTCAAAATTGAATTCAAAGAGATGTACTAAACCAAATTGCATGATTCTAATTGTATTAGAAAGATATTGAAAATATCTAATCACTCCCGTTGGATTCAAACCATTTGAAATTATAGATCACATATAGTAAAAATAACAAGACAAAGACTTTTACCACTTTAAATATTTTTATAAAATCAACCATAAATTCTTTTGAGTAGATACCAACTCTCAAAAATCACATTTGCCATACTCTACATAAATATGTAAAAAGATTTGGTTTTACAGATATTAAACATGGATTAGGATTAAAGAATGCTATATAGGCATTTCTAGTCACTTTAATATTATTAAATAGTAATATTAAATCTTATAATATATGACCACCACTTTAAATCACATTCCCTAGTATTAGAATATTTGGTGATGACATGTGTCAATATGATCCCATATTTTAATTGGAGAATATTAAATCTTAAGTATTTTTTTAATAAGTAGAAATTACTTTTCCCAAAACAAGATAAATAAGAATGTGTTATTATTTCATGTGATGATTGAGATGATGCTAGATCATCTAGTGTGAGACTTTGGGTGCTAATTAGAAATAGTTAAGTATTGTTTGGTGATTGTGTACCTCATATGCATTTATAGATGCTAGTACCGACCCGGGCTACGAGGAGGAGGAGGAGTACTTCGAGAAAGAAGAAGAGAACTTCAACGACTACACCCAACAAGGCAAGCTATCAGTGCAAGCTAACTAATACAAGCCATCCATGCAAACTAACCTATGCAAGATGCACTAGGCATGCTTGGTTATGCAACTTTGATTATACCCATCGCAAGTTTTACTTGCAAATTTTACTTTTCCTTTTACTAAATTTTGTTACTTAATTAATGAATTGTGATTAGTGGAAAATAGGATGGATACCATCAAGATCATAGAACAAGTCTTGGATACTTATACTTGATTAGCACCCCTCAATAGTGATACCCTCAACACTAGTGGCTAGTGTTAAGCTAAAATTTGATCACTTTAGATTGGAACATTTGGAGAAAAATGATTATGAAAACCTTGGAATAATGATTCATTCTATTGAAATGTTTTGACATGTGGTATGAAACACAATGGTTTGATGATGAAACTGAATAAGGCACGAGCCTTGACTTTGATAAAAACTGATGGTTGCATTTGGATGCGATACCATTCCAATTTTACTGTACAACCACAATACCTGAGTTGGGTAGGGCTTATCTGAAAGTTTATATATCTTAGTATGGGTTCTGTTGTGGAAGAGGTTGAGCTAAGGCTACCTCCTGAATATGAATGTCCACCTATGAAGTGCCCAGGATGGCAGATGGCCATGGTTGAGGCCAAACTCATAGGGTGTGTAATTGAAAGGTTAGGATTGATTATCCGCATACCAAGTATAATGATTCAGGGTTATCCCTGACGGTTTTATTTAATCTTGTGGTGAAAGTGTACCACCTCTGCAAAGTGTCAAACTATTCAAGTAGCCGCGTCTGCGGTTATGGACAGTCGGAGTGGCCATATTGTTCCATTCTCAGATGTTTTCAAAATAACTTGTGACTTAAACAATGACTTTGACTTGACCACAACAGGGTCGTGAACCTGAAAACTAGGTTCCCACTTAAGTAATCTAGAGAACTAAA
This sequence comes from Avena eriantha, assembly GCA_910589775.1. Lineage (NCBI taxonomy): Eukaryota > Viridiplantae > Streptophyta > Magnoliopsida > Poales > Poaceae > Avena > Avena eriantha. Next base: position 294,595,162 of record OU342742.1, read on the forward strand.
CTAGGCTTTACGATGGAGTACTTATGAAATAAACCTGGCTTTTTTGCAAACAAACCTAGAACTTAAGATTCCTACTATTTTTACCTTACTTATACTAGTGATAGTTTGCGAGTATTTAAAGAGTACTCATGGCTTTGTACCTGGCTATTCCCATGGCCAAACTATGAGGAGGACTACCCGGAAGATGGACAGCAGGAGGTCTATGATAACGTGGATCATCTCCCATCGTCAGCATTGCCTGTGACTATAAAGATGGAGTCTACGCTGCTCTGATTTGTATTAAGACTTGATCATGGGATCAACTATATGTAAGACTATTATGGTTTCTAATGGATGATGTACTATGGTACCAATTCTGTTATGTCTCACAAAATGGTAATCCTGAGATTGCGATTACTTTACCATCTAAATTTCTTCACCATAAACAATTATTAATAAGCTAGCACTAAGCAAACCACAACCAAATATGCATTTTGTTGGCCCGGCCACAACGCCGAGTCTAGTCCGGCAAAACGAGGCGAACTCTTCCGGCGAGTCGCAGGCACATACAAGAAACAACCAACAATCAGCTAGCTAGCTCGCTCAACTCACAACTCACGATAGTGAAAACGAATTGATGGCTACAGGGCCAAATCGGTCCTGCTATTTGTATTGCTTCTCACAATAGCTTACAAGGATACACCACATGGGGATATATACCTGGCAAGCGACGCACTGCAATACAGATCGGTGATGGACTTCTAATCCTACTTGGTCAGCTAACCGGAACACACACGCACACCACAACACCGTACCTGTGTCCTAGTTATTATTTTGCTAACACATTCAACTAGAAAACTACTAGCGACAAGTCATGCATGAATAGTATATTAAACATGGATCAATACTACACTAGATATTTCTATAACGAGAAATATGAAGCTATTGAATAATTACAAAGTAATACGACCAACTCTATTTACGAACATGAAACTTAGAAACTACTTTTTAATACAAACGACTATCTGGAGAGGTCGCAAAATAAAACATAGAAATACATACAACTCCTATGCATAGGCTTTAGCTAGGGAAAAAAACCACACAACCAATCATCATATGATTCAAATACTAATTAGATTTTACAACAATATGTTGATATATGCAAATCTAGTTTAAATTACACCTGACAACTATAAAAACTAACAACAGAGCCAGGCTTCTAAGATCATTTGCCACGTTTTATGTGTGGGGCTCGAGTTAATCCGATGTGTACAAGGTATACTACACAGCTGATGCCATCGAGTGGCATTCGGTTCACTGGCCACGCGACCAACTACAAACCTATGGCGAGTGATCATGTCTATGAGATAGGCATAGATGAGATTAGAATATTGTTCAAATGAATTACTCTGATTCTTACCGTGTGTGACTAATCTGCCCGACAAACTTGTATATCAAACCGAAGTAGATGGAGAAATTGACGAGTTATAGTTGATGAATCGAGGAATAAATCATCTGAATGAGATCCTGGTGTCAAGTCGGTTCTGGTGACGCAAGGAATCAAGGAAAGATCAGTCAGTTGATTGGATTAGATGGTGGCAGCCATGGTACCTTCCGTGGCGGCTCTAGAGTTCGGAAGGAGCTGGGGCGTCATGTGTTTACAGTGATGGAAACGGCCGGGAGTCCGCGAGGGGAAAGGATGGGATGGGGTGATGTATTTATTGGGGCAAGAGGTGGTGGCAGTAATGGCAAGAAGGAGAAACGGCCATTATGCTGCTTGTGCTCGTACAGACTCACCTCCTGCAAGTCGAACAGACAGGAGGAGAGGAGTGGCCTGGTTGGGCTGAAAAAAATAAATAGAAGATGAAGGGCTACACGGTGGTAATGTTGGGCATGAGACTAAGGACGATGGAAAGGAAGAAAGGAAAAAGAAGAGATGGGTTTAGTCCATGACGTATTGAGGGAAAGAGCAAACAATAAGAAAGAAAATAAAATGATGCAGACTAGGCCTTAGTAATTCGATGGGGGCTTAAAGAGAAAAGAAGAAGAAAATGATTTTTCTTCTAGGAAAATTCAGATAATGCAATAAACTCAGAAAATACCAGATGAATTATGAAAACGAAATAAACTACAGATGAGGATTTTAATACGCTGAAGCCAAGAAAACTAACAATCCAACTTGAAGGACAAATAAAAAAAATCTTAAATTCATGTTGGTTAATTCATGTTAAACCCATTTGTGTATGAAATTTCAACATAACCATTAATTAATTATTTGGAATTTTCCGGTCCTCATTTTCAGATAAAAGTTGTTTGAAAACTCAAAAAAAAATCGGTCTGTGACAATCTGGTATTGCCCACTGAGCTATGTGTCACGTCCTAACAGCCCCTCCCACGCATTCTATGCGCAAGGGCCATACGGCGCTACACTGCCTCCTTTGTTTCCATATGAGTATGGCTACCCTCCATATGGATTTGATCCTGTTGTGCCTCCTTTTCCGACATCATCGGCAAGCTCATGATATCAAGTGGCGCTCACGAATCAGTTTCAAACTATAGGAATGCAAGCGCCTACCAGAGTGTGGTTTATGGACACTGGCGCATCGTCATACCTCGCGCCCGATCCCGGTATGCTCACAAATGTGTCCCCTCCTTCTTCTTATTGTGATATTATTGTTGGTAACGGTTCTTCCCTTCATATCACTTCTACCTGTCATGCACATTTTCCCTTTTTCCTTCCGATCGTCCCATTTAACTTCGTAATGTATTATCATCAAAAACCTAATATATATTTGTCAGTTAACCACATATAATAATGTTTCCGTCGAATTTGGCCCATTCGGTTTTTCTACAAAGGATTTTTCAACCAAGACGAGGATTCTAAGATCCAATAGCTCCAGTACACTCCTTGAGTCATCCACAAGCACACATCATTATTGATTAGTCATTGTGGCATCTTCATCTTGGAACACCCAGGCCAACCTGTTATGGATTGTGTAGTTCTTCTACTATTCCTAGAGAAAAGAATGATGTTCTTTTGGGTTGACCCATCCAACCATCGTAGATACATGTGTCTCTATCAATCAACCCAAAAGATCATCATCTCTTGCCATGTTGTGTCTGACGAACCCACCCTCACCCTTTGCGTTTACGGGTTCCTTGCTATCTACTCTTTCCTTCATGCAATCATATGATTTTTGCAGGATATGGTACAATTACAATCCGGTCATGAAAGCCCCCCAAGCGGGTCGCCCTCTAGCGGCAAGGGCTACCATGTACTCTGTCGCGGACAGACGGCAGCCTACCGCGAGCGCTCAGTGGGCTATTACAGTTGTTTCTCCTGCCACGGGGACATCTCCTACTGCGAGCCCTGCTTTTGCATCTACCACGAGTTCATGGCACCCTTTCGTGACCACTTTGTCTGCCACACCTGCCGCGGACGGTCGCTCGCCACATACGCCTCCTGCTATGCCCAGCACAACGTCTGCAACAGCTCCACCACCTCATGGTCATACACCACATCCTCCGCCTCCACTGCCGTCACACCACATGCTTACTCGTGCCAAGACATGCGTGGTGTATCTGACAGAGATATTTGATCTTCAAGTCGAAGGTTTGTCTCTTCTACTAAAGACTTATCATGGTGCGCGACACTAATTCACATGCAGCGATGGTTGATGAGTACAACACGCTTCTGTCCAACAACACTTGGGGCCTCGCTGATCCACCTCGTAATTCTAATATTGTTACAGGCAAGTGGTTTTATCGTCACAAGTTGCATTCTGATGGGTCTCTATATCGATATAAAGCAAGTTGGGTCTTGCGAAGATTTACTCAACGTGAAGGTACTTATTTGGTGAGACTTTTAATCCATTCATCAAACCAATTATTATACGCATGGTCTTGTATCTTGCACTCTCTAGTGACTATCCTATTTATCAACTTGATGTCAAGAATGTATTCCTCAATGTTACTCTCGATGAGATAGTTTATGCTCGGCAGCTTGCAGGTTTCATTCATCCTAATAATCCTGACAAGGCGTGCCGCCTCAACAGATCTTTGTATGGTTTGAAGCTGGCACCTAGGGAATGGTTCTCTTGCGCTCCCTAGTGACTGTCCTATTCATCAACTTGATGTAAACAATGTGTTTTTCAATGGTACTATTGATGAGACAAATTATGCTCGACAGCCTTCGGGTTTCATGGATACTAATAATCCTGACAAGGTGCGTCACCTCAACAGATTTTTGTATGGTTTGAAGCAGGCACCTTGGAAAGGTTTTTTTTTGGTTTGCCACCTATATTACATCCCTTGGTTTCATGGGCTCCATGTCTAATTGCTCCTTATTATATCACAGCGGCTCCTACATGGCTTATCTCTTGCTCTATGTGGATAAGATCATTTTGATTGCGTCTTTTTCGAATTTGTTGCATAGTTTGATTTCCTCTCTTTGTATAGAGTTCACTATGATGGACATGGGTGATCTTCATTATTTTCTTGGCATCTCAGTCAAACGCATCAAGGATTGTCTGTTTCTCTCGCAAGAGAAGTATGCACTGGAGCTTCTTGATCGCACTGGTATATTGCAAAGAATGTCCATCTCTACTCCAGTTGACACATCTTCTAATATTTGGGCAAGGTCCAGTGATCATGTGGCAGATCCTACCGAGTATCGCAATATTGCGGTAGGTATTCAATACCTCACTTTTACACATCCAGATATCTCCTATGCACTGTAGCAGATTTTTCTTCACATGCATGATCCCAGGGCCAACCATTTGCTTCTCGTCAAATCCGTGTTCTTTGCTACATCTACGGCACCACTAGTTATGGTCTCACTTTGTAATGTCGCAGCTCAGAGAAGTTGATGGCCTACTCTGACACCGATAGGGCATGTTGTCCATACACTCGCTGGTCTACTTATGTCTATTGTGTCTTTCTCGTGCTAATCTAGTGTCTTGGTTTGCAAAGGGACAACACACAGTCTCCCGCTCGAGTGTTAAAGTTGAATACATGGCAGTGGAAAATATGGTAGCTGAAGCATGTTGGCTTCGACAGCTTCTTCAAGAGCTTCATCAACCAGTGACTGGCCCCACTGTGATACAATGTGAGCTCTGTTTACATGATTAGAACCCGGTTCATCATCGTCGTACTAATCATGTGGAAATTGATATTCACTTTGTGCGAGATCGTCTCACCACAGGTGAGGTCCGGGTTTTTCCCGTTCCAAGTTCTTACCAATTCGCGGACATCTTCACCAAAGGATTACCATCTCCTATCTTCTTGGATTTTTGGAATAGCCTCAACATACGGAGGATGCCCATTTTCGACTGAGGAAGGGTGTAAGAATATATGGCAATATTGTATGTGTATAGATATACATGCATATATGTGTATCTTTGTGTATATGTCCATGACGTGTATGGCAAGAACTTGCCTTGTAATTCTCCTATATATAGATCAATACAACCACACCACTATGTGCGATTTTCCCGATCTTACACATACATAAATTGTATTCCGTTTTTTATTTAAGATCTCTTTTCCCATGTCAGTTCTATTGCTTATTTGGATGTCTATGCGACCCATAGAAAGTTGGTCATATAAGACAATCCATATAACTAATAAAATACCCGCCACGGAGATACCAAAAGAATAGAACAAGTATTCATATTCAATCATAACATTTCAGTTAACATTGTTATTTATACTTATGTAAAAGAACTACATATTGAGAATCTAAATCAAGATTGTTGGATAATATGTCGAAAGGACATGAAAGCACAATATCCTTAGTGTCAAATTGGTTATTGGGTAGAAATTCGTGCAAAAATAACATATAACAACTACGAGCACTAGCGCTAGCTGAAGGAGCGTCGCCGTTCTCGTGCCTCATCACCAGAGCCGGACAAAACTTGTCGTAGTAGAGTTTATTATAGTAGATAGACGAGAAGTCATCGTGTTAGGGCCCCAAAGGACCTGCACACTAGACAACCATCGTCAATAAAGACACCTGTCGATCGAAAAGAGACTAATCTGAAATTACACCAACGAATACGAAAACCGACCAGATCCTAGGAGATCCGGTGGATACGTGACTACACGCACCCGCCATGGGCGCTAGATGCACCATCAAAGCGAGGATAGAATAGAGAGGACGTTATACTAAATCAGAATGTAGCCGCAGCCTAACCATCCCAAAGAAAACACGAAAAGGCTAAGCATTAGAAAAACGCCGGCAAGGGGTCGTGATCCATCACACCTCCTTAAGACCACCAGAGACGGATCGTACTGATAATGTCACCAGCGAGAGAAATCAGAACCCTAGATGAGTTTTTTCAGCAGCCGCCTTGAGCGCCTTGTAAGAAAGTCACGTACTGGTTGTTAGAACATCCCAGCGGCGTTCCGCACATATAACATCGAATCGGTCTGATTCGGTCCGTTTGTGGTGCGTCCGAGATGCGTGTTCCGTCCTATCCACGCGTGCGGTCAATGGGACAACGCATCTTTTTCCCCAAATTTCATTGAAGTTAAACATAATTGGCAGCACATGAGACCGTTCTGGGTCGCTGCCACGTGGGCTAGGGCGGACGGACAGACAGAGAACGCGTGCGTTTCCGCGAGGACACGAGCGAGCGCATATGCGTCCCAAAATTGGGCCGCGACTGCGCTTGTCCAGGCCTGCAGACTGTTTAACCGCGTTGTATACGGACAGTAAAATTAGACATAAACAGTGCATATAAAGCCCGTCAGTGGGATGCTCTTAGGTTTTGGTTGGACCACGGGTGGGTTCGATCAGTGGGACGAGGATGACCGACCGATGACATGATGCGCTCGCAAGACACACATCACAAGCTTCAAAAACACACACACACACACACAAAATGCGCGCCATTACATCGTACGATCGGCTGGCCAGGAGTCCAGGATGTACGGCCGGCCCCAGCTCGATGGATCATCGTTCGGCGCGGGGTCAAACAGGTAGACATATCCATCGGGATCCTTAATCACCCATTTGACTATCGTGCATGTCCGGAAAGCTCCGTACATCTGTTGCTTTAGATAGGCCGGCAAGCAATATCTGTCGTGCAGATCATCGAAGAACCGAAAAGCAGCTCGACCGATCCCATCAAGATATGGATCTCTTGGTGCTGAAGGGCCCTAGTCATCAAGGTTTGTAGTACTACACTATATAGGTGAGGTCATTTTGAATACTTCCTCGGTCTTAAAATAAGTGACTTAAGTTTGTCTAGATTCGCATGTATTTATATACTTCCTCTGTTCCAATTTAGTTTGCGTGGATGAATAGTGCACGGAAAATGAGGTGGCCGATTTCTCTCTCATTTTTCACTTTTTTGCTCCTCGGTTTTTTTGATGTGTAGCTCCGTGTTTACTCTACCTATTCCAAAAATCATAGAATTTTTTTGATAAAAAATGAGAGACAAATAGGCCGCCTTGTTTTACGTGATGAACAGTAACGCGCAGAGTAATATGAAACAGAGGGAGTACTAAAACGTGTCAAGATATATTCGAATTTAGACAAATCCACATCACTTATTTTAGGACGGAGGGAGTATTACTTTTCGACAACCGCTTATGTGTGTTGGTTGAAATTAATATCCTCAAGACATCTTTAGAACGCCCGTGTCGATATGTCATATGTGCATACGTATGCCGTCTATATTGAGTAAAGTGGGAGAGTAGTTAGATGGGATAACTATGGACTGAGCACCACCAGTCCGTCCATGTAACTTAAACCTGTATTTTTTTTCCGAAAAAGGATTTAAAATCTGTATACGCATAGCACAGACATGGGGTAAAGACCTGAAAGTTACAGCCACGATGGAAACGTAGCAATCAGAAATGTTGCACACGCACACACACATCGCTAGGGTACACTTTACGCTCTACCAATTCTAATGGAGCAGTATTAGCTACTCCTAATTAATATCCAACGGACGCCCGACCTTACATAGCCGAGACACATGTCTACCTTGGATTCGCTCGCCGTGGCTATATAAACACCGAGCTCTCAAGTAGCCGTGCAAGCACTCAGCTGGCCAGCTCCCACTGCGATACAACCACGGCTACGGGCTACACAGGGAGAGGTGCGAGCCATGGCGATGCGCCGCCACCTTTCCTCTGGTCTCCTCCTATGCATCCTGGTGATTGCAGCAGCCGTGGTAGCGGCGGGTGCAGGATGCGTGCAGACGATGCCTAGGCCTGGCTTTGAGGCGCGGCACGTCCACAACCCACAGCACCAGCTTGGCCCGCAACGGAAATTGCAGCAACTCCCAAACCCGCAGCCACTACCAAACCCAGACCCCAACCCACGGCCACAGCCAGGGCCGCTTCCAAACCCAAACCCACAGCCTGACCCAAGACCACAACCTTTGCCTACGCCAGACCCAAACACACAGCCGCAGCCTGAGCCCAAGCCAGACCCAAACCCGCAGCCGCAGCCATTACCGCAGCCTGACCCAAACCCGCAACCTCTGCCATTACCGCAGCCTGACTCAAACACGCAGCCTCTGCCACTCCCGCAGCCAGACCCAAACCCAAACCCACTGCCGTACCCAAACCAGCCGCCACTGCCGCAACCACAGGTCCCAAGCTCAAATCCGCACGTACTACCGTCGCCAGATTTAAACACGCCCGGACGGCAATCAAACACACTGCAGGGGCCACAACCACTTGGAAACGGTGCATCGGGAGCTTTATATTCGTCTGGTGCAACATACAAACTCATATCTTCCATCGGCTTATTAGTGTACTGGTTTGTTTAGATAAAGTGATTCCTTATATCTGTAAATAAATGTGGTTCTCTCCATATTTCATATGTACCATATCGATGGGCAGCTCAGCCGTGTGACGTATTAAGGCATGTACTCCCTCCGGTCAGTTTGCTGGGTGCACTTGAAAAATCATGCAGTTTCAAAACCCTTTCCGCTTAGGCGTGTTTGCATTTATTTATCCAGTTTAATTAGGACGTGCTAACCACTTCCTCTCGAGCCTTTCGTTTCCTTTTCTACTACATGTGTGTGTCAACACTACAAATATGCATGCAGGTCAACCGGTTTAGTCTTGCATGCATGCATGCTCATTTAATTTGGACGTTGTGGTACTGTTTTTCTCAGCCAATCAACTACTACCTTGGTCTCTGCAATTTTCCAAACGCGTCCAGTAAACCGTACTAGAGGGAGTACCATGATCTATTGATGTCTTTATAATATATTACTCCCACAACCTTAAAATAGATGTCTTGAATTTATCTATATTTAATAGTACATGCAGTTTCTTATACCACTGTACAAATAGTTCGCGCACTAAGAAAAGGAGAGAACATTTTATATTCATGTTTGGTGCATGTGACGTTGTGAGTCGTGTGAAGTCATTTGTTAAGTCACTTTTATCCGACTTGCGAATGGTAACTGATGGTACTAATATTTTGAGGCCTTAGCCGAAATTATGAGATCTTTAATAAAACATAGGATTAACATCAGTGTCCTTGTATCACTCTCAAATTTTGTATCAACGAATCGTTTTGGCGATTAGGTCTAATCTTCTATGTTTGCAATCTAGATTATAATGTAAATCTATTAGTGAAAGCTACAAACAAACTAGATCATCGTCCTAAAACCGCATAGGACATATACGCAGGTTACAGTCATACCTTTTCTGAAATCTCTACGCTAATGTGATGGCCAGTGGGCGAGGTACACCCATGCGGCCTTCGATCAACTCCAGCAGACCATCTCCTCTCGATAGTGGATCAGTCTCTCGCCTCTAGGAAGACGACATCCACAAGAGAATTGGTGGCATAATTTATCAGAACTCTAACAAAGTTGTGTGATTTTCTTACATAATTTCGCTGAAGGTATTCAGTTGATATTCTATGCAACTTGGAGATGATATTCCCTCCTTTCTCTTATACCATGATTCATTTCATAGGTCGTATTGTGCACGAGATAAAGATATGCAGTTTGATCTATCTGCGAAACATGTACCCATTTGAACTCTTCATGGGAATTCAAAAGCACAAATTTAGTAATGCAGCATGCCCATAGGGAAGCATCATTGATGGCTATGTGACCAAAGAGGTCGTCGAGTTCTGGATTGATTAAATGACGTGCCTTGGTCCAATAGGCGTTCCTTGATCTATCCATGGGATGGATCTCCATGGTTTCGAAACAACTAGAAAGACGAAGATCACTCCCATGCATTATGATTGATTGTGCCTAGGTCCACTTAATTGTGTTATTAATCTTTGTCATGATTGATGGTTTGTGGTAGTAGCTTGATCCTATCTCTCCACATGCTTTGATGTTTACTAGCAATATTGTTTATTTTAGTTTTTTGTTTATTTGTTTTAACTCATATCCTCGGATGCCAAAAAAATCTTGCTAAGTGCATAGGAGGATACATAAGTGACATATATATAGCTTGCAAGAAAAAAGATCTTACCTACTACTACGGTTCAATAATTTTACTTATACATAGATTGATGTTACTACTATCCCCTACGGTTGGGGGTTATCAGTCTTCTACTATTCTTCTGCTGCTATATGAGAGGCGCTATAGCACACGTTCACCTAGCAGTCTAAGGCGATGGTGAAGGAGATATGCCCTAGAGGTCAATAATAAAGTTATCTTTATTTATATATCGCATATATTTATAATAGTTTTGTATAATGCTATAACTGTATTAAGTAGAAACATTAATACGTGTGTGGTATACAAACAAATCAAGTCTCTAGTATCCTCTAGACTAGTTCGTTGGGCAGCCGATGATCAAGGTTACCAGGTCATAGACTTTACCATGTCAACTGACAATGAGGTCACTTCATTAGATGTATGAAGTGAGGACACAGCCGATCATAGAGTTGCAATGTGATCCAGTCACAAAGTTCAACATTATAGTATCTAGCAAAGCGTAGTAACTCAGTTCTTTGACAGTGAGATCATGTTTAATCACTATCACCTGTGGCTATTTTGATCACATCAACTATCACACCATAACAGGGTGTCCATAAAGGTGTGTATTGGGTATTCTAAAGGGATATGTTGAGGGGTATGCATCAAGATCGGGATTTGCCTATCCGAGTGGCGGATAGCTATTCTGGGCCCACTCGGTGAGATTACAACGATGATCTTACAAGCATGTGACTAGTTCACGGGGATGTAATATCACGGGAACGAGTAAATTTGCTTGTCAGTAACAAGATCGAACTAGGTATGTTGATACTAGAGATCAGATCTTGGAAAAACCAGGTATTGTAGTGAAAGGGGAATGGGACTCGACGTTTAAGCTTCAAGCAATCAGTCTATTCGTGGAATGCAAAGGGGCCATCATGTGTTTCTAGACACCGCTATTAGTCATTGATCGGAGAGATGTCTCGATCTTTTCTGAGCATTCCGGAACCATAAGGGTGTCCCTCTTAAGGGTAGATACGCTTAGGGTTGATTCGCGATCATAAGAGAAATGGAAGAGAGAACTGTAATTGTTCCTGGAATATACCGAAGATGTTAGGAGGACTTCGAAAGGTGTTTCAAATTGAAAGGTATTGTTTAATTTGTGTTTATTATTAATTAAATGAATTAATTACTAAATGCATAACTAAATAAATAAAAGTAGCAATGTCCACCTCATGGGCCCTCCTAGAGGGAGGGTCCCAAGAGGGCAAGGTGGCATGTGGGTGCGGGAACCCCCACACCGTCGGCCGGCCATGGGCCAAGGGCGTGTGTGGGTAGGGCCCACCCCACTCTGGCGGCCAACTCCTTCTCTCCCTTTTGTTTAGTCCCACACTGGGACTTATAGGGAGGGTTTCTCTCCGTTTTCCTATACACTAGATCATGTAGGCGCGCGTTGCCACGCCCGTCTATTAGAAAAATGGATAGTTATAAAATGGTAAAATTCTATTTAAATTATTTCATTGTTGTTACGAGCCCGATAGTCAATAGAATCGGCAATATAATGGTTAGCAAATATCATTGCTTCTTTCCTAACTTAAGTCACATAAGCACGTTCCAATGGAACTTGTCAATGGAGATTTCTTACGTAAATAGTGAGTGAGCTATTTGAGGTAAGCATTTGTATTGTAGTTTATGTTTATCTAATGTTGGTTTGGCTGTTGGACGTGATTTGTGTGCTTTGTGGTCCAGTAGTGTGTCAGTAGGGCCAAGTGGCGTCAACATAACTTGTTGGTGTCCACCGTATGGACCGAGAATAGAAACGGGCAGCAACATCGTAGTAGTTTTAGTAGTAAGATAGTCTATTATTAATTATTGTGCAGTATTACTTATGTGAATAGAAAATTCAAGTCTAGGAACTCACCTGGTCAGCAGCCATTGGTGAAAATTCGACCAATAATAGGGACCCAACGGAATGAGAGGATCTGAACAAGAAAAAACGAAACCTGCAAATACGTTTTTTCTGCTTTAAAAAGTGTGACAATGTTATCTGAATAAATGGTGGAGTTTGTTGGAAGGAGAATTAGGGATCACCTAGGAGAGCACCATTGGACCTGGAACTTGCTGCAGAGTGGACGAGAAATTGAGGGAAGAGATTTCATAGCATGGTAGAAGCACGATAGTAGCATACCATCATCAGTAGCTGCTATCAAATTGCCTAGGATTACTGCCATAAAGGATTCTAACGAGCTGCAAATTAACATGGTATTGAAGATGAATGACGAGCAACACATCAGGTCGCCATGAATAGATACGCGAGGGGGCGCATGCTGTCAAATCCGCACATGAGATGGATGCCTCGCTCCTCCTTCCGGTTCCCGTTATTGAGTGTTTACATGTAGGATGAGTCAGACACATCTCGCTTCGGCTGCATTGGCTGGCGTCTCCTTTTTTTTCTTCTACCATTCGCTTCCAGCGGGAACAACAACAACATCTGATGCATTGTACGACTGTGCAGTAAACCAAGCAATGGGCTGTAGTGTAAATTCCAGCCCAATTAACCAGAGATGGGTTATTTGATGCCCAGAGAAGCGTCCCTAAGGGATAATTCGTCCCATGCGGGATTGGAGGACCATCCGACGGCCAGAAACATGCATGTGGCACAATCCGACGGTCAAAAATGCCCAGCTCGTGAGATGGCTCCTCTTTGACTCGGTTTTAATATCCCTAATGTGGGAAGTCCCTCCTCCCACATCATCCCATGAATTGGCCTGTGCCATTCTCTCTCCCTCTCTCTCTAGTGTGTGTTCCCTAGTTAGGAAAGTGTGTTACAACGTAGAGACTTCTCCATCATATGAATGCGAACGTGCACTTGGAGTCGGCCCAGATCTTCTTCTTTCACTGATTTGCTGGACCGAGGCCCATGGACGTCTTTACACTGTACGTGTGTAAAACTTTGGAGGCACCGCCACTTGTGGTGATGGATGCTTGAAGCCTTCTCGACCTTGAGATCGACTATGTTTTGGCTACATCGACAATGTTTGTGAGGGAATGAAATCCCGTTCTCGGTCTTCAAAGGTATGATCACCGGACCCCTCTCATTATTATACATCTGCATAGATAGATCTTGGCAATGGTGTTCGTTATTAGGATTTTTTGTTTTCTGCCTACGAACCCCTTTAGTGATACCAGAGCTGATATATGTGTAGATTTATTGGTACGACTAGAACACACGGAAATATGTAGGCATTGATTTTCTAATTGCTACCCTCTGATACATTGCAAACGTATCTATAATTTTTGATATTCCATGCTTGGTTTTTATCTACTTTCTTATGTTTTTTCCATACTTTGGAGTACTTTTTATACACTTTCTTGGACTAACCTATTAACAAGATGCCATAGTGCCAGCTGCCTGTTTTCTGATTTTTTTGGTTCTAGGAAACTTAAAAAATGAATATTCTTGAAATTGGACGGGACAAAAGCCAAAGTCAATATTTCACCGAGGGGGACACCGAGCCAGAATACGAGACGGAGAGGGGCTAGGGGCCGCCCAGACCACCTGGCCATGCAGCCAGGCCTGGCCCGCGCCAGGGGGTGGTGTGGTCACCTAGGGCGCCCTCTCGGCCTCCCCTTTCGCCTATAAGATGCCTCTGATACAGAAACCCTAACCATCCGATCAAAATTCCACGAAAGAGTCTGTAGCCGCCATCATCTCTATCCCTAGATCGGGAGGGATCTGAAGCTCTTCCCGACACCCTGTCGGAGGGGAGAATTCACCCTGGAGGCCTTCTTCATCACCGTGCAAGCCTCTGGTGTGATGCGTGAGTAGATCATCCTTGGACTACCGGTCCATGTAGTAGCTAGATGGTTGGTTCTTCTCCTTTGTGCTACCATGCTTAGATCTTGTGAGCTCCATTCATGATCAAGATCATCTATTTGTAATCATACATGTTGTGTTTGCGGGGATCCGATGGATATTGAGATGCTATTTCAGATTGATTATTGATTCTATCATGTCTTTGTTATTTGTGATCTTGCGTGCTCTCCTTTGTTAGTAGATATCTTGGACGAGTAGATGCTAACAACTCCAAGAGGGAGTATTTATGCTCGATAGTCGGTTCATGCCTCTAGTAATCTGGGGAAGTGACAGAAATCTCTAAGATACTAGATGTGTTGTTGCTACTAGGGAGAAAACAACAATTCTTTGTTCATAGAACAATCATATTGTTTACTTTACATGCAATGCTTAATGTAATTATCTGTTGCTTGCAACTTAATACTGGAGGGGGTTCAGATTGATAACCTGAAGGTGGATTTTTAGTCATAGATGTAGTTGGATTACGGTCTATGTATAATGTTGTAATGCCCAATCAAATCTCATAGGAGTCAAGATGATTAGTGTATGCATGTATGCTTTCTCTATGTTTGTCAATTGCCCTGCTGTAATTTGTTCACCCAACATGTCTTCTATCTTAAGGAGAATCACAACTAGTGAACTATGGAACCCGGTCCTTTCTTTTACTATCAATCTACAAACTGTTTACTATTTTCTGTTTACTTTCTGCAAGCTATTACATTCTTCCACACAATACGGTTAATCCTTTGTTTTCAACAAAACTGGTGAGATTGACAACCTCACTGTAAGTCGGGGGCAAAGTTCTGTGGTTGTGTTGTGCAGGATTCCAAGTTGGAAACAACACATTGGAGGTGTTTCCTTGCTCCTACTGGTTCGATAACCTTGGTTTCATAACTGAGGGAAACTTACTATTGTGCTCATCATTCCTTCCTCTTGGGGTTCCCCAACGAGGTCGACATCAACCACGAGCCAACAAGTATTTTTCATGCGCCGTTGACGGGGAGTCAAGGACATCTTCACAAGGGGAGTCCCTCATAACCAATCTCTTTACTTTGTTTTATTTTTTTTGCTTAGTTTATTTCTGCATTGTTTTCTTGTTTCTTTATCAAAAACACACAAAAAATTAGTCTTACTAGTTTGCTTTCTTTATATTAAAAACACAAAAAATGACTACTCTTGAAAACACTAAGTTGTGTGACTTCACTAGCACCAACAACAATGATTTCATGTGTACACCTATTGCTCCACCTGTTCCTGAAGCTACTTTCTTTGAATTAAACCTACTTTGCTTAATCTTTCTATGAGAGAACAATTTTCTGAATTGGTACTGAAGATGCTGCTGCTCATCTAAATAACTTTGTTGAACTTTGTGAAATGCAAAAGCATAGGGATGTAGATGCAGATATTATTAAGCTTAAATTGTTCCCTTTCTCTTTGAGAGGAAAAGCTAAAGAATGGTTGCAATCCCTAACTAGAAATAGTATTGATTCTTGGACTAAATGCAAAGATGCTTTCATTAGAAAATACTATTCTCCTGCTAAGATTATATCTATGAGAAGTGAATAATGAAGTTTAAACAATCTGATAATGAACATGTTGCTCAAGCTTGGGAAAGAATGAAATCTTTGGTAAAGAATTGTCCCACTCATGGACTGATTGCTTGGATGATTATCCAAACCTTTTATGCAGGATTGAACTATTCTTAAAGAAATCTACTGGATTCTGCTGCTGGAGGTACCTTTATGACCATTACTTTGGGTGTTACAACAAAGCTTCTTGATAATATGATGGTGAAGTATTCTGAATGTCACACTGAGAGAGCTCCACAAGGTAAGAAGGTAAATTCTGTTGAAGAGACCTCTTCCTTGAGTGATAAATTTGATGTTATTATGTCTATGCTTGTTAATGGGGAAGCTCATATTGATACAAATCATGTTCCCTTAGCTTATTTGGTTGCTCAAGAAGAGCAAGTTGATGTGAACTTTATAAGAAATAATAATTTTAGCAACAATGCATACAAGAATAATTTTTGTAATAATAACTATAGGCCATATCCTCCCAACAATGGTAATGCTTACGGAAATTCCTACAACAATAATAAGAGTGCTCCCTCTGAACTTGAAGCTATGCTTAAAGATTTTATTAGTAAACAAACTGCTTTCAATAAAACTATCGAGGAAAAACTCTCTAATGCTGAAAGAAACATAGCATCATTGGCTGAAGCACAATCTTCTTTGAATAAAATGGCTACTAAACCTGAAACTATTGAAAACCCCTTTGCTGCTACTAATGCCATACAAGTTAGAATTGATGAAAATGTTAGATTATTAGCTGAATTATATGCTAAGTGAGAAAGAGAAGATGAAATTGCTAGAAATATTAGTGTTTCTACTATCATTACCACTAATGTTGAAGCTAGTAAACCCAATGGAATGTTTTCTAATAAAATATGCTGAAATTCTTCGGAATATGGGAAGCAATAGCTCTACTACTTTAGATGATAATTACGATTTTGATCTTGATGGTTACAATATCTCTGAGGTAATTAAGTTCCTACAAAAGCTTGCTAAAAGTCCTAATGCTAGTGCTATGAATATAGCCTTTACAAAACACATTACTGGTGCTCTCATAAAAATTAAAGAAGAAAAGATGAAACATAAGGCTTCTATTCCTATGAAACTAGAAGATGGTTGTGAACTCATCATTAATATGAAAGTGAATGATTTTGATTTCAAAGCTTTATGTGATCTTGATAGTAGTGTTTCTATTATGCCTAGAAGGATTTATGATATGCTTGATTTGCCACCATTAGAAGATTATTATTTCAATGTCCCACTTGATGGTAATGCTAAAAATAAACTCATGGGGAGTATTAATGATGTTCTTATTATGGTTAACAATGCCTATGTCCCCGTTGATTTCTATGTTTTCGATGTTGAATGCAATGCTTCTTGTCCTATTACTTTGGGAAGACCTTTTCTTAGAACTATTGGTGCCATTATTGATATGAAAGAAGGCACCATTAAATATCAACTCCCACTCAAGAAAGGTATAGAACACTTTCCTAAGAAAAGAGAGAAGATCCCTTTTGCCTCTCCTATAAAAACAAAATTTTCTCTTAATGCTTCTTCATTTGAGAACACTTGATTCTGGATGCAGGCACATGCGCGGTGCGATGCTGGATGAGAGAGATGCAAGTACGGATCGAATATCTGCCCTCGAATGTGCTTTCTGTGGGTTCATAGAAAGGAAAAACTGAGAAGTACTCTATCCTTAATTGGACTTACATTTGACTCGATGGGGGAAGCTTATACAATCTATAATCCTGGGAATGTGGTTTTGGAATAAGATATGGGAAAAGCAGGATTAACATGAAAGGTGCAAAATGCGTCCAAGAGCTTCTTTGCAACTATTCGGTAGGTGTTACACAATCTGATTGATACGTTTGCTGGTAGTGTGTAATGACTAGTCTAATAGTGCTCTATTTTCCTGACAGGGAAAACCTTCAAAGGAGAACAACTTTTCTTGCAGGTCTCAGTGTGCAGCAATGATAAGATTGTTGAGGTCAGATGATGAGGGATGGTACATATATGAGTTCAGGGCTACACACAATCACCAGATCCTTAGTACGGGATTGTACAGAATTTGTGTGTCCAATAGTTGTAGAGATCTGACTATGACCGAGCATAATTAAGGTCAATTATGTGACCACCGAGCTGGTCGACAATTGGTTTTGCTGATAAGGAAATGAACCTTGGTGTTCTGTGAGTTATCCAAGGCCTGCAATTTAACCCGATTTTAGAAATTAACTTAACGGTAGCGAAACAACGAATGTGTAAAAGGCTACCTGTCAATGTCTTCGTGTGGGATGTTTTCCATATATCTCTCAATGGAAAGCATAACGGGTAGAGGTGTTTTTTGATGGGAAATGACCTTAGTCCAATGATCTACTGAATATACAGTATGCTGCGGTTTTAGAGGTTCTGGGACCTGGGGTGAGTTTTCACCAAATAGAACATCATCCTTTGGGGTTTCAAGGTTGGCGTTAAACAAAGCTATTCCACTGACAATAGTCTCGGCCCATGATCTTGCGGCCTTAATTGATGTTCTATTAGGGAGCATCGAATTCTTTGGGGTAGTGAAGCCTGCTTGTTCATCGCGAATGTCCGCAACTACCATGATCCATGAACTGAGAAGTATTGTAGTAAAGAAATGGCACAACGTAATTAGTTTGGACAGTTACGCACCAGGGGAGCTTGTCTCTGCTACCTTGTTTTTTTCCTAAATTTTGCTTCGTTAGTTTGCAGGCGTATCCCACGCTTGCTTTGGGGCATGTACGCTGAAGAAGTGTTGTCTGTTGTGTTGGTACATGTTAGTACTTGGAGATTAAAACAAGTGCAGATGTATGGTGATGAGCGTGACATGCTAACCTTCTGAATCAAACATATCTAGTTTCCTGCGGAAGATGTTGGTAGCAGTGTTGTTCTGAAGTATACATGGCAAAGATCGGAGACTATAGCAAATGCAGTTATCAGCGAGTATAGTAATTAAAGCCTGAATGAATGAAGCATTTTCTTGTAGAATTGAGTTCTTCAGGTTGTTGTGTTGCTGAGCTCCTATAGCATTGTGTTTATTGAAGAGCAGACCAAGCTCATGATAAGCCTAGTTTTCAAAGAAATCAGACAGGTGAATATACCATTTTTTCTGGAAAATTGTTTTGTTAAGATAAGATGCCTCGATGTCTTACCAACTTAGGGAAGCTTTTGTGGATGAACTCCAAGATGTCGTTCGTTGAATCTGGTACAAAAGGAGCGGCCCGAGTTCTCGGACCGCTTGCTGATGTAGGATGACAAGTAGTTCTGGGAGTGGTTGCTGATGGAGGATGGAAAGGGGGAAGTGTAGGTGAAGGCATCAACGACGCGGCTTTTTGTTTTGTTAAGGGAGTTGTGGTGAACTTTGTTTCGTTGTCTGGAGGAGTGTCCCAGGTGCTGCGAGTGTAGCAAATCTGATGTGGTTGTCTCACCTGAAGAAAATAAAATCATTATGTCTAGAGAACTGAAAGTCTGTTGGCTATATCTTTTGTAACTCAATATGAGGAAGGTTTGCAACATATTACCGGCGCTGGATTGGTGCACATCAGGATCATCCTCCTAAGCTTGATTTCATCAAAATTGGAAAAGCGAGGGAGTACTTTTTGTGGTAGGTTAAATAAGCCGACGTCTAGATTGTCCATGTAGAATAGCTGGAGCATTATTGGCAACATCATTAGATAACAAAAATATAGATGGCACCGCTGGGATGTACATTTGTAGTATTACAGGTACCTGGAGGAAAACATGACAACCGTATAGGTGGGTGACAGGTACCCGGTTATGTATGTCACTCTTAACTTGTAATGATGCAGCAAGGAGACCATTGATGACATACTGGCACTAGCTAAAATCCGTGATCCTGTCTACACGTGCTAGGGCGCCCCAGTAGTC
Source organism: Avena eriantha (assembly GCA_910589775.1). Lineage (NCBI taxonomy): Eukaryota > Viridiplantae > Streptophyta > Magnoliopsida > Poales > Poaceae > Avena > Avena eriantha. The sequence continues at coordinate 294,614,893 of OU342742.1, forward strand.
GATGGGTGTGTAGTCATGTTTAGTAGAAGGATCTAGCAAGTGTCCCATGACAAAGATGACAAATGCAATTTGAAAACTATCTTTTTCAATGTTGCTAACATTTCTCGGTTAGTGGCCTGATGATAATGTTTTCTGCAGATTTCAGAATGTGGCCGCCTCTCTCGGGCATGCCAAGGGCACTTCTCATGAACTGGATAGTGGCCTCTGAGGCTTGAGTGTCAGTAACGTGTATGTCTCTAGGAGCACATGGTATACCAAATACTTTGTGGACGTCTGACACCCCAAAACGGGTTTTCCTAGTATTGTCTAATTCAATGGACATGGATGGACCATCTACTCGACACATCACCCATTTGCTGAATTTCAGATTAAACCTACTGATGAGCGGGAGTGAGAGTATCCCACCAAACCCAATCTCGCTGACTACGAATTTCTTGTAATCATCAAATTTTGAAATGACCGAGAAAATGCGAGATACCGATGTCCTAGATGTGGGAGCAGCTCCACCATGTTCGTCATCATCATAGTTGCACCACTTCTCAGGCACGTTGGTAGTAGATCCAGATGAAAACAAAGTCATCCTGCGGAGATCGTACAATAGCAAATAAAATTCATATAAGATTCAAATAAATGTAGGCATGTGTGATGGAAATGGTTGATTGATGAGCAGGAATTAGGTTTGTTACCTTTCACGGATGGACGAATGGATGGGGATCGAGACCGAGGTGCGGGAGAGGACGAGAATGAGATATTTTATATGAGGCGCATGCCAACTCACTGATCGCGTTGGGGTGCGAACTATATGTGTGATATGTTAATGATCAAAAGCGCATTCAATTCTCGTGTGTTTTGGTGGGCTGAGGGGGAAATAATTAGGATAATTCTAAGCAAACTGAAATTTATGTACAATAATCCCAGGGGTGAAACGTGTTTAGACAGCAGTAACAAAGGAACAATGCCTAAATTGTCTTAATAAGAAGGCGAATTACAGACATTTGATGACGTGTAGCTCAATTAAGCAAGCTCGGTACAGCTGTAACATAACTTGATGGAGATTATATCACACCGAGTATGGCTTAATGAGGAGTTGGGAAAAGCTAAACCTCTTAAAAATTGATTCAGTAGCTGAGCACTGAGACAGGGTCTATGCGTGCAGGGTCTGGCTGGTTCGGATTTTCTGCATGAGGTAGAGTACTCTGGCGAGATTTGCAACTCCTAGAGCTGTGAGAATTTTTAGATCTGAATCCAGCATCCTGGAGAGGAGATTCTTTTTCTGCAGGACAAGCTTTGAGATCCTGGGCCACTTAACGCTGACGAACTCAAAATAGTCTTCCACCCACTTCCAGAGTGTACAGGCCCCATGCTTACAGAAGATATAAAAGGTTCGTTTAGGTGAAGGGGATTAAGAAAATCTATGGACCAACAAGCACAGATAACAAGTAGGTTACAATGATCTTACCCATTTCTCGGCGCATGTGTAGAAATGTCTCCCTGGGTTCTCTGACGTCTTGGATACCCACCATTGAATGTCACAACTGGCACAGAATGGGCACTTCATCAAAGGTAGAGGAGCAAAAAAGAGAGGTGGCTTGCAGTACGCGGCCACCGGTAGAGCAGGAGACGGCCGTGTTGACCATGTCTGGGAGAGAATCGAGTAGAACAACCGCTAAACTTAAAACGGATTAGCACTTGGCTGGAGGAACAGAAGGCTGTATGAGCGGCTGAACAGATAGACTGGGAGGGCTATGAATAATGAAGATAAACGGTGCTGGGATGTTTGCATTTGTGCGACCACCCTCCAACGGGAAGATTGACTTTTTCCCCTGCTTCTATGATGTCTGGTGGGACACCCCGTTGATGATGTGAGGGCCACATGCGTATGGCTACATGGTATACGATGACGGCGGTAAATGTGAGAGAAAGCATATACGCTCTGTAATATAGAGTCGGTATATCCAGCGGGAATGGGTCCGGGACAAATGTCCCTGGTTAGCATCGGGGTGGGTGGCACCCAGGAGCTGCATCACAATTCTCCCCAAAACAAGCCTTATCTAGCCTACTTTAGACTATATAAATACTCCACTCCACTTCTTCCTCCTCATACCTAGCCTCTAAATCTATCCAAAATTTCCCCTCCTTGATCTAGATCTGAGATAAATATTCCCCTTGCATTCTCTCCACTCTTTGGCCAAATTTCTGTCTGCGTGAGTGCCTGTTTATTCCTCTTTAAAATACAAGACGTTGCTTCGATCTTTAATTCCACAAGAAGCCTGCTCCACAATCGTTGTCCAGATACACTTTATTTGCTTGTCTCATGTGGTGCATCAGGCAATCAACGTTGGCCTTGATTCCTTTTATTTCTTGACTCCCGTACAGCACCTGGTTGCCTAGTTTCCATTGATAGATCAGCTCCACTCTACTCGATTTGGGCACACCACCACCAAATCGCCACCTCATGCACAACATCAGTTGATCCCCATTTGCTGCTTGGCCGTGCGTGCTGCCCCTTCGATCGGCGCAAGAGCCACTCCACCCTGCGCCAGTACAACCACCGACTAGGCTTTGCTCTGCCTAGGTCCGTGCCAAGAGAGCCTGCTCCGACCGTAGCAAACAAGAAGCAGGCTACCATCCAGTCACCCGACGACGACCGTCTCCTGCCTCGTATCTCTAGCTGCGCCGCATTAATGCCCTGCTACCCACCAGCGAGCTGCGCCGTCTTGGTTTTCCTGCATGAGTTCTCTGATCTGTTGTCGCTTGCTGTTTTGGCTCCCGAGCATGTCATTACAGCAACAACCAAAACCCTGCATCGCTGGACTGTTTCCCTGTAAATTATCATCCTAGTTTCAGTTCGTGACTATACAAACCGTCAAGCGTTTGACAAAATGGTTGCAAGACTCATTTTCGGTTTTCTTACTGTGTCATCCTGTCGTTGATGACTGCTACTCCGACAAGATCTTCAGCAGCGCTGGCTACTTCCAAGGTGCCGGCTACTTTCCTGAAGACCGTCTTTGATCCGAACCGTGATGCCCCACTCCCTAAACACTATTCCTATAAAATGACATATATACTTGTTGCATTAAATCATTCGTCTCGCATACATATTGTGGTTGTTTGGAGTATTTATACGATTCACCTAAAATAAATATGAAGGGTATATATGGGAGATTCTAGTCTTATATTGGCTCCATTTAAATTTGTATAGTGAATCGATGCCATGCTTTGCTATTAATTCAATATTTAAATTGTGAGGTACCTAAATAATATGAACCTTCTAATTGTTTGGCAGGACCCTGGTTCCACTTAATATTGTCTAATTGCGCACCTTTTCCATGTCATACATCATACATGGATCATGCCCGATCTTCTGCCGTAGTATTAAGTAGTGCATCCAGTGTTTTTTTAGTGCTTGCTTCTTCACAGATTAGGCCATTTAGTTGATGTGAGTATCGACAAGTTCTTCGGATAATGTATCTTTGGCAGTATTTCCTATGCGAGCAATCTCTCCTTTCTACCTATTTTGCGTTTATAATCTTTACTTCCTCCCGTTGATCTATTGCTATCCTTGTTGCGATGTTTTAGTTTTCGTGCACCATTTATATTCCTTACAGCCTCTATATTGCCTTGGACACATCCTATTTTCTGTTGTTTGATAGACAGTCGGCCTTGCGAGTCGTAGTTGCTTGCTCATGTGCTGTTTCACGTCGTTGTCATTCCACTTGTTGGAAGGTTGGCACATGTTTAATGGTGGAGATGATCATGACTTTAATTACAACTTGATATTAAAATGCTGGGAATAGATATAACTAATGCAGAGGCATCGGTGGGCAATAGACTATATTTGGTTCTTGCACGCTCACTTGTGTCCCGTAGGCCTCGAGTACTTGATACCTGTTCCTTGACTATTCGCACTATCCACATACGGGAGACCCTATGGATCCCCCTTTGCCTGATCTTGATTCACACTTTATTTCTTAGGGTCACAAACTAGTTTGGGGCTTTATTATTATCATGTACTTATGCCATGCTTTACTGCTTTATTTACGATTGTGCGTGGAGCACCCGTATTGTTTTGGAACGTGGAATGTTTTCGCGGTATTGACAAGCCCAGTCACACTTCTGGGTTCCCAGTCATTTAAAGCCATTGACACAAACCCTGGGTCCGTCTCGGAGCCAGCCAACTTCGTTGCGGGTATCTTGGTGGGGTGGCCCCCTGAAATGATTTATGAATCCTATGAATGCTTTGTCGTGAGGCCTTGTTGCTTTTTATTTGGTTCTTCCCGAGGTTGATTGTGTGTGTGTTGCTATTTGTGCACCCTTGCAGGGTAAAACTTTATGAAAGCCATGTCCGCGGTTATGGACGACTTGGAGCACAGTATCTCGATCATAGACAACTATAACTAAAGTAGTGCTATAAATTTGACTTTGACATGTCTAGTAATCAGTTTCACTACAACGGAATGAGTCAATAAAAGTGGCAACAACTGCTGGAGTTGGGATGTCCCATGCTAATTGTATCTGACTAGTAAGTATTGCAACTAGAATGGAATGGTTAATTCAAACTGCACACTGCTTATGATGTCAGGATGACTCGTGCTATCTATATCTGACTAGTAAGTGGTGCAACTATAATAGAATGAATAAAACTGCCAACTGTGTGAGTTCCTCGGGTTGACTTCCTCGTGTAGTCTCGAGGGGGAAATACCAGGATGGGTATGTTTTGGTGTTACTATCAGGTTGGATCCGAATAGGTATTTCTTGTCCCTCTCTAATAGCCGATAGTTGAATCGAGTCTCTATAGATTGTTTAGTGCATGTTGCGCTGCTACTTCAGTCCACCATACCTATGTAGGCGAGAGTTGCCGAAGTCTAGAATTCCCGTGTACTGGCTTTAGTACTGACTGCTCTCTTTCTCCTTTGCCCTTTGTCAGCACCCCTTTTGTTTTAGGAGGTATAAGTTTGACGTCGTTAGCAGGGTTACCATTCTGGCTTGGCCTGGGCAGGTTTATGGACGCCATTGGTTATTCTTCAGGGCTCTTAGCCCCATTTGCGTCTTATCTGTGCTCAGATGTTGTATCATTTTCAAGGTGATTTGGATCTTTGTATTATATATCTGCATTCTTGACTCATGGAGTCGTTGTTGTATATAAATGTTCTGTTGGTTCCATCGTGGACTAATGTGTAATGATATTACTTCGTTTTCTACCTGCACGCAAGTGCTGGTGGGCATCTTTGAATCAATTCTATGCGGGTTTGGCGGGAATCGCTAAAATCTGCATAGGGCCGATTTGAGGGTGTTAACAAATGCCAGTAGATAATAAAGATCATTTTTGGCCTAAGATTTGTTATGCATGTTTGACAAAACACGAGGGGGCATGTATAAAAATTTATCTAGACAATTTATTGTGTTTTCTTGTTTGGTTTGGATTTATTTTGGACAAAGGATTTAATCAGATATGCAGAAAGGAAAAACCAGAAAATATGGGAAATAAACGGCCACGGGCCGGATCTGGCTGACCCAGGTGGTACAGTGGCTGGGCCGGGCCATCACGGCATGCAAGCACGCAGGAGCACTTTCAAAATTCGGACGCCAGGGCCCGCTGGTCGGTGACTGAAGGGAGTGAAGGGGTATAAGAGAACACCCACTGTTGGATCATAGGAGGATCTACATCCAGGAGGGCTTCTTCTTCCTCAGGCTAAGATGGACAGGGCCGAAACCCTAACGACAATAGGGAAGAACGAAGAGGCTTACCAGGGGCTCGACGGCGGCCCGTGAGCGGCGGAGGAGAGGTGACATGTGATGGCGAATCCAGAGATGGTCGTTATGATGGGGTTCATCGTCTGGAGCGGTCTCCCGCGGAGATGTCCGAAGCGAGCTTTGTCGAAGCTCAACGGTGTCGCCCGTGGAGATGTTCCTGGGAAGGAAAAGAGAGAGGATTAGATGCAACAGGGCCAGGGAGCTCAGGAAGCTGACATGAAGCGAGAGAGGAGTAGGGAGGAGTGTACACGAGTGGGTTTTCGAAAATGGATGAGGTGGAGTTTCTTCCTTCTCTAGGGATCTGTGGAGCTGGGGCTCGTGGGGTAGTTCTCTAGTGGCCAGGGAGGGAAATGAGGGAGGGTGGAGGAGCTGGTAGGTGCCCTGGCTATTTATTTGGATAGGAGGAGGTCCATGATGGGCTATGCTCATGATATAGCTTGTCAGGAGAGGGTGTCCAGGTATTGGCTCTTAGGGGCGGTGGAGAGAGTGTGTGGGGAGGCACTGGTCGTGCAGAGGAACAGGTGGGGTGGTGGAGTTGCTCTGGTAAAATAAGGGCAAGTGGTGATATTTATTAGTCTCCTTCATAGACAAGCACAAAGGACAAAGAGAGAGTGCTGCTATAGTGATGTGGTTGCAGAGCTAGGTCGACTAGAGAGTAGTGGGGTGCTAGAGAGAAGTGGTGGACAAGATATGAGGGGGGTTTGGATGTGATTAGTTCAAGGTTTTATTTAAGTGCCAAAATTTGTCATATTGATGATCAGCAAGGAAAGTTCTAGAACTTGATCTTGGCAAGGTGAGCTGAAGATGCCGGTAGATAGATGTTATCAATATACACATCCCAGAATTTGTTGTGATTTTCAGATAATTTTTGGTGCAGTTTTGGTCAATTATTCAAATAGTGCTGAAACTGTTTTAATGATTTCATTTGAAGTCAGTTTTCCCCAGCCACTTAACTTTTCCTCACTTTTTCCCATCTCCATCTTGGAAACTCATCAAAGATCTCCAACGGTGGCTACCGTTAGGTTTACCGCTGGCTGACGTGTGGGGATGTGCGGTGTGGGACTACATGGGACCGTTTGGTCCGGAACGCATTATACTGAAGTGTGGGGCCATGCCATGTGGGACTGCGTGGGACCGGTTTGTTGGGAACACGTTATGGGGGACATGGTGTGGGACCATGTGGGGCGCGTTTGGTGGTTATGTGCACCATGTCGCCTAAATTTGATGTTTTCTTTTTTGGTATTTTTATGATTGGCCTTTTTAAGAGCGCCTTTTACCCTCTCTCTGTCGCTAACAGTTGTGTTTTTTGCCCAAAAAGGTAGTGAATCTAGAGAAGCTTCTCTCTTTATTCATTGTTCATTTTGGCCCTCGTTTTTCCCTAATCATGTAGCAAATATAGATTAGAAAATCTAACCAGCACCATAAATACATTTAGTAAACATATCAGATGTAGATAAAGCAGCTAATATAGGATACATAGAAGATGTAGATAAAGCAACTAATATAGTACGGTACTTAACGAGGTTCGACAATTAGGCTGCTCAGCAGCAGCAGCGGACAAGTTCAACACAAGAATACAAAAGAAGCTGCTTTACAACAGCAGCAACACAAGATCAGTGGCCCCTCATGGCCTCCGCCTCCTCCCTCTGGCGCCTCCTCCACTTCTTGCTCCCTAGTCCCTTGACCTTGGGAGCCTTGGGCTTGATCGGGGGCATGCGACCCTCCTAGATGGCCACCTTCTGTAGGTTGTGGAGGTGACACAGGAGCACCTGGTGCTTGGATCTAAAGTCGTGGATCTTCATAGACTCGCTGCAGGTCCTCACATCCTCGACATGCTTCACGAGGGAGTCGAAGTCGGTGGCGTGATCGTCCTGGTGCATAAGAGGCACCTGTAGACGTCGCTGGCGAAGAAGTTGTCGTACTGGCCAGACATCAGCCTCCTCAGCACCTGATGAGTCTTGGTGTTCTTGGACTCATCGTCGTTGTACACGTCGCTGCTATCCTCCTATTGGAAAACCAATAGAGTGCAATAAGGACATGATTGAGATACCTTGATTATTAGGATTGATTATTTGCATAAATTAACCGATTGAGATCCCCTTATTATTCCCCAATTCCCATATCTCAAACCAAATCGAATACTGATCCCAACTAGAGATCAAAGCTAGTACTAACTAGGGAATCCCTTAACCACAAATCAGAGGACAAATATAAAAGGATTCAAATACGAATAGGGGGATTCATCGAAATACGAGATCTAACACAAGAAGATTAGCTACTGTAAAATACCTAGCATCCAACGATTGAAAAATATGAATAGCCGAACCCTAATAACATACGATCTAGCATGCAATGATGCGAAGGGGGGAAGAACAAGGGAAGGGGGAAAACCCTAGTTACCTCCAACCATGGGTCGGTGATGCTGGTGTCATAGGGGTTCCAGCCGAGCAGGATCTACCCAAGACCGGCGGGGGCCTCCTCGCTGGCGGCTACCGTGGAAGCAGGGACAGGGGTCTGGACGGGGACGGCAGCTACCTTCAATGCCACGACAGGGACCTGTACGGGGACAGGGGCCTCTTCGCCGGCGGCCTTGGAGGCGACGATGGCCACCGCGCGGTTCTTCTCCATCGCCTGCGTGGTTGGGGTTTTCTTGGGAGTTTTAAGAAGTTGATGGGATAGTGGACACGGTTGCGTGAGTGATGAGTGAGAGTGAGGAGGACTCTATAAATGTGAAGGGAAGGGACGTTTCGTTGCGCCACCGTGTGCGTAGCCGCGTACGTTGCTGCATCGTGCATGGCCACATATCTGCTACTGCCCTGTGCACTACGACACACATACCGTGCGTCATGTTTTTCCCTCGTGTCTAACCCTGGTGACTTAGTTATGCTCAATTATACCTTCGAGTGTAACACTGGTAGTTTGGTTGTACTTAGTTTTTCCCTCCAGTAATAACACTATCGTGTGTAATATACTCAGTTTTACCCTCCGGTGGCTGATCAACGGAGAGTCAACGAATGGGTTTTAGCTAGCTAATTAAGTCATTTTATGCGCAACAAATTGATACATCAAAAATGTATCTACTTTTTCGAACACTTTTTCCATTGTTTCTCCTCTAAACTTGTGTAATTTGAATACAACTAACACGTACTGACCCTGTTTCTAGCAGAATTACCTTGGTGTCTATTTTTTGTGGAGAAAATCAACTATCAGGAAAAATCCTAAAAAATATGCCAAAAATCCTATTTCACTAGAAGATTCATGGAGCCAGAAGATGAGACGGAGGAGGGCCGCGAGGGGCCCTCACCACCTGGCTGTGCGTACCAGCCCAGGCTGCGCCTGGGGGTGGTGTGGCCGCCTCGGTCACCCCCTCGGCCTCCCTCCTTGCCTATAAGATGCGTCCTGACTTAAAAACCTAGGGGGGTTCGATGTTTTTCCAGAAAGAGTTCCGCTACGCCGCCACCACCAGATTCCGCGAATCAGAACAAAGAACTCTGTTCTGGCACCCTGCCAGGATGGGGAATTGGAGGAGATCATCACCATCGCTTCTCCATCGACCATCCATGATTTCCCCATGCATTAGTGAGTAATCCCCTGCTGTAGGCTATGGGGATGGTAGGGATTGGATGCCATCGTTCATGTAATGGCATCAGATTGTTAGGGAAGAGCCTATAGCAGCGAGCAGACTACGAAGACCACGGATAATATGCTGATCAGACAGTGCACCAGCAGGAGATCCAGAAGCAACTGCAGAAGATCCTGAAGAGCCAGCCTGCCGACGAGCAAGGTACTGCTGACGTAAGCGGGGATCCCTCGTCCAGCAGCCAGAGATATCGTGGCCAGGCTTGCCACAGTGGGTGCAGGGAGGACGAGAACCACGAGGGTGCTGAGGCTGACTCTGACCCTGGGCCGGCAGAGCAGAGAGTAGTGGCGGTGCTAGAGACCGCGACGAAGCCGGCGGCACGGGGGGACCACGAGCAGCAAGAAAAGATGGAACCTCAAGAAGACCAGCACCACGAAGACGAGTCTCCTCAGCACGAAGCTCAGCCCATACCTCAGAGAGCGGAACACGACCATGGGCAAGCATCTGGGCACAACGCGGCTCAAACTCCTTGCGGAGCCACGACAAAAACTCAAAGACGCGCTGAAACTCCAGATCCGCGCGCACAATCAGACAGCAGGGACAGGTGTTACACACAGCTGTACGAAGAGAGTCAAGCTGACGCCAAATAGCAGCACTCGGAGTATAGAACTCATCAATAGTGGAATCACCCTGCTTAAGATCATGCTCCTGACGAACCATAGACAGATAAAGAGCATCTCCAGACGGCTGATAGCGCTGACGAAGAAAAGCCCACTGAGCAGCAGCAGTAGGAAGACCCATGAACTCAGCAGCATACTGAGGCAGAACACTAGAACTGAGAACAGCAGCAGCACGAGCATCCTCATCTATCCACTGAGTGTAGTCAGCCAGATCCAGCCGGTAGGTCACAACAGTAGTAGAATGCTCCTGGACCTTCTGATCATATTCATCCCGAGCAGTATCATCAGCACTCTGGGCTGCATCCTTGACCGCCTGAGTGGCATCAGGGGCAAGGGCAACGGGCGTCGGTGCAATAGGCGTTGTAGGCGCAACGGGGCGCGGTGGACAGGAGACCTCACCAGAAAGCACACCCCAAAGGCGAAGACCGCGCATGAAGGCAGCAAAATCAGGATAATTCGCGCCATCAAAAATCACCAGGCAGCGAGGAATCGCAACATAGCCCGACGAGGAAGACATAACTCTGTCGATTTTCTTTTTCTTAGATCCGATCTAGATCGGACGAAAACTAGTCGGCTGGGCGCGGCAGCGGAGAGCTGGGGCGAGCAGCGGCCGGGGATGGGCCGATGACGGGCGTCCGGAGGAAGCGGCGGCGGAGGCGCAGGCGGCGACGGACGGTTGGCCGGAGGAGACGGCGGTGGAGGCGGAGGCGGCGGCGGACGGGCGGACGGAGGAGGTGACGGGCCAGGGACGGGCGACCGGAGGAGGCGGCGGTGGAGGTGGAGTCGGTGGCGGCGGCGGCGGAGAACGGGCGGCCGGAGAGGAGTCGGTGGCGGCGACCGGGTGCGGCGGCGGGTGGCCGGGGCGAGCGGCGGTGGCGGCCGGGCGCGACGGAGGGATGCCGGGGCGAGCGGCAGCGGCGGCTGTGAGGGAGAAAAAAGCCTTACGGCTCTGATACCATGTTAGGGTAATAGATGCTTGTATTACCAGAGGGCCAAAGGCCAGAATATATAGTACATGTACAGGTGCAAATATACAGAAAGCCCCCTAACATATGGGGAAACTACAATATACAAATATACTCTAACAAGAATATATACATATTATGAAGAAAATGTGTTCGTGAAAGCTCTTTTATCGCACTCAGTTTTCAACTGAATTACTTGAGGACAAGCAATAAGCTAAGCTTGGGGGGAGTTGATACGTCCAAAACGTATCTACTTTCCTGAACACTTTTGCCATTGTTTCTCCTCTAAACTTGTGTGATTTTTATACAACTAACATGGATTGGCGTTGTTTTCAGTAGAATTACCTTGGCGTCTAGTTTTTGCGCAGAAAATCAACTATCAGGAAAAATCCCGGATAATATGCCAAACATCCTATTTCACCAGAAGATTCACGGAGCCAGAAGATGAGACGGAGGAGGGCCACGAGGGGCCCACACCACCTGGCCACGCGGGCCAGCCCAGGCCACGCCTGGGGGTGGTGTGGCTGCCTCGGTCACCCCTCGGCCTCCCTCCTTGCCTATAAGATGCCTCCTGACCTAAAAACCCAGGGGATTCGACGTTTTTCCAGAAAGAGTTCCGCTATGCTACCACCACAAGATTCCGCGAATCAGAATCAGAAACTCCGTTCTGGCACCCTTCCAGGACGGGGAATTGGAGGAGATCATCACCATCATCATCACTATCGCTTCTCCATCGACCATCCATGATTCCCCCATCCATGAGTAAGTAATCCCCCGCTATAGGCTATGGGGTTGGTAGGGATTGTATGAGATCGTTCATGTAATGTCAGATTGTTAGGGCATGGTGCCTAGTATCTATTATTAGTGCGTTTTGACTTTGTTGTGACTTGTTATGCTTAATGCTTGTCACTAGGGCCTGAGTGCCATGATTTCAGATCTGAACATGTTATTATTCATGATGATAGTATCGTTTGTGATCTTACCTGCAAGTTGTATGCACATATTGTTGCTCGGAACCAAAGGCCCCGAAGTGACAATAATCGGGATAACTGGAGGGAATGGCTTTGATTGAGGATCTCATGTGTTCACTGGGTGTTAATGCTTTGCTCTGGTGCTCTATTAAAAGGAGCACCTTAATTGCTAGTAGTTCCCTTAAGGCCCTGCTCTAAACGGGATGGCAGGACAAAAGAGGTTGTGCAAGTTCTCATTAGGAGCACATATGACTATATACGGAACACATGCCTATGATTATTTAGTACTTGGATGATTTATCTTATTTATCTGCAAATTCCCTATATCTTGATTGCTATATGAATTGTCTTGTCCATGCAACGCCTGTCCATCCATTCCTATGCCTACCGCACTTTAATCCTACTCTTTACTGCAATTTTTACTATTGTCTTTACTTTTACTACTGCTATTACTTTGATATTTCTACTACAATACTATTTCTACTAATAAAATGTTGTGAGCAAGATTGTTTCCATTTGCAACTGAATTGACAACTCAGTTGTTAAGGCTTATAAATATTCTTTGGCTCCCCTTGTGTCGAATCAATAAATTGGGTTTCATTTCCCTCGAAAATACTGCGATACACCCCCTATACTTGTGGGTCATCACAAATTCGAAAATATCAAAACATAGTGGCTTCTACCCAGGGAGACTTATTATGTGACCTGCCACGATAAGAAATATATAGAAATCATGTTTTAACATAAATCACCACTTCTCAAATCACCAACTATCTATGAAGGTTCATGGTTTCTACTCAAGCCTCTTCCCAAAACATCCCTCCCAAAAACATAGTTTGTCTAAATGAGGCAATACTTGTCAAACTAATGTATATTTGAATTAGAGAATTTTGATGTATGCCAAGATGTATTTTATTTTATAAAAGACACATTTTCCATTTTTTAAATCTCTTTCTATTTTCTATTTGAATCCCTTTGTCACTTTTGCCCTTGGTTTGTAAGTTCTACTCATTTTTTCCCTTGGTTTTTAAGTGCTACTTAGTTTTCCCCTCTCTCTTAGTCACAAACTCTCACACATGTGCTCATCCTGGCTGCTACACTCTGATTGGTTGAGACAGTTGTAATGCGGATCTTGCCCACCAACCATTGATCCTCTATGATCGAGCACACATGATAACCCCTATATCTGTCGGGGGGCACCCCTCTGTCCATGCAAAATAATGAGTTTGCCACCGGTAATTTAACTCCATAAACAAATGATTTTGAATATAATTTGAAGGGAAAGTGTTCAAAGGTTTATAATTTTCGTATATGCAAGTTTATGCATCACATTCCAGTCTATGAAAATGATAATCTCTCAAGATTTTCTTAGCACATCATTATCACGTATTAAATGCGATTTCAAAGATTTCAGAAGTGCATTATTTTCGTATATGCAAAGTTTATGCATTACATTCCACTATATGAAAATGGGGAGAAAATGATAACTCTTGAAATTTTGTTAGAACATCATTATCACATACTAAGTGCGATTTCATAGTATTCAAAGGTTTATAATTTTCGTATACGCAAGTTTATGCATTATATTTCACTCCATGGAAATTATAAATGATCAGGGTTTTATTAGCACAACATTATCATGTCCTAAGTGCGATTTCAAAGAGTTCAAAGGTGTATAATTTTTGTATATGCAAGTTTATGCATTACATTTCACAATATGAAAATGATAATCTCTCAAGATTTGTTAGGACATAGTTATCATGTATTAAGTGCGATTTCACAGTGATCAAAGGTGTATAATTTTTGTATATCAAAGTTTATGCATAATATTTCACTCCATGAAAATGATAAACTCTCAAGATTTTCTTAGGACGACATTATCATGTCCTAAGTGCGATTTCATAGTGTTCAAATGTGTATAATTTTTGTATATGCACGAGGCATAAAGATTTTAGTTTAGGGATCACTTTTCACGCTCTACAAATGGTAAAGTCTCAAGATTTTCCTAGGACAACATTACCATGTCCAAATTGTAACTTGAAAGTGTTCAAGAGTTGTGTCAATTATAAACACTCTTTTACATTAAGAGTTGTATAATTTTTTTATTTGAAAGTGTTCAAGAGTTGTGTCATTCTCTTATTTCTTATACATCCATCTCCCTACATCACACAGTTTGACTTTCACATCATATATTCACTTGATTGTAGCCAAGAAATTAACTCGATAAACCAATTAAACCATCGTAATGGCTAACCACGAACATTCTCCATAGAAAGAGCGCGCCCAATTGAGCTTTCGAGTTGCGTGAATTGATTGTCCACATCAAGTGCACGGTAGCCATTGTCATCCTTCATACATGTCAATAGGACGGCACCATACTATGGCCAGGGCGAACGGGAGGCCGAAGTGAATCTAGACAAAGTGCCACCGTCGCTGGAGAAGGGCCGCCATCGTTGGAGAAGAAGAAGAAAGGGGAGTTAATGGCACGGGCATGGGCGTGGGGCTAGCTCGGGGTCCCATCTTGCAATGCCAACCTGGTAAGCTGTGGGGCCGACGCTCACATGGATAAGCTATCGGTCCCATGCTGATCTGGATAAGTGGACAGAGATGTCCACTACGGGAACCGACTGAACACGACCCCACTTGTTAGCATGTAATGGTAAGGGTCCACTACCGTACCCGACAGAACGCGGCCCGACTTGTCAGCACGTAACGGTGAGGGTCCACTATGGGACCCGACTGAACGTAGCCCCACTTGTCAGCACGTAACGACAAGGCTGACAGACAGCAAATTTCAGACCACGTGAGAGTTTCGTACAAGGAGATGGGAAAAAGTGAGGAAAATTTAAGCAGCTGGGGAACAGTGAGCAGAACTAAGGAACCAAGGGCACGAAAATAGAAATCCCATTATTTAAATAGTGTTGAAACTATTTTAATGATTTCATTTGAAAAAGTTGAATTGGTGAAGGTGGGTTTTGGTTTGAGATGGCCCCAAATATGAATCCACACTTTGGGGAATTTCCCAAGATATATTGAAGAGTAAAACTATTTAAAATATTTATTATTCCAACTCAAAAATTTAAGTAAAAAGGCAAAAAGAAATACTAAAACTCTTCAAAGATAGTTATTGTTGAAGTGGGAAGATTGGGTATGATTAGTAGGCCTCAATTGTGCGTAAAGGTTGACAAGTCTTTTGGAGAGATACAAAATTTCCTTTGTAGAAGAAGTTTTGGAGTTTTTTCTTAATAAAATAATTAAAATGTTCTTGGGCTATAGAAATTATGGAACTCATTGGATAAATTAATATATCCATGGTAGATGATGTCCACCATATGTATCCTTAATTTGCAACCTTGGGTTTTGAAAATCAAACTTGATTTTGAACGAAATCAAGGGATAGAGGATCTTGGGCCAAGTTAAATTCATACCATCAAAACCTTGTCGGATCTTGGAGCTAAAAGATCCTCTTGGGTCATGTTCTAGATGTATAGATAGACCAAGTTACGTAGATCACCATGGTATAGAATGATGAGGTTGATTAGGATTGAGCTTTTCTAGGATTGATGCCAAACTTTGAATAAATTAAGGGTGCCATAGCAGATTATCAAGTAGCCTTCAAAACCAGCTGGGTTTTGGAGCCACAAAATTCCAATTGAAAAAGTGAAGTAGGGATGGATAGACCTTTATTAGTATAGAAAAATCATGCGAAGAGTTGGCCCAAAGAACATACTATGGAGATGTGAGATTCTGCAAAAGTAGGTTAGTGGATAAGATTTGCAGAAAAGATCATTTTCTTGCCCACAAAACCACCAAGAACAAGTGTGTTGGAGGATGATCTAGCCAAGGGAAAGAGTGGGCCTTTGTAGTCTTTAATATTCTATACAATATGTCTCAAGTGCATTTCCAAAAGTGAACAAGGGTTGAGAAATAGAGAGTCTAAAATATGTGTTTGTGATAACATTTTTCCATACTTAGTCATATTTGCCAGATTTTAGGGTTTTTAACTATAATGGAAGAGAGGATGATTTTGAGATGATGCAGGGTTCCAAATCATGATCAAGTCAATGATGATGAAGTATAGGTTGAGTGGGATAGATCCATGCTTGATATTGGTCTTCATTTACTTGGAAACTTCTAGAAGGGGTTAATCCTAAGTTTAACTTGTTAAGGGTTTATATTGTCACCTTAGGGACTAGAGCTCAGATCCAGCTTTGGAAACTTGCTTAGGGTTTGTAATTTTATCTTTGCTTGATCATAGAGGATGAGCTCATAGGGTAGCTCATACTAATTCCTAAGCAAACAAGTTAAACAACAGATCGAGGCAATTCATCTTAAGCAAGCAACTCAACTACTACTAGGGTTACCATCAAGCTTATCTTGAGGTAAAGATTGGTATTCTAAAGAGCTTGGAGTTTGAACAAGGTAAGGTTCTTGGTACTTCTACCAAGAGTAGAGTTAAAAAGTTTTTTAAAAGGTTTTAGAGAAACCTAGAGGTAAGAGTAGTTGAAGGTTATTCCTTGAAAACCTAGGGAGATTATATCATATAGATCTCCATTGTTTTGTCAATAGAAGCTACTAAAATAGTTTGGTTTACAAATGCATCTTGGCTCAATATTTGAAATGCCAGAACATTTGATAATATGTAAAATGAGCCAAGATAGTTTTGTTAAATAGCTTTTGTCAATAGGTGGTGAGTTAAGGAGTATATCATATGTTATACATTCAGATGCATAAGCACAAACAAACAACAAGAAAACACTACATCACTAAAAAAGAAAAAGTTTTTGTTCCGCCTGATTTTGCATTCTGGACAACAAATCAGGGTTGCTGAAATTGGGATATTATAGATCTTCCCCCCTTAAAAGAATCTCGTCCCGAGATTCAGGAGAGTAAGGTTAGGGGATTTTGAGGCAGGGTTTGTGCTATGTGTTTCCAGTATACTAACTTATAGATTTCGTCTTTGAACATGGTTAATTTGTCGGTGAAGTTGGGCTTTAGTCTTCTTGGATGCACGGAGAGTTGGGCAAGCTTTAGTCCTGATCGCGATGGAGGATCTTCCTTCTGTAAGTATTGACGGTGTTTTTCTTAAGGGCTTATCGTATCCTAGTTCACGAGTTTGGGTCTAACTCCTGAGGTTGCTTCTGACAGATGGTTAGCCTATTTTCGTGGGAAAGACACAGTCTTTCCCCCTTAGGGTTAAGCTAGGATAGGTTGGGGATGCCGTAGTCCTTCCTTCTTGGAGTCATCGCATGAGGTTTGAAGACTATCGCCCGTCTTCCTTCCGGAGTTGGACTCTTCAGATGAAGTCTGCAACTAGGTCCTACAAGGCTTTTATACTACTTTTATTCGTACTTAGTCTATCAGAGCAGTTGAATTTGTGGATCTTCCTTACGGGTTAGAATTGAGGGGGTTAGTGAATTGGTGATCCTTCAGATGGGTTTTCAGTTGAAGTAGCATAGGACTTCGCAGATCTTCAGTTAGTGTCTCATCTGATGCCTCGTGAGTTGATGCTTGGCAAATTATTTCAGATCTGGAAATCTTTCTGAAGTATCTTCTGATAGATAGTCTTCGGGATTTGAGTTGGAAAGACACAGTCTTTCCACCTTAGAGCTTCACTAAGGTCCTTAGAGATTGGTGCAAATCTTCCATCTTGAAGTGTAATCATGAGGCTAGAGGAAGGTTGTATTCTCCCTGGGTCTTGAGTTGAGATCTTCGAGAGTCGTTCTATTGCGTGAACCTTGTCAGGGCGTTTAACGACACTTCTTGCTAGTTTTTCATCAGATTGGTGATATCTAGCTTCAGAGAAGTGGTCTTCACTTGAACTATTGGTGTTGCTTCTGCTCGTTGGCGAAGTAGATTTGATGTCTTCACGCGTCCTCATCGTAAGGATTTTGGGGTATTTCTGAGCTTCTGAAAAGGAACTTCCCGTCGGATGGGCAGAAGGGTTGAATAACGTAGTTAGTATTTGGTGTGGTCAGAAGCTCTAATATGCCAAAGGTTAGTGCATTCGGGTCGTCACTTCTGGTCTTGGTTAGCGAGTCTTGTGGTTTCTTGTGAATGGTGAGGGTTCTTCGGTGGTAGACTTCCGGCTTCGACGAGACTCTTTGTAACACCCTCAAATCGGCCCTATGCAAGTTTTAGCCCTTTCCGCCAAACCCGCATAGAAACGATTCAAGGACGCCCACCAGGCACTTTCGTGCGGGTGGAAAACGAAGTAAAACCATTACACAACAGCCCTCGATGGGAACAACAGAACAGATATATATATACAACAACGACTCAATGAGTCAAGAATACAGATATACAATACAAAGATCCAAATCACCTTGAAATCGATACAACGTCTGAGTACGGACAAGAAGCAAATTGGGCTAAGAGCCCTGAAGAATAACCAATGGCGTCCATAACCCTGCCCAGGCCAAGCCAGAAGGGTAACCCTACTAATGACGTCGATCTCAAACCTGCTAAAACAAAAGGGGTGCCGACAAAGGGCAAAGGAAAAAGTGGAGCGTCAGTATTGAGGCCAGTACACAGCGAGGCTAGAATTCGGCGGCTCTCGCCTACATAAGTATGGTGGACTGAAGCGGCAACGCAGCAGCACTAAAAAACCTATAGAGACTCAGTATCACTGGCGGCTATTAGAGAGGGGTAAGAAAGACCTATTCGGATCCTACCTGATACTAACACCAAACATACCCATCCTGGTATTTCCCCCTCGAGACCAAACAAGGAAGTCGGACCAAGGAACTCACACAGTTGGCAGTTTTACTCCTTCCATTATAGTTGCAGCACTTACTAATCAGATATAGATAGCACGAGTCATCCTGAAGCATAAGTAGTGGGCAATTTTAATTAACCATTCCGTGGTAGTTGGAATATTTACTAGTCAGATATAATTGTCCTGAGGAATCCCAAAACCCAGCAGTTGTTGGCACTTTTATCACATTCCATTGGAGTTGCAATACTTAGTAGGCAGATATAACAAGACACAACGGGACCCCAGCTCCACCAGTTGTTGGCACTTTTATTATCCATTCCATTGTAGCGAAGCTGATTACTAGTCACATATTAAGTCAAATTTATAACACTACTTTAGTTATGCTTGGCTATGATCGAGATACTGTGCTCCAAGTCGTCCATAACCGCGGACACGGCTTTCAGAAAGATTTACCCTGCAGGGGTGCACAAATAGCAACACACACTCGATCAACCTCGGAAAAACCAACTCAAAACCCAACGAGGCTTCCACGACAAAGCAATCACAGGATTCATAAAATATTTCAGGGGGCCACCCCACTAAGCTACCCGCAACAAAGTTTGCCGGCTCCGAGACGGACCCAGGGTTTGCGCCAATGGCCGTAAACGACTGGGAACCCGAAAGTGTGACTGAGCTTGTCGATACCGCAAAAACACTCCGCAATTCCTAAACAGTACAGGAGCTCCACGCACAATCGTAAATAAAGCAGTAAAGCATGGCATAAGTACATGATAGTAATAAAGCCCCAAACTACTTTGTGGCCCCAAGAAATAAGAAATGAATCAAGATCTGGCTAAGGGGGATTCATAGAGTCTTCCGTATGTGGATAGTGTGAATAGTCAAGGAACAAGTATCAAGTACTCGGGGTCCTATGGGACACAAGTGAGCATGGAAGAACCAAATAACATCTATTGCCCACTGATGCCTCTGCATTAGTTATATCTAGCATTTTAATAGTTGTATTTAAAGTCATGATCATCTCCACCATTAAGTATCTCCACCATTAAGCATGTGCCAACCTTCCAATAACGGTGGAATAACAACGACGCGAAGCATCACAAGAGCAAGCAACTACACTCGCAAGGCCGACTATTTGTCAAACAACAGGCAATAGGATGTGTCCAAGGCAATATAAAGGCTGCAAGGGATATATCTGGTATGGAACACTAAAGCATCGCGACAGAGATAGCAATAGATCAACAAGAGGAAATAAAGACTATAAATGCAAAATAGGTAGAAAGGGGGAGAATGCTCGCCTGGGAAACACTGCCGGAGATTCATATCCAGAGAACTTTTTGATACTCGCATCAACTCATCGGCCTAATCCGCGGAGAAGCATACACTAGAGGAAACACTGGATGCAATATTTAATACTACGGTAGAAGATCCGGCATGATTATGATATGATGCATGACATGGCACAGATGCGATGCGATTAGGCAATATTAAGCGGAACCGGGGTCCCGACAATTAAGTAAATGGTTCAAGTTATTTAGCCCCCTGCAATTTAAATGGTGTCTTAACAAGGCAAAACATGGCATCGGTTCGCTATGCAAATTTAACTGGAGTCCGGAATAAGACAAAGATATCCCGCAGATAGACTCCATATTTAATTATGAGGTCAATCGGCATAATGCCCCCAAACCACAGACAGGTATGCATGCATGAACAATTTAATATGCGACAGTTGATAATGTCATATTATAAAAATAGGGGCTTAGGGGCACACATCTGGGTTCGGAAGATCTTGGGTTCCGGGGGCTCGGGGTTCGGTCTAAGGGTTGACGGGAATCAGTCTTCGGATCTTGGGTCGGGTCGTCGATTTTTCTAGGTCCGAAGGACTTGGCGTCCGAGAGACGATCTTGTCGTTCCGAGAAGGAGAACTTGGCGCACCACGGGGTTCGGCGAGGTTCAGATTCGCGAGGAAGAACTTGGCGTTCTGGGATGGAGAACTTGTCGTTCCGTGTCGGCGACCCTCGGGTATGACGTCGCTTGTCGATGGCGATCTTGGATCGGCAATGATGGTCTTCTAGTGGTAACCCGGCGGTCCTTCAGGTTCATGTTCCACCATCGGCACCAGAACTTCTCTTTTCATCGGTCTCGGCTAGCGGTCGATCTTGTCGGGGTACTTGTTCCTGGTGATATTCTTGTCGTCCGTGAAGAGGAGCTTTGGGTAACTAGCCCCAGTAGAAGTACTTGGCATTCCGTGGTGCTGTGACCCTATTGCGTCCTTGGTTCCGGAGAAGATCTTGGCGTCGGCACTTGGGTTAGGCCTCGGTGGCCTCACGAGTCACCTTGATCGTCCTCGTGTAGTTGAACTTGGCAGTCTCGATACTCGCAGATGCTTCAACCTGAAATGCATACATGAGGCTGGAGGGAGCCAGGGGCCTAGGCGCAGCTAGCCGAACGACATTCTTGTGGCGTCAGATTGCCCCAGAGGCAGCGATACATGACTATGGGCTGTATAGAGGAGGAGGCAACGCATCTGGGCCAAGGTCGATGGGACGGGGTACATGGAGGAAGGTGCGAGGACCGCAATGACCGAGGCGGCACTAGAGGTGCGGTACGGGACGATGACGACATGCAGGTTCAAAGGAGGAGCAGGAGGACCGCGGGCCGACGAGGGAACGGCCGGGCGGCACGACGCGTTGCAGGCGAGCTAGACACGTGCGGTGACGAAGGGGCTTGATGAGGCGCAGGGCTCGGATACACGCGCGACGACGGGGCCAGAGGAAAACCATGGAGCGATGGTTGGGGAAGACGCGGTAGAGGCGGCGGAGGTCGCCCGGGCAGGAGGAAGGCCAGCAGGGGTCCGGGGCTTGGCGGTGAAGATCCAGGCCAGTGCTGCGGATGGCGGACGCCGGCGCCTGCGGGAGAGAGTGGGAGAGGCGGGAGGCACAGTCGAGGAGCATGCAGAGACGAGGAAGAGAGCGACACGGGGAAGAGGTGAGATGCGACGGCAGCGTCGCGAGCCCAGCCCGAGGAGGCGCGGTGGCCGACGGCGTCGACGGCGTGGGGTGCAGCCACGGAGAAGGAAGGAGCTCCGAGCAGCGACGTGATGTGAGGTTGCAGGTGGGGGGGGTCGGTGGAGAAGGGAACTGGCGGCAATGACCAGGGGCAGAGCGGGAGGTGGCGGTCGGGTGCGGAAGGAGAGACGGGAGGCGGTGGGGAGGAGGAAGAGTGAGGACATGTGCGAAACTGCAGGTGGGGCCAGCGGGTGGATCGAGGGAGGCAGGAGGAGAACAGGTGGGGTGGGCGCACGCGGTAGGGTGGGGAGGAAGCGTGCATGTGTTGTGTGCTGCGTGTGTGTGTGTTGTGTGTGGCTGGGATTGGTGGGTGGGGTGAGGTGGCGAGATGTGAGTGGATAGAGTGAGGTGGCGGGGCAGGGCTGGCTGGGGAGAAAGGGAAGGTGGGACTGGGGTGGGGTCCAGGCGGATCAGGTGGCAAGGGGGAAAGTGAGAGTCTCTCTCGGGGTGGGTGGCTGGCGCGAGCTGCGCGGAATTGAGGCAGGTTGAGAGGGAGGGGTAGGTAGGCTGTGGCTGGGAAAAGTTAGACTAGGGCTGCACTGGTTTTGTTAACTGCGGATGGCTGGCTGGGTCGGTTCGGGCCTGGTTCGTCTGCCCCCTAAAAATAATATAAAATTTTATTCATTATCAACAAGGCTTTTAGAATCCGTTTTTCGACGAAACAAAATAATCCGGAGATCCAGGTTTTTAATTTGAAAAAAAACGGTGCGTTTAGAAAACAAAACCAGGCTTTTTGAAAAATAGTTTTAGACAAAACCATGCATGATGACACGACGATGCTCGAATGCAAGGTGGCATGATGACATGAGCATGCGGTCATGATGATGCAATGCACAAAAACACAGCGATTTTCTAGTAGTGGTTTTAGCGGGATGCCACACTCTTGCTATTGTTGATGGAAGAATGATGTCGTGCAGTTTCGGTGATGAGTCTGTAGGAGTGAGTTTTTGATGAAGTATGTCATGCTGTTTTGGGGAAGTCTCAGAGTTGTTCTAACCTGATGGTGTCGGACCTTAGGGTTTTAGAAATCCTCTTTTCTTGGTTGCTTTGGGTCTATGCCCTAGGTTAGTATGGGTATTGATAGCGACAACCAATGGGGTTGTCATGAATCACTAGGTGGTGTATTGGTTCGGGGGACACATTTGACCGCGGTCAGTCAAGCTATAACATACATACAAGGTGAACAAAGCGTGGGGGTCGCCTTGTCCTTCCTTAACTAGTAAGGCAATCATGACATACCAAGCAACACCTCATTCATTTAGGCAATCAAACATGGCCTACTATAGGGACCAAGGAGTTAACTACTCGCGATATAGGGGAATCCTATCTTAGGACTAATTATCCTAGATATCATCGTTAGTGTGGTCTAAGTCACTATCTTGCAATCTAAAGCCTTCTCCGTATCATCGGAGGCTTCTCAGTAGTGTCGCACTTGATTTCTTTAGATTATGAGGATTCCGCTGGTGGGGCAATCTTGTAGTCTCCTTGTGTTTGCTGGGATTTACTTCTATTTATCTCATTAACACTGCCCTCACCTAGTTCTAGGTCCTATTTGTTTTAAATCCTTATTTTTGAAATTTGGACAAGATATAGAAGAAACCATTTTTTAAATCATATAATTTAGAATGAGATAAGGGGTAGGATCTTTCGAAAATGTTTTGAGGAAATTAGTTTCTTAAAGCAGCTGTTTCCAAAATATTTTCATGTTTAACGACCATGCTAACTAAGGTTCTCCTACAATCAGGATGGCTCTGATACCAAGTTTGTGGGGCCCCTGGGTTAAACCTCCGAGAATCACAGTTATGCATACACCACGATCCCATGATCAGTCTATCCTGGAACATAACTGATAAGTATCAAAGTAACATCCATTATTGATGTCTGCAAGTGCACACATCGTTTGTAGCTAGTTTTGAAGTATAGATATCGATCCCACGGGGAGCCCAAAGGTAAGTGTTTATGAGTGAAGTCTCTGTCAGACTCAAAGTTGTTACAGGTCTTCGAGTGAATTGACTGCAAGTGTGTAAATAAGAATGAAATTTGGATTAAACTGGATGTATTTAAATAAAACTAAAATGTAAACTTCAGGAATAAAAAGCATAAAAGTAAAGAGTGATTCGATTGTTTGTGGTTTTCTGTAGATGACTAAGAAGGCGCGGGGAGATACAGTTCATGGTGATAGTGACTGTGCCAGGTGGACGAATGATAAATGCAATAATTATAATCTTATAAATATATGTGGAGGCGAGCAATCCGTAATTAGCCGGAACTCCTCTTGGTAGATTTCGTGGTTCCTTGGATGGGACTAGTGTGTTACCAAAACCATGGTCAGACACTTAAGCTCCTTGGATCGGACTAATGCAATAAGCATAGTGGTTCCTTGTTATCCTCGAGTCAAACTTGTTTCCCATTGATATCCCTGTGTCACTCGAGGGTCGCCGGTCTGCTAGCGAACAAGATCCTATCTATGTAGAACAAAGCATCATATTTTTTGGGCCCTTAATTGGACAACAAGCATTAGTCATCCCCAGATAGTCAAGCACACATAATATAGTAATTAAAATCAATCATAAACTAATGGATAATAGATGGAGGCACATCACATCTCACCAATCCCTTACATCTCCCATGCCCAAGGAACTTACTCACACATGAGAGAAGAAAGCATCATTGATATAATTAAATAAAGGTATTTCTTCTCAATATTACCATGGAGATCCTAAATTAGAATAGAAAAGTAGTCCAACAAAATTCAAGATAGGAAGAAACAATCTCAAACCCTAATCTTGGAAAGTGAAAATCTATCTCTCTCTCAAGTAAAAGGTAATGGCTATGAGGATGTGATGGCTAGGAGATCGAAGATTGTGGAGCGAGATGAAGAATGTCTTCTCCTCCTTCTCCGGATCTCTTATTTCTCCTCTCTGGATGGGATGGCGGCTCCTGTATTATGATTTCGCGTCTGGCCTCTTCATGGAAGTTGTCCCTTTTGACAAGACAGACGCGGTGATAGCTATATGGCGGGAACTATACGGCCAGAAAATATTCCTGCCTTATAGTTGCTCGTTAAAGCCTTTGTATGCCTCCCTCGATTGCTTCCAAAAAAAGACTTTCTTGTTTTCGCTTGAATGTTGTGTTTCTCTTCTTAAAACCTTCAGTTAATGTTCAGAACCTGAAACACACAAGTTTTCTTTGCTATCGAAGTATTAGCGTTAGGTAAAGCTAGAAAATGATTAAATCCAGGGGAAACCATCAATAAAAACCATCAAAAATGTGTCAAATCTCACAGCTATCAACTCCCCCAAGATTAGATGTTGCTCTCCCTCAAGTGAAAATAAAATAAGGAAGAATTGTGGAGATTCGAGAATAAAATAAAAGAACTTACATGCTCGAATTGGTGTCAAATTCTTTTCTTCACAATTCCTGCAATCTTAAACATGATCATACAAGTATTCAGAAGATTGCACCGAGTCCACTTCCTAACCACATATATCTTTCTAGCAAAGAAATTATATGCCCAAGCAAGTGTCAAGAGTTTAGCTAGGAAAGTTAAACAAATTCTTTTGGTGTCTCTCTTTGTTGACAGATGAATTTTTTTGCTCTTGTTTCTTTAATCAATTAAGAGTACTCAAGTTGGCACCAAAAACATTCAATTTAAGAACAACTCATCTATTCCCATGTCAAAATTTCAAGACTCTCAAAGCACCTTTTTCCTTTCCTTGCTTTTCAAAAACTTCAGCTCTTTCATAGAGAAATCATCCCACTGTTTTTAACATGTTAATTGGGTCTATGTTGTGCACTCGTGACCATGCCAATAACTAATTTTTGAGCAATAGCGGGTCATAGGACTACTACAACTTCACTTGGAACGTGGAACCACGAGGATACTAAAATTTTACCCGTCATAGCTTTGATGCTACAGACGGTTACATAACTCAAAATGAAGTGGTTTCCCACATTTATATTGTTTGTTGGCCAGCAGAGTTAATAGTTCCCCATGGAGCACGATAGTGTTGTAATGACACACATAAATCAATATCTTATGGTAATTATTAGAAAAAGCAGTGGCATATTCTCTACTACTTCGAAGCATCCATTTTATCAGACAATTTCATTCAAGGGTGATATCGAGTCTATCTACATTAAGCTCAAATGGGATGGGCTAAACATCGACTCAAGTAATCTTTTGGATGATTTTTCTTGTTGTAAAAAGTTAGGAAATATTTTTAACTAAGTTCATTGCTCATTGTTTCAAAGCTAAAAAGGAGACAATAGCAAAGGAATAGAATTTATAGGATAGCTATCTAAGTGGGGAGGGACTCCAGTGCAAGCGAGTAAATAATTATAGGATCAATTTAAAGTTCCAGAAAAGGTGATGAAAGGAATGTGATACATCCTCTTGCTTGCGTCGTTCTCGTACTTGGGTCGAACCCCCTCTATATTTCCCTATTGCCAAGTCACATGAAATTGAGCAATCTCCGAGAGAAACATAGACATGAATTTGCAATAAAAGTTAGAACAATTTTTTTGTATTTTTGGTTTAGGAATGCAGACTGAAAGTAAACATGCAATTTTGAAGAAGTAAAATAAAACAAAAGAAGAAATAAAAAATGAATGCAAGGTTTGGAGGTTTTCAAACTTCCCCCAAGCTTAGGCTATTGCCAGTATCAGTTGTTGCTGTCATTCGGCGGCTGATGCGGATACTGCTGGTTGTAGTTGGGGAAGTTGGTCATGAAGTGACTTAAGTTTCGAGTTAAGGCACTCACATCTTCATTCACTCCTTGTAGAGTGTGGTCAATCTCCCCAACACGTTGGTTGAACTGCTGAAATTCTTGATAGGGGATGTAGTTGAACCCATACTGCGGCTTATTGGGCCATGGGTCCTAGGATCCCCCTACTGCTGTTCCTATCCCTCCCAAGCAGGGCTGTATTGCTTCTCCTACTCCTACTCCTACTTATCCTCATCTTGCTGCTCTCCTTCTTCATATTCCTCTTGATCAAGCTAGAGTTCAGCCATGATCTCCACCACTTGATCGTTGGTGAGGATCCAGGTGTCCTTTTCCACAATCAAGAAGGCTTGGGGACAGGGCAAGGGAACCCGCTCAACCTGTGCATCACCTAGATAACCAAACTGATATGCTCGGAGCCTCTTGTTAACTTGATAAACACCGAGGAAACCACAAGCAGTTAAGTATTTAACATCCATAAGTTTGGAGCCATCAACAGGTTGCATCACAGGTAATATAATGTTTAATGCATGTGCAAGGTGGGTTATCAATCCACCAATGCGAATGTCACCTTTCATCTTGTTGCTCTGGTGAAGAAAGTGCTGGATGAGTAGAGCCCCATGATTGGGACTTTGCGCTGCATTGGGGAAGAGTGCCTTGGTGATCATTTCCATGTCCGGCCATGGAACTAGTATCTCCTCTTCTCAGTGTGTTGGCGAGGAACAAGGCGTAGTAGCAAATTGTTGGGTTCTGAATGGTGGACATCTTCTTCTGGTAGAAGTCCCTTCCACCGTTAACAGAAACAACCTCCTAAGTTTCTCCACTTGTGACGGCATATAGATTAGTAACAGTTGACTCCCCATCATGAGGGAAGCCAAAAGCATCACAAAATTGTTCAAAAGTTATTTCATAATTCCGCTGGTTCATGCTGAAGCTTACGGTGCATGCATTACTTGTCTCCCTGTGGTCATCATATAAGGAGGCAAGGAACTCATATGTGAGCTCGGCGTAGGTATTGTGGCTTGCATAGGCGAGTACTACAAGTCTTGAATTTGCACACATGTGGTCGAAGACCGCCCTCAACCCTGCCACGGCAAGAAAGCTATCATTGGCCCAACGTGTGGGCATCATGCTCCTTGATGAAACTATGGCCATCTTGCGGTTGAGATTGGCCGGTGCCCCGAACTCTCGCCATGTTGGCTCTTGCCCTTGCGAAAAATGCTACCAATTTTGTTCATCTTGATGGAATAAAAATTTCACCATGAAACCTTAGGCATATAGTTTGTACATGATATATGAACGATTCTACGTGGAAAAATTTAATCCTAATGTGAGGAATCATAAAGAAAAACAAAATAAGCTTGAGTTCATCCACTAGATCAATGTGAGAGTTTCAACCAGGAAATCTAAGCATGGATAGGGAGAGAAACATACCGATCTGTTGATTCCCCCACTCAAACGAACAAAATCCACAAAGAATCAAGAGTTCTAGGTGGGTTTTGATAGGTTTGGAGAGAGAAT
Source organism: Avena eriantha (assembly GCA_910589775.1). Classification (NCBI taxonomy): domain Eukaryota; kingdom Viridiplantae; phylum Streptophyta; class Magnoliopsida; order Poales; family Poaceae; genus Avena; species Avena eriantha. Next base: position 294,642,871 of record OU342742.1, read on the forward strand.
ATGAGAGAAAAAGTGAGGAGGGAGAATAAACCCAGCCGCCCCGGCACGATTATGAGGTCGCACCGAACTATACGGCCGCAACTATACAGGTGGGATATGTTGGTACCGCCGTATAGTTGCGGCGGCGCTGCCAATTAAGGTTTCTTCACACCAAGATACAGCTATACGGGCACAACTATACGGCCGGATCATAATGGTCCCGCCATATAGTTGGTCGTCAAAACGTCTATGTCCTCGAGATAAATTTTCTTGGACAGGCATCGATAACTATATGGCCGTAATTTTTATTCCCGCCGTATAGTTGGTCGTCAAACCACCAGTACCTTTTGAGAAGAAATTCGATGAAGGAATCGATATCTATACGACCGGAATTTTTGTTCCCGTCGTATAGTTGGTCGTTAAATCTACTGTGCCTTCGGAAGGAAATTTGTTGATGGCAAAGATATCTATATGGCCAAACTATACGGCCATAATTTTTATTCCCGCTGTATAGTTGGTCGTTAAACCTTCAATACTCATCAAAAATTTCTATTTCTTCGTACCTTCTTATCTTGAAACTTGGCGAAACACCTTGTTTTTGCCAGAAAAATGATAGTAAAACTTGTCGACCAAAACAACATGTATAGAGCAGAATTTCTAGTACTACCTAACTTCTTCTCCTCAACTGGAGGTTCACTTTTTAATCTGGACAAATTGGTTAACCTAGTTTTTGTAGATAAACTCAAATTGATTAAGCTCTTCTTTCACGACGTCGGCCAAGAGTGACCTCGTCGGAGCTCACTGGTGAGGATGGAGGAGTTGGTCCTGGACAGAAAGAAGAGTATGGTGAGATAGAGGAGGAGGAGGGGAACACATGAGCCAACATGCAGAGGAAGGGGAGCAGGGGAGAAGGAGCCTTGCTCGATTTTTGAAGGAGGGCGAAGCTTCTCCTTCTTCTTCTCCTGGTCAGGACGGAGCAAGGGAGAGGGAGTGGAGCTGGGGGAGGTGAGTGGGAGGGGAAAGGGAGAAAATGAGGGGCAAGGGCTCACTGGGGAGGCCTCTAGCCCTATATACTAGGGAGGAGGGGTAGATGATGTAAATGACCAATTTGGACATGGTAGAGAGGGGATGCTGGCTAAGGATTGGTCCAGAGGGAGGTGGGGAGGTGTAGGAATGGGTTTTGTCGTGCTGGATCAGAGAGGGAGGGGGTGGCAGCTGTGGTAATTTATTTGGGGTAAATCTTGTAAGATTTGCTTGTCTCCCTCTCTCTTTCTATTAGTACAAGGGTAAAATAGGAAAGGCTAAGGTGGGGCCATAGTGGTGTCGACCTAGGGTGTGTCCTGGTGTTGAGGAGGTGCATTAAGAAAGTTTTAATGAGATTTGAAAGTGGTTTGAGTAATGGATTTTCTTAATTGGCAACTTTGATCAAAATAGGTGGGTATGAAGGAAGTCCAAAAACTTGCATTGTACCAGGGGAGGAAATGGTACTGGTAGATAGATGAGGTCAAGGTAGACTCCTAGGATTTAATTGAGATTTTTCAGAGGAGTTTTAGTCCACTTAAATCCACTTACTCAAAAAGGACAGAAGATCATTTGATAATTTTACATTGAGCAAAGATGGTTTCTGGTTGAAGAGGGTCCCAAATGTGAATACACACTTAGGGGAATTTTCCCCAAGATTTATTGAGTCATAGAAGTATATAAGACAATTATTATTCCAATTTAGCCATTTAAGAAAATGGACCAATAGGAATAATAAAGCTTCTCAAAAATATTTATTTTTGAGATGGGAAAATAGGGTATGATATATGGATCTCACATGAGCCAAAGGTTGGGGAAGTTCTTTGGTGAAAACCAAACTTTCCTTTGGGAAAGGAGTTTTGGGGATTTAGACTATTAAAGGAATTAAATAGTTTTGGGGCCATAATAATTATGGATAATTATTGATAAATCTTGATGATCAAAGTAGATGATGTTGACTAGGTCTAGAAAGCATTTTCAACCTTGTGGAATTGAAATCCAAGTAGATTTTGGTGGAATACCCTAGATTAGGGATCTAGGGAGGTGTTAATTTCATACCAACAAAACATGGTTGTATCTTGGAGCTCTAATCTCACTTTGATGCATGGTTTGATGGATGGGTAGAACAAGTCATATAGATGATCATTGCAGAAGGTGTTTGGATTAAATGCATTTGAGGTGATCTAGAAGTGATGGCAAACTTTGTTAAATTTAAGGCTGCCATGCAAAATGAGTCATGAGGCCTTATAAACCAAGTGGGTTTAAGCAGCACAGAGATCCACTTGGAACAAGTGAAGTAGATTTTGACATACCTATATTATTAGATCACAACCATGTAGAGAGTTGGTCCATAGGAAGTTGGGTGATGGTGTGAGCTTCTACCAAAGTAGGCATGATGACTAGATTTGCAGGAAATCTTATTTTCATGTCTGCAAAACCATCAAGGACAAGTGGGTTGGAGGAGGATCTAACCAAGGAAAAATGTGGGCCTTGGTAGACATGGGGGTGGTTAACAAGATGGTTCAGGTGCATTTCCAAAAATGCACATGGTTTGAGAAAAGGAGGTATTCAAAAAGGTGATGTTGAAACTGTTTCCAAACTTAGTCAGATTTGGCAGTTTTGAGGATTTTGACTGGAGTATGAGAGGGAATGTTCTTGGAGGGGTGGCAAGGTATCAGAGCATCAACAAGTGGATGACATTTAAGATTATATTGAGTAGAAGGGTTCCATGCTTGATATTCATCTTCATGGACTTGAAAACTTCTAGAATGGGAATCTTCAGAATTGATCTAGTTAAGGGTTTTAGATGATCACCTAGTATCTAGTGATTTGATCTGGCTTTGTTATCTTGCCTATGACGTGGTGATTTTGTAATCTCTTGATCCCAGTGATGAGCTCCTAGAGTAGCTCATACTACTTCCTAAGCAAACAAGTCAAACAGCAGATCAAGGCAATTCATCTTATCAACTAAGTGAATCCACTACTGCTGTTACCATCAAGCTTAGCAGATTGGTAGGGTTAGGGAATTTTGAAGGGTTGGTGTTTGAATAGGATAAGAATCCTTGGTACCTCTACCAAGAGTGGAATTCAAATGCTTTGGGAAGGGATTTTGGGAAAGCTAGAGATAAGGTTAGTTGAGGGTTTTGTCTTGAAAACATAAGGAGATTGTATTATATATATCTCCATAGTTTTGTCAATAGAAGCTACCAAAATAGTTTTGATTGCATAAGCATCTTGGCTCATGTTTTGAAATGCCAGAACATTTGAGAATATGTAAATTGAGTTAGGATAGTTTTTGGTAAGTAGCTTTTGTCAACTGATGGTGAGGTAAGGAGTACTATTAGATACACACTCATATGAACAAGCACAAACAACAAGCAAGCACTACACCAAGTACAAGAAAAAGTTTTTGTTCCCCCCGATTTTTGCATTTTGGACAACTAATCAGGGTTACGGGAATTGGGATGTTACAGACCTTTCCCCCTTAAAAGAATCTCATCCCGAGATTCGGGAGAGTACGGTTAGGGGATTTGTCTTGAGTTAGTGCTGTGTTTCTTGCGTACTAACTTGTCGACTTTTTCTTCGAACAGAAACACCTCGATAGTGAGGTTGAACTTCAATCTTCTTGGAACTCCAGGGTCGAGCCGGCTTCAATCATGATTGCAGGGAGGGATCGACCTTCTGTAAGGGTTTACGGCGTTTCTCTTAAGTGGGTTATTGTATCCAAGTCTATGTCTTCGGGTCCAGTTGTTGGAGTGCTTCTAGCGGAGGGTTATTCCATTTTGCGGGAAAGACGCAGTCTTTCCCCCTTAGGGTTAGACTAGGGTAGATCGGAGAGGTACAAGTCAGTGTCCTACTTATGAGAGTGGCAAAAGATAGTCCTCAAGGTAGTGTACGACAACATAAGGGAGGGTAGCATCATAGGTGTCGTTCCAGGGGGACATGGTCTTGGCCTTCACAGAGGAAACAAGTGACAAACCAAGTTGGAAAAACTTTGGACGAGTGGGGTTCTCCGCAGTTTGGGCAGTGGCCGGAGCATCTGTTGGCTTGTTGTCTTCCATCTCCGCAACGGCTACATGCCTTCTTCGAGTTTCCTGTCTCCAGGGCCATCCTGGGGGGATTCCCGTTGGTGGCAGACGTTCTGGGTTGGGTCTGATGCAACGTCTTGGGTAAAACACGCAAGAAGAGAACAATCAAATAATTATAGCAATCCAAGGAGGTCACTGCAAAACTAACCAATCCGCACCAGAAGGTGCTAATAGTACTTAAGCATTACAAAACGCATTAAGGGATGGTACATAACTCTACCCTATCGTTAGCTGGGCGAGAACCGCAACACGGGTGATTACCCGGAGGGTGCATCAGTGGAGTCGTGGCTGGCTTTTGGCAGATCAACGGAGGTTTCCTGCGCCTCTTTGAGGGGCTTGAACCTACGGAGGTATTGACTGGCGGTGGTGCACTTCCGGCTTCTCATGGGGGTTCCTTCAGTGGAGGTTTCTCGTGCTTGATTCCTTTGTAGGGTTTCCAGAGCTTCTTTACGGGTGGGAATGGCTTGCAGGCGACGGAGCTACATCTGGGAGTGGCGGTATTCGTCAATGACTATTGTTAACACCTCATTGCTAGAGTAACTGAAGCGGGTCTGAAAGGAGAGAGCAGGGTACGCCTGACTGGGGTCTTGAGTTCCTCCGGTGCAGTCGACATTTCCTTTCATGGGGAGGTAGAAGGTTGTGGGCTGCCTCATCTCTGGGAGGGAACTACGAATGCGCATCAAAGCTTCTTTGGCTACCAAATCAATAGCAAGTACAAGACTGGGCATCCGCGGTCCTGTGGAATAGATAGGGCTTCCATTGGTTCCTGGTTGGCTAGTATGACTATCTGTCCCACATAATCTCCTGATTCCAGTCCCTTGTGGAGGGTGTAGGTAGGTTTTTGCTGGTAACCGCAAAGTTGCATAGAGTCCTAGAGTAGTCGGGGAAATCCAATCTTCAGCCACTCTTCATCAATAGATTCCATCTACAGAAGTGTTTAGGGCCAGGTTGGGTTAGTGACAAGTGTGCAGAATTTTAAGGTTATGAAATCATATTAATGCGAGTAGTTTCCAAAATGGAGGGGAAAAGACATAAGTACTTTTGCAAATAGTCAAATCTTCTCCTTTATCTTTTAGAAAATAGGTTTGTCGTTTCCTGTCTATCGTCCATGCTAACTAAGGTCACCTACAGTCAGGATGGCTCGGATACCAAGTCTATGGGCTCCCTGGATTAATCATCCGAGAAATCCCTGTTATGCATACATCCACGTTCCCATGATCAGTGAGCCGTGGAACATAACCGACAGGTATCATTACATTATCCGAAACATAACGAGTTACAAGACTTACATACATGCCATTATGGCTACACCATCCTTAGCAGCGGAATATCGTCATGCGCAGAGCCCGAGCATGCCTCAACCTATAGGCAACTGACTGGGAAGACGGCCTAGCTCGCTGGACGTCACCTGAATCTTCCGAAGTCGAACCTCTGAAAGTCTGGTCAAGTAAATAGCCAGGGACACAGCCGTGAGTACTTTTGAATGTACTCACAAACCACCAGGGTAATGACATAAGAAAATGCATGTCTGGCTGTGGCAAGATAGCTCTATCTGGGGTTGTTTTGAAAAGCCTAGACTACCTCTTATAGTTATAGCATCTCCATATCTTTGTTGAAAAAGAGTTTTGAAAACATTCCTCCGTTTATTAAGTCGAGACATCTCCATATCTTTGTTGAAAAGGAGTTTTGAAAATAGTTTTGGAATAAAAACCCTTTTTAAACTTCTCGACCACCTCGGGTCAAAGCGAAGCTTTCGAACTCGGGTTCCCCCGGAATCTTCATCCCCTTCATCCTTGTTTCCCAAACAAGCAAGGCTCGGGTACTCCTAGCCAACACCTTTACAACTGTCCTTGACCGTGGACACGGCTATTCGAATAGATTATACTCTACAGAGTTTGTGCACTTTCCCCACAAGAATCAATTCATCCGCCGGGATACAACCATGGCCCGCTACCACTGTAGATGGGGGTCCGGATAATCAAACCTAACCTTTCGCTTGTTGACCCTAGCAAAGGCATGATTTTCCTTTTGGGTTTGTTCTCCCCGGCAACGAGTATGTGGCTCCCAGCCATAGTCCTGCCTTCCGTACACGCACATACCCAAGCCGCAACTTGGCATATACCTTAAATCTGGTGACTCCACTTCCTTCCATACTCCAAGTCATACCGTCCGCGGGAGACCCAATTGTTGCACCGGCCTCCTGCCAGAACAAGCTCACTCTTGACGAAGCAAGCAACATGCTTCAGATCCGAGATCTGGTAGCGCCTGCCTGGAATTCCAGGGATCTCTCCCTATAAGCATGGTACAAGCTACCTCGGTTAATGCATACAAACTATGAGCTAAGCCCCAGCACCTGGGGTAATGTGGTTGCACTGATAAAATTGTTCCGGTAAAGGCGTAGAACATCCCTTCACTTTCTCATTTCTCATCATCACCATTTCTTACGTTAAACCATCCGCTTGGAACGATGCCTCTTCCCAAGGGTTTTACAAAGCAGTTTGAAACCTTTGTAGTGGGGGTAAATCCCAAAACAGTTTATTTTCTCAAAACCGGGGGTTTCCCACGAGGCAAGATGCTAACCATCATACTCTCGATCTAAAGGGGATAAAATGGTAGGTACATCGGGGTGGTGCCTCGAAGGACACAAAGTCATAACTTGGAGGAGCCAAGTTATTATCGCAGTATTTATAAAACAAGACAGTGCTGATGAACAATGCAATTTATAAAGGAGATATAAAACAAGTAATAAAGAGAGTAGGACAAGTATCGGAGTTCAGGAATGGTGGCTTGCCTGTGATCAGCAATAAGTCCATGGACTTCTTTAGATAACCAAGAATACCCAATAAACAATTAATAAGAAGTACCTTCCTTCTCGTCGCCAAACACTCACTCTATCGTCGGCATTGGGTATACATGCAAGCAGACAAGTCCACAATCAATACAAGGCATACATGCTTCCAACCATACAGCAAACAAACACAAGGAGTACTACCGAATGTTTTGGAGAAGTTCGGTATTGATAGTGGAATTACTAATTTTCCATGGAGGTGTTTCCATTTGGAAGATAGTTGTCAATGCTAGATACCATAAACTTGGATTAGGGTTCTGTAGTTAGTAGGATACCAAAGGGTAACCATGATATCCTCAGATAGGTCTTGACAAGACAAAACCACTACAAGTGGTTTCACTTGAATATCAAATACCTAGATTTAATTATGATTTTTATAGTGGTAATAACTCTAGTTTGAGGAAATAATTTACCAGAATTTATCTGGAGCTCCAAAATTTATTTCCTCGGGTGGTTAGGTAGGGTATTATGTACTGAACCACCTACAGTTGGAATCTTGTGAAAATAATTACCAGAATGCCCTATGGAAATTCCTAAAGGTAGTTCTATGAGGTTTTTCTCTTTTTCACCAGATTAATTCTACAGAAGCTATGGAGTTGATTCCAAGGGAGGGTGGTAGGCACTTAGAATACCTCCTGCAAGAATTGGATTAAACCTTTTTGGAGTTGTCAAACTCCTGGAGTGATTTATTTAGTGAAAATACCCCTTATAGAAGTATTTAAATCAGAAAAATTCAACTAGGGCTCAATAAATTTTGAGCTACTGGGGTTTGATAGATACTAATTCTAGGAGGTACTGTGAGGTGGAATCAGGTCAGTACCACACTTGGTTTGACTTAGGAAATTTATCCAAGGCAGAAAGTTGTTGTTTTTGTTATTTTTGTTGAAGACATAGTTTTGTTCACCTTGGCATAAGGCCTATGCTAGATGATAGGTATTTCAAATACCTTCCAATCGAGCTTTGGTTCTCCCCAAATGGAGATATAAAACTCTCTGAAGAATTTTAATTAGGGTAAAGTACACCTAGCAGCAGAACTATTACCAGCAAATAAAGGAATTTATTTTTGGTTTGAGGTTGCTTCTGCATGATTGAGAAAAGATCTGAGTGCTACCAGAAATTTGAATCTTTTCATTTGGATTTCATTTACATTTTCAAAAGGATTTAAACCTACTGGTATTTCTGTGGATCTGAAAATAAAAGAAAAAGGCAACTGTGTAGCTGGGCTAGATCTGAGGGGAAATGGGCCGTAGGGGTGGATTCGGCCCACGACGAACAGCGAGGCGCGCGTGAGAGGAGCGGCTTGAACCTGCCAGGAGGGGCCCGACGGTCAGCGAGAGGGGGCGGCCGAAGGGGTATCGGTAGATCTCGGCCATTGGTTTATGTGGGGATGGACGGTGGGGAGTCGTCATCGTCCGGGGCGCGCCGGTGACGAGCGCTGACCCTAGCATGTCGGAGAGGGAGGCGGGAGCTCACCAGAGGGCTCGGGAGGCGACGGGGACGATGCAGGGCAAGGCGGTCGACGACGGCGAGCAGATCGATGGGCGGCACGACAGCGGTGGTCCACGGGAAGCAGCTTTCACGACCACGGCCGAGAGTGACCTCATCAGAGCTCACTGGCAAGGACGGAGGAATTGGTCCTGGACAGAAAGAAGAGCATGGTCAGATAGAGGAGGAGGAGGGGAACGCATGAGCCAACATGCAGAGGAAGGGGAGCATGGGAGAAGGAGCCTTGCTCGATTTTTGAAGGAGGCCGAAGCTTCTCCTTCTTCTTCTCCTGGTCAGCACAGAGCAAGGGAGAGGGAGTGGAGCTGGGGGGAGGTGAGTGGGAGGGGAAAGGGAGCAAATGGGGGTCAAGGGCTCACTGGGGGAGGCCTCTGGCCATATATACTAGGGAGGAGGGGTAGATGATGTAAATGACCAATTTGGACATGGTGGAGAGGGGATGCTGGCCAAGAATTGGTCCAGAGGGAGGTGGGGAGGTGTAGGAATGGGTTTTGTCGTGCTGGATCAGAGAGGGAGGGGGGTAGCAGCTGTGGTAATTAATTTGGGGTAAATCTTGTAAGATTTGCTTGTCTCTCTCTCTCTCTTTCTATTAGTACAAGGGTAAAATAGGAAAGGCTAAGGTGGGGCCACAGTGGTGTCGACCTAGGGTGTGTCCTGGTGTTGAGGAGGTGCATTAAGCAAGTTTTAATGAGATTTGAAAGTGGTCTGAGTAATGGATTTTCTTAATTGGCAACTTTGATTAAAATAGGTGGGTATGAAGGAAGTCCAAAAACTTGCATTGTACCAGGGGAGGAAATGGTACTGGTAGATAGATGAGGTCAAGGTAGACTCCTAGGATTTAATTGAGATTTTTCAGAGGAGTTTTATTCCACTTAAATCCACTTACTCAAAAAGGACAGAAGATCATTTGATAATTTTACATTGAGCAAAGATGGTTTCTGGTTGAAGAGGGTCCCAAATGTGAATACACACTTAGGGGAATTTTCCCCAAGATTTATTGAGTCATAGAAGTATATAAGACAATTATTATTCCAATTTAGCCATTTAAGAAAATGGACAAATAGGAATAATAAAGCTTCTCAAAAATATTTATTTTTGAGATGGGAAAATAGGGTATGATATATGGATCTCACATGAGCCAAAGGTTGGGGAAGTTCTTTGGTGAAAACCAAACTTTCCTTTGGGAAAGGAGTTTTGGGGATTTAGACTATTAAAGGAATTAAATAGTTTTGGGGCCATAATAATTATGGATAATTATTGATAAATCTTGATGATCAAAGTAGATGATGTTGACTAGGTCTAGAAAGCATTTTCAACCTTGTGGAATTGAAATCCAAGTAGATTTTGGTGGAATACCCCAGATTAGGGATCTAGGGAGGTGTTAATTTCATACCAACAAAACATGGTTGTATCTTGGAGCTCTAATCTCACTTTGATGCATGGTTTGATGGATGGGTAGAACAAGTCATATAGATGATCATTGCAGAAGGTGTTTGGATTAAATGCATTTGAGGTGATCTAGAAGTGATGGCAAACTTTGTTAAATTTAAGGCTGCCATGCAAAATGAGTCATGAGGCCTTATAAACCAAGTGGGTTTAAGCAGCACAGAGATCCACTTGGAACAAGTGAAGTAGATTTTGACATACCTATATTATTAGATCACAACCATGTAGAGAGTTGGTCCATAGGAAGTTGGGTGATGGTGTGAGCTTCTACCAAAGTAGGCATGATGACTAGATTTGCAGGAAATCTTATTTTCATGTCTGCAAAACCATCAAGGACAAGTGGGTTGGAGGAGGATCTAACCAAGGAAAAATGTGGGCCTTGGTAGACATGGGGGTGGTTAACAAGATGGTTCAGGTGCATTTCCAAAAATGCACATGGTTTTAGAAAAGGAGGTATTCAAAAAGGTGATGTTGAAACTGTTTCCAAACTTAGTCAGATTTGGCAGTTTTGAGGATTTTGACTGGAGTATGAGAGGGAATGTTCTTGGAGGGGTGGCAAGGTATCAGAGCATCAACAAGTGGATGATATTGAAGAGTAGAAATAGTAGAAGGGTTCCATTCTTGATATTGGTCTTCATGGACTTGGAAACTTCTAGAATGGGAATCTTCAGAATTGATCTGGTTAAGGGTTTTAGATGATCACCTAGTATCTAGTGATTTGATCTGGCTTTGTTATCTTGCCTAGGATGTGGTGATTTGGTAACCTCTTGATCCTAGTGACGAGCTCCTAGAGTATCTCATACTACTTCCTAAGCAAACAAGTCAAACAGCAGATCAAGTCAATTCATCTTATCAACTAAGTGAATCCACTACTAGGGTTACCATCAAGCTTAGAAGATTGGTAGGGTTGGGGCATTTTGAAGGACTGGGGTTTGAATAGGATAAGAATCCTTGGTACCTCTACCAAGAGTGGAATTCAAATGCTTTGGGAAGGGATTTTGGGAAAACTAGAGATAAGGTTAGTTGAGGGTTCTGTCTTGAAAACATAAGGAGATTGTATTATATATCTCTCCATAGTTTTGTCAATAGAAGCTACCAAAATAGTTTTGATTGCATAAGCATATTGGCTCATGTTTTGAAATGCCAGACATTTGAGAATATGTAAATTGAGCCAGGATAGTTTTTGGTAAGTAGCTTTTGTCAACTGATGGTGAGGTAAGGAGTACTATTAGATACACACTCATATGCACAAGCACAAACAACAAGCATGCACTACACCAAGTACACGAAAAATCTTTTGTTCCCCCTGATTTTGGCATTTTGGACAACTAATCAGGGTTACGGGAATTTGGATGTTACAAATAGCTTCCCATTAGCAGGATAACTACTCACCATGGCAACGGTTTCAGTTATTTCTTTCTACTAAGAATATCACGGAGGAATTTAGAATAAGTGGGAACTTTTATTGCATCTACAAATGGAATTTCTGGACGAAGATCACCAAGTGCCTTTTTGAAAGAATCATAGATTACCTGATCCGGTGCTTTCTTTTTTGATCTAGATAAGGAATCTTTTGCTCACATTTCTTATTCTTGTCTTTGACCTTTTGTGGGGGATTCATCTTGAGGTCCACCAGTGTATCGTCTTCTTGGCTTGCTTTGAGAAAGGCTTTTCCCTCTCACTCTTTTTCAGCTTCATATTCTAGTGGTCCTAATGGTCCTGTAACAACTTCACCTCTTCTTGTAACAACATTAGTAGAAACAGGAATATCTATATCATCTTGAAGAAAAAATTGATAACCAGATGCTATTTGTTCACATTGGGTTTCAATCATACTAAGATACTTGTGAAATAATTTTATTTCTTGGCCAATTTCATCATAATTTTCCGTGCATTCTGCCAAAATCTTTTTATGTTATTGAAAATGCTTATGCAGGTTATTATGAAACTTTGCTTGTCGATGTTTTAATTCTTGGAAAACTTTTCTAGAGTCATCTTCTTCAGTAATAACGTGTAACAAGTCTACTTTGTTTTCCTTAACAAGTTCGGAAGGTATACCTTTTTTATTTCATTATTTTGCGTACTTCAAGCATAATATCATGATTTATAAGAATCATCCCTTTTTCCAGCTTAGTGTCGAAATCAAGATTTTATATAGACTCATTCTTAGCCCTAGTAGACACTAAATCCAAACATGCTTTAATAGTTAAAGTATTAATCGATCCTCCTGATGATAATTCAAGCAACTATCTACTTTGAGTATTAAGACAGTGGTAAAATAAATGGCAAATAGTCTATTCATAATAGCCATGATTAGGAATTCTATTGATCATTCCAAAGAATCTATCCCAGGCTTGTGTGTAGTTTTGTCCCACGTTCTGACTAAAGTTGCCTATATTCTTTCTAGTTTTAGTTACCTTTTTAAAAGGATTAAACCTGTTTATGAATTTGACAATACAGTTTTCCCAACATTTAATGTAATGATGGGGGAGAGAATATAACCAGTCTAGAGCTTTACCTTTAAGAGACCAACGAAAAAAGATTACACGAGAGAAGTTTCTTGGCAAACCTTTTGGTCCAAGTGTTGTCATCAAGTGGTGAAACTCTCTAATATGTCTTCCTGGGTATTCATCTTCCCTTACACTGAAAACTTTTTCCTGCAAAATTTTGTAATTCCACCATCAAATCGACATTCTCTAACTCTAGGGTTAGGAAATTCTATTGGTTGTTTAAGGAAAGCAGAGTTTGGAGGTATTCTCTAAGAGTTTTCTCAGGTTTCTTGGGAGTTGTCCTGTAAATGGACATAATTTCCGTAAAATCACTTAGGTTTTCAACTTCAACCTTGTCTTATCTTAAAAGTTTTTCAATAATTTCTTCGCACCTTTGAATAGGCACACGCTCAAAATACGTCCTCCCAGAGCTTGTAGACCCTTTGTCTCCTAGGGAGACCATTTTGTAATAGTAACACCTGAAATGTTAAGAGAAAAACACTTACCTCCCGGGCAACAACGCCAGAAAATAGCTTGATGTCTGCAAGTGCACAAATCGTTTGTAGCTAGTTTCCAAGTATAGATATAAATCCCACAGGGACCCCAATGGTAAGTGTTTATGAGTGAAGTCTCTATCACACTCAAAGTTGTCACAGGTCTTCGAGTGAATTGACTGCAAGTGTAGAAATAAGAAAGAAATTTGGATTAAACTACATGTATTTAATAAAACTAGAATGTAAACTTTAGGAATAAAGTAAAGAGCGATTCGATTGTTTGTGGTTTTATGCAGATGACTAAGAAGGCGCTGGGAGATTTTGCCAGGTGGACGATTGATAAGTGTAACAATTATAATCTTATAAATATATGTGTAGGTGAGCCACACATAATTAGCCGGAACTCCTCTTGGTAGATTTCATCCCAAGTTTCATAATCCTACTAGCCCGTTACCAAAACCATGGTCAGACACTAGACGATTAAGACCCTTCAAGTTGCTTAGCAATTAAGCTCCTTCGATCGGACTAATGCAATAAGCACAGTGGTTCCCCGTTATCCTCGAGTCAAACTAGTTTCCCATTGATATCCCTGTGTCACTCAAGGGTCGCCGATCTGCTAGCGAACAAGATCCAATCTATGTAGAACAAAGAATCATGTTGTCTGGGCCCTTAATTGGACAACAAGCATTAGGAATCCCACAGATAGTCAAGCACACATAATATAGTAATTAAAATCAATCACAAACTAATGTAAAATAGATGGAGGCACATCACATCTCACCAATCCCTTACATCTCCCATGCCCAAGGAACTTACACACACATGAGAGAAGAAAGCATCATCGATATAATTAAATAAAGGGAGTTCTTCTCGATAGTACCGTGGAGATCCACAATAAGAATAGAAAAGTAATCCAACACAATTCAAGATAGGAAGAAACAATCTCAAACCCAAATCTTGAAAAGTGAAGATCTCTCCCTCTCTCTTAAGTACAAGTAATGGCTATGAGGGTGTGATGGCTAGGAGGTCGAAGATCGTGGAGTGAGATGAAGAATGTCTTCTCCTACTTCTCTGGATCTCTTCTTTCTCCTCTATGGAATGGATGGCGGCTACTTTGTTATGATTTTACGTCTGGCCTCTTCACGGAAGTTGTCCCTTTTGACAAGACGGAGGCGGCGGCAGCTATACGGCGGGAACTATACGGCTGGAAAAATATTCCCGCCATATAGTTGCTCGTTAAAGCCTCTATATGCCACCCTCGATTGCTTCCAAAAAGGGACTTGCTTGTTTTCGCCTGAATATTGTGTTTCTCTTGTTAAAAACTTCCGTTGACCTTTAGAACCTGAAACACACAATAAAACCAAGTTTTCTTTGCTACCAAAGTATTAGCATTAGGTAAAGCTAGAAAACAATCAAATCTAGGGGAAAACCATCAATAAAAACCATCAAAAATGTGTCGAATCTCACAGCTATCAATTACTTAAGCAGATACATGTCATACCTTATCTACCATTATGGATACATCAATCACATCAGCCGAACTTCATCAAGCGTAGAGCCTAAGCCATGCCTTAACCTACATCCAACTGACTGGAAGAACGTCCTAGCTCGCATAGTCGTCAACATCACCTCCTTCTTCAGATCTGACCAAGTTAATAGCCAGGGACAATTCTAGTGAGTACTTTGAATCTACTCGCAAACCACATTAAGATACTGCCAATAAAAGGATATGCAATATGGCTGTGGTAATAGGAGTGCTCCATAAGAGTTATTTTCTAAAATACTTTTTCTTGTAGATATAGCATCTACATATCTTTGTTGAAAACTTTTGTAAAACATTTAGAAAGTCTTTTGAAATGTTTTTCAAAAACACTAGGATTGGGTCACCCATTCGTTTCTTCCTTCCAGTCATCTCATGACCAAACTCCTTTCCTTCCTTTCCGAACTTCTTATGGTCAAAACATTTCCAAATCCTTTGCTTTTCTAAAATCCTTTTTGAAATCAAAACCAACACCGATCTATAGTAGTTTGTCCAACCTATCGATAACCATGGACACGGATATTCGAATAGATTTACACTCTGCAGAGGCTGTACACTTTACCCACACCATCGGAGTACCCTGTCATGTACGAATCGTGGGTCGAGTAACCAATCAAGACCTTCGGAATGCCCACTCCAGTATAAGTGCCTACCGTATGAGCTACTCATAGTAAACACATGGAGGCCCGTAGACCCTTTGTTGCTTCTCCTTGGTGATGAAGTACATTACTGGGACCCTTATGGGAGAAGACCGACCCTCCAGGGATTGAAATCCCCTATAGTAGTTGTGAGACAACTTATACCAGAGTTAACAAACTTCTAGCCCAGCCCTGTCCCATACCAGAGTAATGTGGTTGGACGGGTTAAGTTGTTATAGCTAAAGATACAAAGAAACATGTGCATTTTCATAAACATTTTCCTCCTTTTTCGTTCAGCAATTTGTAAAACAAAATCTTTATATTTTCTCAAGCTTATCTTGGTAAGCCAGACCTCACCAAGGTTTTATCATAAAACATTTTGTTAAACTTTTCTAGGGTCTTCCCATCCTCTAGTTTTTGCTTCGGCTAAAGCGGGGTCTCCAAAGGGGTATGGTGTTATACACCAACTATCATACTAGGGAAGATAGGTGTCATCAAGGGGGTTGTACTCAGTAGTACAAATGTGTAATGGTTTGGAGGAGCCAAGCCACTACCAAGTATAGATCACCATATAATAAAACAATGCAGTTTTCATGAAACAGTAGTTAAAACATGCATAAGTAAAATAGTAGGACAAGGCTTATGACAAAAGAAGGTGGCTTGCCTATGATTAACAATATGGCAATATAGGTCCATAATAATCAATAATAACCATATTCTTCGGTCTTCGATATAATCGCAACTATAGTCGTCATAAAGAATACATGAAAGCAAACAAAGGACACAATCAACACTAGTCATAGAAGCACCAGTACAATACAGCAAAGAAGTGAGGAACACATGAAGATACTTCAGTATATTTTGATAACTTGAGTTTATTGCAATTGTAAATGCTTTCTTTGCATTTGTGGAATTTCTTTTATGATTTAATCAATTTTCCTTAATTAGTTATGATTATTCTAGTGGAAATAACCCCTAGTTTAGGTGAATAAATCTCCAGAAAAGATCTATAAATCCAATAAATTTATCCACATATGGTTTTGTACATATTTTAGTTTGTGATTTTTGAGAGTTGGAATCACCACAAAATAATTACCAGAGTGCCCTTGGGAAATTCCCAAAGTCAGTTCTGCAAGTAGTTTCCATTTTTAACCATATTTATTCTACAATAGTTTTTTGTATGAATCCAAGTTCATATGGTAGGTATTTTAAATACCTTTCTGTAAAAATTGGATCCATCATTTTTAGATTTTTAAAACTCCTATAGTGATTTATTTACTGAAATAACCCTAGATAGAGAGATTTGATTCACCAAAATCAACAGAGGCTCAATAAATAGTGAGCTGCTAGGTATTGATATACCTCATTAGTGAGAGTTGGAATTAGGTCCAGTCATTTTATGGTTTGGCCTAGAAAAATCTCCAAAGTCAAATATGAATTGCTTTTGTTATTTTTGTTAAAGGAGAACCAGAGTTCCACTTTGCATGAGCCTAATGGAACTAGATAGGTATGTCCAATATATTCTAGAGGAAATTGGATTTGTTCCATTTGGAGAAGCGAATATCAGTGAGGGATTATTGATTTCAAAAGACACTTTTTAGTAGATTACATACAGTAGATAATAAACATTATTTTTGGCCTAAGATTTGTTTTGCATGTTTGACAAAACATGAGGGAGCATGTATAAAAATTGATCTGGCCAATTTACAGTGTTTTCCTATTTTGTTTGTATTTATTTTGGACAGGGATTAAATCAAATATGCAAAAAAGAAAAACTAGAAAATCTAGGAAATAAAGATCCATGGGCCGAATCTAGCTGACATAGGCGGTATAGTGGCTGGGTCGGCCCATCACATCGTGCAATCTCTTTCAAAATCCGGACGCCAAGGCCCGGTGGTCGGTGTCTGAAGGGAGCGAAGGGGTATCGGGGAACACCCGTCGTTGGATCAGAGTAGGATCTACGGCCATGAGGGCTTCTTCTTCCTCCTTGTGTTAAGATGGATAGGGCCAAAACCCTAGCCACGACAAGGAAGAGCGGGGAGGCTCACTAGGGGCTCAGCGGTGAAGGAGAGGTGGCATGCTACGAAGAATCTAGAGATGGTCAGCATGATGAGGTTCATCGTCTAGAGCGGTCTCGCGTGGAGACATCCCAAGCAAGCTTCACCGTAGCTCGACGGTGCCACCCGTGGAGTTGTTCCTAGGAAGGAAAAGAGAGAGGATTAGATGCCACATGCCTAGGGGAGCTCGGGAAGCTGACATCCAGCAATAGAGGAGTAGGGAGAAGTGTACACGGGTGGGTTTTCAAAAATGACCGAGGTGGAGCTTCTTCCTTCTCGAGGGAGCTGTGGATTGGAAGGAGGAGTTGGGGCTCGTGGGGCAGTTCTCTGCTGGCCAGGGAGGGAAAAGAGGGAGTGAGGAGGAGCTGGTAGGGTCCCTAGCTATTTATTTGGAGAGGAGGAGGTCCATGATGGACTATGCTCATTGAATAGCTTGTGAGGAGAGGATGGCCAAGGATTGGCTCATATGGGCGCTAGAGAGAGTGTGTGGGGGAGGCCCTGGTCGTGCAGAGGAGCAGGTGGGGTGGTGGAGCTATTGTGGTAAAATAAGGGCAAGTTGTGATATTTTGTTAGCTTCCTTCATGGACAAGCACAAATGACATGGTGAGAGTGCTGCTACAGTGATGTGGTTGTAGAGCTAGGTCAACCAGAGAGTAGTGGGTGCTAGAGAGAAGTGTTGGACAAGATTTGAGGGGGGTTTGGATGTGCTTAGTTCAAGGTTTTATTTAAGTGTCAAAATGTGTCATATGATGATCATCAAGGAAAGTTCCAGAACATGATCTTCGCAAGGTGAGCTTAAGATCCTCGTAGATAGATGTTATCAATATACACCTCCAGGATTTTGTTGAGATTTTCAGATGATTTTTGGTGCACTTTAGATCAATTATTCAAATGGTGTTGAAACTATTTTAATGATTTCATTTGAAATAGTTGAATTGGCGAAGGTGGGTTTTTGTTTTCATATGGCCCCAAATACGAAATCACACTTTAGGGAAATTTCCCAAGATTTACTAAAGAGTAAAACTATTTAAAGTATTTATTATTCAAATTCAGCCATTTAAGAAAATAGGAAAAAAGAAATGTTAAAACTCTTCAAAAATATTTTGAAGTGGGAAGATTGGGTATGATAAGTAGGCCTCAATTTTTCCTAAAGATGGATAAGTGTTTTGGAGAAATAACAACTTTCCTTTGTATAAGATGTTTTGGAGTTTTTGCTTAATAAAAGAATTAACTCGTTCTTTGGCCAAAGCTATTATGGAACTCATTGGATAAATTTATATCTACATGGTAGATGTTGTCCACCATATGTATCCTTCATTTGCAACCTTGTGTTTTGAAAATCAAACTTGATTTTGACAGAAAGCAAGGGATAGAGGATCTTGGGCAAAGTTAAATTCATACCATCAAAACCTTGTCGGATCTTGGAGCTTAGAGGACCTCTTGGGTCATGGGCTAGATGTATAGAGAGAACAATTTATGTAGTTCACCATGGTACATAAGGTTGAGGTTTATTAGGATTGAGCTTTCCTAGGATTGATGCTAAACTTTGAATAAATTAAGGGTGCCATAGCAGATTATCAAGTAGCCTTCAAAACTAGGTGGGTTTTGGAGGCACAAACTCCAGTTGAAACAAGTGAAGTAGGGATCGATAGACCTTTATAAGTATAGCACAATCATGCAAATAGTTGGCCCAAATAATATAGTACAAAGATGTGAGCTTCTACCAAAGGAGGCTAGTGATAAGATTTACAGAAAAGATCATTTTCTTGCCTGCGAAACCATCAAGATCAAGTGTGTGGGAGAACGATCTATATAAGGGAAAGAGTGGGACTTGGTAGTCCTTAAGATGGTCTACAATATGGTTCAAGTGCATTTCCAAAAGTGCACAAGGGTTGAGAAAGAGAGAGTCTCAAATATATGTTTGAGAAAGAGAGAGTCTCAAAAAGTGCACAAGGGAAGATTTCGGGTTTTTGACTAGAATTGTGAAGATGGTTTGGAGATGATGCAGGGTTCCAAATCATCATCAAGTGGATGATGATGAAGTATAGGTTGAGTAGGATAGATCCATGCTTGATATTGGTCTTCATTGACTTGGAAACTTCTAGAAGGGGTTAATCCTAAATTGAACTTGTTAAGGGTTTATATTGTTCCCTTTGTGACCAGAGCTTAGATCCAACTTTGGAAACTTGCTTAGGGTTTTTAATGTTATATTTTCTTGATCCTAGAGGATGGGCTCCTAGGGTAGCTCATACTAATTCTTAAGCAAACAAGTCAAACAACAGATCAAGGCAATTCATCTTAAGCAAGCAACTCAACTACTACTAGGGTTACCATCAAGCTTATCTTGAGGTAAAGATTGGTATTTTTAAGAGGTTGGAGTTTGAACACGGTAAGGTCCTTGGTACTTCTACCAAGAGCATAGTTAAAAAGTTTTATAAAAGGTTTTAGAGAAACCTAGAGGTAAGAGTAGTTGAAGGTTCTTCCTTGAAAATCTAGGGATATTATATCATATAGATCTCCATTGTTTTGTCAACAGAAGCCACTAAAATAGTTTGGTTTGCAAATGCATCTTGGCTCAATTTTTTAAACACCATAAAATTTGAGAATTTGTAAAATGAGCCAAGATAGTTTTGTTAAATAGCTTTTCTCAACAGGTGGTGAGGTAAGGAGTATATCATATGTTATACATTCAGATGCATAAGCACAAACAAACAATAAGAAAACACTACATCACTAAACAAGAAATAGTTTTTCCCCCTGATTTTTGCATTCTGGATAACAAATCTGGGTTCTGAAAATTGGGATGTTACACGGAGGAGATCACATGTGTCTAGAGTGGCATGCTCTATGCCATGGAGGCTGACCGGTAGAAGCACTTTGAAAAGATGAGTGCTTTTGAGATCATCACCGATCTCAAGGCTATCTTTGCGCCCTAGACTAAGACTGAGTGGTACAAGGTTTCAAACCTCTTCTTCTCATCCAAAATGGAAGAGCATAGCATCTTGAGAGTGCACGTGGATAAAATTTCTAGCTACATTCAGCACCTGAACACCCTTGATTGCAAAATAAATGAAGATTTGGTGATTGGTAGGGTGCTGCAATTGTTGCTCCTAGCTACAAAGGATTCATCCTGAACTACAACATGCAGATGATGACCAAAAACTTGTCTGAGTTGTTCATTATACTCAAGCACTCTGAGGTGGAGATCAAGAAGGAGCACACTGTCTTGGTGGTCAACAAAACTGTTAACTTCTGAAGTCTGGCAAGAAGTACAAAGGAAATTAGGGCAAACTAAAGAATAATGACAAATCTATTGCTGGTTCTTCCAAGGTGCCCAAGTACAAGCCACGCGTCATGTGCTTATACTACAGGGGTGAGGGTCACTAGAAGCGCAACTGCTCCATGTATCTAGAGGATAAGAAGGCTGACAAGATGTTGCCAAAGACAAAGGTATATATGATATACCTATTATAGATGTTTTCCTCACAAGTACCAGGGCAACACTTGGGTATTTTATACTGGCTCTATTGCTCATATTTGTAACTCTCGGCGGGAGTTGCAGAGTAAGTGGCACTTGGTGAAGGATGAGGTGACAATGCGTGTAGCCAATAACGACAAAGTTGAAGTGATAGTTGTCAACACTCTCCCTTTGCATCGCCCCTCAGGATTGATTTTGTTATTGAATACTTGTTACTATGTATCGGCATTGAGCATGCATATTGTTGGTGGATCTTGCTTGTTGCAAGATCATTAATCATTTAAATCAGAGACAAATGGTTGTTCTATTACATAAATAATGTGGTTTATGCTCATGCGCATCAAAATAAAGGCCTATTCTTATTGAATCTTGACTGTGATGACACACACATCCATAGCATTGACGCCAAGTGATGTATGCATGGTAATGATAATTCCATGTACATGTGGCATTGTCATCTGGGTCATGTCGGTGTAAAACGCATGAATAAGCTCCATTTTGATGAACATTTGGAATTGTTTGATTTTGAATATCTTGATGGATGTGAACCATGCCTTATGGGCAAAATGACCAAGACGTCGTTCACTATTATGGTGGAATGTGCAGTGGACCTATTGGGGGTCGTACATTCAGAGATATGTGGACCAATGAGTGTCTCCATGCGCAATGGTTATCGTTACTTTTTCACCTTCACTAATGATTTGAATACATATGGGTATATCTACTTGATGAAGCACAAGTTTGAAAGCTTTAAAAAGTTCAAAGAATTTTAGAGTCAAGTCAAAAATCAACTCAACAAGAAAATCAAGCACTTTCGAACTGATCGAGGGGGCGAGTATTTGAGTTACGAGTTTGGCGCGCATCTAAAGACTTGTGGCATCGTGCCACAGCTTACACCACGTGGAACACCACAACGTAATGGTGTGTCGGAGAAACGTAATCGCACTATGTTAGACAGTGTGCGGTCTATGATGTCTCTCACCGACTTATCTGTATCATTCTAGGGATATGCACTAGAAACGGTTGCATTCATTTTGTATAGAACACCATCCAAGTCCGTGGAGACAATGTCGTATGAGAAATGGCATGGCACAAAGACAAACTTGTCTTTCCTGAAAGTTTGGGGATGTGAGGATTATGTTAAGAAACTACAGCCAGGCAAAATTGAACCAAAATCAGAAAAGTGCATCTTTGTAGGATATCCAAAGGAAACTATTGGATATACCTTCTACAACCAAGCTGAGGGCAAAATGTTTATCACTAAGAATGGTACCTTCCTCGAGAAAGAGTTCACAGCGAAAGGTGTAAGTGGAAGGAACGTACAACTCGATGAGATTGTTGATCCTGATCTTCAAAAACTATGTGGCGCAACGAAAGATTTTCTGCACCGTCTTCATCAATTGAATTTGGAGCAAATGATGATGATCATGAAACTCATGACAAGATACCTCTTAAACCTCACAGGTCAACAAGAAGGCGTACTACTCATGGGTGGTATGGGAAACTAGTGAACATGGTCATGCTGATTGAACATCATGAGCCTGTGACCTGCAATGAAGCGATGTAATAGTCTAAGTCCGAGAAATACGAAATGGGATCCATGTACAATAACCAAGTATGGACCTTGGTAGATATTCCTGAAGGTTGCAAGGCTATAGAGAATAAATGGTTCTTCAAGAAAAATACTGATGCTAACAACAACATCACCATCTACAAAGCTCGATTTGTCCCAAAAGGTTTTTGACAAATTCAAGGAATTGACTATGAGGATACATTTCCCCTTAGCAAAGATTAATTCTATTCGGATTTTACTAGCAGATGTTGCACATTTCGATTACAAAATATGGCAGATGGATGTGAGAACTGCCTTCCTGAATGGTAACATTGGGGAAGAGTTGTATATGATGCAACCATAAGGTTTTGTTGATCAAAAGGATGCTAGGAAAGCGTGCAAGCTTCAACATTCCATTTATGGACTAAAGCAACGATCTCGGAGCTGGAATCTTCGATTTGATAAAGTTATCAAGGGTTTTGTATTTGTCCAGAACGAGGAAGAACCTGCATTTATAATAAAATGAGTGGCTTCTTAGTGACATTCCTGGTACTATATGTGGATGCCATATTACTATTAGGGAATGATGTGAATCTTCTGAATAGCATAAAAGATTATTTAAGTAGTAAATTCTGTATGAAGTCCATGGGTGAAGGTGCATATATACTAGGCATTAAGATCTATAGAGATAGATCAAAGCACTTACTAGCACTAGGTCAGATCACTTACCTAGAGAAAGTGCTGACACAGTTCATAATGGATATGGCAAACAAAGGTTTCTTTCCCAACGTGAAAGGTAACACTATTGAGTGCAACTGAATGCCTAGAAACGGTATAGGATAAGGAAGCAATTAATGAAAGGAATACCCTATACATCTGCCATTGGTTTCATCATGTATGGTATGCTGAGCACTCAATTAGATGTGGCCCTGGCTCTTAGTTTGACGAATTGTTTCCAAATTAACCCTGCAATGGTTCACTGGACAGCAGTTCAGAACATTCTTAAGTATCTGAAAATAACTATGGATATGGTTCTTGTCTTTGGAGGACGTGATGAAGAACTTGTCTTAACTGGTTACATGGATGCAAGCTTCAACACTAATCCAGACGGCTCGAAATGTCAAATGGGGTATGTGTTTATGGTGAATGGTGGCATGGTAAGCTGGAGGAGCAGGAAGCAATTCTAGGTGGCTCAATCTATAATGGAATCAGAGTACATTGCTGCTTCAGAAGCGGGAAATAAAGCTGTGTGGCTGAGGAAGCTCATCACTGAACTTGGAGTGTTCCCAAGAGCGCAAGACCTTGTGTGCATCTACTGCGACAACATGGAGGACATTGCAAATGTGAAGGATTAGATATTTCACCCCACTGCCAAACACATACTCTATTTCAACCCACTTCCAAACACATACTCTGAAATTACCATGTAATAAGAGAGTATGTTAGGAAGGGTAACATTAGAGTTTGGAAAGTACATACAAATGTGAATGTAGCAAATCCATTGACAAAGCCTCTACCATGAGCAAAGAATGATCAACAACATGAATCAATTGGTGTTAGATCATTGCCAGATGTAAATTAGTTTATTTGTACTCTAGTGCAAATAGGAGACTGAAGGAGATACGCCCTAGAGGTCAATAATCAAGTTATCTTTATCGATATATATATGTCATATGTTCATAATAGTTTTTTATCATGCTATAACTGTATTAAGTGGAAACATTAATATATGTGTGGTATATAAATAATGGATTTCTATTTTTGTGTCCCTGGTTCCTTAGTTATACTTACTTTTGCCCAGATGCTAAACTTTTCCTCACTTTTGCCCAACGTCTTGTCTGAAACTCTCACGGAGTCTGTCTGTTAGCCTTATAGTTACGTGATGACTAGTGGGGCCACGCTGGGTCGGGTCCCGTAGTGGACACTTCTCTCCACTTATCCAGATCAATGTGGGACCCACATCTTATCCATGTGAGCATCGTACCCATAACTTACACAGGTTAGCGTTGCAGCTTGGGAGCCCGAGCCAGCCCCGTGCCTGTGCCCATGCCGTTGCCTCCCCTTTCTTTTCCTGCACCCTATTTTTCTTCTTCTCCATCAATGGCAAACCATCTCCGGTTGACGAGTGATGTCTAGCTTCACTTCAGCCTCCTGTTCATACCAAATTGTTTTGATTTCTCTCTATTTTCTTATTAGCCCCTCGGAATTTGAATTTAGGGTTCATGTTACCATTTCAGATCTTGGAGAGATGCGGGCATTTCGAGTGGATCAATGTGTACATTGATAGGCTAATTGGAGGAATCAATTGGTGCAACTTGGGAGCTCAAGGGGGGCTTGCTGTGGAGAATGTGGCCGACAGAGGAGCCATTTCGATGATTCCCAATGCTAGTTTGCGTGCCTAGTAAAAATTAACATCAAGCCTCTATTATGAGGTGAAAGTTGAACTTTAATAAATTTGAACAATAATATTGTTATAGATTTAAATTCAAGGGATCCCTAAATTCAGTTTGTTTATAGAGTTAGTGTCTCGGTTGCAATCAAGTGAATCTACGTGGTGAAAGTCAAACTTTAAGATTTAGGGAGATGGAAGTATAAGAAATAAAGAAATGATAGAACTCTTGAACACTTTCAAACTAAAAACATTATACAACTTTTGCTGTAAAAGAGAGTTCATCATTTTTAGAGGGTTAAAAGTAATGCATTAACTGAAATCTTTATGTCTCATGCATATACCAAAATAATACAACTCTTGAACACATTCTAATTACACTTTGGACATGATAATGTTGTCTTAAGAAAATCTTGAGAGTTTTTTCATTTTCAGAGAGTGAAAATTAATGCATAAACTAAAGGGATCCCTAAACTAAAATATTTATGTATCATGCATATACCAAAATTATACAAATCTTGAACACTTTCAAAATACACTTTGGACATGATAATGTTGTCCTAAGAAAATCTTTAGAGTTTTCATTTTTAGAGAGTGAAAAGTTATGCATAAACTAAAGGGATCCCTAAACTAAAATCTTTACGTCTCATGCATATACAAAAATTATACAATGCTTGAACACTTTCAAATTACACTTTGTCCATGATAATGATATCCTAATAAAATATTGAGAGTTTACAATTTTTTGAGTGTGAAAAGTAATGCATAAGCTAAAGGGGTCCCTAAACTAAAATCTTTATGCCTCATTCATATACCAAAATTATACAAATCTTGGACACTTTTAAATTACACTTTGGACATGATAATGTTGCCCTAAGAAAATCTTGAGAGTTACCATTTTTAGAGTGTGAAAAGATATGCATAAACTAAAGGGATCCCTAAATTAAAATCTTTATGTCTCATGCATGTAGAAAAATTATACAACTCTTTAACACATTCATATTACACTTTGGACATGATAATTTTCTCCTAAGAAAACCTTCAACACTCATGCATATACGAAAATTATACACCTTTGAACACTTTCCCTTCATTTGTTTATGGAGGTAAAGTATCGGTGGAACAAATAGAGAGGGATTATCCTGCCCGTTAGATCATAGAGGATCAACGGTTGGTGGACACAATCTGTGTGACAACTGTCTCAACCACTCAGGGCGTAGCAGCTATAGTGAGCAAACGTTTGAGCTTTTGTGAGAGTTTGTGACTAAGATATAAGGAAACTCTGAGTAGTATAAAAACCAAGGCAAAAACAGACTAAGGGATTCAAATACAAAATAGAAACATTTTTTAAAAATGGAAAATGCATGTTTTATACAATTAAATACATCTTGTCCTACATCAAATTATTTTATATTCAAATATACATGACTGTGCCAATTATGGCCTCATTCAGACAAACTATGTTTTGGGAAGAGTTTCGATTCGAAAGCCATGCACCTTCATAGCTAGTAGGTGATTTGAGAAGTGGTGATTTATTGTAAAACTTCATTTCTCTATGTTTCTTATGGTTTACTAGGTGGAAGTTCACATAAGAAGACTCCATGAGTAGGTGCCACTATGTTACAATCTTTTTTGAATTTGTCATGCATAAAATGACTCAATTAAGTTGCTAAACTATATTGACCAACCACTAGAGAAGAAAACTAATTATATTGCACACGCTAGTGTTAGTACTCAAGGGTAAAATTGAGTACAAATAAAAATCTAGTGTTAGTACTCGAGGGTATAACTGAGTACACCAAACGCTCCACGGTTAGAATCGAGGGAAAAAACATGACATACCATACATGTGTCATGATTCACGGTGCAATAATAAACATGTGTCACAACTCACGGTGTAGTAGCAAACGCGGTTAGTACGCGGTGCATGGTGGTGCAATGAAACATCACTTCCTTCACCTTTATAGAGCCCCTCTACCTCTCCCTCTCCGCTTACCCACACTCACTCACTCACAAAACCATCTCCACTATGCCATCACCTTTTGCAAACCCAGAAGGAAACCACAACTATGCCGGCGATGGAGAAGAAGGATGCGGTGGCCATCGTCATCTCTAAGGCCACCGACAAGGAGGCCCCTGTCGACGCATCAAAGGCAGCCATCATCCATGTCCCTACTTCCTACCTAGCCGCCGGCAAAGAATCCCTCGCTAGTCGTGGGCAGACCCCGCTCGATTGGAACCCTACGATATGTAGGAGTACATTTGGCGAGAGAACCTTCTACGTCAACAGGTTCGTCCACCCATGGTCGTAGGTAACTAGAGTTTTGTCCCCTTCCCTTGTTCTTCTCCCATTCCCATCGTTGGATGTTATATCTTGTGTTATTATTAGGGTTCGGCTATTTCGCATTTCAAGCATTGCATGCTACATCTCTTACAACAACTAATCCTCTTGTGTTTGATCTTATGTTTTGATGAATCCGCATGTTCGCTTTTCAATCCTATTTTATTTGTTCTTAGATTAGTAGTTAAGGGATTCCCTAGTTAATACTAGCTCCGCTCTATAGTTGGAATCAGTATTTGATTTTTTTTGAGATTTGGGGGTTGGGGAAATTAACCTACTCGGTTAATTTATGCAAATAATCATGGGATCTCAATTGGTTAATTTATGTAAATAATCAATCCCAATAATTAAGGGATCTCAATCGTGTCCTTATTATCATGCCTGCTACTATTTGTTCCAAGAGGTGCAGAGCAACAATGTCTACAGCGAGAACGAGTCTAGGAACACCAAGACTCGTTAGGTGCTGAGGAGGCTACAGTCTAGCCAGTATGACGCCTCCTTCCCTGGCGATGTCTATAGGTGTCCCTTCTGCAAAAGGAGACTCAGCGCCATCAACTTCAACTGCCCTGTGACGCATGCCTAGAATGTGATCTCCTACAACCCCAATGTTGGCGAGACCATGAACATCCACGCATTCTTTGCTAAGCACAAGGCACTAAGCATTCACCTCTGTAACCTCTAGTAGGTGGCCATCACAGAGGGTCGCATGTCTCCGATCAAGCCCAAGGTGCCCGTGATCAAGGGGCATGGCAGGAAGAAGTGGAGGAAGTGCAAGAGGGAGGAGGCGGAGGCCAGGAGGTGTTAAATGTTTGTGTTGCTGCTGCTGTAAAGCAGCCTCTTTTGTTTTATATGTTGTGTGTTGGCTGCTGAGCAGCAAATGTATTGAACCTCATTAAGTACCCTACTTTCTATCGCTAATATATCCTATATTAGCTGCCGTGAGTAACTTATCGACATTTGTTTTGTTTTCTGAATGTATATATGCTGCTGGTGTGATTTGCTGCTCTAGATTTGCTATAGATTGGCAAAAATGAGGTCCAAAAGGAACGAATGATTGAAGACAGAAGCTGTTATAGATTTTCTACCAATTTGGGAAAAAAAGAAACATAAATGTTAGCGAGAGAGAGGAAAGGCGCTCTAAAAACTACCAATTAACGATCAAAAAAAGAAAACTGCCAATTTGGGAGAGAGAGACATAACCCACTAGTGCGCACTACCAAATGTGGTCCTGACCTACCGACCCCACGCAGTCCCACATGCACAGCCCCACATGTCAGCATAACACAGTCCCGGCCTACAGGGCCCACACAGTCCCACATGACGCGGCCCCACACATTAGCATAACGGTCAACCCGACGGCAATTGCCGTTTGAGCTTGATGACTGCAAGTGCACAGATCGATTGTAGCTAGTTTCGAAATAAGAGTATCAAACCCAAAGAGAGCTATTTGGTTAAGTTCTTTATGCCCCTCGTCACTGTCTACCAAAGGATACTCGTAAGCCATCTTTGATTTCAAGTAAAGGGTGTTTGAAAGGTTTTTGGTTGAATGCATAAAAGTAATTAAAATAAGTAAAAGGAAACAAGTGGCGAAAGCATTTGGGAATGTGGCTGAACTCAATGGGCCTAAAGCATTCTCGATGGTGTAGGATACACCTCTAACATGATAATTAATCATAATTAGGATAACCCATTTCTTGTGTCATAACATGTCGAATAAGTCTTTGGATAAAACACATCATAAATATATCATAGACCAATAAGTCGATGGACACAATTATAGATCATCTTTCTTTCACTTCATAATAGTGTGAGGGTTTCTCCATCTCCCCAAGAATGAGGGAAACTACTCACACATGGAAGTAATCAATGACATCATCATACTCAAATGGATGGATAAAAGTATGGGAATATATCTAGTGCAAACCACAATTGAATCTAGAATTACAACAAGATCTAAATAATGATGGTGATGGTGATGCAACGGTTGATGATGAAGGGGATGATGTGATGTCCTCCAATGATCCGTGAAGCAACAAGGATTTTCCCTTCTCCAAGTTCCTCCTCCAGATCCCTCCTGGTGTGGTTTTTCGTGGCTCAAGTTGTTGTGAATGTCCGATCTGTGATCTGTCTTTGCCAGGAGAAAGTATTTGACAAGGCGGTCACGCTGCTGCATGGTACGGCTGGACAGTACGGGCGGGTTTTGCCCGTAGCACTCATTAACGCTGCAGTAGCTTTCCTTCATGTTTGCAATTGTCCTAGGTGCGAAGATAAATCAATTAAGTGACCTTTGTCTCTTAAAAATATCATATTGCAACATAATATGATAGTTCCAATTGATATGTTCATAAGAGACTTAGTAATTCGGGATCCTGCTGAAACAAGGACAAAAGGTTTGTGGAAACACAGTAAAGTACCAAAATCCCTATTCCACTTATGCAAAAACAAAAGGTAAATATGCTTCAATTGAGGACTCATCAACTCCCCCAAGTTAGACTCTTGCTCGTCCCCAAGAAATATGGTGGCTTATGGACAAGATCATCATGTTCATGAGGCATGAGTTGTTACAATAAATGAGGCAGAAATTGAAACAGGAATATGATGTCTACGCACGCTTCTATTCTTGTAGACAGTGTTGGGCCTCCAAGTGCAGAGGTTTGTAGAACAACAACAAGTTTCCCTTAAGTGGATCACCGAAGGTTTATCGAACTCAGGGAGGAAGTGGTCAAAGGTATCCCTCTCAAGCAACCCTGCAATCAAGATACAAGAAGTCTCTTGTGTCCCCAACACACCCAATACACTTGTCAGGTGTATAGGTGCACTAGTTCGGAGAAGAGATAGTGAAATACAAGTAATATGGATGCTTATAAGTGGTAATTGCAATATCAAATAAGAGTCGCAGCAATCAAACATGTAACATGACTGTTTGTAAATGGTGTTTCAATGTTCAGAAACAAGGCCTAGGGATCATACTTTCACTAGTGGACACTCCCATATAAATATCTTCTCTTCCTTATTCTACCGTGAACTACTCTCCGGTTGGATGATGTAGGGCTATAACATCATACCTTAAAGTTCAGATTCCCCATCTAGATAACCCCTCATTGTCACCTTGAGCGCTAGATGGTTCCAACAAACACCACAATCTCACAGAGACATCCAACTCAAATGATACTCATGATAAGTATTTATGTAACCTTAGCCAAAGTGCCACACGGTGTGCACACTGTAAACTTCACACACATCGGGATAAGCAGAGATTAATTAAAGCACTTGAGTAGAAGAACAGATCAATAGATTACAAAGCTCATGATCTCATAAGATCACGCATAGAGAGAGATCAACACATAGCTACCGGTAGAGTCCTTAGCCTCGAGAGAGAACTACTCCCTCCTCATCATGGGAGTCAGCAACGTCAATGGAGATGGTTCCGGGGGCACTTCCCCGTCCCGGCAGGGTGCCGGAAAAGAGACTTCTATCCCCCAAATCTCCTCTTTGATGACGGCGGTGCTACGGAACTTATCGTGGAATTTTGATCTCGTATCTAGGATTTTCGTCCCGGGAGGCTTTTATAGGCGAAAGGGTGATGTCAGAGGGTGGACCAGGGGCCCACATGACCTGGAGGTGCGGCCAGGGGGACTCGCGCCACCCTATGGTGTGGCCAACCCCTGGCCCTCCTCCGTCTCTGCTTTCGACTCCGTCTCATGTCAGGAAAAATAGGAACTTCAGGCTTTGTTTCATCCAATGCCGAGAATATGTCTTTACTAGCTGTTCTGAAACCAAAACAGCAGAAAACAGGCAACTGGCACTGCGGAATCTTGCCAATATGTTTGTGCTAGAAAATGTATAGAAATGCCTCAAAGTGTAGACAAAACATAAGATAGTTGATACAAAACAAGCATGGAGCATCAAAAATTATAGATACGTTTACGACGTATCAAGCATCCCCAAGCTTAACTCCTGCTCGTCCTCGAGTAGGTGAGTGATAAAAAAGAATAATTTTTGAGGTGACATGCACCATCATAATCTTGATTAAGGTATTTGTAAAACATTGATAGCTGGGATCATAGTACTCTAACATAGACATGAAAGACATAGTTCTAACAGTAAGACATAGAAACTATGTTGTAACATGAAAAGGTACAAACAAAATAGTCATGAATAACAATGCTTTGAGAGACGTTTGTTTGTTTCATATATAGAAAACATAATAAGAACGATAGTCATCTTGTCCCTCATGGTATAGCAAATCATAAATTCATAGGACAACTTCAAAGTTCATAAGGGTGACTAGATACAAATAATTTAAGAACAAGCAATATCAAAGGTATCAATCAATCAACAAGTTTTGGGAAAATGCATATTAAACTAAGAATGATCACTATGCTCTCTCAATTGGTGCATAAAGATAGAAGATGGAGACTCAACATAAAAGTAAAAGAAATGCCCTTCATAGAGGGAAGTAGGGATTTCAAGTTTTATTAAGAGCTTCCAAAAATTATGGTACTTATTAGCTTTCAGCACCCATTTCCCCTATCATAAGCATCTTTAGGTGATTAAGGTTAAAGTGACACAAATATTAGGATATGCTTGACAAGTTATAAATTGAAAATCTCATGCCCCTTGCTTACCAGCACCGAACCTCATGCTACTCAACTTCAGTCACGAGTAAGTTCTTGTCATTGTAAGTACATGTGTATCATAGAGAACCGCCAACGGGTTACCCCTTGCCCCATGATACAGGAGCTATCCCATATCAAAATGACAAGGTAACAAACAATGAGCATCTCAGCGATCTTTTTATTTACTATTCGCATAGGTTTTTATTTATGATGCTCAATAGATTGCTCACTATGGTTATGCTGCAAGTTTGAAACATGATTAGGCATGGCTTAGGCTAGCCGCCCAGGGGTTTCTCTAACACATATACAAACTCCATGAGCTTACAAGCTCCCCTTTTATTTCACACCACCAGGATCCATAAACAAAAGAACATGATATCAACTGAATAATAAGTGCAATGTTGAAAGCGTTCCCCATGGTAACATGGTTCTGCTAATACACAACTTATAAAGCGCAAGCATATAGGCAACACAGATGGACACAATGGTTTAAGTTTATTAAGTATAAGAAAGTAAAGTGTGCCATCAAGTTTGTGAGAGCTTTAATCACTAATTTTCACATAACAAGTTTAATTCGGAAGGTAGATAAAAACATGAATATACTTCGAATAGCAACAATGCTAATAGGTAGGTATGGTGGACTCTTTGGAATAACTTGGTTTTATTTGGAGTTGGATGCATGAGTGGAAGTCACACTTGGTACATGTGGATGCTAGCAAAAGACTGGGAGCGACAAACTAAGGGAGAAATAATGGCCATAATCATGCAAAGCGACAAAACATTATTAATTAAAGCATAAAGTGATATAAAAAGTCAAAAACTAAATGATCATAGAGGCTAAGGTGACTGGTTCACAGTCTTAACATGGTGTAAGCATGTGCCAAGTCAACCCAAATAAAGCATCAAAGTAGAATACTACAATATTATGCTTTTGTATGCTAAAACAATGCATGATTCTTTCAAGGCACATTAAGCAATCTCAATTGTTTGGAACAAGTCATTCTACAACAATAATCACTAAGCATAAATTCAAAGAAACATAAAACATGACATGATAAAGTCTAGGCCATAGTTAAAACAAGCTTCCTTTTGTACCACTATAAGTATGAAACTTCCTACTCTTTTCCAACACCAATCGAAAACTAAAGCTAAACGCAGTGATAGCAAAGGAGAACACTCAAAGAACAATAAGAGTGAAAACTAGAGTGTTCTAGGCAATGAATAATGGGGTGTGTCTCTCTCCAAAAGAAGTGTGTTGGGATCCAACCAACTTATTGCAGCAAAGAAATCGTAAAAATTAAAAGAAAGACGCTCCAAGAACAACACAATTGTGCATGAAATAATAAAAATGAAGTGTTTGGAAGAACCTAAGATTTTTATTGATGAAGAAGGGGATGCCCAAGCTTTGACGCTTGTACTTCTTGAATGTTTCTCGGGGTGACACGGGTGGCATCTCCAAACTTGAGCTTTTGTCCATACTTCATCTCATCACATTATTCTTCCCTGCACTTTAAAATCTCCTTCATACAAAACTTCACACAATCTTCATTAGCAACGTTAATGTATTCAAGATAATAAGTCCTTGGGTTTAGTTTCAACACAAGTATAACATCCATTAAAACACAAGCTACTGTAGCAATTCCTTCTAAAAGCTCAAGTAACCAAAGAGAACTCAAAGACAAAGATATTAAGAGGCAGATGCAAATAATGGCAGAAATCTGTCAAAACAGACCAGCAGGCAAAAACCAATTTTTCCAAAGACCTTCTATTGCTCAAATCAAAAAGTGATAAACTAAAGAAAGTTAAATAATAACTAGGGGACATTGGCACAAAAAATTACAGCTCAATCCGACGTACATGCATTTTTCACGATTCTTTTACAGTGACGCACAAAAATCTGTTTCAGGACAGCAACTTCCCCATATCTTACTTCCCTCTCATTAGAGGTTGTTCTTGGCACAAAAACGAAACAAAAAGGATAAGGAGAGGTTATTACAGAGGCAATAACTTCCAAGACTCAACTAAACAGAAATAAACTAAAAGTAAAAATATAATGGGTTGTCTCCCAAAAGCTCTTTCTTTATAGCCATTAAGATATGCATGATAATTTAGACGATGCTCACATAAGAAATATGAATTGAAGTAAAACTGAGCATCAAGGAGAAAATATGATACACATTTAAGTCTAACCCACTTCCTATACATAGGAATCTTGTAAGAAAATAAGTCATGAAAGCAGAAAGCAACAAGCATAGGTAAGCAAAACAAGTGCGACTTCAAATTTTTCAGCATAAAGATGGGAAACTTAATATTGTGGAGACACATAAAAAAATGTTTCCCTCTGTCATAATAACTTTAACTAGCATCATGAATAAAATTAACAATATAACTATCACATAAAGCTTTCTTATCATGAGCCACATGCATATAATCATTATTACTTTCAACATAAGCATAGTTATTCTTATTAATTGTAGTGGGAGCAAATTCAAAAAAGTATCTATCATTATTATTCTCATCACCATAATCGTCAATTATAGGAGGCATATTGTAACCATCATAAGAAATAGAATAGCTATCCTCCAAAGTGTGTTCGTTTGTAAACATATCATCATTGGAAGGAACATGGATATCACTAATAGTATAGGAATATTTAATATCATCATTTCTAGAATTTGTATCAAAGATATTTTCAATATCAAAAGTAGTGTGCTTTTCCCAATCATGATCACTACTATAGGTAGCAGGCATAATAATATCATCGAGTTTAGACTCATCAAAAGCGATAATAGAAGCAACGTGCTTAGGGGAAAATAATGTTTCCTCCCTCCTTTTACTCCTCCTCTTCTTATTTTTATTCTCCTCTTTAGGAGGGAGAGGCTTGAAAGTAAGCTTCTCCATATACCCTGGTTTATCGTTAGAGACAATAGAATAAACTTTTGAGGATTCCTCCTTTTCATTAATAAGAACAAAACACATATTAGTCCTGTCATATTTTGGTAAAATCTCAACTTTTATAATATTTTGTATGTATGTATTTGTGTGGCAATTATCAACACAATAAATATGACAACCATGCAGGACACTATTCATATCAAAAGCATTCATACCTAGCAAATTTTTTTTTCTTGATAACTCTTCACACCCCAAAAATAATGTAAGTTCATCATGCTGATTAGAAGTGATCATGTTATCATGCGGATAAAAATTCCTCTATTTGCGGATAAAAATTCCTCTATTTGCAATCCCTCACTATGGAGGCCTTGATGCTCCTTATATAGGGGAGCCCGGGTTACAATTCTAGGGCAAAGGTGGCAGCATATTCTATGAATATGCTCCTTTCCTAAAGAAGATGCTTCTTTATTCCTATTTAACGGCTCGTCCGAGCTTTGGACGTAACCCGCAGCATCATTCTTGTATTTTGGCGTCACCAGGCATGGGCTACGTCATTCGGCTCTGCCCGTGTCACCTTGGTCGCCACTGACCCGCTGGTCCTCTCTTTTACTTTACTTTGCACATGCTTCAGCTAATAAAGCCACCTTTTGACCAGCAGGGGATTCCTTCTCTTGAAGCTAAGATAGTCCGGCTAGCATATACCTAACCCGGCTTACCCATTTACCTGCAAAAAAATAGACATGGCCGGCATAAATCTTATGCTGGCCGGACCATTGTTAGGGAAATGCCCTATGGGCTGGGTCGCACCGTGATTCGGCCTGCCTTGAGGTGACCCGATCAGCACTTCGCTTTGACCATGTCGTACCCTGGCTAACTCGGCCCTTATACCCCGGCGTTACCCTACCCGGGGGTATCCCCCAACATTAGTCCCCGAAGCTGGTGCGGTCTTGGCAAATTTTTTAGTCGTTAAGGCCACAACCAGTTCCCATGTCCGGATCTTTCTCTCCTTTGGCCGAGTTACCTCGTTGCCCGGAGTTTTGTTTCTTGTGACCCTTTCGCTCTTTCCGAGTCATTCCTCGTAGGCTAGGTCTCTCCCTTGCTTATCGGGTTGTTTTTCCATCTCTCGTACGCTTCTCCACATTCTACGTGGAGGGTAATCATCATTTGCCTCATTTTAAGGGCTATGCGCATTTACCGCACCGGTTACTATCGCTGTGTCAGGCATACCTGCTGTGAACGTCCCATCACTACAGCGCCTTGTTAACCGTAACGCCATGTCATGTCATGGGATCATCTGTTTCTGTAACCCCTCTTATGGCCTTATTCTGATTGGTTGCTTGGGCCGCATACACGCTCGCTGCATGCGGCACGCCTCCCGTAAAGGATGCCACGACGCGCACGTGCCACGGTTAAGTAGGGGATGCGAGGCACTCCTAGGGAAAGTTCCCCCATGTGCGGCGCTCTCCACTGCTCTCTCTTTCACAGCGACTCCGCCGCCGCCGCCAGTTTTCTTCTCCACGAGTGCCACCGCGACCATGCTCTAGTAGCATTTCGCGCCAGCGCTACCGTTCCCAGTGCTACTTTCCACCACTGGGCCTTGCGCTTCCTGTTTCCCTTCCTCCGGCTACCTCTATTCCAACTACCTCGTCGAAAGCTTCGATCTTGCCATGACGGAGGTGGAGGAAGTGGTGGTGGTACAGCAGGAGGAAGGGCCAAAGGGCCACGAACGCGGCTGCTGGGATGGCTCCACCGTCCGTGAGGAGGACCTAGCCTGGCTCCCCGCGACACAGCGCATCCCCGCCGGCGTCGCCTGCCGCCTCCCCGCCGGTGAGATTATTGTGGACGCCAAATCTGGGAATATGTGGTTTTCTTGTCACATTTCCAATGCGGCTTCAGCCTCCCCACCTCTGATTTCTTCTTCGATTTCATTCCACATACAAATTGGAACCACATCATCTCCCCGCAAACGCTATCACTTCTCTGTCCTCCTTTTTCTCCGGCATTGAAGGATACCTTGGCCTCTAGCCAACCAAAGAACTTTGGATTAACTTTTTTGGTTTGCAGAGGAACGTGGTTCCAGATCCGGAGGTTTCCCCGGACCTGACCCAATGCGGTGCTGCCTCCATCTCTCCGCGCAAGCAGTCCTTGTTCCCCCGGGTCACTGGGCTTGAGTCTTGCAAGGGCTGGGCCCGGACCTTCTTCTATGTCCGGAGCACGACCAAGGAGAACCAGATCCGGCTGCTCCCTTTCAGGCTCGGCCCTCTAGATGTCTTGCTTTGGGAAAGCATTCCCAAACGCGCCATGGCTCTAGCGAATCAAGTGGCCCGCCGGATCACAGACCTTCTTAAGGAGCACCTCCGGGGGAGGATATTAGGATTACTTTCATCCGCAACCGGGTCTCACACCTCCAGAAGCGAGCCCACAAGATCTGCTATCTTAGCGGTCCTCTCGAACCTCACCGGACCTCTTCTTTTGAGCTGGATAACTCGGTGGTTTACCGCCGGGTTAAGTCCATATTTAACGTGGAGAAGGAGTTCTCCAAGGCCTGGGAGTGGGGACTTGAGCCCTTCACCCGTAACAGCCCCCCTACAAAGGTAAATTACTCTTTTATGTTTTCCAAATCTTCCATGTATGTCGGTTTTCTTTTGTACCTTGACCACTATCCTTTTAGAAATTTCTCCAACAACCATTGGAGGATGGCGAGGTACCGGCGAGTAAGTGGTTGGAGGACCGTCCCGAGGGAGATGAGGTGGAGACTGATCTAGAAGCCTTCTTGCCTGCCCCGGACATCGTCAAACGCAGCACTGGTAAGGCCTCTTCTCTAAGGGATTGGCCAGACGGTAATGATTCGGACATTGAGGTCCTTGAGGTACTTGATCCGGTTCTTATCTCTTATTTGCATCTGGTATTGTTCGGATGTTCACCTAACCCAGACGCTCAGGTCCATGAGGTTACTCCGCTTGCACTAGTGGCCCGGCCCCGGCCCCTTCCCAGAAGCGCGCAGCTACCCCGGCCGCAGCTTCGGAGGTGCCGCGCCCAAGAAGAGGCAATAGAAGTCCGGGGTTAAACCCTCGGCCAAGCCTGCCGCCAAGAGCACAGTCCGAAGGGCACCCAAACCTCGGGCTCCTCCCACCGTAGACGAGCAAGTCCTTTTAGCATTGCTACTTTCGATCTTTTCTTCGCTTGCCTTTGTTTCTGGTTGGTTCTCTCTTTTTGACTCGCTGTTCTTCCTTTTTTCTAGAGCTCCTGTGGATATCTCCCAGAGCGGTTCCGGCATAGCCTCCCCACTCCGGAGCAGTCCCTCTCCCCCCGCAATGATGATCATCGTCCGCATAGCCCTATTCAAGAGGGTTATGTGGCCGCGCCTGACCAGAGCTCACCTTGCCAAGAGGAGGGCAACATCGGCACGGCGGGTAGTGGGCCGGATCTAGATACGGCGATGCTGGACCTCTCCAGCTCCTTGGCCTCTATGCCCAATGTTGAGGCGCCAGTTTCATCTATGCTGCCCCCAGTATCTTCCGTACCAGCGACAACACCAGCAACAACACCATCAACAGCATCAGCAGCAGCAACACCAGCAACAACACCAGCACCACTAGCCACAGCAACACCAACACCAGCACCAGCAGCAACGACAAGAGCTTCCAAGCCTCCCAAGGGAAAAGCTCCTTCGGCCCCCACCGGGTCAGCCCCTTCAATCACTGACTTCTTTCAACACGCTTCTCAATCCTCATCCGGCAAATCTAAGAAGACCTATGGGTCAGCTTCATCCAGGCCAGCTTCCGGGTCAGAGGGCAGCAAATAGCTGGTTTTGCACACCAGCCCCGGTGCGACTCAATCCACCAGGCATGAGGCCCATGTGAAGGGCCTAGTGGCGAGCCATTCTCAGAGCGGCGAGAGTTACAGTCCACTACTCCTCGAGTATGTGAAAAACTAGAACAATGCCGAATTCGTCGACCCCCAAGACGATCTCCTAGAAAGGTTCGGCCCAGCCGAGTTCAACGCCCACATGAACTCCGCTACCAAGGCTATCTCCCTAGCCGGCCGGATGATGGAGGTAATCCTTTTTCTCTGCTGCTGGTGTTTTTCATAACTTAGCATTTTTAGATATATACCCTAGTCCCCGAGCCTCCTAGGGAATAGCTTGTTATTCGGTCGTCTGCTCCTTAGTTTTTGTTCATAATGTCACTAATTTGCAATAAACTTTGGGCCGGGTCTAGTTCCCGTGCCCGTATCCTATGTACTTCAAATATCCACACACCTAGAGCCGGGTTAAGTTCCACTTGGCCCAGATCTTGTATACCTCGAATATCCACACACCTAGAGCCGGGTTAAGTTCCACTTGGCCCGAATCTTGTATACCTCGAATATCCACACACCTAGAGCCGGGTTAAGTTCCACTTGGGCCAGATCTTGTATACTTCAAATATCCACACACCTAGAGCCGGGTTAAGTTCCACTTGTTCCGGATCTTGTATACTTCGAATTGTTTTTACTCTGCCTTTAAACTTTGCCCTTGCCTTGCTTATTTCAGATTACCACTAACCATCGCACCGCCGAGTTCCAGTGCCTGCTGGACTCCTTGAAAGATGTTTGTGCGCGTTATGGTAAACTCCTTCTGGAGTACCAGAAGAGGGGTAATTTCCCATTCCTCTTCCTTGTTCGTTCAAACTTCCTAGAACCCATATGAATTTCTCGTCCGAATTTTGCAGCCGAGGTTGAAATTGAGAATATAATTATGAGGAAGAACCTTGTGGAGATCAAAGGTAAACGTATCCCCTTTACATGATCATCGTTCCTTCCGTGCTTCATCTGGTGGACACTCGTATTTTGGGTCCTCCGGATCATGTTGCAGTTGCTCTTGACGATAGTGCCCCCATGCCTGAACTGATGACCCACTGCCTCGAGCAAGTAGGGAAATACGAAGCTGAGCTGGAGAAAAAAGACGCTGAGATAGCTCGGCTCCAGTAGCAGGACTCGGAGATTACTCGGCTGAATGCCGAAATCCAGAGGCTTAAGAGCTCTCATCAGTCCGCGCTGGAGAAGGCCGACCAGGATTTTGCCGAAGAGAAGGAGCATTTAATCATGCAAATCTCTAAGGACCAGAGCCTACTGGAGGAAGCCGACGTCAAACTTATGTCGGCGACCACCGAGTACGAAAAACTCTGGGTCCACAATGCCAATGTTGATTCCGAGCTTCAATGACTCCTCTTCCAAATTGCGCGTAAGTTCTCCTCCCTTGCTTGATCTGTTACTATTCAGATTTGATCCATTCGCTTACTATTTCTCCTCTTATCCTTAGGCAAATTTCTAGAGAGTGACACGTTCGCCGCCTCTGCCATACACCAATCCCGTGAGCATCGTGGAGTTTCTGTGGGCCCTGCTGCCGAGCAAATCCCTTATACCACGAATGATCTCCTGGCGAGTCTCACTGCTCGCCTTGAGGTGGTAAAGAATTTTGGCGCGGATATTGTCCCAGCTGCAACACGGATGTTCGGCTGCCTCTGGCCTAGTGAGACCATTCCCATGAAAACCTCAGACTTTATAGCCAAACTCATGGAATGTGGCACGCAGCTGCATTTGTGGCGCGAATCTGCGGCACGGGCTAGGGCCGACACTGCTCTGAAATTTGCGCTCTCGTGGTATGAAGGAATTGACTTGGCATTGCTCTGTCAGGCCTATGCGAACAATCTCATCCAGTACTCCTTCTGCCATGCCTGGAATGAGGGGCCGAGTTTCCTTGATGTCGCCGATCACGAGGTTGTCTCTGGAGCGGAAGATGAAGGAGATGAGAGCAAGGTCTCCGAGCTAGGCGACGATGCTGAAGATCTGGAGAAAGATGAGGTTAACCCGGAAGACGAAGCCGAAGCTAGTGCTCCTCCCCCGCACTCCGGAGTATCTTCCTCCTCGACAAATGATTCGCCTGCGGCTCCTGCTCCTTGAGAAACACTTACCACATTGATCAGATCCTCGGAATGCCAGGTGCAGATGTACTTAAATACTTTTGTTTGGTTGTGCCACAATTAAGTGTTCCGAACTAAGTTTTACTGCCAGATTATCGTGGGTGAAGGCCCTGAGTTTCATTTTCTTGTTCCCCAATTTTTGACTTGGCTCGCGTCTACCTTGATTCGGTTTTTTCGACTTACGAGTCCGAGGTTCAAAAAATTGACTTAACAATACTTGAAACTTTGAGATTCGCTCAAAATAGTTTGGCATTTTAGTTACAGAATAAACTTGAAATTAGTTAGAAAACCAATGTTGGCCCGCTTAAGTTATTTTCCTTAGTTGTTTTTTATGTGCTTTGCCATTCCAAACTTGTTCTCTTGCTTGCCATGAAGCCAATTCTTGTTGGACAGCAGCAAAGTTGAAGAGTTAGGTTTTTGGTGATGGCACACTACTAATCCAACTAAGACATAAGCGACTTAACCCAGCAAACACAAAAAATACGAAAACAAAAGACAAGTGTTGTAGCAGTCCCGGAGTCTCTGCTCGGGGTGGAAAAGTTTTTATTGATAAGCTCACTGCCGACATACATACCGACATACGAGTAGTTTTGATACATTCACCTCTCAGGTGTAGAAAGGACGAAGCAGTGCTACGTTCCATGGTCTTTTGGATTCTTCTTCGTACCTGTCCGCCTTGTTCTTTTGCTGGGGTTGTGCATCAATAAGATAGTAGGAATCATTGCGCAAAGCTTTGCTCACAATGAAAGGTCCTTCCCATGGAGGGGATAACTTACACATGCCAGTGGTGCGTTGTATTAGCCTCACCTTCCCGAAAAACTCGGGGGTTAACTTTCCGGCTATGATAGCGTCAGATATTTTGCTGATATATGGCGGATCTGGACAAGGCCAGTTCTCTCGCTTCTTCCAGTAGATCAACATCACTCTGCCGGGCTTCGCGCACTTCGGCTTCTGTGTATTGGTCTGGACGAGGAACGGTTCCTCATCAACCTCCATTGCATCCACGGACAGAACTCCTGCCGAATCAAGCTGAACAGTCCCCGGGTTTACTGAAGCAGTCCCCGGGTTTGCGGAGGTGCTTCCCCATTCTATCTCCATAGGTGCAGCTCCTGATCCGGTGAGCGCCGGGATATAAATTGAATCTGATTCTGGTGACGGTGTGATAGACGATTTTCTCAAGTGCTCCAAAGCTATATTTGGCGGAATCGGTTCTAGGGATGAGCCCAGCTTGGACAGTGTATCTGCTGCCACGTTTTCGCTCCGAGGTACATGATGGAACTCACAGCCTTCAAAAAACCCGCTTACCTTCTAGACATGGAACCTATACAAGGCCATGTTAGCATCCAGGGCATCCCAATTTCTAGATATTTTCTGTACCACCAAATCCGAATGTCCAAAACATTGTATCCGACGTATCCCCACTTCCTTTGCCACTTTTAGACCATGCACCAATGCTTCGTACTCCGCCGCATTATTCGAGGCACTGAAATGGATTTGAAGGACATACTTCAGTTGATCCTTCTTGGGCGAGGTAAGCACTACTCCAGCGCCTAGTCCATCTTTCAGTTTCGATCCATCGAAATGCATTTGCCAATAATTGGTGTCTGACAGGGGTGGCTCGTATTGCATTTCAGCCTAGTCCACAAAGAACTCTGCCACAACTTGTGACTTGATCGCATCCCTTCTGTCGAATTGTGGTGCGTACGGAGCTAATTCGATAGCCCACCTTGCTATTCTACCGCTTGCGTCCTTGTTACTCATGATTTACGAAATGGGTGCCTCGCATATCACCTTGATGGGGTGTTCCTAAAAATACTGCTTGAGCTTCTTGGCCGACATATATACGCCGTACGCCATCTTCTGATAATGAGGATAATTCTGTTTTGATGCTGACAATACTTCGCTCAGATAATACACCGGCCTTTGCACCGACTTTACTTCCTCTTCGCGCTCCACTACGATCACTGCACTTACGACTCGATTGGTCGCGGCTACGTAAAGCAACATTGGTTCCTTAGGTTGTGGTGCAGCTAGGATTGGTGCGGTAGACAGCATCTTTTTCAATTCTTGAAATGCAAGATCCGCTGATGGTGTCCATGTGAACTTATCTGCCTTTTTCATTAGCTGATAGAGGGGCAAGGCCTTCTCTCCCAGCCGACATACGAACCGACTTAAGGATGCCATCCAACTAGTGAACTTCTGGACATCGTTAAGACACTTTGGCAACTCCATTCTTTCTATGGCCCGGATTTTCGTCGGGTTAGCTTCAATGTCGCGGCTAGATACCAAGAAACCAAATAACTTTCCGGCTGGTACGCCGAAGGTGCATTTCTCCGGGTTTAGTTTCATTTGGAACCTTCTTAAGTTCGTGAATGTCTGCCAGATATCCTCAAGGAGCGTATTGCTTTTCTTGGATTTTATCACCACATCATCCACATACACCTGCACATTCCGACCTATTTGGT
This sequence comes from Avena eriantha, assembly GCA_910589775.1. Lineage (NCBI taxonomy): Eukaryota > Viridiplantae > Streptophyta > Magnoliopsida > Poales > Poaceae > Avena > Avena eriantha. The sequence continues at coordinate 294,685,676 of OU342742.1, forward strand.
CATGCAAGCACTTTTGCATGCATCGATGGTACGTTGCTCCTGCATTACGTAATCTAAATGGCATAGTTCGATAGCAATAACCCCCTTATGGGGTAATAAATGTCGTCTTTATTTGATCATCCGGATTCATGGGTATCTGATGGAAACCAGAATACACATCAATGAATGATAGTAGTTCACATCCGGCCATTGAGTCTATGACCTGATCTGTTCTAGGAAGTGGAAATGGTTCTTTTGGACACGCCTTATTCAGGTTCCTGTAGTCAATACACATGCACCATACCACTGCCACGTTCGGATCGTCTTTCTTTTTCTCCACCAGCACAGGATTAGAGAGCCAATCCGGATAGAGTACCTCCATGATAAACCCAGCCGCTAGTAATCTTGCTATCTCATATCTAATAACTTTCCTTCTGTCTTCTGCGAAATGCCTAAGAGGCTGCTTCACCGGCTTAGCCCCGGGTCTTACATTCAATGAGTGCTCAGCCAGCTCCCTCGGTACACCTTGCAGATCTTGCGTAGACCAAGAAAAGATATCCCGATTCTCATGGAGGAAGTTGACAAGCTCTCTTTCCTATTTCCTTCTTAAGCCGGCACATATGGTGACGGTGCGCTCTAGGAACAGATCATCAATTGGCACTTTCTTCGTATCCTTAGTTGCCTGGAACGATACGCTCCTGTGCGGGTTGATCAGGGCCGACATATGTTGTTGCGCGGATTGAGCCAATCCCGCCACCTCTAGTATCTTCCTCTTTTCTTGAGCTATCACAAGTGACTCGGCTAAATTGGATTCGGCTGATGCGCACTCGATCGAATGCCAGAAGTCCCCTGATATAGTTATCACGCCCCTTGGTCCGGGTAATTTCATCTTGAGGTAGTTGACGTGGGTAATTGCCATGAATTTTCTCAATGTTGGCATGCCGAGTAACGCGTGATAAGCACTTTCTAGATTCACTACCTCGAATTTCAAGTTCTTAGTGCGACAGTTGTCTCTCGTGCCGAATAACACGTCAACCCGGACCTTACCAATTGGTTCACAAGAAATACTCGGCACAATGCCGTGAAAGGTGGTCCTTGTCGCTTGCAACATGTTCTCTGTTACCCCCCACTTGTGCATGGTATCCTTGTACATAATGTTGATACTGCTGCCATTGTCAATCAATACCTTGGCAAATCTCACATTGAGATTCAGCCCGATGAACGTCGGATCCAAGACTAGAGCGTAGGTTCATGTGCTTGGCATGATCTTTGGGTGATCTTTGACACTCCATGTAATCTCTTGATCCGTCCAAGGCATATATCTCGGCATAGCCGGCATACTATGTTCACCTCCATATGCCGGCGTTGTAAGCTTTTCCGGTCATTCTCTTCCGTGGTGAACACGCAATAGCTTTGATGATGCTCCCTGTACTCGTTTCGTCCCTCATTCTCGTTGCAACCTTGGCCATGTTGGTTATTGCCCACTTGATGTACATCATCCCTTCTTTCCGGGTTTTCGTACCTCGGTGAAGGTGGTGGCAGCATCAATTGCTGTCCATTTCCCCCTGTCAGTAACGGTGGTCGGGGTGTTTCATTTCTAGGTGCTTCGTTACGAGGTGCCTGAGCATTCCCCGAACTCCCCTGTTCTAATTTCCTCATCCACTCACACTGCCGGGTCGTATGATTCGCTGGACTGTTCGGACTTGGTGTATGAAATTTGTAAGGTTGATCTAGGTGATCAATGCACACAAATTGGCTCGACAAGAAATGCTCCAAAACAGTGTTAGTTAGGCCAAAAATTCTCTGCCTGCCACCTGTTCGATCAAATGGCCACATGAGAGAAAGTTTTGAATTTTTGAAAGATTTTTGGTGGAGTGGTGTAACTTATGCTGGAGCATCTAGGTTTTCTTGGTATTTCGAAATGGAGTTCATTTGAGTGGTTTTTGAATTAGTGTGATCTTGACACATACACTAGATTCAATTTTCAAATGTCATTTAAAATTAGAGTTTGAATGATTTTGGGAGATCACAAAGTGGGCCTTGGCACATCACTACTTGTACTAGCAAGGGGTGCAAAGAACTGCAATTGTCTCTGTTGGCATTTGATTCCTAGGAACACCCAAAGTGTCATAGTTGGTTAAAATGGCACAAATGACCATTTCCTTATTTTATTCTTTTCGATTTCTTTTTCTTTGGGATTTGTTTGGGAATGATATAGATGATGTGTAATTTACCTTAGAATCATTTTACAACCAATTGATCAGTCAAACATGGAAATTCAAAACAACTCCTAATTTAAATGCACACACATATGAATGCTTAAATAATTTAAATGGAAAAGTTTTTGTTAACCCCAAATTGGGTAGATTTGATCTTGATTAAATTTGGATTAAGTTTTTGCGATGTTACAGGTGGCTATCGAGGGACTAATCCCTTTCAAGTCACTCATCGAATACCCAAGAGCATTCTGATGCATCCGGAGATCCAACATCAAGTTTTCCTCCTCTTTTTCCGCAAGGTTAGAACTTACAATAATAGGGAAATTATTAGTTCCATCAAGAACCTATATTTTAATTCCTTGGGTAAGATTTGGAGAATAGGGGGTGGAGGTGCCTCATCCCCTTTTCTCATAGGTTCTTCATACTTTTGATTCATCTCAAGACCCACCTAAAGTGTAGAGTCCAGATAATCATCCATTTCCATCTTTTCTATATCTTGGGGAATATTATTATTATTGACTAAACTCCTTGCTAAATCATCGCCAGGAGTCTCGATAACTACTGAGGCAAGACTAATGATATTACCTTCCTCCTCTTGTCCATACTCATAATCATCAAAATATTCGATTGTCGGCTTGTGGTGAAATTTAGAAAAATGAAAGTCCATTTTCTGTTCACCAAACTTGAGAGATACAGTTTGTCTATTGGAATCAATGTTTTCTTCTTCGGTGTTCAAGAAATTTATTCCAAAAATAACTGGACAATAAACATTAGTAGGCATATCAACAAGTACAAAATCAATAGGTTACTTATTTGGTCCAACATAGATTGGGAAATCTCTAATTATTCCCATAGGAACTTGATACATTGCAAATGTATCTATAATTTTTGATGTTCCATGCTTGGTTTTATCTACTTTCTTGTGTTTTATCCACACTTTGGAGTACTTTTCATATGATTTCTTGGACTAACCTATTAACGAGAGCCACAGTGCCAGCTGCCTGTTTTCTGCTGTTTTTGGTTCCAGGAAGTCAGAAAATGAATATTCTCGGAATTGGACGGGACAAAAGCCAAAGTCATTATTTTACCGGGGGACACACTGAGCCAGAATACGAGATGGAGAGGGGCCAGGGGGCCGCCACACCACCTGGCCGCGCGGCCAGGCCTGGCCCGCTCTAGGGGGTGGTGTGGCCCCCTCCAGCACCCCCTCGGCCTCTCCTTCCGCCTATAAGATGCCTCCGATACAGAAACCCTAAGTACCCGATCAAAAATCCATGAAAGAGTTTGTAGCCGCCATCATCTCTGTCCCTAGATCGGGAGGGATCTGAAGCTCTTCCCGAAACCCTGCCGGAGAGGGGAATTCACCCTGGAGGCCTTCTTCATCACCATGCAAGCCTCTAGTGTGATGCGTGAGTAGTTCATCTCTGGACTACGGGTCCATGTAGTAGCTAGATGGCTGGTTCTCCTCCTTTGTGCTTTCATGTTAGATCTTGTGAGCTCCGTTCATGATCAGGATCATCTATTTGTAATTCTGCATGTTCTATTTGTGGGGATCCAATGGATATTGAGATGCTATTTCAGATTGATTATTGATTCTATCATGTCTTTGTTATTTGTGATCTTGCATGCTTTCTGTTGTTAGTAGCTATCTTTGCCAAGTAGATGCTAGCAAGTCCAAGAGTTAGTATTTATGCTCGATAGGGGGTTCATGCCTCTTGTAATCTAGGGAAGTGACAGAAATCTCTAAGGTACTAGATGTGTTGTTGCTACTAGGGAGAAAAAAATAATCCTTTGTTCATAGAACAATCGTATTGTTTACTTTACACGCAATTCGTAATGCAATAATCTGTTGCTTGCAACTTAATACTGGAGGGGGTTCGGATGATAACCTGAAGGTGGATTATTTGTCATAGATGCAGTTGGATGGCGGTCTATGTATAATGTTGTAATGCCTAATCGAATCTCAAAGGAGTCAAGATGATTAGTATATGCTTGTATGCTTTCTCGATGTTTGTCAATTCCCCCGCTGTAATTTGTTCACCCATCATGTTATCTATCTTAAGGAGAGCCACCTCTAGTGAACTATGGACCCCGGTCCTTTCATTTACATACAATCTACAAACTGTTTACTGCTTTGTGTTTACTTTCTGCAAACTATTACTCCTTCCATTCGATACGTTTAATCCTTTGTTTTCAGCAAAACCAGTGAGATTGACAACCTCATCGCAAGTTGGGGGAAAAGTTCTATGGTTGTGTTGTGCAGGTCTCCACATTGCTGCTGGCACCGGTAGTGCGCACTGCCAACGTTCAGCTAGCAACACCATTGGGGTGTTTCCTTGCTCCTATTGGATTGATAACCTTGGTTTCGTACTGAGGGAAAACTTGCTGCTGTGCTCATCTTACCTTCCTCTTGGGGTTCCCCAACGAGCTCTATATATTTTGGGCCATCAGAACTCTGAGTGTCTTATCATCAAGCATTATAGTCATGTCAATATGTTCTAATTCAGCTGGGTCTAGTTCATTTTGGATTTCCAAATAAAAATAAATGGGATTACATTAATAGTTATTGCAATGTCGTAGAGGCCATTATAAGATGTCCCACAAAAAGTACAAGGGAGAATAGGTTTACCAACTTCTTTAGCCTTTATCTTTCCTTCAACGAACTGTGAAGCTTGGGTATCTAGCTCTACCATGTTGCAATGTGCAAACATGGTTAGAATATCCTCCTTCATTGGTTCCCCAATCTCCTATACACTTACTTCGTTAGCTTTCTTGTGTGTGCATCCTCTTCCAGCATCTCGGGGAACATCCTTTCTTCTTTGCATTGATCTTTGAGATGCTGAGCCATCATATGTTTTCTCGCAGTCCTTGGAAAAGGAAGGGGTTCAACATATGGGGGTATATCCCTTAATGGCTCAATATGAGCTACAATTATTGGATCATCTTCTTCAGCTGCCTCAGGTGGGGGAGTTATTGAAGCCAATCTTTCTTAGTAGATTCAATGTGTTCTGTAAAGGACTGAAGGATTTGGAAAATAATATCATCATCAAATTAAATTTCATTAGCAGTTTCTTTTACTTTACTAGATTGCTTATAAGCATTGAGACAATCATATTCAATTTCTATACCTCCTTCGCCTCCAAAATCAAATCCCCAAGTTTCTGTATTCCGACGAATACGTTTTTGAAGTTCCCAAGCTTTAGTTATAGTTAGCTCCATAAAGGAACCTCCGAAATTTGTGTCTAGCGCATGTTTAATTTCTTGATTAAGTCCCCAATAGAAAATATATAAAACATACCATTCAGGTAAATCATGGTGAGGACATTAATTCAGTAGGGACTTATACCTTTTGAAAGCCCTTACCAAGCCTTCACCTGGGCGGTTCTTCAAGTTCGTGACTTCCCTTCTTACTTCAGCTGTCTTTACCTTGGGAAAGAGTCGAAATACGGATTATCCTTTGAGTTTTTCCCAAGTATCAATTTTCTTTGCAGGGAAAATTATATACCAAGCCAAAGCTATGTTGGTTAGAGATTGGCTAAACAATTTAAGTTTCAATTCATCATCATAATAGCCTCTCAACTTAAGTGTCCAACATAACTCAGTAAAACACATTAAATTAGTGTAAGGATCTTCATTGGGATCATATCCTACAAAAGTTTTCTCTTTAATAATAGCAATAAAGCGAGGGTTGACCTCGTATTCTAGCTTGCTCCCACTAGGGAATTCTTTGACAAGTCCTCTATTGAACTTCCTGAGGTGTTTAGCTGCATCGAGCTAATTCATCAGTCCAAGTGCAGTCATAGTGCTTACCGGAAACTAGTAAAAAACTTTAGTAAAACAATTAGTACTATAAGCAACTAAAAACAAAGAACAAAAGCACTTAGCTCCCCGGCAACAATGCCAGAAAATAGCTTGATGACTGCAAGTGCACATATCAATTGTAGCTAGTTTTGAAATAAGAGTATCGAACCCAAAGAGAGATATTGGGTTAAGGTATTTATTCCCCTCGTCATTGTCTACCAAAGGATACTTTTAAGCCACCTTTGATTTGAAGTAGAGGGTGTTTGAAAGGTTTTTGGTTGAATACATAAAAGTAATTAAAACAAGTAAAAAGGAAACAAGTAGCAACAGTGTTTGGTAATGTGGTTGAAATCAATGGTGCTAAAGCGTTCTCGGGGGTGTAGGATACAACTCTAGCATGATATTATTAATCATAATTAGGATAACTTACTTATTGTGTCATAACATGTGTGGAGAGAGCTCCATAATAAGATGTTCACTACAAGGCTTGTAGGAAGTCAATTTGTTAATCCAAAAATGAGGTGACCTCTAAATAACAACTGCGATGTTTGAGAGAAGTCATCCATACAGACCACCGCAATTAAGGGTCTCCCCGTGGATATCATAATTAGCGTAGGGAATATCTCATAATCCTCCTTTGACCATGTAGGTTTCTAGCTAGTGCTTCTAGATACAATAGCTCCGGACACACTTCCAAACACGTCCAAAAGATTTCACCCTCTTCTTTAGTCCCAAATGAAAATGATATGTGGCCGACTACACATACCATCTAAAGAGAGAGATCAAACACACATCACAAATATGTCATAGACTAGTAATTCGATGGACACAAGTATAGAGCATCTTTATTTCAATTCATACTAGTGCTAGGGTTTCTCCATCTCTCCAAGAACGAGGGAAACAACTCATACATGGAAGCAATCAATGACATTATCATAATAAAATGGATGGATAAAAGTACGGTGGTAAATATAGTGCAAACCACAATTGAATCTAGAATTACAATAAGATATGATGAATGAAAGATGGGGGTAATAGTGGTGATGGTGATGCTGCGGTTGGTGATGAAGGGGATTGTTGGGGATATGCTAAATGGGTATCACCATAGTACGTCTCTAATCCGGCTCACCCGGGTGGCCCATAGTTGGTAGCATGGTCCATGTCCTGTTGGCGGCCCAGTTAGACGGATCCAAAAGGGAGGCTATGTAGGAGTCACCGACATACTCGGAGCCTTGGAGTACAAGACACAAAGACTAGTTAGTATTAGTGTAGGACTTTGTATCTTGTCCAGCAAGGTCCTTTCCCTGTAACCCAAGGTTCTGGTGACTTTATAAGACGGATATATGGGATCCTTTAGGGAATGACAATATAAAACAAGACACAACATCCTCGCACAGCGAACCAATCTCTATAACTCGGCTTATTGCCATTATAGCCATTTATAGTAGGAGTAGATATCCACCACCATTGTGAGATCTTAACCTGGGTTAGTTGTGTCACACCGTCCCGGATGCTCTCCGCCTTACCCCACGTCTCTGAAATCGCTGTTGGGATACCCCTATGGCATACGTGTCGACAAAACCATGCTAGTTATACGCGCCCAGGGCGAGCAGCCTCCTAGGCGTCCTAGGAACCACCAGGTCGTTATTGTTATACGCGACCAGGGCGAGCAACCTTGGCATGGCAGAGAGCGCAGCGGCAATGAAGGACACTGGAGCAGATCCCACAAGGAAGCAACACGTCCGACAAGAAATCACGACATGCGTGAGGACTCGCATGGAGGGAGCAGCAAGAAGGCTAACCACCACCACCACCACCATCGCCACCCAGCAGCTATCATGGCGGAGGACATGGCGGGTCAAACAGATCGCACCACAACTCCCCTCCCCGTGATGGAAAAGGGAAGCAACTGCAGCCGTACGATGCGCGTTCATGGCTGGACAAGATCCAAGAAGCATGGGAGCTCCCATACCTAGTGACAGGTTGTTTTGGACCGGTAATATGGGACACAGCTTACCCCAAGGGTCTCCGGGTTGACAAGACCATCAATCCCTATGACGGCACTGCCATGCCAACTACATGGTTGGAGGACTACAACAAGGTGATTCACAATGCCGGTGTAAACCCTAATGTCGCCGTCAAGGACCTCCCAATAATGCTCGCTGACACTGTCCGACAATGGATTGACGATTTGCCGGAGAAATCAATCTGCAGTTGGTTGGCCATGCTTGAAGCATTCACCAAGAACTTCAACGGTATGTACAAGTGTCCCTGCACCATCGGTGACCTATAAAGGTGCGTGCAAGAAAAGGATGAATCCTCTCGTGCTTACCCATCTCGCTGGATTGACATGAAAAATTCATGCGCGGGGGTGCACGTACAAACCGCTATGGTCGGATTCATCGACAACCTGCCGAAGGGATCACTGCTCCGGCATACGCTGAAGCACCATCAAGATAACAATGACCTTAACCTCAACGCATTGATTGGCATGGCTAGCGAATCCGCTACCGTTGACGATGACGCTCGTGGATCGTCGCATGCAATTGCCATCCCTACCCAGGCCAAGAGAAACAATAGCAACAATCGGAAATCTCTACCAGAATAAAAGAAAGCAGCCGACATGGTCACCACTATGTTCGCTGGCAGAGGCGGAGGCGGACAACTTGATCATGGCAGGGGGCTAGCCATGGGAAGCAAAGGACTGATTCAACACCTTCCGCGCCCTGTGTCCCCCAAATGTACGAAGAGTACCGCGATATGCCGTGTTTCGTCCACCTCGACGCAAAAGGCAAGGACACCCACACCAACCACCAATGCAAGTTCGTCAACGACCTCAAGGAAGACCCTAAGTCCGGCTACAAGTGAAGTCGGAAGAACAAACCCCACGGAAAGCGCAAAGGGAAGAAGAAGGAGGAGGAGTCCAAGGAATCAAGTTACATGGATGAAGATGGGAAACAAAAATCCGCCGACAAGTGCGATGGAAAGGGCAAGAACCCCTTCGAAAAGAAGTCCCCGATCTACCACACTTTCCTTGGCACCCCCAACGTACGAGCCCAGAAAACCTAACTGGGGATACTCATGGCTACCCTTCCTCCGGTTCCCTAGTACGTCAGTTGGTCGGGATCCAGAAGCCAACCGTCTCCGCGGATGAAGTGGACCCAGAAACTTCTTCTGCCTCTATCACCGTTGGTGTGGGTGTGGCAGGTTTAGCGAAACCGAGGTAGACTTCGATCTCGCCAAAAGACATGATGGTGTAGCTAGTCACGGCCTCCCTAGCCAGAATCCAGGTCTCATAGATAAGAACAAGAGGGACGTCGATGGCATAGAGGACACGACCGACGGTGATTGTCTCGCTAATTCCGATTCTTGCAGATTCTACTTGGAACATAGATATGAAGCTCGCTTGCCCCATGGTGGGCACAAACTCTCGTCGGACTAAGGACAAGTACACCATGAGGGGGTCCTCGAGGCCTGCAGAAGAGAGGGGTGCGAGTCGTATGGTGTTTCGGGACGGTGAGCACACAAGTTTACCTAGGTTCGTATCCATCAACGGTGGATGGATCCTACTCCTGCTAGCAATCCATTAATACGGCAGAGCCAGAATATTGGTTACAAGGGTTCTGCCTGTGCGAGTTGATATTGTATACTATTGTGGTGTTCCCTAAAGGATGGTCCCTAGGACAGCTTATATAGATATCCAACCTAGGCTTTACAGGAGAGACCTATTCGGCTACGACTAAGAGTCAGTTACAGAGTACATCTTGGACTACAAGTAACTACGCATGCCTATGTCGATAAGTCTTCTAGGCCTTCCCATAGCCGGACTAGACTCCGTCTCTTCTCTCTAACCGGGCAACCCATGAAGCATAGCTCTAACCCGAAGTGGGCCACCCTCGTCAGCAGGGCCCAATGAGGATACCCGGAAAGTATATACCCAACAACAAGATCATCCAAACCTCATCCCAATAGAGAACCAGTATGCCATGGTCAGCTACCCATTGATTGACGGCACAGAGTTCACCAAGTGCCTCGTGGATAGTGGAAGAAGCATCAACATTATGTACCTGGATACACTGCACAAGATGAACTTGACAGAGACACAACTACGGAAGAGAAACACCATGTTCCATGCCATCGTTCCTGGCCGACAAGAAAACTCACTTGGTTGCATCACCCTTCCGGTCTCCTTTGGTGATGTCAACAACTATCGCCAAGAGCGCATGACCTTTGAAGTGGTGCCCTTCAAGAGCGTGTAACACGTCATCTTTGCACACGACATATTCCACTCCTTCATCGCCAGGCCATGCTTCATCTACAACAAGCTCAAGATTCACGGACATAATGACATCATCAGCTTTGACGGAAGCTTCACAAAGGCAAGGGACTGCAAGCTGGGCGAAGCCGCCTTCGCCGAAGTTTTCCTCTATGGTGAGGAATTCAAGGAGATCCAGAACCAGGTCGATGCCTCAGAGATGTCGGCTTCGAAGAAGCAAACCACTACTGCTGAACCCGCATTCTAGGCCTCCATCAATACCAAGTAGGTGGAGCTTGTTGAAGGAGATTCCTCCAAGACCACCGCCATTGGCATGGACCTAGATCCCAAATAGGAAAGTGCGACATCGAGTTTCTCTATGAGGACAAGGACATCTTTTCCTGGAAACCTGAAGACATGAAAGGTGTACCTAGGGAACTTGCCGAGCACAGCTTGAATATTGTCCTAAGGCCAAACCGGTGAAGCAACCTCTACGAAATTTAGGTGATGAAACATAGAGAGCTATAGGGAAAGAGATAGCTAGGTTAGTTAAGGCTTTTTATCCTAGAAGTCATTCAGACCCAAAAGGGAACAAAAGAATTAAGAATGTGCGTTGATTGCACCGGCTTGAACAAAGTGTGTCCGAAGGATCCGTTTGCTTTGCCTCGCATTGAGCAAGTCATTGACTCAACGGCTGGCTCGTAAATTTTGTGTTTTCTCGATGCATACTCAGGTTACCACCAAATCAAGATGCGAAAGTTGGACCAATTGGCCAGTTTGTTCACCACACCGTATGGCACATACTGCTATGTCACGATCCCTTTGGGTTGAAAAACACTGGTGCCACCTACTAGCGGACGATGCAGCATTGCCAACATGACTAGATAGGTCGCAACATACACACTTACATGGATGACATTGCGGTGATGTCAAAGAAATCAAATGATCTCATCAATGACCTACAGGAAACCTTTGACAACCTTTAGAAGTACAACATGATACTTAACCCCAAGAAGTGCGTCTTCGGAGTACCATCTGGCAAATTGTTGGGCTTCAGCGTTTCGCACCGCGGAATTGAGGTGAACCCGGAGAAGATCAAGGCCATCCTTGACATCAAACACCCGACATGCTTGAAGGACATACAAAGCCTCACAGGTTGCATCGCAGCAGAAAGTGGGTTCATCAGCTGACTTGGGGAGAAGGCCATGCCGCTCTACAAGTTGCTACAGAAGGAGAACAAATTCATATGGACGGACGAGGCAGAGGTAGCACTTCAAGATTTGAAGAGAATACTCTCCTCCGCACCAGTACTTACAACACCGGTATCGAGGGAGCCTATGTTAGTCTACATGGTGGTAACCAACCGGGTTATCATCATCATCATCATCATTGTGGAGTGCAAGGAACCAATGCATGAATACGGAGTTCAGCTGTGGGGCCCCAGGATTAATGCTCCGAGAATCCCTGGTATGCATACACCACGATCCCTTGATCAGTTTGCCGTAGCACATAACTGACAAGTATCAAAGTAAACACCCATTACTTAAGAGGATACAAGTCATAGCTTAGTTGCCATTAGGGCTACATTAGTCATCATCAGTGGAACTTTATCAAAGCGTAGAGCCCAATCCATGCCTTAACCTACAGGCAACTGGCTAGGAGAACGGCATAGCTTGCGTAGTCATCAGCTTCATCTTCTTCTCGATATCTAACCAAGTAAATAGCTAGGGACAATGCCAGTGAGTACTTTGAATGTACTCACAAACCACCTTAATAGATTAATCGTAATAACAAGAGGATATGCAATACGACTGTGGTAGTAGGAGGGCTCCATGAGAGGTTATGTTCTCGAATAGTTTCTCTTGTAGATATAGCATCTACATATCTTTGTTGAAAACTTTGTAAAAAATTCTAGAAACTTTTTTGAAAAGTTTTGGAAAACACTATGATAGGGTCACCCATTTATTCCTTCTTCTAGTCATCCCATGACTAACATTTCTCCATCCTTTCTGATCATCCCATGGTCAAAACATGTATCCTTCCCGACCATCCCATGGTTAAAACATTTCCAAAGTGTTTTCTTTGCCGAAAACCTTTTTGGAATTAAAACCAGCACCTCTCTACAGTAGTTTGTCCAACTTGTCCATAACAGCGGACACGACTATTCTAATAGATTTACACTCTATAGAGGTTGTACACTTTAACCGAGTAACCTGCCCTAATCCTCACTGATGATGGGTCGAGTAACCGATCAAGACTCTCTAGATACCACTCTAGCATAGGCCCTACCCTATGAGTTATTCCTCTCAACACCGGGACGTTGGGGATCCACGGACCAACCGGAGTTCATTTTGAATCCTCGTGAATGGGCACTTTCAATTAGAGGCTCATAGTATCGCTCGGTCACTCACATGGGTGATCCTGCTTCCTCTAGGTGATTGTCTAACAGTTGACCCTTTCTGTAAAGAAAGCACGAAATTAGAGGGAGTTGTTCCCTTATAATTATTCATGATAATTCCCATGCCAGAGTAGCAAACATTAAGTCCATCCCTATTACGAACCATTCAGGAACCCGCACGATTTTCGAGGCATGCCTCTCTGAGGTCCCTCCCACCGTCTCTCGCCGGCGTCACTCCGGCGCCGTTGCACACCAAATCATGGGCTCCTCTTCACTTGATTCTTCTGGTGGTGATTGGAAAATCACTTATTCTGGAAGTTCCACCGATGGTAAGTTCCTTGTTGGATCTTTGAGTCTCTCGGCTACTCGTTGGTTGGTCATTCTCAATGCCGACGGCTCACCACTTGAGGGTAGATGCATGGAAAATGGGGAGATACTCATGATTGGTTCAGTGGTGAGGTTCCCCTCTCATCTTGCAAGAATCAATGATATTTCGACACCATCATCTGGTTTTCTTTGGATTTCACATGTTATTGTAGACAAGGTTGAAGATTTGAAACTTATGTGGCACGTTACAAGTTTTTCCTTGCCATCTGATGACTTGGACAAAGCTCCTGCTTTTTTGGTCCTTTATTCTCATGTTAAGCGAGTTGTGTTGTTTAATCATGACAAGGTGGTGATTGATGCTAGATTCCGTCTTCAAAATGAGAAGATCTTCTCTGGTGTGACTTTGGATCTTGTAATCAAAAGAATGGTGGCGGGTGCTTAAATTGCTGACGAGACTCTAGCATCATCGGACAAGATCAACAAATGCATTTCATTGGATTTCTCTAAAGGGAAGATTTTTGAGACAAATATGTTCAAAAAATTTGGCCATCACATCAATTTCTCTAGAGGATTGCGCAGAAGGCCTTTCTTCCTGGTTGGCTCATTTGGTCGTGCAAATTTTAAGATTGATGTTCATACTATTGGCATTACACTCCAAGCTTGTTTTTGTGGCCTAGCTTCAAAATTTCAAGTCAAGATCGTCCAAGATAGAACATTTAGATTCTCTGTTGCATCACGTGCTGTGGGTTTTGAAATATATAATTATGGTACTTTCTTAGATGAATCATTTGTCTTGAAGATCAACCTTTGGGGTGATGGAGGTCCAAATTGGAAATTTGAACAGAAAGAATATTACAAAGAATTTGACAAGGATTGGAATTTTGTTTCATACAAAAAAAAGACTTCAGGTTTTGATCGTATTGGTTCGCCGATTTCCTCGTCAACGTCCCCATGCAATAACGGTCAAATCAAAGTTGATATTAAACGAGTTCTACCAGGCACATCATTTGCGGAAATAGTGGTTAATGGTAAAGTTATTGAGGGTGCGAAATCTCCTGCAGATAGCAAATCAACATCAATTAATCTGCCTGGTCTTTTACCTTTTTTGAAATTCCCTATCTTGGCCTGACAAATCTTACCTTAATTGGTTCAAGGCCCATGTCTCGCCGCAAGTATCGCGGCCCAGGGTGTTTGATTGTCTGAAGGATTTTGCTCTTGCCCAAAAAAAGAAATCTCCCGAACCCCCTGCCTCCTCAACTCCCACGCCTGCAGAAACCCCAACTTCCTTGCTCTGCTTGTCACCGGCGACAACCGTTGCCGCAATGGCAAACATTCCACTTGACCCACAGCCTTTCCTACCCCATGGCTTTGAGATTTTGCAGGTGGCTGGCCGGAATTGGGTCAAGAGGGTGGTGGTTCCTCATCGACCGAGGGCTCATGAACAGTATGCTATTGTGCACATTCATCCCCTCCCCCTAGTCTAGTTCCATTTGATAATATCAGAGATGTGTTTCAAGATTTCTTTTTCAAGGAGGCTCGTGTTGATTTCCGTGATATTCAAGATTGTCCATTTGGCTCTGCATATGTTCAATTTACCAATGTTAGTGACCGAGACCGTTTAATTGCTGCGGGGCCAATTCCTTTCCAGGATGTTGAAATCTCTTTTTCTAGGCACAATGAGGGCATTAACTGGCGTAGGACTCAATTTAACAATGAATGTTGGGTCATGCTCCTAGGTCCTCCACTTGATCATTGGCATACTGAGGATCTTAATGCTGTCTTCTCTGATATGGGTAAGGTGTTACATTGGGAAAGGGACCCTGAGTACAAGGGCAGGATCATTGCTAAACTCAGAGTCACTGATCTTTTGCATGTGCGTAAAAGTGTTAGATTCACCATTGGGGACCTTGTGGAAACAGAATCATGGACTTTCTCTATGGAACTTTTAAACAGCAACCTCCTGGGAGGGGGCCCACCTGATGAGGACCCACTACCTGATGATGATTCTGACACTCATCCCTTGCTGTGGTGGGACCCATTTTTGGCCCCCCTCCTCCACCACCTCCTCTACAACCTGAAGGGGACATTGGTGGATGGGACCAATGGGTTGATCGTACTTCTCAATAGAATAATGCTAGTTGGGGTAATTGGAATGCAGTTCAAGGACCTGTGTTTGCTGAGGGAGTTGACATGCCTATTGATAACCTGGATTTACCACCTCAGGAGTCTGGCAGTGTTGTTACTTGTTCCATTCTTGTTGCCAATGCTTCTTCTGACAATGACAAGGCTTCTGTCCATGGAGCTGATTATATTGAAGTGGAACAACAGATTGTTGAAGCAAACCAGGGTGTGGGCATGGGTGAGGGACTGCTTAATATTCTGCAGAATTACCAGGATGACGAGGAGGAGAGCCACCATGCTAATGAAGGGAATCAACGGGATGACTGGATGATTGAAGACACAAATCTTCTCTCTCCCAATGAGACACACCTGCAAGTTGGAATAGCCCTCACTCCTTTTCTCAACTCCTCTGGGGTGCTTTCTGCTAGGCAGTCGTTCTCCAAGCAAGGACTGGAACTCTGGGACAGATTCTTTGCTCCACACATCAACAACCCCTCACCTGGCAAAGGAAAACTGCAATGTGATATCCCTGTAAGTTGGTTTAACTTTATCACCCTCATGCTCATCACTCCTGAAAAATTCAGTTGGGCAAGACACTTTCTTACTTCTCCCCTTTGGGATATTATAAAGCAGCCAATTGCAGAAGAAAATACATTTACTTTCATTATCCCTGATGAATGTGTTGGACATATGCCTCCTCACTGCCTGAATGAATCTCCATCAAACTTGATGGTGCCAAATGCTCCTGCAAAAAAAGGAGGGGTAAAGAACCTTTGGTGGTCTCTGAGGTGAGAAGGAGCCCTAGAATTGTGGAACTTAATGGGGGATCTAAAAGCCATGTGAATTGTTCTGATCTTAATTGTCTCTCTTGCAATGCTGCACCACCTTGTCTCGGTAATAAAGTTGTTAAGAACCTTGCTGGTTCATTTTGCAAGGTTAAGGAGGGAGAACTTGAGAAAAGGCTGCTGAAGAAGAGCAGGTTCAATGATCTGACCATCAAGCCACCTAGAAAACATGGACCAAAGAATATTGGTTCTGACATAAACCTTCCAAGCAAGAAAAAAGGAGGAGATGCTGATTCTTGTGGACAGCAGTCTAAGAAGAAAGCACCTAAATAATGTTTTAATGTCTGCATAATATTGTCCTTTTGTGAATGGATCAATTACCCTTGGAGTCTGTTATGAGTTGTTTAGAGCCATTATGCTGCTATGCATGTTTATGACTTCAGTACCTTATGATATTTACAAGTCTGTTTGTGTGACTACAAATCTTGTGTCACCCCAATGCTCTCTCAACTTGTTTATCAATGATTAACAGCTGAAATTTGAAGATTCTGAACTGGAATCTCAAATGAATTAACTATGAGAAGAACTGGTTGGCATTAAAAAGTAAAATCATTGAATATGAATGTCATATCATTTGTCTCCAAGAAACCAAGAGAGAAACCTTTGATACAAATTATTTAAAGAAATTCTGTCCAAATAAGTTTGATAGCTTTGACCTCCTACCTTCTATTGGTGCTTCTGGAGGGATCATCATCATATGGAACGGTTCATTATTTAATGGAACCAGAGCATTCCAAAATGAATTCTCCACTTCTATCACTTTCACCTCCCAACTATCTAATGATTCCTGGACTCTTACAAATATCTATGGCCCATGTCAAGCTGATAAGAAAATTGACTTTTTGGACTGGTTTTCCAACAACATTATGCATGATAATGTGGATTGGCTTGTCTTAGGAGATTTTAATCTTATCAGAACACTTACTGATAGAAATAAAAGTGGGGGGATGTTAATGATACTATGCTTTTTAATGATGCTATCAGCAACCTGGGACTTATTGAACTACCACTAAAAGGAAGGAAATTCACTTGGAGTAACATGCAGAAAGACCCCCTTCCGGAAAGACTAGATTGGTTTTTTACTTCTAGCTCATGGACAACCAAATATCCATATACTTTGGTTACCCCTTATCCAAGCCTACTTCTCATCACCTACCTTGTGTCATCTCTATTGGAACTAACATTCCCAAGACACAAATTTTTAGATTTGAAAATTACTGGCTTCATCATTCTGATTTTAAATAGATTGTGCAAAATGCCTGGAATATACCAGTGAATCACCAGGACTTGGCAAAAAGGATAGGTGCCAAGTTGAAAAATGTGAGGAGAGGCATCAAGATATGGGCCAAACAGTTACCATGCTTAAAGGACCAAAATGATAAGGTGAATGACACAATTGACCTTCTGGATCTACTTGAAGAATCTAGAACCTTAACCATCAATGAATGGCACCTTAGAGATATTCTAAAATCCCATATTATCTCTCTACTACAGAATCAAAACACCTATTGGAAACAAAGAGGAAAAATTAAATAGGTAAAACTAGGGGACGAGAACACAATTTTAGGCACAATTATATATCAATGATCAAGAATGATAGTGGGCATGAATTTTTTAATCACTATGACAAGACTGATATTCTATGGAATGACTTCAAAGAAAGAATTGGTACATCAAACAAAATTGAGATGCATTTGAACCTTGTAGATTTCTATGGAAATGGAATGACTGATGAGATGAAGAATTCACTTGAAAGACCTTTTCTTGACAAAGAAATTGAGGAGGTTATTTCTGATTTGCGAAATGACAAGTCCCCTGGGCATGATGGTTTTAATAATGAATTTATCAAAAGTTGCTGGTCAATCATTGGAAATGATATCAAATTGTTGATCCATGACTTCTACAATGAGAAAGTCTCCCTTGAAAGCATCAACTCATCCTACATTACTCTCATTCCTAAAATTACATGCCCTTCTACCTCTGCTGATTTCAGGCCAATATCCTTATTGAACTGTGTGTTCAAAATCATTACCAAACTTCTTGCTAACAGACTGCAATCTGTTATTCGAGAATTGGTGCATAAAAATCTATAAGGTTTTCTCAATAATAGATCTCTTCAGGATTTCCTTGGATGGGCATTTGAATACCTATTCCAATGCCACAAATCAAAGGAGGAAATCCTAATTCTAAAACTTGATTTTGAGAAGGCATTTGATACAATGGATCACTCTGCCATCATAAATATCCTCAAAGCTAGAGGATTTGGCAGGAAATGGATCAAATGGATAGGAATGATTGTTGAATCT
The DNA here is from genome assembly GCA_910589775.1 of Avena eriantha. NCBI lineage: Eukaryota > Viridiplantae > Streptophyta > Magnoliopsida > Poales > Poaceae > Avena > Avena eriantha. The sequence goes on from OU342742.1 coordinate 294,703,927, forward strand.
AGATCCTCTGAAATCCTTCTAAATCGGATGCCTGGGAAAAAAAATCTATTGCAGGAGAGGTGTGAGACAAGGAGACCCCCTTTCACCACTACTTTTTGTTCTTGCTGCTGACCTTCTATAATCTGTCTTGAATAAGGCCATGCACATGAATCTTCTAACCCCCCCAATTGATGGACCTCCCAATAGTGATTTCCCTGTAATTCAATATGTTAATGATACATTGGTGGTACTTAGGGCAGATGCTACTCAATTATTGTGCTTGAAATCTCTTCTTCAAACATTTGCAAACTCCACTTGGCTCAAAGTCAACTACTTGAAGTCTAGCATGATGCCAATAAACTTATGTAATGATATATTGATGTATTTTGCTCAGACAATCAATTGTCAAACTGGCAGCCTCCCTTTCACCTACCTTGGATTGCCACTAAGCATTTCAAAACCATCCATGGAACACTTTTTGCCTATTTTTCAAAGAGTTGAAAGAAGATTATGTGGTATAGCTGATTTCTTGAACTATGGAGGAAAACTGCAACTAGTAAAATCTGTACTATCCTCACTCCTTCTATTTTTCATGAGTTGTTTGGAGGTACCAATTGTAATCAAGGATCAAATAATAAAATACATGAGACATTGTCTTTGGAGAAAAAAGACTGAAGATGTTCAAGCAAAAGGACAAGCACTGGTATGTTGGGATAAAATCTGTCGTCCTAAAAGGACAAGAACTGGGGGTCTAGGAGTTCTAAATCTACAGATTCAAAATACTGCCCTCCTTCTAAAGAACCTGGAAAAAATTCTACAATCACCATGACATCCCTTGGGTTCATCTCATATGGGAAACTTACTACAAAAATGGAAAATTACCTGGAAGAAGAATGGAAGCATCATTCTGGTGGAAATCTCATATCAAGTTAATTGATAATTTTAAAGGCATGGCTAAGTGCAATCTGAATTCGGGAAAGTCTGCTTATTTTTTGTCTGACCTTTGGCAAGATGAGTGCTTTATAAATAATTTCCCACATCTTCTGTCCTATGCTAAGTCTTCAAATATCAGTGTACATGACTTCTTACATGCTGATTTCTTGGAGGATAATTTTCACCTACCACTTTCTCAACAAGCCTACTCTGAGTTTTTAATCATGGAAGAAAGATGCCAGGAAATCATGCAAACCACTCATGGGGATATCCATGATAACTGGAGCTATATTTGGGGGTCAGATAAATTTGAAGTAAAAAAGGCCTACTCATCCATGATTGGCTACTCCCCATCACCACCACACTTCTCTTGGGTATGTACATCCTCTTGCCAAAATAAACAGAAATTCTTCTTCTGGCTTTTGCTTCTGGACAGACTGAATACAAGGGATCTTTTGAAAAGAAAGCAGTTCATCCTGCCTGACTACAACTATGTAACTTCCAACTGTTACTTAGAAGAATCAGTTAACCATATATTATGGGAATGTTCTTTTGCAAACAAATGCTGGGACCATATTTATAGAAATAGAACTGCAAACTTATCATGATTGGAAGCTATTTCAAACATCAAAGAAAGGTTACACCTGCCATTTGCAATGGAAATCATTGTCATGGCTACCTGGGGTATTTGGATATGCAGAAATGAGAATATATTTAATGACAAAAGACCCTCACTTGAAAGATGGAAAGCAATCTTCTATCAAGAGATGAGATGGTTATAGTTCAGAATCAAAAGAAAATACAAGGAGAAATTCAAAACCTGGCTGAATCATCAATTAGATAAGGGATAGAGTAGATTTTACCCACTTTAGAGCTGGCTTTATCTTCTTGTTTTGATCTGCCTTAGATCAATAGACTATCTGTATTTTATCTTTGTAACATACTCAGACCTTATAATAAAAAATTGAAGTGGGGATTCTCCCTACTGTTTCACCTCAAAAAAAAGTCCAGCCCTATCCCATTCTAGGGTAATGTGATTGCACGAGTTAAGTTGTTATAGCTAAAGCTGCAAAGAACCTAGTGTGTTTTCATAAACATTTTTTCTCCTCTTTCTTTCAGCATCTTTGTAAAACAAAAACGTTTTTCTTTCTCAAACTTCTCTTGGTAGGTCAGACCTCACCAAGGTTTTACCATAAAATATTCCGTAAACTTTTCTAGGTCCTCCCATCCTCTAGTTTTTGATTCAGCTAAACGGGTTCTCCAAAGGGGTATGGTGTTACACACAAACTACCATACTAGGGACAAGTAGGTGTCATCAAGGGGGTTATACTTAGCAACACAAGGGTGTAATGGTTTGGGAGGAGCCAAGCCACTACCAGATATACATCATCATATAGTAAAACAGTGCAGTTTTCATAAATAGAAGATAAACACGCATAAGTAAAATAGTAGGACAAGGCTTATGATCCAGAAGGTGGCTTGCCTATGGTCCACAAACTGACAATATATGTCCCTAGAAATCTTCTAAGAATACCATAATAAACTAGTAATAACCACTCCTTCTAGTCTCCAATATAATCGCAAACTATCGTTGGGAAGGATAGCACATGCAAGCAAGCAGAGCCCCAACCATCACAAGGCACACAAAAATCATTACAATACAGAAAACCAACATACAACACATCACTAAGTTCTGTTGGTTCTGATACATTGAGATAGTAGCAATTGGAATTACTTATATTTCCTTTGCGGAATTTCCTTTAGGATTTATTTGCCAAGACCATTAATAAAGGGGAACTAAGCCGTGGGCCTGTACGATACCAATATAAAAAAATTGATATCAATAGATAGGTATTAAGATAACAAGGCCAACAGAAGTGGTTTCATGATTTCATCATTTTTCCTTAGTTAGATATGATTATTTTAGTGAAAATAACCCTCGTTTGGGTGAATAAATCACCAGAAAAGGTATGTGCCTCAAATAACTTTTTTCCTCCGAGGGTTTTGTATATATTTTAGTTTGTGATTTTTGAGAGTTGGAATCATCTCAAAATAATTACCAGAATTCCCCTGGAAATTTCCCAAATTGAGTTCTGCAAGCAATTTATCATTTTCACTATATTTATTCTACAAAAGCTTTTAATATGAATCCAAGGTCACATGGTAGTTATTTTAAATTCCTTTCTATATAAATTGTACTCATCCTTTTTGGAGTTGTAAAACTCTGGTAGTGATTTTTCTACTGAAACAATCCTAGGTCGAGATATTTAAATCACCATAAATCATTAATGGCTCAATAAATATTGATCTCCTTGGTATTGATAGGTCTTGTATTACGACATCACTACTAGTTAGAATAAGGTCAAATTAATTCATGGTAGGAAATTTTCTAAAACCAAAAATGAACTTTTTTTTGTTATTTTTACTATAGGAAAAATATAGCTCCACTTGACATGGGGCCAAGTCCAGTAGTTAGGAATTTCAATTACCTTCCATAGGAAATTGAGTTTACAAGAAAAGGGTTCTAAATAACCAGGAAGAATATGTTTATGGAAAAGGATACATCTTGGTAGATGAATTACTATAGGTACATGGTTAAATATTTCGGCTTAAATTTTATACTGTATGTTAGGTAAAACAATAAGTTACATGATAAAAAATTTATCAGGAGACATACATGTATTTTCCAATTTGTTTTGTATTTAAACTAACTATATAATAAACAGATCTGGAAAGAAATGATTAAAAGAAGATTTCTAGGCTGGTTTTCTAGGAGGGATGGGCCATAGAGGGTCGTTTTCAGCCCAGCAACCATCAGTGCCCGCGGGAGCCAGTTTCAAAATCTAGAGCATCGGACCCGTGGGTCAACGACCGCGAGCACCGAAGCGGTAAGGAGTAGCTCAAGCCATTCGAACAAGATACGGTCGATGGACCTGGCTCTTCTTCTACCTCCAAACGCGGCGAATACACGTGGAAACCCTAGCGGGTCAGAGGGTGTTGGGGGCAGCTCACCGAGGGGCGGAGCAGTGCCGAGAGAGAGTGGGGGCGATGCGACGCCACGTGAGAAGCCCAACGAGGGGAGGCGGTGGTTCCGTGCAGAGACAGGGTTGCGCACATCCATGACGAGGATGGCTTCGGGAGCTCGTCGGGTCTATTGCTAGAGTCGTCCCTGAGCAAGGGGGAGGTGGGTTAGGGCTTATGTGCTAAAAATGCAACATGCAGGTAGAAAATAGGGGTAAGGGAGCAAGGTGACGACCTGTACTTTGATATCTTGAAGAAAATCGAGGAGGAGAGATGTTCCTTCTCCTAGTAATTGCAGGGGCGTGGGATCGATGGGGAGGAGGTAGGGGATCTAGAGGATGGATATGGAAGGAAATAGAGGAACTTGGGGGAGTCGAGGTCGACCATGCGCTCAACTTTTGGTAGGAGGTTAAGAGGAGAGTTCTTCCCTCTCCATGGCAAGGGAGAGCTAGGGATGGAGGGGCGTCCTGGGTTGTGAGTGTGGTAGTAAAGGAGGGTAGTCAGGATATAGAGGAGAGCTAGTTTGGCCTCTGGTCCTTTATTTCGGGAGAGATGGGTTCTTGGTGAACCTTGTCCACTTAGGGCAAAAGGAGAGAGAGGAGGGCTATGGTTGAGCAAAGCTGGTGGTGGAGAGAGGTGTGAGGGGGTCCTGTGACCTACATAGGGCAAAGAGAGGGGGGTGGTGTTGCCAAGGCATTCAAGAGGCTAGATATGAATTAAAGTGTGTGAGCTCTCTCTATCTCTCTCTCTCTCGATATATCTCTCTCTCACTTCTTCCAAGAGCCATGCACAAGGGGAGGGAGCTGCTACAGTACCTGGTCGACCAGGGGAGTGGTGGTGGTGTTGTGGTGATTATTTTTCAAGCGTTTGATTAAGATGAGAGGGTGTTTGTGAGTGGCTTTTGAATTTTGTTGAATTTTAGTAGAGTGGGGATTATTCCATAGTTCCAAAAGTTTGAACATGGAAAGGTAGGGTAGTGGCGCTCGTAGATGGGTCTGGTTAAGACACACATTGGGGAATTATTTGAGATTTTTCCAAGGATTTTTAGTCCACTTAAAATCATTTATTCAAATAGTGCTGAAATGATTTCTAGAAGTTGAATTTATATTTTTGAATGGGACAAGGTTTTTTTTGATGTGATAAGGTTGTTAATACCAAACCACTCATTGGAGAATTTTCCTAGAATTTCATGGAATGGAAAAGTATTTTTAAGCAATTATTCCTTATTTTTGCCATTTAAGGAAAAGGGAAAAAAGAAATAATAAAACTGTTCAAAAATATTTATTTTTGAAGTGGGAAGTTAGGGTATGATATATAGGCCTCAAATGAGCCTAAAGTTGGAGGTGTGATTTGGAGAAAAATAAACTTGCCTTTATAGATGGACTTTTGGAGGTTTTGTCCATTAAAGGAATTAAATAGGTTTTGGTCCATAATAATTATGGATAATATTTGATAAATCTTCATAAACAAGGTATATGATGTATGAAATGTGTATCTATCATTCTCATCCTTGGGTGTTGAGAATCCAAGTTGATTTTGGTGCAAAACAAGGATAAAAGGATCTAGGGAAATGTTAACATCATACCATCAAAACCATGTTGGATATTGGAGCTCATAGCTCCCCTAATCTCATGGGATACATGAATGGATATACCAAGTGATTTATATCACCATGGTATAGCGGTTTTAGGTTGATCATGACTGAGCTCTCCCAGGATTGATGCCAGAAATTGAATAAAAGAAGGGTGCCAGAGCAGATTATCAAATACCCTCCAAAACCATATGTGTTCTAGAAGCAAAAAGCTCCATTTTAAACAAGTGAAGTAGGTATGGATAGAACTTTATGAGTAGAGAACACTAATTCCAAGAGTTGTTCAAAATAAGATAGTATGAAGATGTGAGCTTCTACCAAAGTAGGCATGTTGATAAGATTTGCAGGAAAAATTATTTTCTTGACTACAAAACCATCAAGAACAAGTGTGTTATAGGATTATCTAGACAATGATCAGAGTGGTCCTTGGTAGTCCTTAAGATGGTCTATAATATGGTTCAAGTGCATTACCAAAAATGCAGAAGGATTTGAAATGAGGGGGACTCAAATATGGCATCTTGATAACATTCCAGACTTTTTCATATTTTGGCAGATTTGGGGATTTTGACTAGAATGTAAGAGAGGATGGTTTTGATATGATGCAAGGTTCCAAATATTCACCAAGTGTGTAAGGATGGAATGCAGATTGAGTAGAAGGGATCCTTTCTTGGGGTTGGTCTTCATTGACTTGGAAGCTTCTAGAAGGGATAATTTTAGGAGTGATCTAGTTAAAGGTTTTTAGATGATCACATGGTGTCTCAAGATCAGATTTAGCCTTAGAATCTTTCTTAAGGTTTGTAATATTGATTTTTCTTGATACTAGAGGATGATCTCCTAGGGTAGCTAATACTACTTCCTAAGAAAGCATGTCAAACAACATATTAGTGCAAAACATCAGACAGGAGATCAAGGCAACATATCTTCGAAGCAATTCAACTACTACTAGGGTTACCGTCATACCTAGCTTGAGGTAAGGATGGGTATTTTTGCAAAGGTTGGGTTTTTAAATATATAAGACTGGAATTCAAGAGCTTATAAAAGGTTTTGGAGAAACCTAGAGGTAAGACTAGTTGAAAGTTCTGTCTTAAAAACATAAGGGGATCTTTGCTCAATAGAAGCTACTAAAATAGTCTAGTGGTGCAAAGGCATCATGGCTCAGGTTTTGGAAATGCCAGAACAATTGAGAATATGTAGAAAGAGCCAAGACCGTTGTTTTAGATATCTTTTATCAACTGAGGTTTAGGTGAGGAGTATATCATCTGCTACACATTCATATGCATAAGCATAACAAGAAAGCATGCAAACATTGCATCATCTAAACAAGAAAAGTTTTTGTTCCCCCTGATTTTTGCATTCTAGACAACTAATCAGGGTTGCTGAGATTGGGATGTTACATTAGTGACCAATTTACTCAGTAAGCAAGGTCTTGACTAAATCCAAGCAGCGTTACCCACACTACCAAAAGATGGCTTAAGGAGTTTTCCTTGCTTCACGAAAGCTAAGGCATTATTTATAGTCATGAGCAAAGCTCCGCTGTTCGACATCATCAACAATAGTGACGCTATAGGAATGGTGGCAAAGTGGGGCATTGAACTTGCCGCCTTTGAAATCACCTACAAGAGGCGTGCCACTATCAAATCTCAAGCATTGGCGGATCACGGATTGGACAGAATTTCCAGAAGACACTCCTCTACCAGAGCCAGAATATTGGGTCATGCACTTTGAGGAATCAAAGTTACTGAACGGCTCGAGGGCTGGTGTTTTACTGCAATCACCAACAGGGGAAAAGTTGCAATATGTCCTGTAGATCCACTTCAACGCTACCAACAACATGGCGGAATATGAGGCCCTCGTTCCTAGACTTCGTGTGGCAAAGGATATTGGCATCAAGCACATTTTTTGCTGTGGATATTCCAACTTGGTTGCCCAGCAAGTGGATGGCACCTGGAATGCGCGGAACCCTATGATGGTGTCGTATGGAGACGAAGTAGACGAGATAGCCAAGTGATTTGACGGCTACGAAGTCAAGTACGTCAAAAGAGAGGACAGCAAAGCAGCAAATCTACTTTCAAAGCTTGGATCAGCGCGCCGACCAATTCCACCAGGCGTTTTCCTGGAACATTTGCAGACTGCATCCATGAAGGTAGCGGGCCCCGCAACCCGAATAGAGTGGACTCATTTGTTAACACAGTAACAGTGACCTCTCCGGCTTGGACGAAACCGTTCATGGATTATCTACAAGACGGAACTTTACCCGTCGACAAAGTCAAAAGCCGGCAGATAGTACGTAGAGCAAAAGTCTATGTCATTATTGGTGGCTAGTTATACAAAATAAGTACCACATGAGTTTTCCTACGGTGCGTCTCCCAGCAGCAAGGTATAGATATCCTCTAGAAAATACATCTCGTAGATTGCGCGCATCACACCGCTCCCCGATCGTTGGTGGAAAAGCCTTTCGACAAGGATTCTACTGGTTAACTGCCAAGGAGGATAGAGACAAATTGGTACAAACATGTATTGGGTGTTAGTTTTATGCAAGACAACCAAGTGTCGCAGCTGAAGAACTGCGAACCATACCAATTACTTGGCCATTTGCAGTATGGGGGCTTGACATAGTTAGACCTTTGCAAACATCACCTTGTGGATTTACACGTCTGCTAGTAGCAGTGGATAAGTTCACAAAATGGATTTAACCTAAAATCATTAGAAAGATCGATGGGGCAACAACCCTAAATTTGTCTAGGATTTGGTGGTGACATTTGTTCTCCCACATAGTATCATCACCGACGGGAGAAATTTGTCTCTCAGAGCAGTTGAGGAATACTGTCATGAAAAAGGTATATGCCTTGACCTAGCATCTGTGGAACATCCACATTCAAATGGGCAAGTTGAATGGGCCAATCGACTAATCCTGCAAGGAATCAAGCCACGCTTAGAGGCACCGCTACATAGAGCAGCTAGAGCATGGGCCGAGGAGTTGCCATCTATGATGTGGAGTTTACCAACAACACCCAACAAATCTACCGGCTTGACCACTTTTTTCAAGGTTGATGGAGCAGAAGTTGTCCTACCATCCGACATACTCCACGATGCACCAAGAGTCACCGCCTATGACAAACATGACGCTGAAGAATGTAGACGCTTATCTATGGACCTACTCGAGGAAGAGAACATGCTGGCATGACACAGATCCGCCATCTACCAGAAGAAACTATGTGGCTACCATAGTCGCCGCTTTAAGCATCACTCGTTTAAAGAGGGGGATCTAGTTCTTAGACTCAAGCAAGAAAAATCACAAAAATTATCCCCACCTTGGGAAGGACCATTCGTCATAAGAAAAGCATTGCTCAATGGTTCCTATTACCTCGTTGTTATTCGTGTGTTGAAAGAGAGGCCAAAAAATCGCAAGCGCAAGCAACATGACTCGATGATGTTTTCTCGATGACAGATCGGCCATGGAACATAGCACAGCTATGTACCTTTTACACTTAGCATATTTATATTATGTAATAAGTACCTTATATGATCAATGAAATAAAGAATTTGGTTCAATCATATTTTCTGAGTCTTTTACGTCCTATAGTTGTTCATTTCTGGATCATATAAATCCTTTATGCACAAGTTTGCATTTGCACTTGTGAAAATTCCGCCTATGGGCATTAGATTAAGTTTTCTGGTCTACATGTTTTCTGAAGTTTTTATGTGGATTTTGGAGTAGTGACTTTTCGGCACTCATAGCCGGAGATTTGCTCTTAGGTTCTTGACGGTTCTATTAAGAATCATCACCCGAAGGCATAGTTATGTGCTATGAGTGTTTCATCTCACGAAAGGTCAAGCATACAAACCATAATAATGGATAAGCCAGCACTTGCTTAAAAAATATATACACACTGAAAACAGATAAGTAGCAGGAAACTTGAGTACAAGTTATCCGCCTTAGTTCTATAAGTTTTTTCCACATACACATTGCAGAGATACATTTAATACAAACAATGTTTTTATTGCTCTGCTGTAGGAGACTTTGTGGCTACATCATCGGCAATAGGAGAGCTAGGCCTAGAGAGTTTGTCAAACTCCGAGGTACCATGGCTAGACTCAGAGGATGCCAGGTCATCATCCATCTCCTCGGCAGACACATAGACGTCCACCTTGACCATCTTGGCAACCTTGGTGTCGTAGCCAGAAAGGAAGCTACAAATAACATCGCTATTGATCCCTTTCCCATCCTCTTCAATCTTCAGCATGCCGGAGGTTACCAGATCAATGTCGGCATTGTCGTTGTGCGCCTTGACCAAGGATAAGGTCATCCTTCCACCAGCCGGAACGCAAGAGGATTTCCAGTCCTTGACTTTCTCGGGGGCTCGACACATGATTTCTGAGTACTTGACCGTTGATTCTGCCACCTTGATATTGATGCCCAGAGGTTGTGCTATCTCTTTGGCCTAGGAAATGGCAGTGTTGATGAAGTTGGCAGCAATAATCATGCATTCTTTTAGATCGGGAGCACCTTCACCCATATTGGTTAAACCAATGGGAGCTATGTTTTCGTTAGAGACAAACGGTATGAGTATAACAAGTACAAATGTTCACCTTACATAATTGACAAAGACAGAAGAAAGTTACCAAAGATGCTCGTTTCCGCTTGCTTGCAGATGTCCGCCAAGATGTCATGCTCCCGTTGGACTTTCTTGTACACCTTAAGGTTCTGATCATTCTACTCTTTGGCAGCTTGGTTTAGACCTTTGAGTTGTTCAATCTCATCCTTCCGACGCAACATCTTGGTGTCGATAGACTCTTGCATAGCCTTCATCGCCTGCTCATGGCCCTTGACAGCATCAGCCAAGTCTTTCTTCAATATTTTATTTTCATCATCGAGCTCCTGAATATGCTTGGACTTCTGAACGATGCTCTTGGCTTTGGCAATGGCTTTTGTAAGGCGGAACACAAAGGGTATTGTGAGAGCTCGGAAGAAATGGACCCATGAGAAAGATACAAAGTTGTTATGAAAAAAGACGCTTGCTATTTTTGATATGTTCCTTCAGGAAGGTTGTTTTACCATGTTAAAGGTCCAGTTCCGTCCGCAAGTTCGCAAACCTCTCTTTGGCGGCAATTTTCTAGCTATTCTCATTCTACAAAGAAGATAAAATGCTTAGTTTCTCTAGAGCATCTATTCGGAACTATCTAGTTTCAACTAAACGCTCAGGGGCTATAGTATCATATTTTAATCAACAAGTGTTCTCTCTTAGAGTGTCTAGTCAGAATTATCAATCCAAGTTACAAACTCAGGGGCTACACTGACAAGTTCTACACTTAGTTCTTTGGATCACTCAGGCCAAAAGACAATGGTTTTATGCCTAAGAGATTGGGGGGCTATAGTGGGATATATTACAAAGTAAAAGAAGTTAAATTCAGAAACTTACAATTGCAATAACCTTCAGATTGTTTGCCAGATGAGTGTATGCGTTATGGAAGGTCTGGGATTTGTTGTACACATCATCTACCTATTTAATGAGATCATACAGGCACCAACTCAGAGGAGTCGAATCCTGAGGAGTTGTCGAAGCTAGAGGCATGGAGGAAGCCCTAGCCGCCTGCTATGTTATAATCTCTATTGATGGCTCAAGGGCTCCCACCTCATCTGTTGTTGTGGCCGCTGCTACCTCCGCTCCCTCCATTGCTTGTTTCCCTTTCTTTATGGTATCCTTAGTTGGAGCTTCAGCCATTTTAGAGTAGGTACTCTCATGTGTCGCCTGCCCACTAGTCGCAATATCCATGCTGGCGGGACCTGATACATTCGTCGCCGGATCGATGTCAATATCCACGATGGAGGTCTCAGGGATGATGGGGGATGAAGGCCTAGTAGGACTTGTTATAGTCTTGGCGGCAGGGGTCTGGGGAGCAGCAGCGAGAGACGACTTAGAAAACATGTCGCAAATAGTTTTGGAACCCTGAACATCTTTGGAGGTTCGCTTCAAGCCAACACTAGACTTCTTCCTGAAACATACACAGTATAAGTACATGAATTGAATAGGTGCAATGAAAATTAGAGCCGGAGAATGAATGTTCTTGCACTACAGCAGATGATGTTGCTAAGGGTATGTTGGTGTACTTCTTCATCTCCGCCTCTAAGGCGACAGTGGATTTTTTGGAAACTCCACTCTCCTTTTTCTTTTTCTTCTTGCCCTTGGTAGTAGCGTCAGAGGTGGAGCCCTTCCGCTTTCGCACTGATGGAGCCAGATGATCCATGGAAGCATCAATGTCGGACACCACCTGGATATCCTTCAACTACCTGGGAGGCCATTTGATCCGCTGCCAAGGTCGCCAAATTTAGGATGAAGAAGTGTTATGTCAATGACTTCAAGACGGAAGACCTTTGGAGTATATGTAACGAGCAACAAAGGAAACAGAAGATAGCTCTGGGCACTTGACGCATTCGAACATGTCAAAGGTGATCTTGAAGCCACGCTTCCTGTCCTTCACCTTGACCATGTCCTTAAGTCGGAGCTTGATGGAGTCATTGGAGAAGTTGTCCGGCGAGACTCGCATGGGAACTATTCTATCCTTGGAGTACATGCATATCACCTCGGCATGGTGCTGCAGAGGTTGGATCCGCCTAGTGGAACAACACATGGCTAGCTCCAAGCCGATTAGACCTCCATCTACGAGCCATTCAATCCGCCTTACGGCACGGTTGACTTCTTCGTTAGATGGAAGGGAGGCTTGGGTCCTCCATGTGGGAGCTTCGGCGGCAGCCCCATCGACAAAGTCGGGGTATGTGTCTTGACGGTTGGTTAGAAGAATATCAGGGCCATAAAAATATGTGTGCTGCTAGTTCTTTCAAGACTCGTGGCCCACGATGTAGGGGAAGCGCCAGCTAGCCAGATCTTAAAGCTAATGATTCCATAGATCCATAGCTCATCCTTGGTTTCTACGGACTCTCTTATAATAGTAAAGAAATAAATAAACATATCTAACCTCGGTTTAATTCCTAGGTATCCTTCGCACAAAGCTATGAAGTTGCTGAGTACAAGGATGCTGTTGGGAGAGAGATTGTGGGGAACTACCGAGAAGTGACGAAGGATGTCCAGGAAGAAGTCGGAGACTGGTAGGCCTATGCCACGTACTAGATGCTTTGAGGTACAACTTCTCTCTGACTTGGGGGTAAGGAGTCACCTCGCCGGCCAGCACCGGCCGCCAGGCCAAGCCCTCCATCCAAGGGAGATATCCATTGGTGATGAGCTCTTGCAAATCTCCAGTGGGGAGGTCGGACCCCTCCATACTCCCTTGTGAGAGACACAATCTTCTTCTGCAGCGTCTTGCACCGCCTGTGTTTGGTCACCACCGGTGGTTTCCACCATAGCGGAGACAGGAACGATGACCCCCTCCGGTGGGACGGTTACTCCCTTAAAGCCTCCGGGATGGCTCCGTTGAAGCCTCGGGGGTCACCGTCGTTGAGGGAGCACTGCTGCTAGAGGCCATTGCGTAGGTGGAGGAAGATTAAGAGGGGAGAAGGCTCTGGTTAGGCTTTTTCATCGAAGAGCTTGAATAGTTGCACGACTGAAGAAGAAGACAAAGTGGAGAATGCATGTAAAGAAAATATTCTAACCGTAGTCAAAATATATAGACCCAGCATCAAGATTCATGCAAAGAGATCTAATGGATGGAGTGATGTCGATGTGGAGATGAGCGTGTGCGGTAATTTGCCACATCCTCCGTATTTGTCGCTTTAAAGTTTCAGATTTTGCGCGCGTAAAAATAGCTAATGATTAATTCACTGCCTTCTGTGAGTTTCGAGGTAGCGTAGGCGACAACCTACGCCATCTTCTGATCGTTGCAGTGGAGTAGTCACATCTGAAAATTCCATCAAAGATGGAAGATATCCGACTCTGGAAATGAAGACTTAGAGAATCTTCGGCTACATTACAAAAACAGAGAGGACTGTAGGGTTCTTTGGGAGACCTTCGAGACATTTCTTGACGAATTTCCGACATCACCATGACAGAGCATTCAAGATTGATAGGCAAGACAACGCAAGATCTCAAAGTCCTCCGGGGGCTACTGTTGGGGATATGCTAAATGGGTATCTCCATAGCACGTCTCTAATCTGGCTCACCCGGGTGGCCCACAGTTTGTAGCATGGCCCATGGCCTGCTAGGCGACGCAGTTCGACGGATCCAGATGGGAAGCCCATGCTAGATATAGGAAGTCTATGTAGGATTCACCGACATACTCGGAGTCTTAGAGAACAAGACATGAAGACTAGTTAGTATTAGTGTAGGACTCTGTAACTTGTCCGGCAAGGTCCTTTCCCTGTAACCCTAGGTTCTGGTGACTTTATAAGCTAGATCTATGGGAGCCTTTAGGGCACGGGAAAATACAACAAGACACAACACCCTCGCACAGCGAACCAGTCTCTGTAACTCGGCGTATTGCCATTATAGTGATTCATAGCAGGAGTAGAGTTCCTCCACCGTTGTGGGACATGAACCTAGGTAGGCCGTGTCCTCGTACCCGCCAACTCTCTGCCTTACCCCATGTATCTAAACACGCTCTATGAGGACCCCTCCATGGCGTACTCATTGGAAATACCATGACAGGGATGATGAAATGTCTTCTAATGATCCGCGAAGCAGCAAAGTTTTTCCCTTCTCCAAGTTCCTCCTTCATATTCCTCCTGGTGTGTTTTTTCGTGGGTTAAGGTTGATGGCAATGTCAGATTTTTGATTCGTCTTCGCCAGGAGAAAGTATTTGACGAGGCAATCGCACTGCCGCATGGTACGGGCGGATGGTATGGGTGCGTTCTGCCCATACAACTGGTCGTTAACGCTGCAATAGATTTCCTTCACATTTTCAATTCTCGCATGTGCGAAGTTAAACCAATTAAAAGACTTTTATCACTTAAAAATATCATATTGCAACATAATATGATAGTTCCAATTGATATGTTCATAAGAGACTTAGTAATTCGGGATCCTATTGAAACAAGGACAAAAACTGCGCGCAAACACAGTAAAACTAACAAAATTCCTATTCTACTTATGCAAAAATAAATGGTAAATATGCTTTAATTTTGGACTCATCAGAGCTCTTTGTGAGAGTCTCAGAGAAGTGCATGGACAAAAGTGAGGAACATTTTAGCGGCTGGGGAAAGTGGGTACAACTAAGGAACCAAGGGCACGAAAGTAGAGATCTCTATAAACAAACCAAGTCCCTAGTATCATCTAGACTAGTTCGTTGGGTAGCCGATGATCGAGGTTTCCTGATCATGGACTTTCCCATATCAACTGACAATGAGGTCACTTCATTAGATGAATGAAGTGATGGTCACACCCGTCCATAGATTTGCAATGTGATGTAGTCACAAAGTTCAACATTGCAATATCTAGCAAAGCGAAGTAACTCAGTACTTTGACCATGATATCATGTTTAATCACTATCACCCGCGGTTGCTTGGATCACATCAACTTTGACACCAAAACAGGGTGGCCATAAACGTGTGTATTGGGTATTCCAAAGGGATATGTTGCGGCGTATGCCAAAATCAAGATTTGCCTATCCGAGTGACGGATAGATACTCTAGGGCCACTACATTGGTGAGCTTTGAAGCATGTCACTAGGTCACGTGGATGTAATATCATGGGAACGAGTAACTACATTTGTTAGTCACAATATCGAACTAGGTATGTCGTTACCAGATATCAGATCTTGGACAAACCAAGTATGGTAGTGCAAAGGGAATGGTACTCAATGTTCAAGGTTCAAGCGATCAATCAATTCGTAGAATTGTTCCAGGAATATACCAAAGATGTTCGGAGGACTTCGAAAGGTGTTTCGAAGTGAAAGGTATTGTTTAATTTGTGTTTATTATTAATTAAATGAATTAATTAATAAATACATAATTAAATAAGTAAAGGAGAAGTGCCCACCCCATGGGTCCTTCCGGAGGGAGGGGCCCAAGAGGGCAAGGGCTGCGCGGGTGGGGGAACCCCCCATAGCCAGCAGGCCATGGGCTAATGGTTTGCGTGGGAGGGGCCCACATATAACATCCCAAAACTTTAATCGAAGTGATCAATATCAAATCTACCCAATTTAGGGTTAACAAAAACTTTTCCATTTAAAAATCTTTAAGCATTCATATCTATGTGCATTTAAAATAGGAGTTATTTTGAATTGCCATGTTTGAGTGATCTATTGATTGTAAAATGATTCTAAGGTGAATTTCACATCATCTAGATCATCCCCAAGCAAATCCCAAAGAAAAAGAAATCAATAAGAATTAAATAAGGAAATGGTCACTTTTGCCATTTTAATCAACTAGCCCACTTTGGGTGTTCCTATCAATCAATTCCGAACAGAGACAATTGTGGTTATTTGTACCCCTTGCTAGTATAAGTATTGATGTGCCAAGGCCCACTTTATGGTCTCCCAAAAACATTCAAACTCTAATTTTAAATGACATTGGAAAATTGAATCTAGTGTATGTATCTAGATCACACTTTTTCAAAAACCACTCAAATGAACTCCATTTCAAAAACCCAAGCAACAACAAATGTTTAAGCATGTGAAAAACCACTCCACCAAAATTCATTTCAAAATTCCAACCTTTTATTCTTTCGGACATTTTGTCAAACACTTGGTGGGCACAGATCAAACAAAACCAAAAACACTAGTGTGAGCAGTGTTTTGGCCCAACCTGTCTCCCACATTGCCACCAAACCCTCTCCACTGCATCCCCTACCCCTTTCTAGCCCGGCCAAGCAACGTGCCCACGACCAAATGGTCATGGACATCAATGCCGAGCCCACTCGAGCACCTCACCGGTGACAGCGCGCCACATCAGCCGCCAGCCTCGCCAACCTTGCCCACCACATCGCTCGTGGGCCACCTCTTCCTCTAGGCCAGCCCCAGCTCGAGGACAGAGCGAGGAACAGCCAGGAACCGCCACACCGGAGCTTGTCTGCCATGCCGACATCGTTCGCAGAGCACGCACGGTACCCCGTTCAACCATACCCCGCCTTGCTCTCACCGCCCACCTACATGATCACCACCGCCCCAGGAAGCTAGAGGAGACGCCCATTTCCCCAACCGTGACACGTAACCGCTGGCCACCGCGAAACTCGCCGTCGATAGAGACATCGTGCGCGTCGCGCCGCTCACGTCTCCCGACCGCATTTCACTACACGCGCACCGCCATGACGACCGCCAGGGAACCGTCCACCGTCCTAGTCCACCGTCCAAGCCCCTAGCCCACTGTATCGTCGTCACCGGCATGCACCGCCCATGCCTCACTGCCGCTTTGCCCCCGCTATAAATAGAGCGCCTCCCAGCACCAACTCGTCACACCATTCTTCTCCACTCCCCCTCAGAACACTCCCAGAGCCCCACCGGCGCAAGCCATAGCCCGCAGTGCCGGAATTTCGCCGGAGTCTACCGCGGAAGGAGGAGAAGGGGGTCGTTGATCCAGGCCATCTCCAGGGACGTCGCCAGTACCAGGAGAACTGATGTCATTGACCTGTTCGTTTTCCTGCCTCGCCGCACTAGCTAGAGCCCTGGTACGTCCCCATTGCACCCCCACCGACCGTGCTAGGGTTCAGTCTCGCCGGCGACGTGTCCGTCGTCGACGACGACCGTGGACCATTAGATCCATTTCTAATCCTACGGCCACAGTTTGCCCATACCGCTTCTGCAACCATTGTCCCACTGTTAGATGGGCCCTCACTTAAAACCTGCCCGGGCGATGTGCGGAGTAAACTGGGCCGGCCCATTTATTTCCCACGCGACCCACTAAATTCAAATATATGTTTTTCTATTTTAATTAAATCTTAATTATGTCCCTTAGTTTAAAAATAAATTCAGAGAGTTTTACAAATCCAAATTGAGTGATTCCAATTTTGTTAGAAAGATACTTTAAATATATATCCAAGCCCGTTGGATTTAGATCATTTACAGTTAGAGATCTTTCCTGGTAAAAACAACAAGACAAAAGCTTTTGCACATTCAAACATTTTTATAAAATCAACCATAATAGATTTTGAGTTGATTCCAACTCTCAAAAATCACATTTGACCATATCTATCTGAATATGTAATAATATTAAGGATTACATGCAGTGACTTTGGACAAGTACCAAAATAATGCTATATAGGCATTTCTAGTCACTTTAAATAATTAAATATTAAACTTAAACTTATTAAAATGTGATCCAACCTTTAAATCACATTCCCATATGTTAGAATATGTGGTGAGGACATGTGTCCATATGATCCCATGTTTTAATTGGAGAATATTAAACCTTAGTTATTTTCAATGAGTAGAAATTACTTTTCTCAAATAAAAAGAATGAAGCTAGTTAATTAAACCTTGTGGTGCTTGTGATGATAATAGATCATCAAATGTGTTCCTTAGTGTGCTAAGTGGACTAGTTAAGTATTGTTTGGTGATTGTGTATCCAGTATGTATTTATAGAAGATAGTACCGACCAAGCTTTCGAGGAGGAGGAGTTCTACCAAGAGGAGGAGGAAGAAAACTTCAACTACTACAGCAACCAAAGCAAGCTATTGTTAGCAAGCTAGAATTAAGCTAGATAACCTAAGAAAGATGCATTGGGCATGCTTTGGTTATACCACTTTGACTATTGTATACCAAGAGGAGGAGAAGCATCAGTTGTATGCCAAGTTTAGCAAATGTGAGTTCTGGTTAAAGGAAGTAGGATTCCTAGGACATATCCTATCGGCAGGAGGAATTGTTGTCGATCCCACCAAGATTAAGGATGTGGAAGAATGGAAAACCCCAACCACTCAAAACCAGTCCGTGCATTTCTCAGATTAGTGGGATATTACCGCAAGTTCGTTGAAGGATTTTCGATCATTGCAAGACCAATGACCCAACTGTTGAAGAAAGGTCAGAAGCTTGAATGGACGGACAAATGTGAAGCAAGTTTTCAAGAGCTCAATAAGAGATTGATTTCATCCCCAATTTTTATTATGCTGGATATCAAGAAGCCTTTTGTTGTGTTTTGTGATGCATCCAAGGTTGGTCTCGGATGTGATGCAAGAAGCCAAAGTCATATCATATCTGTCTAGACAACTGAAGCAACATGCGCAAACCTACCCTACCCATGACCTAGAACTAGCAGCCATAGTTTTAGCGTTGAAGACCTAGCGTCATTACCTTATGGGTAACCGCTATGAGATTTATTCGGATCACAAGAGTGCAGTATATCTTCACCCAGAAGGAACTGAATAGGAGGCAAAGGAGACGGATAGAGTTAATCAAGGATTGTGACCTTGACATTCACTATCACCCAGGCAAAGCCAATGTGGTAGCGGATGTTGTTAGTAGACTGCCGTGTAGATTAAACACCATGATTAAAGAAGCACAGCCAAGTTTGCATGAAGAGTTGGAGCAGTTTAGGACGAAGCTAGTTAGCGAAGGATTCCTAGCTAGTATTGAACTTCAACCCACTTTGATCAGTCAGACCAAGGAAGCTGATATGTCCATTTTGCATCACTATTCTATGTCATAATTCGCTATTATTCATTGATATATTTAGTATTGAGAGGTGATACTTATGTTATTTCATCTGATTTTGCATGGTTGATGACTTTTGGAGCATGGACAGCTGCAGTCAGGATTCTGAAGGAAAAGGTGTTGTTTGGACGCAAAATTCGCGAAGATCAGAAAATCCGGGAAACTAGATGGAAAATCCTATTTTTCCTGAAGACGAAGTAAGCCAGAAGGGGGGCTGGAGATGGGCCATAGGGGGCCCACACCACCCCCTAGCGCGGGCCAGCCTAGGCCGTGCCACCAGGTGGTGTGGCCGCCCTCATCTACCCATGGCACTCCCCTCTGGCGTATATTATCCTCCTGAAACCCTAAGCCTCGGGGAGCGACCACAGAAAGATTCCGTCGCCTCTACGGGGCGGAAAACACCGAGAGAGAAAGATCTCTCTGGCAGACAGATTTCTGCCAGGGGAATTCCTTCCCGGAGAGGGGAGATCGTCGCCATCAACACCACCATCAAGCTGGACTTCATCGGGATCATCATCATCACCACCATCATCATCAGCAGCACCCTCATCATCATCTCCATATTGCTGTAACAATTGGGTTGTTGCATAGTTCATAGGGGAAACTTTCCCGGTGTTGATTACTCTTTGTAGTTGATGCTATTGAGTGAACCGTTGAATTATTGTTTATGTTCAGATTGTTATACATCATGATCCATATGATGTCTTGTGAGTAGTTCATTTTGTTCTTGAGGACATGGGACAAGTCATGTTGTTATTAGTGGAGTTGTGTTGAGAAAGATTCAATGGTTTGATATTTAAGGTGTGGTGTACTTATTCTAGTGGTGTCATGTGAACGTCGACTACATGACACTTTACCTATATGGGCCTAGGGGAATGCATTGTGTATTTGGATACTAATCGTAGGGGTTGCCTGAGTGACAGAAACCTGAACCCCCGTTAGGAAACCATTGCACAAGGGGTGTAAGGGTCTTAGAGTTTAAAGTTGTGGTTAGGTTTCTACCTTAATTACTTTCTTGTACTTACATATTTTTGCATGGGGTATAATCACAAGTATGTATTAGTCCTAGGAAGGTCGGTACATTAGCACAGGTTCACCCACACAACACTTAGCAAGCTAAAGAATATTAATCAACTATATGAAGCGAAAGCACTTGACAGTCTTCCCATGTTTCCTCGAGAATGTTTGGTCATCTTAAGTAATACAACTGGCTTGTCCTTTGCTGCATAAAGGATTGGGCCACTTGCTGCATTTATTCCTACTGTCTTTTATTTACTCGTACTTTGTTTACTTGCTTTATAAAAAACCCCTAAAAATCCGTTTGCTAAGTATTTGCAGAGAATTCCTGATCCATACCACTAGCCAGCACCTTCTGCTCCTCGTTGGGTTCGACACTCTTACTTATCAAAAATACTGTGATACACCCCCTATACTTGTGGGTCATCAGAAGTACAGATAGGAAATGCAAGTATCGATGGAATCAAGCGTCGTATGGGTACAGGGAAGGTACCCGGATTCACCGAAGATGAAGAAGGAGTTTTGTGGTACAAAGGACATATCTGTGTACCAACAAATTCCGAGTTGAAACAAGTCATCATGCAGGAAGCTCATGATACTCTTTATTCTATTCACCCGGGAGGAACAAATATGTATCAGGATTTGAAGGAGCAATTTTGGTGGCACACGATGAAGAGAGAAATCAGAAGCTACATAGCCAAGTGTGATATCTGTCAGAGAATCACAGCGGAACATCAGCGACCTGCAGGACTTTTGCAACCATTACAGATTCTAAAATGGAAATGGGTTTCTATCAGAATGGATTTCATCACAGGTTTGCCTACATGTAGTAGGGGAAATGACTCTATTTGGGTCATAGTAGATAGACTGTCTAAGGTAGCCCATTTTATACCTGTCAAGACCACCTACCAGAGTTCGAAGCTAGCAGAGCTGTACATTGCTAGAATTGTCAGTTTGCATGGAACCCCTAAGACCATAGTATCGGATCGAGGAACCCAGTTTACCTCAAACCGATGGACAAACTGAAAGAGTCAACCAAATATTAGAAGATATGTTTAGAGATTATGTGCTAGAATATGGATCAAAATGGGAAGGTTGTCTGCCTTTCGCAGAATTCTCATACAACAATAGTTATCAAGCCAGTTTGCAAATGCCCCCCTTTGAATTTCTGTATGGAAGGAAGTGCCGTACCGCCTTGAATTGGTCGCAAGTAGGAGAGATTCAGATCTTCTGACCCGACATCCTACGAGAAGCCAAAGAGAAGGTTCACAAAGTCCGTGAACACCGCAAGACCACCCAATCCAGACAGAAGAGTTATGCTGACAAAAGACATCGATACCTAACCTTCAATGTCGGAGATTTTGTGTATCTCAAAGTATCACCCTTGAAAGGAACGCAACATTTTCAACTTAAAGGGAAGTTAAACCCCAGATATATTGGACCCTTCAAAATTTTGAATCGCCGAGGAGAAGTATCATATCAACTGGAACTGCCGGAGGAGATGTTAGCCATACATGATGTGTTCCATATCTCGTTACTTCGCAAATGCCTAGAAGTTCCAGAGAAGACCGTAGTGTTCAAGAACATCGATCACCGAGCCATAGATATCAACAAGGATCTAACCTATCATGAAGTACCCATTTGTATTTTGGAAGAAGTCTTCAGAACCACCAGGACCCGGAGTATCAAGTTTCTCAAAATCAAGTGGAGCAACCATACTGAAGAAGCAGCTACTTGGGAGCGAGAAGATTATATTAGGACTGGGTTTCCAAATCTCTTTAGTTCCTAGTTTTCTTAAATCTTGGGACGAGATTTTATTTAAGGAGGGAAGGTTTTGTAACACCCAAAAAATATTAATGAAGATTATCAAGTTCAAATCACCTAAGTTAAGGGTTAACAAAAAATTTTATTATTAAATTTAATATGAGTGTTTGTGTGCATTGCTATAGTGTATGAATGAGTGCAATCGCCATGTTTGATTGCTAAAAATGATAAGGAATGGTTTAAAGATGAATACTACATCATCTAGGCCATTTACAAACAAAATCAAAAGAAAAGAAAATGAAATATGAATCATATAAGCAAATGGTCATTTTGACCAAAATTATCCACTAGACCACTTTGAGTGTTTCTAGTAAAAGATTTCTAATAGAAACTTTCCCAATTATTTTCACCCCTTGCTAGACCAAGTAAAAGTGAACCCAAGCCCACTTTACAAAGTGACAGAAACTAAATTGAAATCTATTTGAGAGACAATTTAAAATGGAATCAAGTGTATGTACTAAGATCACCCTTTTTCAAAAACCACTCAAATCATTTCACCTTGGCAAACCCAAGCAACCATAGACTATCCAGCAAGTACTCAGAACACTCACCAAATTTCATCCAAATTTTCAAACTTTGAATTCATGCAGCCATTTGGTCGAACACCTAGCAGACACTAGTAAACACTTGGCTAACTTCTACTGTTCTGAGCAGTAATTGATCGCCACTAGTACCTCAATTATGTCCCCTGGTCTCCCCTAGTGCCCAACAGCGCAGTGTACAAGCTCCCCCTTTGCCGTTCGCACCAGTGCAGCGCCGTTTGAGCTCACCATGTCGGTTGACCAAGCACCGCTCGCCAAAGACCACGCCACCCTCTCCACGATGTCCAGGAGATAGGATACACATCACCGCCACCCCCTGTCCACCCCTCGACCAAAGAAACGCCGTGGACCAGCCGTAATCGCTACGCCCACTTCTCTATCTGCCATGCCGAGAGCGCGCCAGAGTGCTGCAGCCAACACGTGCACACACACCACGCCTTGCCCTCTCTGGGCATGCACGCACTCACCGTGACCCTAGCTACCCCCCAGAAACGCCCATTCGCCGCCGCGCAAACCGTAGACAATGTGCACCATCTCGAACGTCGTCGTTCTACACAGAGCACAGACCGTTCCCAACAATTCTCGACCTCCCCTTGCCGCGCCATCACTCGCATGACAACTGCCCTGAAGCACCGCGTCGACCCCTACTCTTAGCCATGCTGATAGCCCTCTATAACATCGTCACCGGAGGAGCCCGACCATGCCGGTACGTCCCTCTCTCCGGTGTATAAATAGAGGCCACCCAGCCACAATTCTCCACACCATCTCACTCCCCTCTCTCAGAAATCTCCCACACCTCTCCCCAGAGCAAGGTGGGCACCAGTCCTCCGGAATTTCACCGGAGCCCGCCGCTACAGAGGAGAAGACGAAGTGGAGCTAGGAGCCTCCCCAAGAGCCTCGACACGTTCAATAGCCCCCATCGCCGACCTTATCTGGAGCCCAGGTGAGCCCCCACGTACCCCCAGTAACGAGATTGAGCTAGGGTTCACTCTTGCCGGCGATGTGTGACGGAGACGACGAACCACAGCCGTTAGATCCTAGTCTAATCGCTGAGATTAAAACTTACCGTTTCGGTTTAGTTGAGTCGCTGACCAGTGGGACCCGCCTGTCAGCAGCCCGCTACGCGCGCGCCTCGTAGTTGGGCCGCCCCAATTAGTTTCCGCACAGAGCCCGTTCATTCAAATAGATTTTTTCTATTTTATTTAAAACTAGATTATGTCAGTAGATTCAAAAATTAATTCAAAGAGATTCACTGAACCAAATTGGATGATTCTAATTTTGTTAGAAAGGTATTCATAATATCTACCAAAGGCCGTTGGATTTAAACCATTTGAAATTATAGATCACCTATAGTAAAAATAACAAGGCAGAGACTTTTCCAACTTCAAACTTTTTTCAAAAAACAACCATAAATGCTTTTGACTTGATTCCAACTCTCAAAAATCACATTTGACAAGATCTATCTAAATATGTAAAAATATGTAGGTTTACATAAAGTGATTTTGGACTAGTACTAAAACAATGCTATATAGCCATTTCTAGTCACATGACTTTTATTAAATAGTAATATTAAACTTTATAAAATGTGACCACCACTTTAAATCACATTCCCAAGTATTAGAATATGTGGTGATGACATGTGTCAACATGATCCCATATATTAATTGGAGAATATTAAATCTTAAGTATTTTCAGTGAGTAGAAATTAATTTTCCAAAATAAGATAAATAAGACTAGATCTTTAGTTCATGTGATGATTGTGATGATGCTAGATCATCAAGTGTGAGCCTTTGTGTGCTAAATAGAAGTAGTTACGTCTTGTTTGGTGATTGTGTACCTCATATTCATTTATAGACGCTAGTACCGACCTGGGATACGAGGAGGAGGAGTACTATGAAGAAGAAGAAGAAGAAGAGAACTTCAACCACTACACTACTCAAGGCAAGCCTAACACTACAAGTTAACTATGCAAGATAACCTATGCAAGATGCATTAGGCATGCTTTGGTTTGTTGGAAATATGCCCTAGAGACAAATAGTAGTAAGGACTATTATCATATTTCATATAGTTTATTATTAAGTTTTATATCATGTTATAACTGCATTGAGTGGAAACATCAATACACGTGTGATATACAAACAACCAAAGGTTCCCAGTGAAACTCTAGTCACTGGTTCATTGGTCAACAGATGATCAAGTTTCCTGATCATGTGGCATTTATGCCAGTTGGAAATAAGGTCATCTCATTATGAGAATGAGATGATGAACCAATACCCAACCTAAACATCGTGATTCGATCATGTCACGAAGATCAAGTTACGATGATTAGAAATGGATCCTCGTAGATTATTCCTTAGACCGTGAGGCTATATCAATCACTGTCTCCCGAGAGTGCTTAGATAGCATCAAACACCATCTGGTAAAACGGTGGTTATAAAGGTGTGTTCAGGTATTCGGAGGAAACCGTAGAGGCAATATATGTCAAGAGCAGGATTTGTCCGTCCATGTTACGGGAAGATACTCAAGGGCCCACTCAGAGAAGTTATATCCAATAGCTGCCCAGCGTGTGATTAGATCACGGGGATATCACTTGTCGAAACGAGTCAAATAGCGTTGTTCAGTAACGAGATTGAGCTTGACATGAAGATGTCATTGATCAGGTCTCGGGCAATGCAAGTATCGAATGACAAAGGGAATAAGACACGACTGTCCTGGTTCAAACGACGAAAGATCTTCGTGGAATGCACAGGGGTCACATGGCCATCCAGGTCCCTCTATGATCATGGGTGCGGGAGTGTCCCGACCATGTCTGGAGTGTTCCTGAACCGTAGGGTATCACGCTTAAGGGCTTGATGATGCTTAGAGAGTGTTTATAGGATCGGTAGAATCACTGAAGAAAAGAAGGGAGTAAACCGGAAGGGTTTCGGTAAGTCCGGCGATGTCCGTAGTGGAGGTGGAAGGTGTTCCATGGCCACGAAGATTAGATAATACGTGAATGAATGTTAAATATTTATTTAATCATTTATTCATAATTATTTAATAAAGAGAAAATCAATTAAAAGGTCAAAAGGCTTAATGGGCCAATTTCCGGATGGAGAGGGCCCATTAGGGAAAAGGAGAAAGGGGAGAAGGGGCAAGGGGAGGCCGGCCGGGCCTAGCCCCCCCCGCTCAGGGCCCACTAGGTGGCCGGCGGCCACCTCCTCCTTCCTCCTCTCCTTTAGTCCCACCCCGGGACTTGAGGGGAGGTAGTACCTTCCCTCCCCCTATATAAGGTGGGGTATTTGGCCTAGAAAAGACACACCCAATAATCAATAAAGGTCTCCCCACTTTTGGGAGGACCTCTAATTGATATTTTCTCTCTCCCCCTCTCTCTCTCGTGACCGTGGGCCCAAGTCTGGACTGCGCGAGCGAGAGACATCTTCACCGCGGAGCGCCGTCGCGCTGCTGGATTCGGATCCGGGAGCTCTACTTCCGCAATTGCTGCTGCTGTGTCGGGGAAGTCGGAGTCATCGTCAGGCACCGGACGTGTGTAACTCCCACGAGGCGTCACACTTGAGGCACTCAAGTAGTTGGAGCCAGAAGGAGTGCAAGGACTTCATCACCACCTTGAGGTCGGCTTCGGCTCGTCTACATCAACTATGCTCTCCTGAGCGTTGACAACGCTTTTCGGTCTTCGAGGGTAGGTTCGCGAAAAGCCCCTCCCGTTACTGTATTACTAATAGATAGGTCCTGGCAGCTTCAGGGGTTTAGGGGCGTAGAGTAAATTTTATTGTTTTTATGCGCGTAACCCCTACAGTATTATCAGAGCTAGATCTATGCGTAGTAATGCTAGTACGGGTGGAACACACAATATGTAGCGTGTGGGCGTTGATCTTTTAGTTGTTACCCTCCCACGTGTACTTGTGTATACCGCAGCAATGCTTGATGAAGCGGCCCCCAACCGACTTTACGCGTTCATTCGCGAGACTGGTCCACGCTTGACATACGGCTTGTACCGTATAAAGTGGCTTAGGGGGGTGTCTGTCTCTCTCGCATTAGTTGGTATGCCATTTGCAACGGAGGGCCCCGAAAGGGGTGTAGTAGAGACAACTACTTGATCAGCGTTGTGCTAAAAGTTCATAGGTAAGTACGGTACTTGTACGAAGGCCCATTCAGCCACGTAAAACATGCAAAGATAAAGTAGAGGCGTCTAACTTTGTTTTGTAGGAGGGTGTTGCTTTGTGATATGGTTGTGGCAAAGGTAAAGTAATTACCTTTTGTTGCATAGTAGTAGACAGTCACGAAGGTGACGAACTACCATGCCGGAATAACACTGGTACCCTAGTGTCTACTGCGCCGGAACCCTGGAGCCAGAACCCGGTGACGGCAGATGGAGATCACGGCGTGAAGGACCATATCACATAGCATTTACATTCAATGTTATTGTTTGTATGTCTTATTGTGTGCTAGTATTAGATACTCGACGGTAGCCTAATAAGAAGATCCCTGTTAAAATAAGCAACGATTGTGTTCCCCCTTAGTGTGCACCACCAAGAAAGTTCTTCGGTATGAGGCGATCCAGGGTGACAGGCCTGGATGTCATACATATCTACGGTCACATACAGTGGGTGTAAGCCATGTTACACAGCGAATACACTAAGGTTGAGTTGGCAAGCCTAGCACGCTAGAGAAGCGTGGCCTCGGAACGCGGATGGTCGAAAGATCGAGCACGAGTTGCATGAATGATGTGACCGACGTTTAGCGTCCACCCTTGAACCCACATTGATGGTCGTGACGATCGGGGGAGATGTGGCTTATAGGGGTCGTGTTATCACTAGGAACCCTCACTGGGGATAGGTGTTTCTGAGTGGAGTTATTATTAACTCATTTAATTATAAACTTAGTCTAAATTCCTTTTGCAATTATAAATGTAGATGGGTTCTTTTGTGTTAACAACTAAATGGTTAGAAGGAGAGAAGCTTAGATTAGATGGATCGAACTTCTCCATTTGGGTTGCCAGTCTCCATGTTCTCCTTAGCGAGAACGACATGGTCGACTACATACTCAACGGGATTGATCTGGACCCGTCCACAAACCTTGAGACCCTAGAGGAGCGGAAAGACCGCTATCTCCGTCGTGAGATGGCCTCCTATATTTCAGTTGTGATGCATTCCGGAATGGTGGAAGAGCTATGGCCTTTCGTGGGTGATTTCAACCCTCGTTCGGTGATGCTGTAGCTTAGGACACATTTCATGGAGGAGACACGCATCTGGGAGCATGAGTTGATGGGAGACTTCCTCACCATTGAGATGGAGGAAATATCATCACTGGACAGCCACTTACAGCACATGCATGATGTGTACATGAGGCCAGCATACTTCCTAGACGTCTGGATTTCAGGCTCTTTCACAAATGATGTTGTGCTGCGGTCGCTGCCACCAAGCTACCAAGCACAACTCAGGACTTGCGTAATGAGGGGCGACACGGAAATGGAGTTCCCCTGGTTCATGACACATCTCAGGAATGTGTTGGTTGAACCAGATGTCGCTCAGGTCATCAACGACAAAGGTATATATTTGATATATAGTTTTATAAATGTTATAATCTTGCAAACACATTGCAGTGTTAAATATATCTGATACTTGTTCTGTTTTATTGAAAACATGTCCTTCTGCATGAGAGGTGCTTTCTGGAGAGGAGGTGACGTTGCGTGTTGATGGCGAGCATGATGATGACGGCCAACGACACTCTCCCTCGACATTTATCACTTAGTTTGTGTTTTAGGATGATTAATGTAATCAATAGATTTTGAACTTCTTTAGTTTGTCTCACACTTCGTGAGACAGTTATTCATATAAGTTTGTAACAAACAGTTGTTCTGCTTTTATGAATGATTTCTATTCGTGTTCATATCTTGTTTGATTACTTGTGAATTATCCTTATTATTATGAAACTAGTTGATAATGTATGAACATTTGTAAAACATTAAAATGCCTTTTTTAAAATACCCAACTTAATGATATTTCATTAATGAATGAAACCATTGTTTGAATTCAAAGTTATGTGATAATATGTGAAAGTCATTCGATTTCTTCTCACATATAAATCATGCCTAAGTTCGGCAAAATAACTTGAACACCGTGTATTACTTGAATACAAAGTGTTTAATGAATTCTTAAAAGGTAAAACATATTGGATGTATTGTGTTTTAACAAAAATGGTAATTATCATTATTTGATTGTTTAAATGTGTAAATTAGTTTACCGAAGGAAACATGAATATGAAACTATTTGATTTGATCAAAGAATTTCATCAACAAAGGGTATAAATATAAAAGAGAATTCAATTGCTATGATTTGATCAATAGTAATGAAATTCGAATTTATAAGAATGGCATAAAAGAAATTGTGAAATGCAAAGTGTTTTGAAACGTCAAAATGCAAAGCGTCACAATATTATATTAGATATCAAAAGGGGTTGAACAGAAGGCACCAAATAAACTGTTGTAGTATATATGTAGAGACCATTAGCTTAGAAATAGTTAGCACTCAATTGGAATTAGTGAACCATTTGAATTAGTGAAAGTTTTGGGGTTATTCGATATAACCAAAACAATAGCGAATAAGTCCTTGTAGTATATTCATTGGAAACTTTGAATACGAAACCCATAGCTCAAACCAAAAGGAAAAGCAAGATTCGTATTGCTTGGATTTTGGTGCATTCTTGAGAAAGCTCACTTCTGGTGATGTTTCTCAATTATGAGCAAATGGAAAATAGTGTAAAACATGATGAGTATTCAAAACCCTGCATCAGAGTGTTGAGAAGCACAATGGACAATGTTCCTGAACGATTCTCTTCACAGAAGGAAAGAATCAATGATTTTTTGATCATTGTGTTTTTCTCCTCCACTGTTGTTTTTCACTATATGAAGTAGGATTCAAAATGTAAATCCATATCTTATATGGAGACATTTGTGAATTACTTGTCACGATTTTTTTGAATATGACATACCTACAAACTACAAAGGAAATAATGGTAAACTAAATTATGAGAAATCCTCAAAGCAAAATTCCCTTGAGATTAGAAAGCAATTCATTGCTGAATCTCACAAGTAAAAGGAGTTACTTGAATTTTCCCAAATGGCTGCAAAGCCATAGTAGGAAAAAGGGGGTGAATGAAAAAATCACAATTTGTTAAGTATTGGACAAATTCAAATGAACTTGATTCATGTGTGCTAAATGTCTGGTGGATTTAAAACTAGTAAAGTACAAGTATCTCATAGTAAATCTCCAAGTTTCATATTTGATCAACGGATTTTGAAGTTGTTCAAAGTAGTAAGGAGATATGCAATTTGCATAAAATTGAGTGGGATCTATGAAAGTCTTCCTTAAACAATATGTGATTTCCATATTTTTAAGTGGGAGCAGCATAAGACTCAAATTCAAATATGTAGGAACATAGTTTGAGTAAGAGTACTGACTCATACCCAAATATGTTAGCAACATATTTTGAGTGGGAGCTTATAGGAGAAATTCTTAAAGTAACTTAAGGATGAAAGCGCAAATACTTATAAATAAGGATTTATAAGATGTAGAAGTTTATAATAGATGTATTATGATATTATGTAGTATTCCTTAACAGATTCTGAAAAAGTGTTTCGGGGTAGAAGTTAATTAAGGAACTAGTCCTTAATGACTAAAATTAGGAATAGCATTAAGTTTGACATCAATGGTTAAAAGAAAGAAAGGATGATCATCATCCACTATGTTAAGACATAGGTTCTATCTTAGTAAA
The DNA here is from genome assembly GCA_910589775.1 of Avena eriantha. Classification (NCBI taxonomy): domain Eukaryota; kingdom Viridiplantae; phylum Streptophyta; class Magnoliopsida; order Poales; family Poaceae; genus Avena; species Avena eriantha. The sequence goes on from OU342742.1 coordinate 294,734,137, forward strand.
CCATGATGATAACTTAGCATAATATGTGATCAAATAAGGAACGTTTGAAAGTGATTAAGTCCGAATCACAGAACGTTGAGATAAGTTTGTCCGCAGTGTCTATTATAGAACTGTGAACATATTTTCAAAATCCATAAAGGATAACATATCTTAAAAGCACAAAGAGTTATGTTATAAGGGAATATGTTGGAAACTCCTGTAGATACCAATTAAAGTCAAATAGGAAGCGAGGTGAACAAAACATCGAATGTTGCACAGAGTGCACTAGTGTTTCGATGAATACATTTATAATAATAGATAAGGGTACCATCTAAAGTGATGTATAATGTTATAGCTGGGCTAATTCACTTTTAACGTGGAATGATGTGTCCTAGGGCACAGTGCCCATGAGAAAGCCCTCGTGGTTGATCTAATGTCACTGTAGGCTCCTAGAATCAGGCCTCGTTCTGCTGCCATAGCAACGATGCATACACACAGATGCTGTCATGTGATGATAGAATATTAATGTTAATCAAAGTGACACTAGTAAGTTGCAAAGGATCTAGGAATATAAAGTACAGAACCAAGACTCAACCTCTTCCATGAGCAAGCATGTTATAGGTACCGGTTATATGGTGCCAATAATTAAGAACAAATGCAGCTAGTGTATTTGTACTCTAGTGCAAGTGGGAGACTGTTGGAAATATGCCCTAGAGACAAATAGTAGTAAGGACTATTATCATATTTCAGATAGTTTATGATTAAGTTTTATATCATGCTATAACTGTATTGAGTGGAAACATCAATACACGTGTGATATACAAACAACCAGAGGTTCCCAGTGAAACTCTAGTCACTGGTTCATTGGTCAACAGATGATCAAGTTTCCTGATCATGTGGCATTTATGCTAGTTGGAAATGAGGTCATCTCATTCTGTGAATGAGATGACGAACCAATACCTAACCTAAACATCGTGATTCGATCATGTCACGAACTTCAAGTTACGATGATTAGAAATGGATCCTCGTAGACTATTCCTTAGACTGTGAGGCTATATCAATCACTGTCTCCCGAGAGTGCTTAGATAGCATCAAACGCCATCTGGTAAAACGGTGGTTATAAAGGTGTGTTCAGGTATTCGAAGGAAACCGTAGAGGCAATATATGTCAAGAGCAGGATTTTTCCGTCCATGTGACGGGAAGATACTCAAGGGCTCACTCGGAGAAGTTATATCAATACCTGCGCAGCGTGTGATTAGATCACGGGGATATCACTTGTCGGAACGAGTCAAAAAACGTTTTTCAGTAACGATATTGAACTCGACATGAAGATGTCATTGATCAGGTCTCGGGTAATGCAAGTATCAAATGACAAAGAGAATAAGAGACGACCGTCCCGGTTCAAACGACGAAAGATCTTCGTGGAATGCACAGGGGTCACATGGGCATCCAGGTCCCTCTGTTGATCATTGGTGCGGGAGTGTCCCGACCATGTTTGGAGTGTTCCCGAACCGTAGCGTATCACGCTTAAGGGCTTGATGATGCTTAGAGATTGTTTATGGGATCGGTAGAATCACTGAAGAAAAGAAGGGAGAAAACTGGAAGGGTTTCGGTAAGTCCGGAGGATGTCCGGAGTGGAGGTGGAAGGTGTTCCATGGCCACGGAGATTATATAATATGTGAATGAATGTTAAATATTGATTTAATCATTTATTCATAATTATTTAATAAAGAGAAAATCAGTTAAAAGGTCAAAAGGCTCAATGGGCGAATTTCCGGAGGGAGAGGGCCCATTAGGGAAAAGGTGAAAGGGGAGAAGGGGCAAGGGGAGGCCGGCTGGGCCTAGCCCCCCCCCCCCCCCCCCCCGCGCGGGGCCCAGTAGCTGGCCGGCGGCCACCTCCTCCCCCTCCTCTCCTTTAGTCCCACCCCGGGACTTGAGGGGAGGTAGTACCTCCCCTCCCCCTATATAAGGTGGGGTATTTGGCCTAGAAAAGACACACCCAATAATCAATAAAGGTCTCCCCACTTTTGGGAGGACCTCTACTTGATATTTTCTCTCTCCCCCTGTCTCTCTCGTGACCGTGGTCCTGTGTCTGGACTGCGCGAGCGAGAGACATCTTCACCGCGGAGCGCCATCGCGTTGCGGGATTCGGATCCGAGAGCTCTACTTCCGCAACTGATGCTGGATCGGGGAAGCGGGAGTCATCGTTAGGCACCGGACGTGTGTAACTCCCACGAGGCGTCACACTTGAGGCACTCAAGTCGTTGGAGCTAGAAGGAGCGCAAGGACTTCATCACGACCTTGAGGTTGGCTTCGGCTCGTCTACATCAACTACGCTCTCCTGAGCGTTGACAACGCTTTTCAGTCTTCGAGGGTAAGTTTGCGACAAGCCCCTCTTGTTACTGAATTACTAATAGATAGGTTCTGGCAGCTTCAGGGGTTCAGGGGCGTAGAGTAAAATTTATTGTTTTTATGCACGGAGCCCCTACATGGTTATGCAACCTTGATTACACCAATCCCAAGTTTTACTTGCAAGCTTTATTCTTACCAAAGTTCTTTACCTTGAGTTAGTGAATTGTGCGTATTGGAAAAATAGGATAGATGCCATAAATAGTATAAAACTAGGCCTAAGTAGTTATACTTAGATGCCATTAAAAATTATAAAACTAGATTTGGATAGTTACACTTGATTAGCACCCCTTCTTAGTGACACCCTCATTGCTAGTTGCTAGTGCTAAACTGCTACCAATCACTTAGAGGGGAATACTTGGAGAAAATATTTATGAAAACCTTGGAATGATGATTCATTCTATTGAAATGTTATGACATGTGTTCTAAAACACAATGGTTTGATGATGAAACTTCTTGAGGCATGAGCCTTGATTTTGATAAAAACTGATGGTTGAGTTCGGATGGGATACCATTCCAATTTTACCGTACAACCATAATACTTGAATTGGGTATGGCTTAACTGGAAGTTTATATGCCTTAGTATGGGTTCCCTCGTAGAAAGAGTTTGAGCTGAGGCTACCTCGTGAATGTGAATGTGCACCTATGCAGTGCCCAGGATGGCAGATGGCCATGGCTGGGAGGCCAAGCTCATAGGGGAGGTGCCTATACTAGAGTGTGTAATTGAAAGGTTATGATTGATTATCCACATACTAAGTATGATGATTCAGGGTTATCCCTGACGGATGTATCGAATTTTGTGGTGAAAGTGTATCACCTCTGCAGAGTGTCAAACTATTTGAATAGCCGTGTCCGCGGTTATGGACAGGTGGAGTGGCCATACTGTTCCGTGGTCAGATGTTTTCAAAAATGACTTGTCAATTGAACTACGACCTTGACTTGAGCACAACAGGGTTGTGGACATGAAAAATAGGTTCCCACTTAGGTGATGTAGAAAATTAAATTAGGTTCTTTACTTTTGAACTCTTATGAAATAAACCTAGCTTTTTGCAAAAAAACCTAGAGCTTAAAATTCCTACTAGAAATACCTTACTTGTTAGTGATAGTTTGCGAGTACTTAAAGAGTAGTCATGGCTTTGTCCCTGGCTATTCCCGTGGCCAGACTATGAGGAGGACTACCAAGAAGATGGACAACAGGAGGTCTATGATAACTAGGATCCTCTCCCATCGTCAGCATTGCCTGTGACCCTGAAGATGGAGCCCCTACTACGTTTACTTTCTGCTCCTTTGATTGTATTAAGACTGGATCATGAGATCCTTTATTTGTAAGACCTTTATTATGGTTTGTAATGGATGATGTACTGTGGTACGAATTATGTTATGTCTCGCAAAAATGGTACTCCTGGGATTGCGATGTATGGCATAACAGCATCTAGGATTAAAAATCCGAGTGTTGACAAGCAACGACAATACTTTTGACAAATTTAGTAGCATTTGAAAGATTAAGCAGCATAGAATAATAAGACATAAAAATATTGAAAGATTTCTAGTTCATTTTCAGCAGCACGTGACCCACTCAGCATCATTTCAAAGTGATTGATTCAACAATACAGACACTGAAATTCAATAGCAGTACAAAGAGAGTCAGTTCTTGTTTCAGCTCTAAAAACCATGTCACATGATCAGTTTTCCCTTTTCTTCAAACACACACGATCACTACAACATAATCATTGTAATAATATTTGGTCATATAGGGAATCGTCATATAGATAAAAATATACCATACTAGTACGTACTAGTTATATCTCCAATCCAGCAGAAGGTTATCATAGTTTTACCACCCATATATGATCAGTGGAGATAAGACAACCACATAATTAATTACAATAGCATGTGACGAAAGAGCTAGATAACTAGGAACTTCATGAACAACATGCGGCATTCAGGACAACCAGATACATTGACCTTGACTATTCTTCGAATGGTAAGTTTGGTTGCTTTCCGGAACTTTATCCACCTAGAAGTAGCTGCCAAGTGCCAATCAGTCGAGTTAATGGGGTAGCGTCCCTAGATTTGTACTCCTTCGCTCTGCATCTTGAAGACTATTGTGCCCTTTCGTCTGGCCTAGAGTTGCTTTGTGGCACTCTTAGGCAATTTCTGAGTCAAAGCAAGAGATAGACGCATAATTACTAAGAGCAATACACTGAATCATGTGAAACTTGAGAAGACATTCAGAGATGTTTATCCGCTGCCATATACTCACAAACATAATCTGTTCTTGGTCCTTAGGTAAGCAGGTGTACGATGGCGTGCAAGTATCTTCCCAGGCTTGCTAAAATCGAGTGCTACCTTGTCCCCCTGCTTCAGACCATTCTCATGGACATACTTGGACCAACCTTGGCAACCCAAATAGGTGGTCTCCATCGTCTAGGAGACATCCACATCATATAGTTCCTGCATGCCTTTAGGGCCCTCGCTATACAGAGTTGGAAACTTGTCATTTCTCAACATCTTGTTTATAATGGGGCGAGTGACACAAGGGACAACCTTCATGATAAAATTGATAGAGAACTAAGGTGACAGCAAAAAAAATGAGATACAATCTCTTACATCAAGTCCGTCTAAACCACTTGCAATCCATACCTGACCATGGCTAACCTTTGTGAAGGGTGGCCATGCACCATTTATCTTCCCTCTACCTTCGGAAGGGCATACAGGACAGTAGAAGAAAGGTATGAGCAGCTAGTGCGTGGTACTGATTGAAATTAAGTGGAAAGCTAAATCATGTAAAGAGCAAGTAAATCTAATTATATAAGAAAAACCATTGCCTTTAAAGCAAAAAGATTTGATGTTTGTGAACATCCAATGAGTGTAAAGATATAGTATTAGCTGATAACAAAAACATAGAAAATTATAACATGTGAAATTGTGGATTTCCCAATTATACCCACTTCTTAGATAGGTCACTACCCACCTGGGTACTGTGCTGACACTTCCTTGTCATGTAGACGATATCTTGTTTTGGGGCAGGCAATAATGAATCTACTAGCCTCTACAGTAGACTCAACCTCCACAGCAAGACCTTCAATCTGCATAAATAGCAACAGAGCTCAATATTCAATACAGTATATAGTATGAGACAATCAGACAGATACAGATCTGGATTCACATAAACACAGTGCCAGAATTAATAAAATCACACATATGTTTTTGAACATCTGATAAGCAGGCATGACACCAACTGGATAATAAGTAAATCAGACTGCACCATGGTAATAAGTGTATTAAGAAAAAATACATTTATCTTTAAGTTGGGCCCTCCCAGCTGGTTAGTGGCCTTGCACTTGTTTGGTGAGTAGTGGTATTGGCCGGATCCTGTGGCATATGGGGGTACCATCCTCTTTTCCGCACCTAGAGCACCGCATGTTCAGAGGTATGTACCACCGTGCTACAGTAAAGAAAGAAGTTATGGTGTCGCAGAGGCTTCCACAAAAACAGGATGCAAACAGAGACAACTTTTAGCACATATACCTCCAGGTTGCAGCCAACCACTTTTAGCATTGAAAAGAATGGAAGAATGCAACGAATATACTGCTACATTACCTTTTTAGGCAACTTTTAAGGGAACTAATGGGACCATCCCAGTCCATAGCGTCCGTGCGTGCCACTGACCCATAGTTCTCCGTACGGAATCTAACCCAAATTCCATTGCACATTACGAGTATAAACTAAAGGTTAAAGAAGTGAAGAACACCGAAATCGAACCCGACCAAATGCCCCAATCAGAACAACGGTGACCATACTCTGATCCCGAATCCATTCAAAATTGGTACCCCCTCCCCTAACCACCCACCCACCTGATAACCCCCAAGTGCAGGGGATCACCATAGTACAATTTGATAAGTATTTGAGTGTGGAACCCACGAGGAGGTGAAGGTAAACTATTTATTCTCTAAATCCATATAACCCATTTATATGGCCTTCTATGCAAAGCTAGGATCTAAAGTGTGTGTGTGATTTTTTTTGGTATTAACTAGAAAACAATAAAGTAGTTGAAATAAATACTATAAGTAAAATAATGCAAATGAAGTGGAGCTAGTGGAGTGGATGTGGATAATCTATGGGAGCAAATGATTAGGGAAATTTCTATGTCATTCATTTGATTGTCATAATTAGTGAAGCACATACATAGTCTTTTTATTGTTTCTTCTAGGAGGAGCCATAACTAGGTGTATCCATAGATACGAACAAATAAACCACAAGTGTTTGATCCCAAGGCCAATTAAGAACAAACAAGGGAATGTTAAGACATAAAGTCCAACCACCGCATTTAGATCTAAGGTCCCCATGATAATACCCCCGTTGATCAACCAGGAATTAATACTGCATATATTTCTAAGACTTGAGATTCGGCTTCTATCAAACTCTGTCTATCCCTCAACCTATCAACATGCAACGGTGACAATCTTGTTCATCCCCCAACATATGTGTGCACTCATATGTTAGTGCATCAAGATCATCGTACAAGATAACATATACTTGTATGCAACCAAAACAAACTGGATCACAATTTCCATAACAATTCACTACTCAACACATCAACATAGTCATAGAATAGATCATGGGAAAATAATATGTTGCAGCATATATCATGTTTGCCAAGACATTATAGTGGTGGAGATGCAGTCTTGGCCATGGGATGGATACCCCTTAGATCCAAGGGCTATTGGAAATGTTTAGAACCTTCCTAAGAGTTCCATTTGTCCTTCATGAGTCCATCAAGTCGTTTTTGGGCCAAAATCGTCAAAGATGGAAGGAGTTTGAGTTAACCACGCCACATATTTTCGGAGTCCCGAAACTGCTTCTGTCCTCCAGAGTAATATAACTATAAAAAATGCATCCATACTCCGATTGGGGCGAATGGTATGTCTGTTTTGTTGTGCATAAAATTCCCTGCAACTTTCCTTTCTAGAATTTTTTCCAATGGACGTCATCTTCAGGGTCGTTTATGGCAATCTTCGAGAAATATTTTGCAGGGACAGATTCCAGGAATTTTCAGATTTCAATATAATGATCGGTTTCCTTCCATACTTGTGTATTTTCTACACAACAAAGTGTAAAACAAGAACTTGCGCACTTTTAAAACTATTAGTATGTTAGTCCCAATATAATAATGTTGCAAAATAATAATAATTTTCAAGCAATAAACGACAAATTTTATGGATCAATTTTTACATGCATCAAGCATCCCCAAGCTTAACCTATGCTCATCCTCGAGCATAAAGGTGATACATTTAACATGGACTTGGGAGTTTGTTGCTTTGCTTCTTTTTAATTGCCACAAAATTTTTACTAGGTTCAATCTTTAAGGAATAACAACAAGCAAATGAGCTATAAAGTGATATCTTTCGCACTCTACAAATATGCTTAATAATAATTAGACTTGTGTTTGAACAAATAAGAGTTAAAACAAACCTTCAAGCATACTTAGATGAACCTATATAATTGTTGGAAGAGTCTTTTCTATCATTGGCATGGGATTTTTATGCCTTTCTATTTTGTGATATTTCTTAGTTTCATGCCCTTGACTTGGAAGACTCACTTCTTAGTTTTATGTCTTCCCTTAAGATATTTTTATATCTCGTACCGAAAGTAAGCATGGATTAAACATGTGCAAAGGCCTATTTAGCTTCCAAACTCTATTTCATTAAGTTTATGATTGATCAATAGTTCATAATTATTGTTTGGTTCCATTTGCCCCTATCATTAGCATCTTTCTAGTTCAAAGAAGAGAATAATTATAACAAGATAGACATGAAGTTCATCTTTGGTCAAACACTTTCACCATTTTTTATATGGCATCGGTAACGGTCTTGCCCTCCTAGTAACATGTAACACCCCAACATTTAGGAACCAACGAAGGGTAGAAATAGAAATTTGTGCATATGCATGCATTCATTTGTAAAATCGGGGTAAAATTTTTCACCAAATAAAAACCTAAAGAGATCACAGTTTCGTTCACTATCTAGAGGTAGGAATAGCTCTCCGAAGTGATTAGTATAAATTTTGACATGATCTTTAGGTGTTATTGTGTTTTGGGGGAATATATTTTGAATTCAAATTTGAAATTTAAACCATTTGAAAACATTTGGAAATTAAAAGTTAGAATTAGAAAGTGGATTTCCGAAATGAGGTATTAACCTTGTTTGATTATATTATAGATATATTAAACAACATTATGAATACAAGACAAGGAAATTTAAATAAGAAATGAGATCTTATTTCTTTTCTCTATTCCCTAATAAATATTACAAATGGAGATCATTACATCAAGACAGATAATTACAAGGAAAAAATTCCAATAAAATGAATCTTTATTAAATCATAGAAATATTGTTACAAGATACTTTACAAAAATAATAAAAGGAGATTACAATAAAATCTATCTATGTATTCCTATACTATATCTTTAAGCATCCAGAATTTGTTCCTACAAAATAAGATAAACAACTCAACAAAAAAATAAAATGTTAGTGATTAGTTTTACTCTCAGTGGTGAAAAGTGAAGTGCACTGTTCATATTACATCATAGAGTAATTTGATGGGGCAAGTTTCACCAGAGTATAGTATCTGTTCTTTTAAGCAAATAGTTCTAGTGTGACATTATATGACAAGTGTCAAAGTGGTAAGATTCACTAGGATAAGTAACAGTAAAAGGATGGGGAAGTATAAACATGAGTTAATTTATCTCATCCACAGCAAAAGAAAATAGTGAAGCAGCTCACACACCTAAATGGGCCAAGGGGCAGTTTAAATCACAGCAGTGTTGAGAAAAGCAAGCTTTGCTATCCACTTCGTAGAGAGAGAGCACAAACACAGTTTAACACCAGCATAGCCAAGAACAACACCAGATCTTGAAACCAAATCACTAGATCAAGCCACTTTCCACCACAGAAAACCCATGAGATCACCAGGAAAGATGGTGACTTGAGGAGGGGGAAGAAATATGTGGACAACAAGGTCACAGGAGCAACAACACCAAGAGGAGAACGACAAGGCCAAGATGAAGCCATCACAAATCTAGGGCTACCACAAGAAAACAGTAAAAGGAAACCAGAGTATGCCCAACATCTTGATCTAAATGTTTTCCATCTTACCCATTCATTTTTTTCAAGCACATGAGACAACAGATAATAATAGCCAGGTCAAGCATGTATTCTTACACAAGCAGGGTCTCAGACCAGCATCACTGACCCTATAATCCATTTTTAACTAGATAGATACGCATCACAGCAAGATCAAGTCTTCTTGAGTACACGCTCATAAATAGAGACTTTACTTTTTGCAAAGATAGTAAAGATCAACACTGTCTATTACTAAACCACACTATTCAAAAAACACTGAATTTAATCGTTTTCCTACAAGCATATAGGAATCATCTCTGTTTAATCATCTCTTTATTAATCACAGAGCAAAGTATAGCACTAGATTTACATAGTAACAGGATTAAATCCTGAAACTGAACACATTAGTTTTTCACAAGTAAGTAATTAACCTAGCATTAGTATAGAGAGCATCTCAAATCAACTCCATAGAAGTAAATCCACCATCACCATAACTTAAGCATCCACAATTAACTAAGCATGCTTTTACAGAGAATTTCATGACAGGACATATAACAGAAGCATGAATAGCATAATGTTCTCTAACAAAGAACAGAGTAATTAAACATGCACAATGGAGTATTCATCTGAGAGATAGCAGAGTAATAGATCATAATCAACAGTAGTTGGCAATACACAAACCGTAGGACACCATCCAAGGATTTGCATAGACATGATTAACCAAGGAGCCAACTAAACATCACTACCGGGGGAAACAAACACTAGAAATTAGGAATGAACCCTAAATGGGGAAATTCGTTGCAATAGTCACATGGCACGCAACTGAAGGAAGAGAGAGCATTGAGACAGAAGTAGAAGAACTTACTTGAGGTCCTCATAAATTTATTGAAGACGAAGCAGAGAGGAGGCCGGTGGTAGAGAGGTGGCGGCATAGGGAGCACCCCGAAGGGGAGCTACAAACCGCTCCTGCTGCACGTTGAAAGAAGCCGGAGAAGAAGGGGAACACACCATAAGCAGACCAGCACGTCGATAAAGAAGCACAGAGGCGGCCAACCCTAACCCTATCCTCGTGTGGGGGTTACCGTGGCCAGGAGAGGGCACCAGTGACGAATCGGATTGCACAACATTGTTTAGCAGCATCGACGTGGTCGTCCTATACCGCGGCGGAAGCCACGGTGGCCAGAATTGGCCTGAATCATGCGCAGCAGTGGTGGCGGCATCGAGCGCCAGAGAGAGAGTTGTGACAGAGATAGGGTGAGGAAGAGAGAGTGCGTAGGGGGTACTAGGCTAGTGGGTTGTCCAGTACGGCCTAGGTGGTCTTTTACCAGGCCGGGTGGATTGGGTCTGGTTACGCCGGGCCAGCCCAGTGGGTCGGGCTCATGTCTCAAAAGACTTATCTAAAAATAAATATTTATCAATATGCCCCTGAAACAAAATCAGCTATGGAAAAATAAATAAAAATCATAAAAATATAAATAATATATCTATGAACTCACAAAAATATCCTCTACTCAATATAAATAATAGATAGTAATTTCAATTAAATAAATTCAAGTCAACTATAATTATAGTTCATTCCCTTTGGAACTTTATAAAACTAAATAAAATACTTAAAAAAATTCAATTTTAAGATCCTAAAGGGATTTGATATGATAGAAAAATACTAGATTGTATTTTTGAAAAGTAAATTAAGTTGTGAAAAAAATCTTTATTCCTTGATGGAATTTTAAGAAAATATTAGAAAGAGTTAAGAAATAAATAAATTCATTTTTAAACTCTTAGAATAATACTAGTTATCCTAATAATACTAGATACAAGAATTATGTGAATTTAATAGTCTTTGAGGAATGTCTTTCCTTTATTAATTAAAGAAAATAGTAAACCTTTATAAGATGGGTAAAACATGCAAAGAAGAAAAAAATTATACATCATTCCATGACATTACTATGCATTGCATATTGCTTCTTTAAATATTGTCCTTACCGGGCAATAATGGTCTTTTGTAGAAACCAGAGATCAAGGTTAGGTGGAAGCATCCGACTTCACTACCTTGCAGTCACAAGGCAAGTTCATCACTTGCTCATGTCCTTTGAAGAGTCTTTGTGAAAGTATTTAAAATTTGTGTGTTATCACCTATATTCAAAAAAGACAGAAAATAGATATTTTCCCAAACAAATGAATGGTATTATCATCCTAAGTGATGATAAATACTAAGAATGATAGTGGAATTTAGGATTCCACTGGTCGAACAACTAGGGCATAATAACCCATGAAATTAGTGATTCTAGCGCCGCGTATTACGCGTTAACCATAAGATTTGGAATGGGACGTAGAAGTTAACTAGATCTTCTTCCTTTCACATGGACGGATGACCTGCTCATGAGGCTGAGGATTTCTCGTGGAGAAACCTAGCATATGGGTGGAAACCCTTAGTTTCCCATGATTTTCGTGTCTAGATTATCTTGAGAGGCTGTTAGTGGTTTAGCTAGTCCTTTCAGGGAGCTTGCCAATACATAACTGTTTCATAGAGTCGTTGGGTGCCTACTAGAGTTATAGTCGGTCCTATAAGGGGCTTGACAGAGGTGGGGCATGTCCCAGAGGATCGTGTCTTCATGCGGAGTTACGAAGAGGGGCAGTGATTGACTTGGATCATCTACTAGGCCCCACATCACGGAATTATGGACGGGAAAGTACGCCAGGTTGTGCAACAATGATTTGGTCTCTTATGGGTAAAGCAACGCACCTATTCAGAGTGAAAGAATTGTGACATCTTACTCGTTGTTCCGAGAAGGAGCTATGAACATGGCAGGAAAGGAACTCCATGAAGTTTTGGTCAACCTGTGAAGGCTGATGGGCATAGTTTTTGATATTTAAAGCAATCTCTGAAGAAATATTTATCAAAACGGCATAGTACTAAGGACTTATAGTCTGAGGTGGTAGTTAGAGCATCAAACTTCCCACCTTGCATATAGTGAACTTGATGGGTAACGTTGTTACTCACTCTCTCCTTTGAACCCCTTGCTAGACTTTGAGGGCCAGAAGGATGACCAGGTGTATGCTATGGAGGTCCAGAATGACGTATACTATGAAGAGCTAGATCTATCCAGTGGAATCGAAGGGGTAGACTACATAATACACTATGGAGCTGAAGACAACCTGTCAGAGTAGTTGTCATGCCGGAATATAGTTACCTAGATTGAGCCGAGCAACACGAACCCTATAGAATAAGCTGTTGAGTTCACGTTTTTATTACCTTTGTGTTTTTCGTTCTTCCACTGAACTTATGAGATAATTTATTTGGTTTGTAAGTTTGAATCACTTGAAGTATCGAACTTTTGTAATGTAATAATAATGAAGTGTGTATTTTTGGAATTTGGACCCGCAATGTTTCTGCTGTACCACTCTAAGGGATGTGATATTTACAGAATGGTGTTCTCTGGATATCATGTCCACGACTATAGTGTACTACACATGCAGTGGTATGTTGGGTCACCACAACTGGTATCAAATCAATTGCTTTGACCTTAGGTTGGAAACCTAGTAAAGGGAACTACCTATCAGAATCTTAGGGCAATGGTAAATAATTCTATAGATTATATGATGAATATTCAATTGGGAATATTTTGTTATATTTTTTAGTGCGACAATTCTTTATTATGATGCATCATTACAAATATTGGTTACTAATTATGAATGTTTTGTATCTAGTTAAAATGGCACCAAAGTTTCCAAAACAGACTTTGGCAAGGAAAGAAGAAACTCTCGATGATTATCAGGGGACTTTAACTAAACATCTTTGAGAACTGTTGAGCGTTTTTGGTCGCACAACTAATATTCTAGTTAATACCATGACATACCGTGATGGGCGAATCTTAGCCAAATATCGTGTTAGTATCCAACTACCAAAAAATCTTGGTTTATATCACGATTTACCCATGGGTGAAGGTAGAAGTCACTTAGCAGCATACCATGTTGCTATTTTGGAGGCGATATCCAATGTTCGGGAGCACAAAGCATAAGAGATAGCGGGAAGCACATATTCTTTAATTCCTCATGACTCTATAGACGAGGAGCCAGTACCTGAACATTTTACTTTAGTAAAGAAGCATCCAAAACTAGCTTACAAGTTTATGGATCTGTATCGACTGATGGTTGGGTCTTTGTATAAGACACATCAGGTTATTGTAGAGGATCGGATTGATATGCTAGAGGATCTGACTAATCCTAAACGTAGGGAGAAGTTAGCATCTAAACTGGAGAACGAAGCAGTGGGTAGGGTTAGCCCAATTTTTAAGGATATACCTATAGATCCAACATCTTTTACACCCTATCCTTTTTCACCGATGCCAGAACCCACTAGATATCCTGATGAGGGCACGAGTCATCCAGTACCTCAAAATTCTTGGGGAACCGAGGATTCGGAACTACCTATTGGAAATTCCGAAGGATGGAGGTACGGATCGATGGATGGATCTGCCAGGAATCCTATTCCTGTGAAATTCGGTTGATGATATCGGGAAAACTAGTCACACGGGAGTGAGATCTTATTCCGTTGATGGAAGGGATGTCCAAGTGGAGGATGTGGATTGTGTCGAGGAAGATCCAAAAGAAAGGGTGTTTGAGTCACCTGAACATTATCCTACTCCAGATAACGTGCACTATCAAATTATAGCTGAGGACTACTGACGCGGGTTTAACTCGTCAATACCCATTGTTATGGACTTGGGTTTTGGAGAAGGAGGGAGCGTTGGAGGAATCAATCGGCCAGCAAACAAGCACACAGGGACGCAAGGTTTACCCAGGTTTAGGCCTCGTAGAGGTCCCTACTCCTGCTTGCCTGCTCTTGGAATTATCGAGGGAGTCAAAAGTTATAGGGGTGCGTAGATGCAATCTAGCGATGGTTGTGGAAACTAGGGTTTTGATCGTCCTCCTCGCCGCCCCCCCTAGCCCTTATATAGATAGGCTAGGTCTCGGGTAGCAGGTCGAGTCGGTTACAGATTAGGGTTCATCCCTTTGAACTTTCTATCTTAAGCTTCTTCTTGCATTGCAAGCAATCAGAGTCACCGTGGGTCACCCAAATTCTATATTGGGCCTTGGCAACGCCATGGGTTTTTGTCGTATCTTGACCGTATATGCCAAACTCGAGTACCTTCAGGGTATACCCATGCCAGTAGCCCCGGGGTGTCCAGTGGAATCGCATATTCGACTGGAGACTTTATGAAGTCTTTCGAGTGCATGACTGAGCATATTTTGGAGTGTTCTATCTGTGTCGTAGGGATTGTTGATATACGTGCCTGATTTATCTGATGTATGGGTATCAGTTAACTGCCTTAGGGCAAACCAACATAATCTACACAAACTCGAGTCCCTGGACTCGAATTCAGAAAAGTGCTGGCGTAATTCAACTCAGGCCGCGGAGGTCTGACAGGAGTCGAATTCTAGTATATAAATGTGAGCACTCAACGCGTCCGTCAAGGCATATTCATCGTACCTATAGGCACGGA
Organism: Avena eriantha; assembly: GCA_910589775.1. Taxonomy (NCBI): domain Eukaryota; kingdom Viridiplantae; phylum Streptophyta; class Magnoliopsida; order Poales; family Poaceae; genus Avena; species Avena eriantha. The sequence goes on from OU342742.1 coordinate 294,749,153, forward strand.
TATATTTCTGGTAGTGCGCAGCAGATGCATTGCTAGGACTTATTCAGGTCTTATCTTCATGATGTAAGCGTGGCATCCGAATTTTGTCATCGCGGAGATGGGTGTCCTAGAAGACGTAATCTCTTTGTAGGGAAAATATGAGGCAGACTTTCCATAGCATTCGAGTGTGGATGTTATCGACACACAGTACAATGTACAAGGAAAAATAATCATAGGGTGCGCGACCAGCGCTCCCTATGGGAGTAGCCCCCGAGTGCCTATTCGAGTCGTAGAATCGAGTGGGGACTAAAAAAATTTTGCGACTGCTTTCGTCTTTTGTTGCTTGTTTCAGTCGAATGTGCTTCTAGCTCTCCCTATGGGAGTAACCCCCACAATCGAGTCGTTGATTTGAGTGATGGGTTTTCGTGAAGCTTGTACACCTGCATAAAAATTCTTTCGGGTGCACGGCCAGCACTCCTGTTAGGAGTAGCCCCCGATTGCTTGGTTAAGTCGATGACTCGAGCAAGGACTAAAGTAGTCAAAAATATTCTTCTGCTAGAATCGATGACATCAGTGATGATAGCGCGATGACCTCAGTTGCCCGCGTGATCGGCTTTAACGGGATGTGACGAGCAGTGGGTGCCAGTTTCTGACTTTGATTTAACTGGGTGTGCGTAATCTTCTGTTTTAACTGTGTCTCCTCGATTTCCACACGTAATGGGAGTAGTGGGGGACGGTTCGTGATTCACTTTCGCCACGAATCGATGGCGATGTACGCCACGTGTCCAATAGGGTTTCTCCTGGCTGTTAGATGACATCCGCTAAGAGGTTAAGTAGCAGCGCAGCTGCAGTAATTTTTCCTCATCTCTCTTCTTGCTCGCGCTTCCTTCGCCATTGTTGCTTCCCTGCTCCTTTGCGCACCTCTTCTCTGTGGCACTGGACCAGCTCAGCGTCTTCCCCATTTACTCCATGTTCTTGCATCGCCATCGCAAGATGGGAAAGAAGAAAGGAGGTTCTACCGCTGGATCTGCGGCCACCATTGTCACCACCAAGAAGAAGGGAGGCTCCGCCACCGTCGGCACCAGCGCTGCTAGTGCTCGGAAGAAGAAGGGCGCTTGGACTCGCGTCACCAATGGGTCCTAGCGCCCATCCACCTTCAAGCCCGCAGAGTTATTCAATCTTTGTCAAGATGGAGCACTTCCTCCCGTGGAAGGTGACTCCCGCATACCTGGTGAGGAGGTAATTCCCGTTCCTCCTACTGGTTTTCGGGTGATGTTCCTCGCATTCATCATTAGTGGTCTCTCTCTTCCCCTGCATCCTTTTGTCAAGGGTCTTCTCTATTTCTATGGGCTCCAGCTTCGCCAGCTGTCCCCAAATTCGATTCTCCACATCACTTGTTTCGTCACCATTTGCAAGTGCTGGCTCGGAACCAAGCCACACTTTGGTATCTTCAAGAAGCTTTTTAAGCTCAAACGTCAGTCAGCGTCTGGTTCGGTAGTCGATGACGTAGGGGTTGCAGGATCCACGTCAACTCCTCCACCACTTACTTCGATATCAAGCTCACCACATCTGTCCAAGGGTGGAGAGATAAGTGGTTCTACATCCGCGACCAGAAGGCAGATAGAGAGCACTACGGACTCACGCCGTTTGACCTCAGGGCAACTTGCAAGAGGAGGTACTCCTAGAAGAACGTCGTGATGCCTGGCGAGTCTGAGGAGACAGAGAAGCCGTATTAGCGTGTCTGTGACCTCGAAGGCCGCATAGGCAAAGAAGAGGGTGGCGCTGCTCTCATTCGCAGGTGGTTGTGCCACCGTATCCAGCCTCTGCAGGCTGGAGTCAATCTGATGTACCGCTGGGTCGGTGCTGGCGATGTCACTCGCATATCTGCGGAGGGAATTTCGGCGGGTGAGGTAGATAGGAGGTTGCGACTGGTGACCAAATAGACTGCTAAGGAGTATCTCCTAGGTGAATCATTCGTGCCTCCTTTCGACGCCAATAACCCTCCACCTAAGGTAGAGCTTTCCTTTGAAGTAGTCTATATTTTTTGATTGGTTGCCAAGTGCTTGATATGTAATGATGTTTCTTCTGATTGCAGGACTAGAAAGTGGCCTCCAACTTCCCTCCTCAGCCTGAAGGGGTCATCCCGCATGAGGCGGTGGAAGAGGATGAGTCGGATTCGATCGTCCCGATTGAATAAGAGGAGGAAGCCCCCGAGTCTAGCAGCCACGACACTCGCAAGCGTTCCCACAGCAGAGGATTCCGACACTTCCTCACCGATGATGTCGGAGGGTCCCTCTGCTACTGCAGAGGATCCAATTCCCACCGTGCATGTGCGTGCCATGGATCCTCCCGCTCGGAAGAAGCTGCGGTTGCCGAAGGAGTCATCGGATGACTCCTTTGACCTCAAAAATTTCAACTAGTGAGTTTTAATATCCGTGAGTTCGTCTTGTTTTTCTTCGAAGTTGCTTTTCTGAAGTGGTGCTAGGCATTTTTTGCAGTCAAACAACATCGTCGTCCTCTGATGATTGGCAATTTGTGAAAGAATCTGGAGTCGTAGACTCCAAGACCAAGGAGATGGCCACATGGTCTCCTTCTCCTCCTGTGGCGGCCCACTCCGGTGCCAATTCGTCGAGTTCCCCCCACACTAGGGGGCACCAGATGGTTGTGCGGACGACTGCCCGACATGCATCTTCGGAGTCCCTGGAGGAACACGTGAGTGTGTTTTATGCCATTAGCAGTCGAATTTGTTCTTTTGGCTGACGTTGAGTCTTTGTTTCTCTTGGTGTAGCTCATTGTGACGGAATCTTCTCACCTTGCGGAGAAAATCTTTGCTTTGGGTCGACAGCACGCCCTGCTAGACAATCGCCACCGCTCAGTCGAAGGTTTGTAGTGATATTCTCTCTTGGCTCTGCTTATGTAGGACTTCGCAAACTCAGTTTTGTCGGGCTCTGTCCTTTTATAGGGGAGCATAACGAACTTTCACGTCACATTACTTCCCTTGAGAAGGAGCTTGCGGCGGTAGAGAAGAAGTGTGATGAGGCACTCGCAGCCTTGGAGGAGTCGTAGAAGCGTGAGGAAAATCTACGTGCTTCTGCTGCTGAGAGGGAGAAGTTGTTCGCGGAACAACTTTTCTCGATTGCAAAGGCGCTCTCAGGTACTTGCACTGCTTTCCCTCGTATTTTTCCTTATCTTGTTTTCTTGTCCTTGTGCTGACACCTTGTACTCTTCAGATGACGCAAGCCTCAGCTTCGATGCCCAGGCCTTGCGTCGTGTAAGATCTCACTGTAATAAGGTAAGATCCCTATGATTGCAGTGCTAGTCCCTGGATCAAAAATGCTAGCACCCACAGTTTAAGATGAAGTACACAGAAACAAAGGTCATTATTACATCACATATCTAGAAATATAATGGTTCTTACAACTCACTTAGCCCAAGGCTAAGACACTTAAAGTTCACATTACATATCATAATAATAATAGAGTCTTTAGTCTTCATGCGCCACAGGCAAACATGTCAAGTGTAGACCCGCAACCCAACTCATCATCAGAGTATCCTGCAACATAATAAGTTATAGCCACAAGGATCAATACATTTGGAATTGTATTGGCAAGCGATACCATAGATACTTAGTATAATCCAACAACTATATGAATATATGGCTAAGTGGGGTTATGGCTGGCTTTGCAAAAACCAAGTTTAACTTATAGTTTTTGAAGAGTAAGTTTTCTCATTCAAACTCTAAGGTACCAATGATAGACATCATTGAACCTCTACCCAAGTTCACCCACAAGTACTAAGAGAAATTTGGATGAGGCGATTATTGAACTGCTTCACTGTCTTGGGGCTCAGAAATTGTCCATAACCGGGGACATGGCTAAGTACTTAGTTTTACCCTCTCGAGAGGTGGTGCACTTTCCCCACAAGACTCGACATGCATCGAGACAAGACCTTTCAGAAGCAATCCCTCAGACCACCACGGACGCGTTCCATCCTATCACAACTACCACCTTCTGTCCGTCTAGCTGAGTTCTTGCAACTTAGTTGGTCAAGGCAGAGCCCATATGCCATGTGGCCGCACTGGAAGCTTCGTGACAAGAATGTCTCCAATCTCTTTGTTCCTGGGTGGCCATCCACAAGTGTGATACACCAGCTGACCATAGACATGGCCCCTGAGTAACCACTCAACATAATCCAAGCAAGTCCCATTCCACCCAGGTGTTTCATTAATATTAGTTGTTTTCTTAGTCAAGCAAAATAATATCTTTCCATACTATCTTATATGTATTTTCCACCCACTAATTCTAATAGCATGGCTAAGCACTCTAGCATACGAAGTCTTTCAACTAAGAGATACTACCAAGATATAGTCTATAGGGTAGCATAGCATAGTAACATGTAAATAGTCCTATCATGCTAAGATCTACCAAAATAACACTAGTGCAATAGTGAAAATAATAGGACATGAGATGAAATATCACTTGCCTTGGTAGCTAGGGGAATAGGTACAATCCGCACAGCAACAAACTTCACAATCTACACAAAGAATAATACAACAACAATAATTCAATCAATAAAACATTACAAAAATATGAATGCATGCAAAATGCAATGGCATGGTCACAACTCTATAACTTACAGAGTCCACGGTACAGAGGGTAAAATACCTCATCTAAATACATAAGAAAATACCCCAAAACAATTTATAGGACAATTTTTATGAGCCAAATACTCCTAAAAAGGTTTTTCCTAAAATTCCAATTTTTCAGATGCAAAAGTGTGAAACAAGGCCTCTATAATAAAGGTCTTAATTTTGTGAATCGATAGACACCAAATTTGCATTTTTATGAATTGTGGAACAAAAGTTATGGATTTTCTAAGTTTAATACAAAATCTGTCTAATTTTCTAATTAAACAGATAACCAGGGCGACGTGGCGCAATTTCATTGGCCAGTACCGGTTCGGTCGGATCGACCACTGCGGGCCGTTGGATCTTAAGTGATAAGAGACGGATCAGATTAGCCCGTATCGGTTCTTCCACGATCTAATCCTAGCCGCAGACACAAGATCTAACGGTCCCTAGCGACCTGGCCGGAGATGGGCAGCGCTGACTGGCTGCGCGTGGCGGCGGAGCATCGGCCGATGGCGGTCCGGTGATTCTACAAAGGCAGGGAGACCATGGACACGTACCAGAGGTCGAGGAGGTCCTGGCGGTCTCGATGGAGGTCACTGCGGCGCGAGGTGTGCGGTGGCTTGGCCTTGATCCCTCGCCGGAGTTGCATAGACGGCGGAGCTCGTGGCTCGGTGTCGGAGACGGCGACCTGGGGCTCGAACCAACCAGCAAAGGGGTCAGCGAGATGCGCAAGGATCTGCATGACCTATCAAAGACCAAAAGGAGGCGGCAGGAACCCTACCTTCACCGGAAAAGGCGATGGACGGCGGCGGCAGAGTTGTTCGCCGGAGTTGGACCGTGTCATAGACCTGGTGCAAAAGAAAGCACGCGGCCGGGGTTAAAACACGCGCAAGGTCGAGGAGGGCAAGTATTACAGAGCAGAGAGGAGGGCACAGCGTGGCCGAGGCTCAACGGAATTCTCGCCGGAGGCGCTTCGGTCGGCGGCGGTTTGAGGTGGCAATTGAGGAGCCTAGGGGCTCTCCAGGGGCTATGTCTGGGGGAATTGGTCGGGGAGAAGGAGGGGATTATGAAGGGGCCGAAGCGGTGGCGATTTACTCACAGAAACGCTAGCAATCAATTGGACATGGAAACGGCAGAGGAGGAGAGAGGGCGTCGGTCATTCGCGTGGAAGACGCTGAGGTGGCATCGACGTGGCATGGGGCCCGGAGGTAAGCCGGTGGGGGTTAGCTGGGGGGGTGCGAAAAGACAGAGAAGGGAGAGGGAGCCCGGGTGGGCTAGGTGTGCCGGATTGGGCCAAAAGGCCAAAAGCTGCTGTTGCTGTTTAAAATCTTTTCCCTCCTTTTCTTTTTCTTTTTGAATTATTTTCTAGGTTTTGTTTGAATTTAGCAAAAGTTCTCCAAAAAGTCTCAAAATTTCACCAAATTTTTGGAGGATAAATCTAATGCAAAGTAGTACATGCCATGATGATTTGAATGCAATGATGATGATTTTCAGATGAAAAATTTGGAATGTTACAAATCTAACCCCCTTAAGATGAATCTCGCCCTCGAGATTCGGGTTGGCTAGCAAATAGGTGAGGGTGATCTCTCCGAAGTTCATCCTCTCGCTCCCATGTTGCTTCTGATTCAGTGTGATGGTTCCACTACACTTTGCAGAATTTGATGGTCTTGGTACGGGTAATTCTTTCTGCTGTCTCCAGAATCTTAATAGGTTTCTCTTCATAAGTGAGATCATTCTCTAGCGGAACTTCCTCTAATGGTATAGTGTCTTTCAACGAAGTTTCTTCCATCTCTGGGTGACACTTTTTCAGCAGACTGACATGGAATACATTATGAACTGCTGACAGAGATTCTGGTAATTCTATCTCATATGTCACTTCTCCTTTGCGGCTGAAAATCTTGAAAGGCCCTACATAGCATGGTGCTAATTTTACTCTGATTCCAAATCTCTTCACACCACGAAGTGGTGATACCCTGACATTAGCTCTATCACCAACCTCATAGGTAACCTCTCTATGTTTTGGATCGGCATAGCTATTTTGCCGAGATTGGGCTACCTTTAGCCTATCCTTTACCATCTTGACTTTCTCTTCAGCCTCCTTGATTAGGTCTGGCCCGGACAAATTTCTTTCTCGTACTCCATTCCATAGCAACAGCGTAGTACACTTCCTTCCATAAAGGAATTAAAATGGAGCCATTTCTATGCTCGATTGATAGTTGTTATTATAAGAAAACTCTACGTATGGTAGACTCTCATCCTGACTAGAGCCACAATCTAACGCACAAGCTCTTAGCATATCTTCCAATATTTGATTGCTCCTTTCTGTCTGCCCATCAGTTTGCGTATGAAACGCAGTGCTGAATTCTAATTGAGTTCCCAATGACTTGTGAAGTTGTCTCCAAAAGTGTGAAGTGAATTGAGTTCCTCTATCAGACATGATACTTTTAGGTACCCCATGCAAACATACAATTCTATTCATGTATATCTTGGCTAGCTTTGCACTTGTATAAGTGGTCTTTACTGGTATGAAATGGGCACTTTTGTCAAGCGGTCAACGATAACCCATATAGAATCGTATCCAGATTTAGTCCTGGGCAGTCCGGTGATAAAATCCATACCAATTTTATCCCATTTCCAGTCAGGTATTGGCAGTGGTTGTAATAATCCTACCAGTTTCTGATGTCCCGCCTTTACACGACTGCACACGTCGCACAAGGAAATGTGCTCTGCTACATCCTTCTTTAAATTATTCCACCAAAATCTTTCCTTAACATCCATATACATCTTGGTGTTTCCAGGATGAATTGAATATGGCGAGTTCTGCGCTTCTTGTAAGATCAACTTCCTAAGTTCAAGATCCTGCGAAACACAGATACGTTTTTCGTACCATAAGATTCCTTGTTCATCTACATGAAATCCTTTTGCCTTGCCATCACTAACCTTACTTTTGATTTCTTCTATTTCTTTATCCATCTGTTGGGCTTCTTGAATTCTATTCATTAGTGTGGGTTGCACTTCCAAGGATGCAAGGTACCCTTCAGGCACAATTTCGAGTCTCAGCTCTCTAAATTGGGCACATAACTCCTCCGACAATTCTCCTTTATTGAGGCCATTTACATAAACCTTGCGGCTTAATGCATCGGCTACGACGTTTGCCTTTCCAGGGTGGTATTGCAAACTTAAGTCATAATCTTTGATAAGTTCTAGCCATCTTCTTTGTCTCATGTTGAGTTCTTTCTATGTAAAAATGTATTTCAGACTCTTGTGATCAGTGAACATTTCACAATGTTTTCCCATAAGATAATGCCTCCGTGGTTTTAAGGCATGTACAACAGATGCCAACTCAAGATCATGGGTAGGATAGTTCACTTCATGATTTTTGAGTTCCCTTGATGCATAAGCTACAACTCTACCTTCCTGCATCAGTACACCTCCTAATCCTTGGTGAGATGCATCACAGTATACTTGAAAGTCCTTCTCAAGATCTGGCAGACATAACACTGGTGCTGACACTAGTCTCATCTTCAACTCCTGAAAGCTGGTTTCACATGCTTCCGTGCAATTAAACTTCTTCTCTTTCTTTAGCAGTTCAATCATAGGTTTTGCTATCTTAGAGAAATTTTCAATGAACCTCTGGTAGTACCCTGCTAGGCCAAGGAAACTACGGATTTCTTTAACCGATTTAGGAGGTTCCCAATCTGTCACAACTGCCACTTTCGCTGGAGCAATAGCTATACCATTTCCAGATACTATGTGCCCAAGGAAACCGACTTCATTCAGCCAAAATTCACATTTGCTGAACTTGGCATAAAGTTTGTGTTCCTTGAGTTTCTCCAGAATGAGGCGTAGGTGTTCTTCATGTTCTTTGTTGCTCTTGCAATATACCAATATATCATTGATGAATTCCACTACAAACGTGTCAAGGAATTCCATGAATACCTTATTCATCATGTTCATGAAATAGGCTGGTGCATTTGTCAATCCAAATGGCATCACTGTATACTCATACAACCCATATCTAGTGGTGAATGCAGTCTTGGGTATGTCATGTTCTATAATCTTTAGTTGGAAGTATCCTGATCGAACATCAATTTTTGAGAACACACGTGCTCCCTCTAGTTGATCGAAGAGATCATTTATTCTAGGCAGGGGATATTTATTCTTTATGGTCACTTCATTAAGTGAAAGATAATCTATGCATAGCCTTTGACTTCGGTCCTTCTTCTCAACAAACAAGACTGGTGCTCCCCAAGACAACGAACTTGGTTGGATAAATCCCTTTTTGAACTATTCTCCCAGCTGTTTCTTGAGTTCTTTTAACTCATCCACCGACATTTTATAAGGTCTCTTTGCTATAGGCCCAGTTCATGGCAGTAGGTCGATAAGAAACTCCACATCCCTATCTAGTGGCATGCCAGGTAATTCTTCGGGGAACACATCTGGATATTCTTTCACTGTTGGCACACTGTCTAGGCTAACCCCGTGAAGAGAATTAACCTTGCTCCCCTTAGGTTCAAAGTTACACTTGAACTTGATCCTTTTCTTTTCTGGGGTGGTGAGCATAATAGTTCGCTTGGCACAATCAATCACCCCTTCATAACGGGTCAACCAGTCCATCCCTAATATTACATCTAATCCTTGGGATTCTAGGATTATTAAACTAACCGGAAACTTGTTCTTTCCAATTTCTAGGATTATCTGTCGGCACCCAGAATTTACTATCATTTCTCCACCCGGGGAGCTTACTTTAATGGGACATCCAATGGTTTCAGTGGAGAGTTCGTTTTTGACTACAAATGCTATTGAAATGAATGAATGCGATGCGCCAGTATCGAAAAGGATAAGTGCAGGAAAGGAATTAATCTTGAACTTACCGATCACGGCATCAGATCCTTCTTGAATTTCCTCCACATTGATGTGATACACATGACCCTTTTGAAATGGGTTTGGTTTAGCCCCATCAGTCTTCTTTTCTGGGCATTCATTAGCATAGTGCCATGTCTTCTTGCACTTGAAACATTCCACCTGACTGATGTCTTTCTTTGTTGGCTGACTGTGACGATTCTGACCATTTTGGTTTCCATGGCCATGACCATTGTGGTTGTTCCTGAATCCACTTTTGTTATGCCCACGATAATTGTTTCCATCATGGTTGTGGTTATTGTTACGATGGTTATTATGATTCCCATTCTTGTGGAATCCTGAACTCCCACTTCCTTCACCATGAGAGCGCTTGTGAGGAGATCCTGATCCAAACTTATCAAAATGGTGCTTCCTCTTTCTACCCTCCACTTGTTTCATCTTGTTTTCCAGGATGGTAGCTTTATCACACAAGGATTGATAAGTTGGAACATATGCAATAGATAGTTGCATAGAAATTTCATCATTCAGCCCATCTAGGAACTTCTCCTTTCTCTTTGCATCAGTGTCAACATCGTCGGGTGCATAACATGACAAATTATTGAACTCTTCGATGTATTCAGAAATACTGCGGTGGCGTTGCTTGAGGTTATGAAACTCCTTTTTCTTCAACCCCATTATTCTAGAGAGATGTGAGTGGTGCGAAATCCATCCTCAAACATTGCCCAAGTCACTTCCTCAATAGGGTGAGTAACTTGGAAATTATCCCACCAAGTAGCTGCATGACCTTCCAATAAGTGTGCTGCGAATCTGACCTTTTATGCATCCATGCATCCAACCGTGACTAGGTCCTTATTCACAGAGCGTAGCCAATCATTTGCTACCATGGGGTCCGTGGTACCAAAGAACTTAGCAGGTCTCAGCATTAGAAATCTGGTCAGCATATCGAGAGGTGGTGGGTTCTGGTTGTTGTTATTGTTATTATTGTTGTTCCGATTCTGGTTTGCCATGAATTGAGTCATCATTTGCATCAATTGGGTATGTGCAGCTATCATCTGCTGCATTCCATTGCCATTGTCATTGTTATCCTCGTTGTTGCGTTGGGGAGGCACATGTGGGTTTAATAAGGGTAAGTAATGATAGATAACCCAAATAAAAACAACAATCAGACAAAGAAGCACATGCAGGTTCAACATCACAACAAAGGTAGAGTTTGCGAAAATAGCATACTAGCATAGTCACCCACAAGTCGGTATGAACTATGCAACTCGATAATAATAAAACGATAGGTAGATGGAATAGTATCACTACTCCTCCATGTCAACTTCCTCCTCCACTAGAGCAAGTCCTGCTGTGGCGAATCCTGCCTTGTATTCCTCTAAGCTTGTAGTCAAAGCATCGATCTTTGTCTTTAATTCTCTCTTCTGTGTGTGTAGCCTCTCTATCACCTCGTGATCAGCTTCCAGCTCAATGTCCTCAAGCTCTAACTCGGTCTCCAAGTCTCTAATCTTCTTGTTCTTCTCCTGAACTCTCTTCTCTTGGCTCTTGAATTTCTTCTCTTGGTCTTCAAACTTCTTCTCCATTTCCTTGATTCGATCTTCCTGTTCCTGGAAGGCCTTGTCCTTCTCCTTAAGTTGGACTCATAGTTCATCGTTACTAAGCATCACATTAGTCCTATCAGTATCAAGGTGTCTGATAAGGCTCTCTAAGTCCTGGAGGTAGTGACGCACAGGCTTGATAGATTCCTTAGTGGCCTCGTCCAACACAATAGGCTCTCCATCCTCGTCGTGCCTCCCAAAGAAATGGAAGTAGTGGCTCCTGATCTCAGAAGTGTGACGTCCACATAGGAGTCCCAACAGCTCCTGCATAGTGACATCGAGGCCCCTCTCCATGTCATCATGGAGTATCTTGAAGGCAATCTCCCCAGTTTGGGGCTCTGTCTCACGTCCTGGCTGGGTAACTCTGAATCCCCATAAGTCCTTCCTCTGAAATTTCCTCAGCTGAAGTCCCTGAATGGTAGGGATTGGAAGAGCGTGCACTTGGACTAGCTCCAACATACGAGTCCCAAAGCGAGTCCCCTTGAAATCCTCGGCCGTGATGTAGACAAAATTTGGCATCTTTTGCATAGTATGGAGAAAATTAGTAACACACAATAGAGAAATTAAGCACAAGTCACAAAATAAAAATCAACCAACAGAATATTCCAAGTAGCAATACATTATTCAACTCAAGCAGTCAAGGTTCCAGACATAACTTATTTTTTTCATACCACATAGGTTGGTATGATCAAAATACTAACGTGAAAAACGCCAAGGGTGGTGGTCCAACTAGTAACTCACTCCTTAACCAAGGTGGCAATTTGGGCATCTTTGGCAGCAATCTGCTTGTCTTGGTCGCATAGCTCCAAAGCTAGGCCTATGATATCCTTACTTAGACGTTTCACAGTGGCCTTTGAGTCTTGGACAAGACGTTTCTCCTCCTTGAGATCCTCCTGAGTATTGAGCATTCTATACTTGAGTCTCTCCCCAAGTTCCTCAATAGCTTTCCATGCAACATTCCTTGCAGAGTCAAAGAATGACGTGTGCATTTCAGAGTTTTTGAACATGCAGAATCCCGTACTCTTGGGATCATCTTCCTTGTTCTTGTACAAATGGAGTTGCACCCACCAATACTCTTGCCCTTCATCTAACACAGGAAATTACTTGTACACAGCTTCACCATTCATTCCCAAGCCGAGCATGAGGTTCTTGAGTGCATTGGGAAATTCTGTCTCACACTCCAGGGTCATAGTCATCAGTGGTCCCTTCTTGAAAGATTCATTGATGGTGGACATCTGCAAAATAGATGAGAAAGGATGATTAGGGGAAAGTTTTACGAGATGAAAAGACAAGTGTAAGGTTGGAATATAAAGTTATTTTTTTCCTAAGGGTTTTCCTTAGTCTAATCCATTCCAGGATCACGAACCTATAGGCAACACAGTGCTCTGATACCATCTGTAAGATATCACCGTAATAAGGTAAGATCCCTGTGATTGCAATGCTAGTCCCTAGATCAAAAATGCTAGCACCCACAGTTTAAGATGAAGTACACAGAAACAAAGGTCATTATTACATCACATATCCAGGAATATAATGGTTCTTACAACTCACTTAGCCCAAGGATAAAACACTTAAAGTTCACATTACATATCATAATAATAATAGAGTCTTTAGTCTTCATGCGCAAACATGTCGAGTGTAGAACCGCAACCCTACTCATCATCAGAGTGTCCTGGAAGATAATAAGTTACAGCCACAAGGGTCAATACATTTGGAATTGTATTGGCAAGCGATACCATAGATACTTAGTATAATCCAACAACTATATGAATATATGGCTAAGTGGGTTATGGCTGGCTTTGCAAAAAGCTAGTTTAACTTATAGTTTTTGAACAGTAAGTTTTCTCATTCAAACTCTAAGGTACCAATGATAGACATCATTGAACCTCTACCCAAGTTCACCCACAAGTTTTAACTTAGAGAAATTTGGATGAGGAGATTATTGAACTGCTTCACTGTCTTGAGGCTCAGAAATTGTGCATAACCAGGGACACGGCTAAGTACTTAGTTTTACCCTCTCGAGAGATGGTGCACTTTCCCCACAAGACTCGACATGCATCGAGACAAGACCTTTCAGAAGAAATCCCTCAGACCACCATAGACGCGTTCCATCCTATCACAACTACCACCTTCTGTCCGTCTGGCTGAGTTCTTGAAACTTAGTTGGTCAAGGCAGAGCCCATATTCCATGTGGCTGCACTGGAAGCTTCGTGACAAGAATGTCTCCAATCTCTTTGTTCCTGGGTGGCCATCCACAAGTGTGATACACCAGCTGACCATAGACATGGCCCCTGAGTAACCACTCAACATAATCCAAGCAAGTCCCATTCCACCCAGGTGTTTCATTAATATTAGTTGTTTTCTTAGTCAAACAAAATAATATCTTTTCATACTATCTTATATGTATTTTCCACCTACGAATTCTAATAGCATGGCTAAGCACGCTAGCATACGAAGTCTTTCAACTAAGAGATACTACCAAGATATAGTCTATAGGGTAGCATAGTAACATGTAAATAATCCTATAATGCTAATATCTACCAAAATAACACTAGTGCAATAGTGAAAATAATAGGACATGAGATGAAATATCACTTTCCTTGGTAGCTAGGGGAATAGGTACAATCCTCACAGCAACAAACTTCACAATCCACACAATCTACACAAAGAACAATACAACAACAATAATTCAATCAAGAAAACATTACAAAAATATGAATGCATGCAAAATGCAATGGCATGGTCACAACTCTATAACTTACAGAGTACACAATACAGAGGGTAAAATACCTCATCTAAATACATAAGAAAATACCCCAAAACAATTTATAGAATAATTTTTATGAGCCAAATACTCCTAAAAAGGTTTTGCCTAAAATTCCAATTTTTTAGATGCAAAAGTGTCAAACAAGGCCTCTATAATAAAGGTCTTAATTTTCTGAATTCATAGACACCAAATTTGCATTTTTCTAAATTGTGGAACAAAAGTTATGGATTTTCTAAGTTTAATACAAAATCTGTCTAATTTTATAATTAAACAGATAACCAGGGCGACATGGCGCAATTTCATTGGCCAGTACCGGTTCGGTCGGATCGACCACTGCGGGCCGTTGGATCTTAAGTGATAACAGACGGATCAGATTAGACCGTACCGGTTCGTCCGCGATCTAATCCTAGCCGCAGACATAAGATCTAACGGTCCCTACCGACCTGGCCGGAGATGGGCGGCGCTGACCGGCTGTGCGCGGCGGCGGAGCATCGGCGGATGGCCGTCCAGCGATTCTACAAGGGCAGGGAGACCGTGGACACGTACCAGAGGTCGAGGAGGTCGTGGCGGTCTCGATGGAGGTCACTGCGGCGCGGGGGTGCGGTGGCTTGGCCTTGATCCCTCGCCGGAGTTGCGTAGACGGCGGAGCTCGTCTCTCGGTGTCGGAGACGGCGACCTGGGGCTCGAACCAACCAGCAAAGGGGTCAGCGAGATGCGCAAGGATCTGCATGACCTAGCAAAGACCAAAAGGAGGCGGCGGGAACCCTACCTTCATCGGAAAAGGCGATGGATGGTGGCGGTAGAGGGGTTCGCCGGAGTTGGACCGTGTCGTCGACCTGGTGCAAAAGAAAGCACGTGGCCAGGGTTAAAACACGCGCAAGGTCATGACAAGTATTACAGAACAGAGAGGAGGGCACGGCGTGGCCGGGCTCACCGGAATTCTCGCCGGAGGCGCTTCGGTCGGCGGCGGTTTGAGGTGGCAATTGGGGAGCCTGGGGGCTCTCCAGGGGCTATGTCTGGGGGAATCGGTCAGGGAGAAGGAGGGGATTAAGAAGGGGCCGAAGCGGTGGCGATTTACTCACAGAAACGCTCGCAATCAATCGAACATGGAAACGGCAGAGGAGGAGAGAGGGCGCCGGCCGTTTGCGTGGAAGACGTTGAGGTGGCATCGACGTGGCGTGGGGCCCGGAGGTAAGCGGTGGGGGTTAGCTGAGGGGGGGTGCGAAAAGACAGAGAAAGGAGAGGGAGTCCGGGTGGGCTAGCTGAGCCGGATTGGGCCAAAAGGCCAAAATCTGCTGTTGCTGTTTAAAATCTTTTCCCTCCTTTCCTTTTTATTTTTGAATTCTTTTCTAGGTTTTGTTTGAATTTAGCAAAAGTGCTCCAAAAGGTTTCAAAATTTCACCAAATTTTTGGAGGATAAATCTAATGCAAAGTAGTACATGCCATGATGATTTGAATGCAATGATTATGATTTTCAGATGAAAAATTTGGGATGTTACACGTCGCGAGGATGCTCTTGCTGGTGTTGTGGCCGCAGTCGAGGACCGCGGTGTCTCCCTCCAAGAGACGATGGGGAAGGCCAAAGGTGTGTTGAGTCGCCTCCGAGAGGACCTGACCCCCAAGGTCAGCCTAATTGATAATCATGATGATCTAGTGGAATCCTTCGCCGAGGGTATTCCTATGCATTACAAGAACTCTCAGTGGTCCGTCGGTGCTACCATGGCACTCGCGATGGCGCAATCCCATAGCGTGAAATTGGATCCTAGTGCTATCTCCAAGGTGATGCCCGTCGAGCGGATGGATAATAGGTAGTGTTTGCTCCCTTCATTACTGGTTGTGGTAAGTATGGGCCACATCTCATCGACATAGGCGCGAGATATTCTATGGAGCTGTAGCGAACGAAGGCAGCGAAGACTGCGGCGTCAGGGGCTACCACCAGAAAGTCTGTGGCCTTGGAGACTGCCATGGATTCGATGAGGCCCCCAAAGTCGAAGTCCAAGTCGAAGAAGCAGATTGCTCCTTAGTTGCCATTTGTAATAGTCATAGTTGCCTTTTGTCTGAACCATGCTTTTGTGGGGGTGTCCCTGTCAATACTTTTATCGAACTTGAATGCAGTCTTCCTTTTTATCAATGTATAGTTGGTCTCATTTTGCATCTTGCTTGATTCTAACTAGGGTGCTTCGAGTGATCCTCATGACTCTCCTCCCACAGATGAAACCACGGCGCAACCGCGTCCAAAGGTGGAGGAACTATCGTTGTTGTCGCGACTACGTGTCCGCATTATGCAGTTGCAGCGGGAGATTCCCATTGTTCGTGTGAACGTGGATGTGTGGATGTCGAAGGCGGAGAAGGCCACCGCCCGCGGTAAGTTTCTTCTAGATGAAGTTGCTCAGTTGAACGAGCACTTTAAATGTTAGCTCTCTCTCTTCTTATATTTTCTTTAGCAATTGGCGGTGATGCCTTGGCTTATGCTGTGGGACTTGCTTTTGAGGTTGTAAGCGCTCGTCATTCGGAGGACGAGAAGGACCGGGTGGCCATTCGGATGAATAACCTAACCCAGGATCAGCTACAAGCTAGTGGGTATTTCTGGGTGGATCATGACCGTGCAGTCGCATTGGTGACTTTGCAGGATCACGCCTCGCGGGTGCTTCAATGGTTGAAGAAGGAACAATCTTGCATGAAGTATATTTATCAGACGATGTTTCCGCTGGACACCGTACCTTCAATCCCATTGGCTCTTCTGGCGAAATTTCAAGATAAAAGCGCGGTCCGCGAGTGCGTGCGACAACAACTGGTCGTAGGTGCTAAGGCTGCCCTGTCACTGGTGCGACTGCATCATCTAGATGTGGACATCGCATCAATTCCTGCTGGACCGCCACCACCACCGAAAGGGATGACTTGGAACATGGTACCGAACTACCGGGCGGTTGATCGACTAGCGAAGGACATAGTCGACTTCTTTGAAGAGCAGATGAATGTTCATCTTTTGCAGCAGTAGCGTAATTTGTATCCTGCACATAGATGTATAAGTGTTGTAAAGTTCATATGATTATGGTGGTTGTCTTTAGTACCCATTGATATGTGAATAGCTTGCTAACTTGTATTATTTGAGAGTCCGTTGTACTCTGCAGTTCCCTTTCGTTAGCCTGACGTGTATGTATCTCAGCACCTTGCCAACCTGCCAGGTGCGTTGCAACTGGGTTGGTGTTTATCAACGGTTTGATTGGTAGTGTGTCAGCTACTCAAGATACTGCGATTTGTTCGTAGAACGAAGGTGTAAAGGGTGGCGCAGCCCCCGAGTGATGAAGTTCCAAGAAAAATAGAAAAAGATATAGAGTTTTGGGGCACTTAGCTTTATTTATTCGCAGAATAGTACGAGGTACAATGTGTGGCTAAGTAGCCTGGCTGAATAGCCTTATTTGTAATGTAAAAACGACTAAGCGTAGAAACGGCGTAGCTGCGCGACGTTCTAGGGGTTGGAGTATGCAACTCTACTCTTGAAATCTTTAAGGCGATAGGAGCAACCTGGGATTACTTATGTAATCGCATATGGTCCTTCCCAAGGGGACTTGAACTTGAGATGCCCTTGCTGCTTCAGTCGCAGTACAAGGTCTCCTTCGACAAAGGATCTGGGGCGTAGCCTTCTGATGTGGTAGTGGCGGAGACTCCGCTGGTAGATCGTGGATCTCTCCGCTGTGATCTCGTGTGCCTCATCAAGGAGGTCGACGGAGTCTTCGAGTGCGAGAGTTGACTCCATCTCGTTGTATGTAACCACCCACGGGGCTTTGTAGCACACTTCTGGGGGTAGCTCCGCTTCGGCAGCATGCACCAAGAAGAACAGAGTGTAGCCCATTGAGCTGTTTGGAGTTGTGCGTAGGCTCCAAAGTACGGATTGCAGCTCATCTGGCCAGCACCCAGCGGCTTGTTTGAGCAGCCGAAGGAGTCGTTTCTTGATTCCGCTGCAGATGAGGCCATTGGCCTTTTTGACTTGACTGTTGGTCTGAGGGTGAGCCACCGAGGCGTAGCTAATGTTGATTCCTAGGTTTTCGCAAAATTCCTGGAACTCCTTGGAGGTGTAGTTCGTCCCATTGTCCGTGATAATGCTATGTGGTACCCCAAAATGGTAGACGATGGACTTGAAGAACTTGAAAATACTGGCTCCTGATTGATTCGTCACCGGCATGGCCTCGATCCACTTGGTGAATTTGTCGACCGTGACTAAGAGGTAGACATAACCTCCTCGCGAGGACTTTGGGAGCTTGCCGACCATGTCGAGTCCCCATTGTGCGAAGGGCCAAGCCAATGGTATTGGCCCGAGTTCCGCGCCAGGTGTGTGTGGTTTGTCCGCGAGTAGCTGGCAAGCGTTGTGGCGCTGGACGATGTCCTTGGTGTCGCGCATGGCCGTGGAACAATAGAATCCAGCTCGTAGAGATTTAGCGACGTGGGCACGACTGCCAGCATGGTGTCCGCAAGTGCCTTCATGTATGTCGAGGAGGACGGCCCTTCCATCCCTATTGGAGACGCACCGTGGAAGTACTCCTGGGATGCTGCGGTTGTACAGTTCACCGTCGATGAGGGTGAATGCCTTGGATCGTCGCACGATGTGTCGCGCATCAGTCGAGTCATCTGGTAGCCTCTTGCTGAGTAGATATGTGATGTACGGCTGTGTCTAAGATGGCTCTATCATCATGACCTCCATTAGGCCTTCGAGTCCAGTACCAAGCTCCAGGTCATCGAGTGCCATTGGCTCATTGCATGGCGTAGCCCCCGAGCCTATTGACGTGCTTGCTTTCTTCTACGGAGCCTTGGGCTTGACGGAGCACTCGCAGATGCGCTCGAGGAATACCCCATGTGGTATGGGGGTGCAGGTGGAGCCAATGTTGGCGAGTATATCCACCTCTTCGTTGCTTTTGCGGCCTACGTGTCGCAACTCGCAGCCATCGAAGTCTCCCTCGAGTGTGTCGTAGAGGTCACGACAGGCGATCATGTTGTCGCGCAGTGCGTCGCACTCGTGCATCGTTTGGTAGACCACCAGCTTGGAGTCGCCGTAGATGATGAGCCTCATGGCGCCGTAGGCTTCGTACTTGGCTTTGTTATTGGAGGCTGTGTACTACATTCGCAGAACATACTTCATCTTGTTTCCTTGGGGCAATGTCAGTATGACACCTGCGCCAGCTCCGTCCTTTCGTTTGGACCGGTCGAAGTGCATTGTCCAGAGATAGGACATATCTAGCTTCTCAGGGAGTTGGTTCTCCATCCAGTGCACGAGAAATTCCGGGAGAACTTGCAACTTGATCGCGTCATGATCCTCATATGTGATGTCTCGTGGAGACAGTTCAATTCCCCAGAGCGCGACTCATCTGGGGGCGTCAGGATTATTGAGTATATGCCCTAGCGAGGCGTCGTTTACCACCACGATTGGGTGCTCCTGGAAGTAGTGACGCAGTCGTCTGGCTGCCATGAACCCGCCGTACGCCAGCTTCTGGTAGTGCGGGTACCGCTACTTTGTTGGCGTGAGCACCTCCCTGAGGTAGTATACTGGGCGCTGGTCCCTGTGGACTTTATTTTCTTCGGCTCGCTCCACCACAAGCATGTTGCTGACCACCTGGTTGGTGGCAGAGATGTAGAGCAGTAGTGTCTCCTTTTCGCGAGGCGTCACCAGTACTGGCGAGGTGGATAGTAGACGCTTGAGGTATTCGAATGCTTCTTGTGCCTCGTCTGTCCACTCAAACTTGTCGGCTTTGCAGAGAAGTTGGTAAAAGGGAATTGCCTTTTCACCCATTCGACTGATGAATCGACTGAGCGCCGCGATTCGCCCAACCAGCTGCTAGACGCCTTTTACGTTCTTCGGTTTCTTCATGGCCACTATGGCCTTTATTTTCTTTGGGTTTGCTTCGATCCCCCTCGCAGAGATGAGATACCCAAGTAGTTGCCTAGATGGTACGCCGAAGGCGCATTTGTCCGGATTGAGCTTGATCCGGTAGCGGTCGAGGTTAGCGAAGGTCTCGCGGAGATCATCGATTAATGTGGCTTCCTCTTTGGTTTTGATGACGATGTCATCAATGTAGACTTGGATATTGCGACCAAGTTGGT